>CM021731.1:33621550-33691977 GCA_011075105.1 Heteronetta atricapilla
CCTTTCCTTTCCTTTCCTTTCCTTTCCTTTCCTTTCCTTTCCTTTCCTTTCCTTTCCTTTCCTTGGGCTTGCGCTGTCACGTGCCATGCTATACCCTTGAATTCATTCACTTTCATTCACTTTCATACCCACAATTCATTCACAAACTAAATCAAATTTGAAAATGATTTCAATTCTCTTGCATAAAAAGTCATATACTTTTTATTCACAGAGCTTACAGAAAGAAAAAGAAAAAAAAAAAAGAAAAAAAAAACACTCCATATTTCTCAAAGTTACTCTGGTCAACTAAATTAAATAATATGTGTTTTTGAGTAGATTTTCCAAAATATAATGCAGAACACCTATTTGAATACCTTATCTTTCTATTCTTTCTTGCAGTTGTGTATCAGTTAGGTTACAGTATCATAAAATTTTAACTTTGTTACCTTTCTAAAATTCAGATCTGAAATCTGTTTATTATTCAAATTAAAATCAGATTAAATTGGTTGGTGTTTATGTGATTTGATTAAACATATTTGTCTTAAGTACATCTGAATGATTGAACTTACTTATGAGAGTATGATTTAAGGGATCAAGTACTTTGCAGCATCTTGGTACACTGGAATTCAAGCAATTCCACACAGCCACAAGGTATATAAAGGCTATAGAATTAAACACTGAATGAAAGCCTGAGAACACTAATATCTTGTGCACTACACACATAGTCACACAGTAGAAGGTATTTTCATGTGTTGTTCTGCTCATCTCTGCTCACAAGAACTCCAAGGGATGAAAAGCTGTAGGAAATAAATTTCTCATTAAAAGACAAACTCAAGGTATGCAATTCTTCTCCTTTACCTGGTATTAAAGTAAGAGAAAAAGAGAAGTGGCATGGAAGACAGTCACTGAGAGATATTCCTGGGGAAGAAGTACCACCAAGAGATGACTCAAAATTAACACAGTGAATTCTAATCAGGTGCAGGAAGGGACCAAAATGTGTATAAAGGAATGAAATTAAAATGTGAAACATGGATGAATTTGATCATATGGGCACCAGGAGCAATAATTACAATGTTTTAAATGATGCATTATAGCTCTGTGTTTGTATTGTCCATAGTTGCAAACAAAAATGTTTGCTAGCCAGGAGACCTTATTCCACTTGGGAATAATGAAAAAAGTGCACAGACTCAACAGGAAGGTGTTTCAGATACATAGCAGTACCAGCTGTTTCTTAGTGGCTGAGAAATTTGGCAACTGATGAAAATGATTTCAGCAGCTAGTTATCCAAGTTATAACCCAATATATAACCCTACTGAAAGTAACTTGGTCATTTTTGAAGCAGTGGGTGGACAGCCACAGATCACATCACAGGGTATGAAGATATACTCTCCAAAGTGGTTTTTTTTTTTTTCTTGCTTTGTTTTTTACCTGATGCTAGGCTGCAACCTGCTGAAGCTCAGCTGGGTAGTTCTGTATTGAGGAGCTATTCCTGGAGTGGTGGGGTCGTGGGACCATAGGCAGAAACACCTGGAAGAGTTCTACCTCTAGCTTCTACCTTCTTCAGAGAAGCTCGGAGCTCTCAGGGCTTTAATTGACCAAGACAAGTTGTAAGGGATTAAATCTTCAGGCCTTACACTCAAGAAAGGCAGAAACACAGAATAAAGCTAGTTCCACTGGTGTATGTGAGATGAGATCTCACCTACTATTTTCATACTGATGTCTGTGTACTTAATTATTCTGTCTCAAAACAGCAAAATATGTATACATAATATATAGTGTGTTGTTGTGTTGTTTTTTTTTTTCATAGAAACAATACTTCTTTAGTCTTTATATATAGATTAACTTGAATGTTACCTTTTTTTAGGTGTAGAAGATAATAATACTCTGAAACCTCTTTTCATCCTAAACCAGCAGATTAAACATAAGTATGCAATGCAACATGTCTATATTCCCCTCTTCTTCTTTAAAAAAAAGCATGTTTGACCATTTTATTTATATTCCTTATACAGTGTTAGCAATCTTTTATTATAAAAATGCCATCTCTATTCCTTATAGAAGTTTTAAAGTCATTTCACAGCTGAGTAGAACCCTAAACAGAGCTATCTTAGTGTAATGAAGCAGAAAACGATTGCTCTTTAACAAGACTGGTATATAGTGACAAACAGCTCATAAAAATCCCATCTGCTGCAAAATACTTCTATTTTAGTTGCTTTCAAAACTAAATGCTGTATTTCCTGTTACTTTTCAAAAAGAAACGAGGGTATATAAAACCTAAACCACCAAATTGCCTTTTGATAAAAAAAAAAAAAAGAAACAACAAACTAAAAAAACACAGCCACAAAATAATCATTTTATAACTCACTGATGCTAACCATTCCAAACATCACTAAGGTGTAATTTCACTTTTGGATGTATTTACAGTACATAGTGCATTATTTTTTTTAACCAAAAAGAGTAAGTTAACCAACTGTACTACAAAGAAAAAAATCTGATGGTTTAAAAGCTGAGGACTACATGTAAAAGCAATCTGTTGCTGATTTTCTATTGTAAAAATAGGCCTTTAGTGACTAGAATCCAATAGAAGGTAACTGTAACTTGACCAGTAGTTATCCTGTTCGAATGATTGACAACTGGTTCTGGATCCTGTAGATTCTTTCTCACCCATAGACAGAATAATGTCTATTTACTGAAGTTCTGCATAGTAATTATTGTATTTCTTCATTAGAAAATATTGTAAATTCTCCCTCTTTTCCAAATAGTACCATGCATTGTTGCAATTTGCTTGGATTTGCTGTGAATATTCTATAACAAATACTCTATGTTATGGGCATTTCTCCTTTCCATCAAATGGGTGCAAAACCACATGTTGCATCTCTCTTGCCCAAGAAGGTTGTGCTTTAGTTTTAAACAATAGCAAGTCATTTATCTCTTTGCAGGGAGACACATGCTATCCTTACAGTAGCAAAGAAACTCTTATGTGATGCTAACATACAGTCTACTATGCACAACTATAAGTCCCTGAACCATTATGGTTCTTATCTGAATTGACTTTCACATATATCCTTCAAAGTAATGTAAATAGAAATAATTGTTAAATCAGGCCTTCTCCATCCTGAGACATAAGCTTTTGCTGTTTTCTTTGCATCCACTGTTTTTAACATGTCTTGGTCATTAATTTGGACATTTTCTGAAAGACCAAAATTTTATCTTGCTGAGCAATCACTTTTTTTTTTTTTTTTTTTTTTTTTGAGCAATAGCATCACCTCTTCCAGAGAGATAATTTCATGCTGGACACATGAAGATAGGAACTAGCAGATCATTGAACCTCAAAAGAACAGTCAAAGCACGGGGTTCAAAGCTAACCTCTACTTCTCTGTTCAGGATCTAGATTGTTTGGGGGTTAGCAGTTGCCCTAACAATGGCAAAGACAACCAAGGAGATAAGCGATCATGACACTTAACAACAGAGAGGAAGAAAAGTCAGTAACACATTTCAGTTATTGGAAATGAAGCAGAAATTATCATAATTTAATAACTGCTACAAATGCCATTCACAGACAAGAAGCATCATACTAAAGAAAAGCTGTCCAACAGCATTCAGAGGATTGAAGTACCTATTACAATCTTGTTTTCATCTATAAAACTAGCTGGAAAATCATGTATCTTTAGATACTCACAGACATCTTTCTGCTCACTGAACTACTTTTTGACAAAGTTGCCTGCAATTTGTTTTAAAGTGTGTAGAAAAGACGTACTCAGAAGGCTTCTTTTTGACTACATAACAGCTGTGGAAGTGACACAATGGCAGGAACATCACTGAAGGTGCCCTGAGGTTGTTCAGTAGAGTGCCCTGAGGCTAGGAGAAGCAGATAGCAACTCGGGGATAAGGAAGAGTGTCATTTCCACAGCTGTAAATGTGATCAGTGGCACTGAATATTCAGTAGATTCTAAGTGGTGTAAAAGAGCAGAGTCTGGCTTGTGTTCATCATCTTGATAAATGTGATACACATTTTTTGATGGGAAGTGCTGGATACACATTTTTTGATGGGTAGGGGCCCGCTGGGCTGTGCCACAGACTCTTTTTTCTCCCCATCCAGCTCTCTCACCATGCCCTCATCCCTCCAGCATAAATTGCAGCAGCGATTTGTACTTGGATAAAGTGTAAATGGAGGAAATTTGTCTGGTAAAGAGGGCTCCATATAATGTAGTGAGCCATTTTTGAATAGCATAAGGTATTTGAAAATACAGTGGCATTGCTTTTCTGGACAAGGGCATCACTGTCAGAATGCCATCTGACAGTCTGCCAAGCAGTATATGGAGTTTAGGTTGAAATTTATTCCCCTTTCTTCCTCTTTCACCATTTTTTCAGCTTTTTTTGAAGCTTAGATGAACCTTTCCAGAGAACAGGTGCTTGTATACACACACCATAGGTAAAATGTGAGCAATTCAGAGCATTACAGAGCATTCTCAATCTACATCAAGAGCTCCTTAGCTTTATATATCATTATCACACTGAGACTTCAAATTCAATTGTGCTGGGGGCTGTGCAAAGAAAGGAGCACTGCTACTGGGGGAATTCAAAATCAGTAATGTGAAACACATTGCTAATAACATTGAGTAACTAATAAAGCCAGCTCCTTGGCTTTTATTAGGAACCTTTCATGTGATGAGAGCATTATAGAGTCATCTTCGAGTGGACTGCAAGAGCTGGTGTTCCCTCAGTGCAAAGATCATCAGGAGGTACAAGACCATCAAATTTAATTATTGCCCAGAGTGGTTTCAGGGCAGTGGTGACTGCCTATGCAAGTGTTAGCATCCTTAATTTACCCACAGTTTTATCAGAAAACTATTTTGGCCTTTAATGAGGATAAGTCTGTATTAGAGTGCAGAAAATGAGTGCAGAAAATCAAGTTGATGATTTATTGCCCTTACACATACTTACGTTCCTAAATTGTCAGTAGTTTATATTGGTAATTAAAGAACAAAACAGGTGTTAGGAGTTTAAATGTTTTGTTGGATCTGGACCTGAACCCTGTGAGTTTTGATGTGAAACTCAACAATTCCAAGTAATTAAAATATTTTTTTTCTTGTTTTGAGCTAGCTGTGTAAGATGTGAATAGCAAAGAAGGTACAAACCAACATGGTGAGGAATAAATGTCCCTATACCAAATGCATTATATTCCATTTCAAATCCAAACAGCTTGATCTGATAATTTGAAAGGGACCTCAACAGCTGTTCAGTTCAAGTGTAGCAAGACCAGAAACAAGTTTTTAATGTAAGAACAGAACAAACATTCATCTAACTCTGTTTTCTATCTCTAATTTCTGCTGGAAGCAGATGCTTAGAGAAAAAACAGATCTGTAAAAGAATAAAATGACACTTCTATGAGTAGAACTTTCTTTCAACTACCTACAAGTCAGAAGAATTTAATTTAAACTGCAAAGGTTTATCTTTTATTATGTGTGATTTAATCTGGCTGTAAATTTATTTTTTTTCCCCAATGATTTTTTTTTTTTTTTTTTTTTTTTTTAGCAAGGTCTCCACTCAGCCTTTAAGAAATAATAGTTTTCCTTATTTTAGCTTAATCTATGAAGTCATCCATTTTTCTTCTTTTCTAAATTTTGACTGATGGAAACTATTACCTGTCTTTCTGAGTTTTTATGTTAGAAAGTGGTCAAATCATTGTTTTGGTTTGCTTGCTCTTTTTTTTTTTCTTCATTTTTCTATCAGAGCATGATAAAAGATGTGCATCCATCAAAGCCTCCAAAATCTAAAATGAAAAATAAATAAACCACAGCAACAACAACAAAAACACCTTGAGAATAACAGCTATGTTCATATCAGGCTTTTTAATTCCATTTGAAATAATAAATTTATTTTATTTTATTTCTAAAGACACGATAGTAAACTTGAATGTGATATGTAAGGCAGAATTAACAACAGCAGACAAAGACACTGGGTGTTAAGGATGTGAAGTGAGTGGCCCAATCCAGTGCACTCCAGGACACAGGTTGCTGCACCAACCTCCTAGTTGGTGCAGCTCAGCTAGGTACACTGTCAGTTCCAGGGATCTCTCCATCCAAGACCCAGGGATTCAGCTGCTGCTGTGCCCATTTGCTGTGCCCACTGCAGTAGTGGGGCTGAGCAAGGATCCTGGAGAGGCTCAAGCACACATATGCATGAGAATATACATGCAAATGCAGTCCCTTGGGCTGATCAGGTCTGGAGTTCATTACTGAGAACAACCTGGACAACATTAGTCCCTCCAGTTACTGGCACCTAGACCTGTGGGTGCTGTGACCCACAGCTCTTTCTCCAGTTGCTGTCAGTTAGACTGCAGCACTTACTTATAGGGTAAAGTGTGAATTACACAGAAAAATAACTGAGAACAGTATTTAATAACTAGAAAGGACAGGCTGTGGTAATGAAGTGCAAGGCACAGTCAGACAAGCATACTGGCCAACTCATATCTGTCTGGCCACTTTTATCCTCCTTCTCCTCCATTTTCTTGTGTTTGTTCTTCTGTGATTCACCTTGATCTTTCCCTGCTCTTGGTGCTTCTCCCATACACTTCATAACAAAATCTACATAACCTCACAAGCCTTTTCTGATATACCAAAACACACAAATTTCACCTTGCCCCCTTATTTTCAGCAGCTGAGACTGAAGTTGAGACTGAACCTCTGCAAGGCTGTGCCTGAGCACCTCCTCCCATGGTCCATCAGGCAATGACTGAGGAGTTCTGGTCTTTGTTACTGCCTCCATTACCATGTGCTCATTCCTGCCTGCGTGTCTGTGGGACTAGTCATTCACTTTCCTTGTTAAATGTTATTTTGTTTACACTAAACAAGTCGTAAAAAGGTAATTTAATAAACCCTATCCTCTTTCATTCCACATACTCTTACACAAAGGAACTAAATTTTTTTAATTTTCATCTCCCATTTCAATGACTAAACATGCACGAATAAAGTTTCTGTTAAAAAAAAAAAAAAAGTGAAAAATACATCAGTTGACTAGTAATGAAGGCTTTGTTTGAATCAGATGTCTGTATGAGACTAATATGCAGTTAAGTTCTCCCTGATAATTTCTACAAGGAAATGATTTATCAGAGCATTAGTGATTAAATTCTATAGTGTGCTATCTCCTATATATTTGACTGTTTAAATATATATATATATTCAACCCAACTATTTGTTTATCTGTTGTTATAGATGAACAATAAAATATTGCAAATATGATGACCTAGCATCAAAGAACTGATGAACTGAATTCAAGCAGCATACAATTCAGGGCATGTTGAACAGAAATATATTAGCATGTCGGTTTTATGAACATTGTCTGCGTATCTTCAGTACAAAGGAAAGTGGTTCACTGTTGGAAATTTTAATCTATTTTTTTTTCTATCCGGTGGTTAATGATAAAGGGTAGTGTTGAGACAGTGAGAAGATTCCTGATGCAGAAATCAAGGTCTGTAAAAGACACATTTTAAAATGCACATCTTCATGAGTAATGCATTCTCGATTTTTCATTTACTTCACTATTAGATATACAAATCCCATAAAAAATTAAAGCTCTCAGATACTGCCAACTAATCTCCTTTCCCTTCCTTGATATAATGGAACAAGAATTTAAAATTCAGAGGATTATGAACAAATCCTGATCTTGAAGGTATAAATGCTGTTCCAGTTGACTTCAGTGGAAGATTCACACATGCATCAGAGGGAAGGATACAGCCTTTATCATTTAAAGATTCTGGCTAGAACTTTTTTTTCTTCTTTTTTTCTTTCTTTCTTTTTTTTTTTTTTTTTTCCCATTGCCTTCTTTCTCCATTTCAAGCACTTTCAGTTTTCCAGGAAACTTGAGTATAAACAGGATTTAAATCATTCAGCTGCAACTCTACTTCTCCCTTTCTATCAGAACATAATAGGATTCAAAATAATTATGAGATTTCTCACTAAACTAATAAATTGAAGAAAAGTATGAGTTACAGAAGCTTACCTGTCTACACCAGTGCTTTCTATCAATGAACAGCAACTCAGCATCAGCTGGATTAAGGCAAAGATCACTTCTGAACATGCAGGACTCCATTTTAGTCAGATAACTCACTAGTAAGCAGAACATCATATTAATGTTTGACCAGACTGACAAGACTTAAAAGTCATCCATAAATGAGTGAAATCCCATGCCACTTTGACTCTTCAGTGACTTTGAAGAGCATTGTGCATAGCCACACACACACACACACACTCTAATATTCAACCTAAACTGGAGTTAGATAACCTGAAATGAGATAGAAGTAACACATGATTTAAAAGACCCCAGATAAGATTTTTAGGCTCTAAAATCTGGAATTCATTTCACCTGTCCTGTCACTGGCTTGTAGGGGTGGGATGTTGTATCAAAATTCAGGTATCTGTGATGCAGCTGAATGTGTCTGTACATGGTGTCTCAGTTCTTATGATAATCATTGAAGACCCATCATGTTTAATACAGTAAGCAGACTCTTTAGAGCCACTCGTCATAAAGCAAGCATGAAAGGTGTAATTTAGTTCTCTAAAAATAAGTAATTATTTTCACTTGAGATGTTGATACTCATGGTTGGTCAGCTGAAAAGCTCCCTGTCTGTATTGTCAACGGTTTAGATCCAGTGATCCACATCTGTGTCTAGGGCCATTTGAAGTCCCCTAGGACATGAGACTTGTGCTCCAGCTGTCATTTTAAAACACTGATGGTCTCCAGTAAGTATACAGACACAAGGATGCTGTCACATGTTTTACTAAGTTTCTACAACTACACAACAAATTATGCCCTGTATTTCCACTGAGTTGAAATAGCTCTTTCAACTAGAGTTGAAATAACTTTTTTTTTTTTTTTCAAATGAAGAAAACACAAGCATCAACTTTAAAGTGTCTGAATCTCTTCCTGAGTATCATTTTAAATAAGATATTCAGTTTTGTGATCATAGATGCGTAGCATGATTTAAATATGATATCCTGATCCTACCTGCAAGTTATTAAGGATATCAAAGTTTTACAGTCAAAGGTAAATGATAGACATCTGTTTTAGGAAGAGATAAATTGCCCTCTAGAAGTGCCCATCACAGAGAAAACCCAGACAACTAGCTTATAAGCTTTTAGATAGCTAGCATGCAGCCTATGTACCTAAACCTACTGAGCACCTAAAAGTAACCCCATTGCAGACATCCTAAACTGTCTCAAGATGCGCACAGAAGTGGCAAGCATGGACACATGAGACACAGGCTCCCTTCTGCAGTGGCACCTGCAGGCTAGGTGGGATATCCCCTGGGTGTCCAAAATGAGATTGGGTGTATATGTTTATATATATGGATAGATTCAGTGATACTAATGGAGTTTGGCGTTAAAAGGATATAGAAAGAATCCCAGTTTTGATATGATTTAGTATTAAAAAGAAGCAAGCAAGGTTCTCTGCCAACCAAACGTGAGGATCTGTGAGACAACAGCTTCCAATATGCATCTGGTTAGACTACATATAGAGTTCTATAATGGATTAGAAATTGGGTAAAGCATATATAGTTAATGAAAACTTCCCTATTGAAGAGGTGATTGACATTTCAGGAATTTCATCAACATCCTAGAAAACATTCACTGAATTTCTTCTTACTGCTGCTGAAAATGGTAAGGTCTTTCTTAATATGTTGAATAGCAATTTATAGAAGATATAAAGCAACTCACTTCTAAATATATTGTATACATATATTTAGATATATGTATATATCTAAATATATACATCTAAATATATTGTATACATATTTTTAAAGACAGTCTCTAATTGCTGTTATAGATTTTTAAGTAAAATAATGTACAGACTTTTAATAAAATTAAAATAAAATGCTATCACGAGTCTGGAAGAGCAACTCCCCTATAGACACTGTAGCATTTGTTAACTAATGACAACACAACTTTAATGATGCACCAAGTGAAATTAATGAGTGAAACCTATTGCTTCACAGAATTTCATGCATAACTTTACTTTGCTTGGGTCATTAGTATTCATGGTTAAACTGTCCTTCAATGTGTATTAATAATGTTTCTTGGGACCATGCAAAAGATAATTCATAAGTATGCCTGCAAGGAGCAAGACACCGTAATTAAATCATAATAATTAACACAGATATCAGATTACTTTGAATAACTGATCTGGATAACTCACATTCTAAAATTTAAAGATGGCTATGCTTAAGAGCAATTCGGTTCATGCTTCACAGGTAGGTCACCTTTATTTTTGTTTATATTTAGTTAGCTTTTTCATGAAGTAATTTGAATTAAGAATCTACAAGAAATTTTAGAATGAGCTAATACAAATTGCATTTTCTGTCATGCTGTGTAGCATAGGAGAGGAGTAGAGAATGCCAGAGGTGGACTTGACACCCAGGAGCAAAACAGCTGTGCCTTCTGATCAAAGAACCAGTGCTGCAGATTCAAATGGCCACTGTCATGTGGTACCATAGGCTGGAAGAAAGAGAAAGCAAAGGATGTATCCAGCCATGCTCTGTAACACGGGAAGACAGCAATAACCTGCATCTCACAGTAATTTTTCCAGGAAAGATCATGGACAAAACATTCATGAAAAATTTGATTCCAACTTCCACTCTCTCCTCTGGACTTCTGGTCTACTTCACCATCTTTTTTCCCTTGACATTTTATCACTTTTCTGCGCTTCTGCTTCTTGGATTTCATGATATTCCCAGAAGGATCCTTGTCTTATTCTTTGGCTGCTGCATAAATCTGACAAGGCTCACTGGCTATATCTATAGTACAAAATGAGATGGCCTCCATTCATAAAGGCAAATGATATGGCTGTATGGATATGTCAAACCACACACTTCAGATCTATCCTGCCTCAGAATGGAGCAGTTGTGTGTGAATTGCTTTTTGGGGGATGAACTCTGAATTGGAGTTTTGGGGATGGACTGTCCCCTGCAATGTACTGCAGCATCCTCCAGACACAGGCTCATTAGCACTAGCCAAATGGTACTAAGGAGAGTTTAAATAATTCATCATTCAAGAGGTCAGAAATCCAATGCATGCTTTAGAAGTGCTTTATTTACTGATACAGGTGTAGTTAATGAATTTACAATAACAAATGAACAGAAGCTATAAATGATAGCATAGAAATCGATGATTATGTTCACTTTTATACAAAAGATAAGTATATTCAATGAGATACTGAGATTCTTTTCTCCAGTCTGGCCAGTATTTTATTTTTCCCTATATATTTTTCTTTTTAACTAGTTTGCATTTTACAGCCTACATATTGACAAGAGTGACAAAGAAGATTCTCTGGTATCCAAGATTTTACAGAAGCTTGTTACAGTGTAAATCCTTTTGATTTCTACAGGCTAGGCTTTAAAACAAGAAAGCTTTTATCACAACCTCTATTAGTAATTCCTTCCTTGTGCATATTACCTTGCTAAAATACATTTCATATCTGCTTCAGGAATGGTAAATATAAGAAATATGCAGTACTTGTGTTAACATTGAAGGTGGAAAAGTTTGACTTTGTAGGATGCAACTAAAATTCTGAGATTTAAAAGAATTTGGTTTGATCTTTAATAACTATTTATTAAATAATTATGTTTGTTGTTGTTGTTGTTGTTAAACTGACACTGAAAATGTAAATGTAAAAATGATAGTGAGAAAAATAATAGAAACCAGAATCTGAGCAAGTGACATTCAGTTCATGAAGAATTCACAAAGAGGTGAAAAGGGAAAATAATATAATACATTATTCATTCTTAGCAGTAATTATAATATGTTAGGACAGCTGATAAGCATCTTAGGTGTCAAACTGCTTGACTCATTTGCTTCTCTTTGCATATGAAACATTTCTGTACCTGCAAATAGTCTGAGTGTATTTGTAAAATAACTGTTCACTCAATATATATTCTAAATAGTGTTTAATGCTATGAGTACATAAATAGAAGAGTCCTATCATGCTACTGCATACAGGCAAAGAAGCAAAATTAAGGCAAGGGAATGAGGAGAGAGAATAACAGGAGACAATGACTAACATTTAATTCTGAATTTTAGAGAGATTATGCTCAGATTAAAAGCAGTACTGTAATATTCCAACAATATATCTTCTGCACTCAGTAAGCACTAGGATTTTGTTGTTGATGCAAATAGTGATTTGCATCAACAACAGAAGTGACCATCAATACAAAGGTTAGATTAACACCATTCTGCAAGAGACTGACTGTTGTACATCCTATGGTGATGGCATAGGAAGAAGATTCCCACTGCTTTCTTGCACAGTTTATTTCTATTTCATATATCTTATTTGATATTTAAGAATTTGATACAAATTGTGGCCCAGCAGTGCCCATGTTCTGGCTGCATTTTTATCTATTATCAGACTGATTCTAAAGTGGCATTTTTATTATCTATAGCTTAGTTGCCTAATTAATGTATCTAATCTCTTGTCTTTCCTATAGAGTCAACAGAGAAATGAAATCCAGTAGAGGAAAAATCTGAGTATTTAATTATTCAGTGTTACTTTTGCATCTAGAACCCATACAGGACCCTAGGGAACCTGGCCTTACATCGGACACCCTACATTAGAGTAATGGAAATATATGCAAATATCACATTCTCTTTTCTCTCTACAGTCTTCATATATTTCTGGAGATTTTTTTCCCCTATATTATTTATTTTCACTTAAGAAACAGACAATCATCACTGAAGAAAATAAGAAGAGCAATTTGGCAATTTCCACTAAAAGTGTCTGCTGAAACCAGTGACTGTCTCCTGTGCATATTAATTCCAGAAGTTAAAACTCTCCTAAATTTCAAAAAGAAACTGTCAGGAGTGAAAGCTACACCACATTCAGTTTCCATTTCACAGGGATGTTTGGAAATACTGACAAAGGAAAAATGTTATATTTTAACTGTAGCTGGTCTGACCTGTGTCTGTTAAACACCTGCCACCAATTTCTTCTCCTGTACCAAAGTACGTATAAACAGAAATGAGGCCAAACCTATCTTTACAAGAAACAGATCTCAAAGTTCTGTTTTCAGCTCTCTCCCAGGGAAGATCAAGACATGAAGTTTTTTTTGCCTGGCCAGTGCCAAATCCAATCAATCCAAATTTCATTCTGTGTTGATGTTTAAGAAAGGCTCTTTAGAATAAAGTAACCGGGCTTTATTGGCTTTATATAATGTTTCAAAAAAATCTTCAGGACAAGGATGTCACTAGCTGAAGTTTATGATATTCCACTGGGTGTCAAGATAAAACATGAACTGTATCAGATAATCTAAACATATCTCTTATCTGTCTGTTGTGTACATGCAAAAATAGCGTCTTCAGTAGTTTGCTCACATACCCATACATATGTGTTAGGAAATACAGACCTGAGAAAAGATTTAGGAATGAATTACTTTTGTGTTATACAAATATGCAAACTGGCAAAACACTGTGATTTAGGGGAAATGACAACACCATACTCCTGTTAACAAGACAAATGTTCCTACTTTGAAGAGTAAGTTAAGTATCTAAACTGCATCTCTAAAATGTCACTGAAATTAACTGAGTTATACACCTGTGAACTGGATCAGGGACAGTTTCCAGTAATGATTTTCTAATGATCCATCTCCAGATGGTTTATCATATATAAGGTTTTCTGCCTGGGGGCCTTAAAACACAAAACAGGCATATGGAGTGGTTTTAAATCTAAATGGATCTGTTCCAAATGTAAATCTTCCTTAAGATGTCTAGCAGGAAAAAAAAAAAAAAAACAAAAACAAAAAAAAAAAAAAACTTTCTATCGGCACCATTTGGAAAATTATATTTAGATGTTTGTCTCACGGAGTGACTATGTCCTTGAGACACCGAGAGAATTGCATTTGCACAGTTTGTGCTGCAGTAATGTAAATTCATCTTAATACCACTTGTTGCATATCAGCTGCATATCCTTACAGGCAATTCCTAGCTTAATTACCATATGAATTACCATGAAATAAGAGAATTTTTCAATGAGAACAGCCTAGCACTGTGTGCGTATATTACTTTCCTTCTTTCCCCTTCCTAGATAGCACTTCAGAATGTACTCTGAGGTTGTTTAGACCTTAAAATGAAACATGCTAATTATGGCAACAATTATAGAAAATTTACATAATCTATACTGACTTGCTATGGCATGCAACCAAAATAGTTAGCAACATACTGCAAAACCTCCTTGAGAAGTACTATTGGGCTTGTTACCAAAGAAATATTTAGTTGCAATGGAATGCAAGCCAGCTACTCCCAGGGGTATAGAAGGAGGTGAAGGAAATGAAAGAAGGGACTGTGGAATCAGTACTTGAAAGAGGCAGCATGAATCAGATTCTCACAGACACCCTCACTGAGTGGATTTGTGCATTTTTAACACTGCGTAGCTGCAGCTGTGTGTGTCTGTGTGTGAATTATGCATTGCACCACAGGGAGGTGCAAAAGGGAGGGGCAGGTTTCACAATCCTCCCTTGATTAAGCTCCTTATTTTGTGCCCTCTAGATCTCCAAAGGAAGTTCTGCTATGTTCACCTGTTTTACACTACACATTAATTCCAGACAGTGGCACAGCTGGGGCATGATCATGAGAACGTGCATGGCTGCCAGCTGTCCACAGCACAGCCGCTCAGAAAGGAGAGGGTGCCAGTACGGTCCTGGATGGAGTGATTTTTCACCTTGCCAGGAATGTGCAATTCACAG
The DNA here is from genome assembly GCA_011075105.1 of Heteronetta atricapilla. Taxonomy (NCBI): domain Eukaryota; kingdom Metazoa; phylum Chordata; class Aves; order Anseriformes; family Anatidae; genus Heteronetta; species Heteronetta atricapilla. The sequence goes on from CM021731.1 coordinate 33,636,255, forward strand.
CGATGATAAAAGCATCATATCTGTCTGTTACAGAATAGAAACTTATCTTTATCTGACATCTGCCCGAAGGACATAAAAGAAAGCTGTTTGCTACCCATCAGTGCTGGTAATCAGAAGATTTCATCCAGTAATGATTTATTTTCATTTACTGGCTATACTTCATTAGCAAAAATGTTAAAAAAAATCTTGTTACTATAATGTAAGTACAGCAGATGACTTGTCAGCTCTGTGTTCACTTCTCAAGATGTAGCTGTGCTAATGCTGCTAAAAGGCTAAATTCTTTGCCATAAGGTTGACTTGCTCCTATCCAAGGGCCCAAGTTGCCTTTTGCAAAAATTTGAGAAGTCTAGAATAGAATAGAATGGAATAGAATAGAATAGAATAGAATAGAATAGAATAGAATAGAATAGAACCATTAAGGTTGGAAAAGACCCCCAAGATCATCTGCTCCAGCCATCACACTACTACCAAAGTCACCCACTAATCCATATCCCTAAGTCCCAGGTCCAACCTCTCCTTAAAAACCCCCAGAGACACCACCACCTCCCTGGGCAACCTGTTCCAATGCCTGACTACTTTTTTTGAGAAATGTCTCCTAATTGCTAACATAAACCTCCCTTGGCGCAACTTGAGACCATTCCCTCTAGTCCTGTCACTAGTTATCTGCAAGAAGAGGCTGACCCCCAGCTCCCCACAACTTTTCTTTCAGGTAGCTGTAGAGACCAGTAAGGTCTCCCCTGAGCCTCCTCTTCTCCAGACTAAACAACCCCAATGTCCTCAGTCACTCCTCATAAGACTTGTGTTCCAGGCCCTTCACCAGCTTCATAGCCCTTCTCTGGACACACTCCAGAGCCTTGATGTCCTTCTTGTAGTGAGGGGCCCAAAACTGAACACAGTACTCGAGGAGCGGCCTCACCAGAGGAGAGTACAGGGGGATGATCACATCCCTGGCCCTGCTGGCTCCACTATTCCTGACACAAGCCAGGATGCCGTTGGCCTTCTTGGCCACCTCGGCACACTGCTGGCTCATGTTCAGGTGAGTGTTGACCAACACCTCCAGATTCTTTTCCTCTGCAAAGCTTTCCAGCCACTCTGCCCCAAGCCTGTAGCACTGCATGGGGTTGTGGTGACCAAAGTGCAGGACCGGACACTTAGCCATGTTGAACCCCGTACCACTGGTCTCTGCCCATCAAACCATACTGACCAGGTCCCTCTGCAGGGCCTCCAGCAGATCAACACTTCCCCCCAACTTGGTGTCATCTGCAAACTTACTGAGGGTGCACTCAATTCCTTCAACCAAATCATCAGTAAAGATATTAAAGAGGATGGGCCCCAACACTGACCCCTGGGGAACACCACTGGTGACCAGTCACAAGCTGGATTTCACTCTGTTCACCACCACTCTCTGGGCCCGGTCATTCAGCCAGTTTTTAACCCAGCAAGCAGTGTACATGTCCAAACCATCGGTTGCCAGCTTCTCCAGGAGAATACTATGGGAGACTGTGTCAAAGGCCTTGTTAGGTAGACTACATCAACTGCCTTTCCCTCATCCACCAGGCAGATCACCTGGTCATAGGAGATGAGGTTGGTCAGGCAGGACTTGGCTTTTATGAACCCATGTTAACTGGGCCTGTTTCCCCAGTTGTCCCACATGTTCTGTATGACTGCATTCAAGATGACCTGTTCCAACACCTTTCCTGGCAACAAGGTCAGGCTGACAAGCCTGTAGTTCCCTTATGACCCTTCTTATGGATGGGCATCACATTAGCAAGTCTTCAGTCATCTGGGACCTCTCTGGATTACCATGATTGCTGATAGATAATGGAAAGCAGTCCAGCAACCACATCTGCCAAGTCCCTCAGCACTCCTGGGTGGATCCCATCTGGCCCCATGGACTTGTGATAGTCCAGGTAGAGCAGCAGGTTTCTAACTGTTTCCATCTGAACTGTGGGGGGTTCCTTCTGCTCCCTTTCCCAGACTTCCAGGTCAGGCAGCTGAGTACCCTGAGGATAAGTGGTCTGGCTAGTAAAGACAGATGTAAAGAAGTCATTAAGAACCTCAGACTTTTCCTTATCCTCAGTAGTCAAGTTCCCCCTTGAATACAGCAGAGGATGGAGATTCTCCTTGGCCCTCCCCTTGCAGTTAATGTATTTATAAAAACATTTTTTGTTATCCTTAACCATAGTGGTCAGGTTGAACTCATGCTGGGCTTTGGCCTTCTGGATTTTTTTCTTTGCATATGCTGACAACTTCCTTGTACTCTCCCCAAGTAGAGTCCCTTCTTCCACCAGAAATAAACTCTTTTTTCTCCCGGGCATTCAGCAAAAGGTCTTTGTTCAGCCACAATTGTCTTCTTCCCTGCCAGCTCATCTTATTGCACATGGAGACAGCCTGCTCCTGCACCCTTAAGACTTCCTTCTTGAGAAATGTCCAGCCTTTCTGGACCCCTCTGCCCTTCAGGACTGACTCCCAGTGTCTGCCCTCTGGAAATCCAAGGTAACGGTTTTACTGATTCCCTCCCTGAATTCACCAAGAATAGAGAACTATAACATTTTGTGGTCACTCTGCCGAAGACAGCTCCTGACCACCACATCTCCCACCAGTCCTTCTCTGTTCTTGAACAGCAGGTCTTGTGGGGCACTCCTTCTGCTAGTCTCACTAACCAGCTGAGTCAGAAAGCTTTCTTCCACACATTCCAGGAACCTTCTAGACTGCTTCCTCAGGGCTCTATTGTATTTCCAGCATATGTCTGGGAAGTTAAAATCTGCCATGAGAAAAAGCACTTGTAATTACCTGACTTCTGCCAGCTACTTAGAGAATGCCTCATACGTCTCTTCATCCTGGTTTGGCAGTCTATAACAGACCCCCTCCAGGATGTCAGCCTTGTTGGTCAGCCCCCTAATCCTTATCCACTGGGATGCTACCTTATAATTCCCAAACCCAAGATCAACAACATTGAAACACTCTCTAATATCAAGAGCCACGCCACTTCCCCTCCTTATTTGCCTGTCTGAACAGCTTTGAAGCATTCCACTTTGTGGGAATGGTCCCACCATATTTCAGTGATGGCGACTAGGTCATAGTTTACCCACCACACAATGGCTTCCACCTCCTCCTATTTTTGCCTGTGCTGAGTGTATTGGTGTAGATGCACTTCAGTTGCAGCATGGCCCTTACCCCAGTCATGGGACTGCTCCCCCAGGCTCATGTATATCAAGCCTCATTTCATCCCCATCCCTCTTCATACCTAGTTTAAAGACTTCTCGATGAGCCCTGTCAGCTCCAGGGCTAGAATCCATTTCCCTTGAGCATGACAATTCCTGAAGGGCACTGGTGCTTGCAACAGTACTTTTAAAATGGAGGTCCACAGATTCCTGAGATTTCAAAGACCACTTCTGATGCTGAGGTGAAAAGTCACCAGTCTGTTAATGTCAGGCTCAATTTTGGTCTGAAAGGCTCTGTGCTGTTGCTGGGAAGACTGTGGATGTCTGGAAAGAACTGGACATCACTCTCCCAGTCCAGTTCCAGAGCTAGAATTGGGACTGCAACATCAGTAATGATTTAGGCTCAGGTCAAATACTACAGCAAAAGGTGCTGTCAGAAAATTCTGGGATGACCTCTTAAACCATACCTCACCCCACCCCTAAACTCAGAATAATCATCTTCAGATCCTTAATTTCCATTTTCATTTCCAGGATTATACAGCTACTGTCATTCTTAATAAATATTTGATTAAATGACATTTTCTTTTACCATACTGGTAAGGAAGTACAATCGTTTATTACTATTATTACAATCTCCATTGCAATCTGCCTCTAATAGGTCAATCAGAGGAAGGTGGCTCATATAGGAAGGCTGTTCTGGCACCTATAGCACTGAGATTTCATATCAGTAACCTCACAGCATTCTCCCTTTTAAATCCTTCCCCACTTTCCTTTCAATATCACCATAAACACAAGTGTACACACTTGCTCCTTAAAAAAAGCAAAACTTAAGTTATGTTTGCCCCTTTTCTCTTCTTGTTTTGTCTTTATCACAGGTGGGACATATTGGATTAATTGGTACCTTTGCACAATTTTTCAGATAAAATAATTTTCTCCTGAGGGAATTAAAATATTCCAGATTTTGCCAGATTTTTTACTCAGGAGCTTAGGATCCAACATAGCTACATAAAATTATCTCCTGAAAACAATTTTTTTAGCCCTTGACATTCTGAAAAAAAACTCTGTATTTTTAGCTTGCCGTTCTTAAGAGAGATGAAAATAATTTCAAATTTCTAAATTTCCAGCAAAATGGAGACTCTGTTTTCTGCATAGCTCTAGTTTGAACCTGATCTTCCCACAGCTGCTGATACATTTTTAACTGTGGCACCCCCCCTTAAGTCATACTTCGATCACTGTTTGTAAACTGCAACCTTTGTCTGAAGAATGAAGTGATGGGAGACATTGTGAATATATTACAACAGGGAAGAGTGTTCTGAAGTCAGAGGTCTGAAAGCCCTGAGCAAAAAAAGTTTACCTGTTTCACACTAACAGTCCAAGAGCTGTTTAATATATACTACAAAAATACATTGGTAAGTCTAAACTTTTTTTTTTTTTTTTTTTTTTACAAATTATTTATAAATTGAACTTTTAGATAAACTATGGCTTTAACTATTACTGAACACATCATTTCATCACACAGAAAACAATAATATCACAGACAGAAACTTTATTACTTCCTCCAGGAAGACAGCAGCTGAAAGCAAACCATTTAAATGAAAAATCACCTTTTTATTTGACTGTTCTTAGAGATAAAAAGGTACAAGAAACAGTGCAAAATATGTGATGCACACTATATGCTATAAACAATATATATCTTATTCCTGTTGAAGTCAATGCTGAAAATTTCCACAAACTTTCATAGCATATGAACTCAGGTCCCCTGTGAAAATGAACTGGGCATAGGCTTTAATGCCATTTCAAAATTTCTGGCATTATTGCATTTTCGGACTTTTATTCTATATGGAAGATCTCAAGATATCACTTTCATTTAGCACAGTTCAGGTTTTACCAAAAGAATTACCTTTCTAAACATAAATTGCTCGTAGGAAACAAAACAAAACAAGAAGAAAAATATCTCTCACTGATACCAGATTTAAAAGAAATTTATATATATATATATGCATAAGAATGTTAGTATAATACCTGAGATCTTTATTTAATTTTTCAGGTGGAAAAAAACAACAACAACAAAAACAAACAATAACAAACACACACAAAACTTTCCCTAATGTTTGTAAAACAAGTGATTTTTTTTTTTTTGAAATCTATCAGTGTATAATACTATTTTTTTTAAAAAAAAGCAGCACTAAATAATAGCATTATTGTGATAATAATTGTATCATGATAATAATTTGCAACCCCATCTGTAAGAAATGCGAGTCCAAAGGATTAAAGAAAAGAAGCTAACAGTCCCTTAAGACAATAATTATGAGTTCTACTGGTAAATTTGAGTATCCCAAGACTTGTCCCACTTTAAGTTTTTTCCCCTTTGCTTTCTGCTACAGACTAAAATTATTTCCGTTATAGACTTCAGATCTAAATCCTGAGAGATGCTAAATTCCTACTATTCATTGCACTTACTGGGAATTGTGGACGCCTGAAGTCACTCATGAACTGTCTGTTACAGATGAAAATTCCACACAAATTTAATAAAATGCTAACTTTGAGGGTTCTTGTGGATCCTGGAAAATAAGTGATAGCTATGGATCACTGTGCCATTCTAAGAAGATGCATAAAATCCTTAAGAAGGGGGGGAGGGTGGATGTCAACTTTCATTTCCAGTTGCATTAATGCTAATTTCCAGAAGAATTCTATGTGTACCCTTGTACAATGTACCAAAGTTGATGTTAAGATATGAGAACAGGAAAACATGAGTTGGATTTTATTTCTTATGCAGAGAAGCAACTACAGCTAAAGAAGTCATTAATCCAAAATTAAATGCAACTGAGTAAATAACATTCTATTCTCTCCTTCCAATAAAAGAATGCCTTATAACCTGTGTCTCTGAGATAAATGAATGCATTGAAGCTCTTAATTGCTCTTTGATGGACTGCAAAAGGACACAATGCAGGACAATATTTGAACAATAATGATTTATCCTTTCTTCTTCAAGAGTAAGCTGATTGCAAAGGCTTCAGGACCATGGATTAAATAGCTAAAGGGGTCAAGAATCTTAATAGTTTCTAAACCAGAGAGATCTGCAACTTACATGCTCTGCCTGGAATGTATATGGAATGTATAAATATAAATAGGTCTGGCAAGGGCTCAGCAGATGAGTTGTCTAAAATTTCACAAGACTGAAGTAGCTCTATGCAGAACAGCTGAGAAGTTCCCACCTGAAAACGAACTGTCAGCATGTGCCTAAATACAGCTTTTCTGAAGCAATATTTAATATTCTTAGATATCCTGGTACATAGGTGTTGCATCGGTGTCTAACTCCACAAGATTATTTAGTATGATGAACATGCACACTAGGCTGAATGCCATTACTGGGGATGGGAAAGCTAATGTGTGCCATGTGTCTGAAGGTTGCTTTGATGATCTTTCTGCTCAGACAACATGCTTGTAGGAAGCATCATGAAGTCCATTGCCATGACTGCATTAAAACAGAAAAAAAAATAAAATAAAATAATACCTTGAGAATCAGATTTAAAAAGTTAAGAGTACAGAAGTAAATGGAAGAAGTGAAATTTTCACTTACCTTTAGCTTTGGCCAGTCTTACACAGACATTTGCAGACAATAATTATAAGGATGAATCAATTTCTTAACACGGTATGACACAAATGGAAATTGGGGCCTTTCTTGGCTTAGAACAAAGTAATCCTTTCAGGTTTTCCTATTTTGTGTATAACACAGATTTCATCCTTGTGATTAACATGACTTTATTTCTGCTGAAAATTTCTGCTGAACATTGCTGTGTAGCAATCTGAGTATCTGCTGTGCATGAAAGTCATGAAAGTTGTACGAGTCCTTTCCCTTTCAGAAAACAAAACAGAAGAACCTAATGTATTTCTCAGAAATATTGTAATTTTAGCAAAGCAACATCTTCCGAGTGAAAGACTCCATTATGAGCTTCCATCTGCCTAGTTTTAAGGTTTGTTTGTTGTTGTTGTTGTTGTTGTTGTTTTTAATAAGCTTTACTGTCTCTTTACAACTAAAAGGAGAGTTTTGCTATTTACTCTATTTCCAGTAGGACACAATGGTAAATATGAGTTTTCCATGCCCCAGAGAATACCACCAGTATAATACAGGCAATTAGTAGTGTGTCTCACTATACAGCTAGCAGCACTTTTTTTTTTTTTTTTTTTTTTTTTTTTTTTTTTTAATGGAGTTGTACAGCGTTTCCCTTTGTATCTACACCCAGAGGATTGGCATCACAGTCCATTTATTTCTTAGGACAGTATGTAGCACTGTTAAAATAAAAGAGTAATACTGAACATTCAGAAATCTGAAAATGCTCTTATAACCTGTCTAGACAAACATTACCTTATGCAGTAAATACCTCATAATGCATTTTTTTTTCTGTCTGATTAAGCTTAATAAAACAAATCTCTGTGAGGACTCCCTTTATTAAAAGGAAAATATAGCATTTTCATTTTGAAATTTACAAAATTAAAATAGGACACATTCTGGATAAGCAAACACCTGAACTGCTCCTTCTTTTCTGAACAGGTAAAGAAAACAAAAATGTGAATTTTCTCAAGAAATTAACATGGTATAAGATGTTACTTTGTGTTAAGAAAACTTTTCATAAAATACCATAATTATGTTAAGACAGAAGATGATCCCAGGAGGTAACACTGAAACAGCTTTATGATCAAAAGCTAGAATTAGACCTGCCATTATTTGCACTATGTGTTGGCATGGCTGTTTTAGTTCTCAGGGGAAGGAAGTTACTACAGCATCTGCTATTGCTCCTTGCTCCTTGATTCTTCAGTTTTCCCTTTTGTCATCAGCTTTTCATTCATTTCTTATTATTTTCAGCTATCCAAGCCAACATTTTAGTTGTTTCTGTTTCCTCTATGCACTCTAGTCTTCTAGTCTTTTTAAGCTATCTATTTCTTGTCTCTGTTCACAGGTAGAGAACAAAAGTGGCAGCTCCTTTGCAGCTACTTTCACTGTTGCAAAATTGCCTTTGTCCAACTAAGAATAATAGCATTTTCATTGTAGCCAGTTTCTTTGAGGTTACAAACAGGAAAAGGGAAAAAGGGCAGCCAGTGATTTCAATTTCAAAAATCAGAAATTCAGACAAAATAATCAGAAACTATAGTGAATTAGTAAAGGTAGAAGCCCTTTAGACATGAAGAAGTGAAAGGAAAAATGCATCAGAAAATTGCTAAGTTCAAAAGTTTCCAAAAGAAGTCAATTATCTTCTAAGCCACAGAAGGAATTTTCACAAAGACGGCAAACAGAGATGCTCTACTAATGGAAAACAAACAAATGAACAAACAAATAAACAAACTAAAAATGGTACATCAAATCTTATAAGGTATTAAGAGGTCATAGAAGAGGATTAATATTATTACCACTTCAATTTATCAGCATTACATTTCAAAAAACATGAAGGAAAATTCTCACTCCCAGAAGTCACACAGCAGCGCGACAAGGAAAGGACACAAGTTCTCAAACTAGATATTCTTAATGTTAGATATGATCTTAATTTCTGTGACTGGAAATGTTATAATTATATTGCTTTCATTATTCTGTCACTTTTGCTTATTACGTGACCAGATTTTGTTTTGCAAATCCTTTTTTATCTCTTGTTTTTGAAGTTCTTCATTTCATTCCTGAAAAGTAATAGCATTACATGCTATTTTCTTCAGTTATTGAGAAAGAAAATCTGTCAAGGGACAACTAAATGCAGTTTAAATGAACTCAGAAAGATACATGCAAATGTTAGTATGCTTTGGATTTATTTTTGGTGGGGTGAGTTATTTTTATTTTTGAAGTTGTAAAAATTCACACTAAATTGAAGCAAAAAAAAAGTCTTATTGAACCCTCTAATTGGTGGTTTTTGGCTAGATAATAAATTTAATCTTTAGTATGCATTCTTATAAGCTTGTTCCTAAGCATCTTCTTACTTCAAAATGTCAAGAACTTTCCCTTGAAAAGAACTTAATCTTTCAATTGAGTAAATTTAATTAATTAAGGATTCATGGATCAGCTGATGAAAATAAAACTCAAAGAATGGTCAATTCCATAAAGAAAGAGTACAACTATATTTCCATTTAAAATGTATGTTTTTTTTCAGCATCTGTGAGGATAAATTCTGCCATTTGAAATCCCCTGTGATTAAAATACATAGGCTATTGCAACAATCTTCAGAGTAGAGTATATACTACTCTGTATAGTAGTGTATAGTATAAATTAATAAACAATGTTGCAAATAAAGTATTCAAATATCCATTATTAAATAAAAAATAAATTTTTTTTTTTTTTTTTTTCCTAAGACACTTCTATTTTAGCATTATGGATGAGTTTCATTTAATTAATTTAACTAGCTTTAAATATTATATTCAAAGTAGTGATAGTTGTGGTAATAGTGGGTAATTGTCCATAGTGGTCCAAAGCTTTCCACTGTCTTTTTTTCAGAATTGAAAAGGAAGAGATCACAGTGTCCAGTATTGTGGTCAGTGATCTCCATGATGGGTGTTCTCATGACTAATTTTTGTTTTGTTTGAATAAAGAATAATGAAGTCCAAGTACTGCTCTCTATTTCAGAGAGAAAAAAAAAAAAAAAAAAAAGAAAGAAAACAAAGGAAAAAAAAAAAAGATCCATGAGAAACAGGCATTCTCTTGTGCTTTTCAGAGTGTAACCATTCCTGCAGGTAATACTTTATTTTATCTTTATAATGGGGGAAAAGAGGTTGGAGGAAGTGTCAGACTGATTAGCCCTCAATGTGGTAAATCAGGTACACTTGGTACCTGAGGACTAAACATTGAACTCCTCACTATCAAGTCCTTTTAAATATGTCCAGTGTTTTTTTGTGTTCCACTGGTAGATCACAGGGAATCAGATCAATACTATGCCCCAGTTTCTAAGGTGAAACTCAGCTCTGGAAAACTGGATTTTAAAATAACAGATTAGTTGTAGTACAGAGTTGTCTGATATTCTGAGATGAGGAACGTCAGAGCTCAGCCTTTGTAACTCTTAACTGTTTAGGTTCAAGAGGCATTTTATATCTAAGTTTTGAAGTACATATGAGAAAACTCTTGTGTGTCTGGTCACACTTGAGTGGCAAATACACTAGCCACAGTGACGGAAACCTTATCTCAACTGTATCTTTGGTGCTATGACTTAGAAACAAGTCTATTGATTATGTTTCCAAAGTTCAAGTTTGAAATGCAATAAGAAAGGTGCAGAAATTTCAAACAGTTAATTGTGAACTTAAATCTCCAGTTTACGTTGGTGCCTAATCTTAGTGATATAATATATATAATATTTATATTATATATTATATATATAATATTATATATATTATAATAATATTATATAATATTATATAATATTATAATATTATATATATATATATATATATAATGTGGTTCTTCCTCTCTAATCACCTTTTCTAATCACCTTTTCAACCCAACTCTAATTAAAATGAAGGATACCAGTTGAGTACCATTTACATTTCACCAATATTTATTTATATTAGACATAATTTCTAAAAGAGGCTTCCATTAGGTGGAAATGAATTTGATTTTTAAGTCCAAGACTTTGTTCTATGCCAAAGTGTCCTGTTTGTACTAGTATGTCTGTTTCCAACGTCTGTTCAGATTAATTTATTTTTCCTAAATGCTGATTACAAATCAAAAGGTTTAATAAGTATTGAACAATCCTGTCAAATAAGGAGAAAAAAAAAAAAAAAAAAGTATCTTGTTGAAAGTGTCTCATTCTTACTAGGCTCAATAATTGACACTGAAAGCTGATGTCAAATGTAAATGTCATAATATATAAGCCAAGTTAGAACTGAGAGGCAGGCTTTCCTTTTGTTCAGGCGAATGGCTAATAATAACAAGAAACTTATTGTCTTGTAACAAGAAGATGGTTTTTGTGTTCTGGTGAGGAAGAGAGCTTCAGAATTAAAGATTCTGTTTTTAATTTAAAGATTCCAGTTTTAAATTTGATCACATAGCTCCTCTGCACAATGTACTTTGTTAATCCCCAGATTATGAATTAACCTTTTTCCCAACTGCCAGTAATCACTAACCAGATTAAAATCTTTGCCACCTTTATTTTATTACCTGTAATGACGTTTGTTTAAATTTATAATGATGGAATGCTATACTCAAGCAAAAAGCTAAGCTTGAATGAACCCAAAGAAATGTAGAAATTTAATTAGAAATCCTGCTATGTATAAAGTGCTTGTAGGTAGTGGATTTACTTCTTTAGAAAATACAATGTTTTAGGCATCTGTCATATCATTACTAAGAAAGAAAGAGGAATATAGAAGTTTTTAATCTATATCACATTGAGTATCTTATGATTATCTTATGGTTCTTGCAATGTCCTAGGCACTGTACAGGGCCTGACTAAACACTGTTATCTTTCATGTGAAGGAATCATGATAGTGAGAAAAACTGAATAAGCATTAAGAAATACAGCTATTTCTACAAGTAAATCTAACAAGTTTGTGCCAGGTTTGTAGTAGTCATTGATCACCATTTTCTGGATAAGAATCAATTTATTAATTAAAGTGTATACAAAATGAAAAGCATTTATAAGAAATGATAAACTATGGACTATGGTAAGATTCAAACTGTCTTTGGTAAGATTCAAACTGTCTATGGTAAGATTCAAACTGTCTTTCAAACTCTACAGAGCTGATTGTGAAAGGGCCAAAGCTTTTTAGACTGAAAGAGATGTAGAAAAAGAAAAAAAAGTCAACAAGTCAACAAAAGTATTGGTTTTCAGCCAATTTCCTTCTTTTGGTTAGAGCTGTCTCATACAGAATTGTGGCCTAGGTACTACGTCAGCCATCAAAACTGGACTTGGATACTACCTATACTTGGATACTACCTATACTTGGATACTACCTATACACAGAAATTTATGCTGCTAGGTAAATGCTAATGAAGTCAATACTAGGTATATGATGATAGCTAACCATTAATCATCAGAGTTAACTACTCGTGGCTTCTATATCTAAAAGGGTGGTGATCCGAATTATTCTCTGGTGGCAGAATTGAATTTGTACAGTTTGGGATGAGTCATTGCAAGGTGCTAACGTTCACTTAATTTACAATGATATATCAGGTAAATAGGTTTTAACTAACAAGTTCCTGAATGTGAGTAAACAGCCTACAAATGTGACCATATTTGAAGCATGTAATGGAGTATGGCACCAAATTAATAATCTCTGCTGGGATCTGTGGTTGTGTCATAGGTACAGAAATACATACCATTCTGGCAAACTGTCTGCACAAACTGTCTGCAGGGGTTGTACTTCACTGCAAGGTGTTTTTTTGTTTGTTTGTTTGTTTGGTTTTTTGGTTTTTTTTAGGTCTGCTACCTCAGGGCACTGCATTTTGCTTTGTGGCCACATCTTTAGATTGATAACAGTCTAAGGGTGATTCTTTGGAAAAAAAAAAAAAAGTGTTTTGTTGCCATGAAGACAGAAGGTCAGGAATTTTGAATACTTTCTGCCTTTAGCAGCTTGTTTCTCAAAGCAACAATAGCCACAAGCACTGTCAGATTTACCATGCCTTTGGCTTGAATATTTCCAGACCTTGTAAACCAAACACCTAAAGCAATCCCCAAAGGTTACTGTCACTTACAGCTAGTTTTTCTTTTTCGGCAGCACAAAAATTGCTTACATTGCATTGGGAGGCCAGCACTCTTTTTCTAACTCAAATTTCCTGGTAATTAGGTGTTCCTCAAGCAACTTTTTGATGTACCTCTGAATGTATACTTCTTTATTTTGCTTCCTTGCTCTGGGAAAGAAGAGGGTGTTAACTACATATACATTCCTTTCTAAATCTTTTTTTTTTTTTTTTTTTTTTTTTAATCACCTTCCTCTCCTCATCAGCTTCTCTCCTCACAATTTCAATTTATACACAATACTAGCTTTTATCCAGTCCTTGATTATGTATAAAACAGTCAACAGCTCTTCTAAATGATCAGTCACTTAAATCTTCCTGCAAAAGAACACCTATTGACTTTTCACCTAGCCCAACCTGAGTCATTCTTAAGTAAGTTCCATCTGGAACCAAGAAATCACATTGAGACAGGTATATTTCCACATGGAAAAAAAAATACACACACACATATATAAATATATCATATATATAAATATATAATAAATATATATATCATATATATATCATACATATATATATATATATATATATATATATATAAAAGACAAGCAATTCTCTGACTCACAAATCAATGTTTTCCAACAGGGTTCTACAAACAGATCTTCCAAGCTTAAATTGCAGTGAAATTAGGAGCAGAGAGTGACCAGGTATTTAAAGTACACCAGTACTGGCATCCATTTTTCTAGATATTCTTATTTGGAGCTCATAGAGGTTCATATTGAAAGGGATGGAATTTTACACTGAAATGTAAATTTTTATAGGATTCTCCTGCAAGAAAGGTATTTTGTGATAAGTTTTATGTTTGCAAATTAGAACAGTGTTAGAATATAAACTTTAGAGGCATCTTTTAGAGGATTTAGACCTTGTGTATACAGCAAATAATCTGGGGTCACCTAACACACAGGTAACATTGTGCTTGCTAAAACCCTTGAATAAACATCAAGAAAGTAATCTGCAGCTGTTTTAAGAATATTCTGCTTTTAAAATTAATATTTATTTTTTTAAATATTTAATATTTTAATATTAAGCTGTGAGTCCCTCTAGTAGTTTGTAGGCAAGTGTATAGTTTGGGCTGCTGTTCGCAACAATGATTTTTTGTTGCAATTCAAAATATTAGAAATAAATTGTGTTTCTCTACACCCAGTCGTTTACATATGTGGAGCAAGGAGTGGCTTGGTGTGCATTTTAGTATGCTTTAGTAAATGCGATGCTATAAAGCAACATAGTAAGTTGTCTTCAGTGAATAAATAAAAATCCTCTTTAGAGTCCCTTGGTAAATAATACGTTGAAAATTCAGGTAGTAAGCATAAACAATCCAGCTTTGGAATAATAAGTGTTTTCTCTATGAATCTTAGTTTGGCCCTCACTGCAGTACATAAACCATATAAATAACATCTGAATCAAACAGAAGAGTTTTAAAAATGGAAGGCAGAGCTTTGTACTTGACTGACTGAAATCATCACAGCTTCATTAGAGGCAAAGGAGCTATGCTAATTCATGAATTTGAACTATTATCTTTAAGTGAAGAGTTAATATTGTGGCAAATTAATCAAACAATGAGACAGAGATTATCAAATTAGATCATGGGGTGCTAGATAAAATTCAGAAACAATATATGATGTGTTTTAAATTAGATCTCTGACTGTGTAATAGGAAGTGATTGACATTAGAAGGATTTTATGTTTTTCAGGGAGCAAAGATCAAGCTCTGTCCTTTTCCTTTGAATTTCAACAGAATCATTTTTCTTTCTCCAGAGGACAGAGTAAACTATCATATTAACTGCATTAATTAAATTACCATAGTCTCTGTGTTAATGGAAGAGACTACAAGTTGTAAAAGGTAGTGCTAAGGGGGACTGATAATCCTTCTTAGCTTCCTCCAGAAAATCAGTCTGTTATTAATTATCCATCACAAACCAAAATTACACCAGGACATAATAACTCCATATTACTCCCCCTCTGCTCTTATGTATCCATAAAGTATAGCACAGGGTATGCAGCAAAACAGACTCCTGATTCCCAGTGTCTTTCATGTCTCATTCTCAGTATCAGCCTCTGCACAACCTCCCTCTTTACAGATGTTTGTTCTATTCTATTTCTTTCTTTTTTCTTTTTTTTTCTTTTTTTCCTTTTTTACCTTTTTCCTTCTTTCTTTCTTTCTTTCTTTCTTTCTTTCTTTCTTTCTTTCTTTCTTTCTTTCTTTTTCTTTCTCTTTCTTTTTCTTTTTTATTCCTTCCTTCCTTCCTTCCTTCCTTCCTTCCTTCCTTCCTTCCTTCCTTTCTTTCTTTCTTTCTTTCTTTCTTTCTTTCTTTCTTTCTTTCTTTCTTTCTTTCTTTCTTTCTTTCTCTTCTACTTTATTTCACTAAGTTCTGACTTTCTTGAAAAAAAAAATCTATGGATTTAATTTATGACAAGCTGAAATTAAAAACTATTAAATAAAAGAAAATAGACCTGATATTACTGCAATCTCCCACAAAATTTTGTTTGCTCTGAATACATAAGGTTACAAGACTCAGCTGAAATAATCTAACTACTCCTGAGAAGGGCAAAAAGTCCATGCTCCAACCATTTACCTCATCTTTTCTGTCCTAATCATTCCAGGATTTACGTTTATTTCTATCTGTTCTCTCATGTCAGATCTAGCTCTCATCTGTTCCACCATGAACTAGTTCATCTCACAAAAAAAAAAAAAAAAAAAAAAAAAAACCAGAAAGCAGATCACACAAAAATAAAATATAGCTTCTGTGCAAGGTTAACTCAGATTACAATACTTGTATTAGTAGACTGCAAGCTAAGGACTAGTATTAGACCAGAATTATGATTTTTGAAAGGCTTTGGGGGAGAAATTCCAATATATTTCAAACTTTTTTTTTTTTTTTTAATTGTATTTCTACCTGAATTTGACCTGTCCAGAGTCACAATGGCAGAGAATCCACAAGTAGAACTTAGTGGATGTAGTTGTATAGTTTTCCCAAAGCTAGTTATGACTAGTAATAGTAATAGGCAAGCAGTTTTCAGTTAACAGCCAAACACATTTTTCTATATTCAGGATTAAATCATCCCTGAATACGCAAGCCTCTGTAGTAGACCATGAGGGATATGATCCAGACTTTTGAAAGACAGGAAACTTCCTAAGTCATGCAGGCCCCTTCCCAACTGTGTCAAGACATAAGCTTTTCCACAGACAGTTCATCATATTTCAAGATAAATGTTTTTCAGAGGTGTGACAAATCATTCTCTGGATGTGACCTTTCTCTTTCCATTAGCTGTATAGCTGTAGGAAAAATGAAGTTTAACACTCAAATAGATATGTTGACCTGTATAGTCTATTACCAGTTATGAAATACTTGAGAATTAAGATTCAGACAAATGCAGATTTATCTTTTTTTTTTTTTTTTTTTTTTTTTTTCTCATTGCAGTAAAACTTGCAGTTTAAAATTTACTTCATCAGCCAAGATATTTTTACAGGATATCTAATTTTAATATCTTTGAGATAATTTTAAAACCTTAATTCTTATGTTCCTGTGGGGGAGAAAACAAATAGTATCGAGAAAGAGACTTTTGAAGCCTTTTGCCTTCATGAAAATGAAAGAAAAAAAGATGAATTAAGAAAAAAAAAAAAAAAAAGGAAATGAGGAGAAACCAAATGCACTGATGTCAGATTTAACTTAGTTTTTCATTGCTATAGAAATGCAGACAGATGCAATTTTATCAGCCACTCTCCCATCTGGCAAACTGGTACATCACTTTCTGCTGTTTGAAGGCTTTAATATGGCTGTAATCATAAGCTTATGTTATTAAAGCTAGAGTCTGTACTGTTGAAACAAAACTGTACTACTTCAAGAGAAGGGAAAGAGAAAGCTGAGAGAAGAAATAGATGTCAGGCAGGGGATGAGGGGAAGAAGGGAGGAGGAGATGAGAATTCATTTCTCAGTTGTTCCACTTTGTTTTTGCAAAGCCAGGAGTGCAGTGTGTTGCTAAGCAGACCTGTTTCATTCAGGACATCATTTTCAAAGGAAACCAAGAGAAAGTAACACATTATTTCATTCTCCAATTAACTGCAATTTACAGCATCCCGATTTTGATCCATTACATTTCCTCTCCATTCTTCTCTTGTTTATCTACCATATTTCCAAACCTCTAGATGGTATTAATGTATTTTTGTTTGTACTAATTCAGTCCTCTCCTTTTTGTACTTTTTCTAATAATGATAGAAGAAAAACCCACCCTACTTCAGTCTAAATAGAGTTTTCCTACTTTGGTTAATGGAGATAAAATAGGAGATAAACAAGTAATAGTTACTGGCAGAACTGTACATAATGCTTCCAAATTGAGTCTTGTCTGCAGAGAAACTATGAAACATTTAGAAATGGATTAAGAATCATCTAGTGATCTTCTAGTTATGTGTTTAAAACATGTCTGGTCACATTTCCTCAGCTCTATGACAGAGTCTGCATGTTGGCCCTGAAACATAAAACTTAGCTGATTTTCTTCTGAACTTAACAAACTATGTTTTTATTTTCTCCATCTATCCTCTGTCATGCTTCCTAGTCCCAATCCCCTAAAACCAGAGACATTTGCTAGAAGCACAGCTTCACCTTGATAGATAGCCACTATCACAGTGCCATTATTAATTTAAATGTTCCATTTGAATCATTGATAATTATTACTTATTTAAATTTAAATAACTTATTAGTACAGAGTGGTTACTCTGGACCACTATCACTTAAAATACTTTTATCAGAAATCTTAAGAGCTAATTGTTGATGAAATGAAATACATGAAGATTAGAAACAGACACTCTAGCGGGCTTCCACCACACCCTTCTGCTTCCATTTTTCCACCCTATATGAACATGCATGGCCCTGGTTTCCTTGAGTTTGTCCAGCTTCTTTTCTTGTCATTCAGAGCTTCAGTCATGAGCAAAAAAATTTTGTCAGTTTACCTTAGTTGGATCTTAACTAGGCAGCCAGGTATGGTAAATGCCCTCTTTCCTTCATGCTAAAATACAACCATCTCTTGCGGCTACTGTCTAGAATTTGCTGAGTGATTTTCTTTTTATTATTATTATTATTTTTCCCTAACCTCAATAGGTTGTCCATGAAATATTTCCTTTTTATTATTTTCGCTGGGAGATTTTTTTCCCCAGACCCTCTTCTACGAGATAATTTAGACTGCAGACTACTTTTTCAACTACAGTTAATGTTTTAAGATACAAGTTACCTTGTCAAATACACAGTCATTGATATTAAATGCTCTCTGACAGTTATATGTAGGAGATCTTATAAGAAAAGGTAGGTACATGGAGATATTTTGTGACCATAATTTTCCCCATAATGATGTTCCTATTTGATTATCAAATTGCTTTTTTTTTTCTACTTTTGTTGACTTTTTTTTTTCTTCTTCTTATCTGCAAAGCACTAGCATGAGAGTAATCAGAAATTTACCAACAGAATTATTTTCTATCTGAAAAAAGAACTTATTAGCATCATGATTTTACTGACCAGAATTTTGATAGGTTATTTATTCATAAGGAGAAGAAATATAAAAAAGACCTTTAAAAAGAAGTGAATAATTTCAAAATGTATCATGATATAATGCCATATGTATCTGTGCATATGTATTCTGAATAATTTCAGAATATGTATTCTGAATAATTTCAGAATGTATCATTTAATGCCATAACTGCCAGACTAAGGCTTGCAGAGTACCATGCTCCCAAATGCGCCTCAAATGCACGTAAAGGTGCTATTAGGCATTACTTTGGTTGCTGTATTTACAGGCAATGACTTTAGCCTTCAGAGGAGTTTTTAGTTGTCCTTAAGACAATCTAGACAGTGATAAAAATTAAATGAACCTTTTTTTTTTTGGTGGAAGACATTTTCTGGCTGAAGTCTTAGTGACTAGGAAGGAGTTTCCCTCCTTGGAGATCTTCAAAAGCCAACTGGACATGGTCCTGGGCAGCCTGCTCTGGATGTCCCTGCTTGTGTGTGGGGCTGGACCAGATAGCCTCCAGAGGTCCCTTCCAGATTTAATCATTCTCTAATTCTGGGATTCTGTAAAAGTAAAGTCCAATTTAGCGTATCTACTGATATGCATAAATTTGCAATCATATAAAACACTTATGAACTTTGATGAAAGACTTCAAGACATTATGGAACTAGGATAGCTTTTTTGTTTGTTTTCCCTTCATTTATATATAAATAATTAAATATGCTGGCCCTTGTGCTTATATCCAGGCATCTTGCACAGTTTAGGTAGAACTGCATGGTTCTCTGAGTAAGTACTGTTGTTGTATAAAATTTACACACTAAAATATGTACATTTTATTTCTACCATTGAATATCAGCTCCTTAACCTAACCTAGCTGAACACAAACAAGACTAACCTAATCTGATCTCCCCAGTTCTTTTGCAGACTGAGACTTTGGTCTGAAATAAAGAGCTTGTTGAAGGTATTGAGTGATGCTTAACCTGGAATGAAGGCATGGTTATGATAATGCTAAAGACTTTGAATCAAAAAGTCTGAGGCAAGTACAAGTTAAATACTGCTTGCAGTGCTGTGGATGAAAGACATAAACACTCTAAGAAATACTTTCTTAAATGCCTGAAAGTGTCACTTGAACTCATTTGTCATCACTCTTAGAAAATGATTTAAACAAGCTTTATTGACAATTCATTTTTTTTTTTTTTTTTTTTTTTTTTTTTTTCCAAGACTGTGATCAAGGAAGACAAGATTGAATTTAAGACTGTGGGTAGATGCGCTATTCTATAGGACAATTCTTCTAGTGTTATTCCTTTTCTTGCAAGGCAGTAAAAAATAAATCCTAGAGCACGTAACAGTCTATAAAAAATTACTGGAGTCCAAACTGCAGACTGTCTCCAGAATGCAAAACAGGGGGATATGCATAATTAAGAAAGTTGAGAAAATGTTTAGAGGGAAAGAAGAAATGCAATAGCTGCCTAGAGTTCAAATTAGACCTGTGATTAAATACAAAACTATGCTTAAATAATATCATTAATATTATTTAAACTGATAAAGATGAAGAAATTCTAATTAGGTTCATAATGAAAAGGCTAACAGCCTTTTAACTACAGACAGAACTTGCCAAGATATGATATTTTAGTGTAAACATAAGATTCTTTGCTATGCTTAAAGAGTAAATGTAACAACTAGAAATTGCCAGTCCTATTCAAGATCCATTAACTGTAATATCATTGCTAACTAATAGTAGGAAGAAAAACATTTCAGTGGTTTCCTGGCAGCCTAAGTGTTCTTCTCCTAAATTTCTGTCAATTAAGAGGGCAAAATCTTCTCTAAAATTTATCAGTGAGGTTACTTTATTTCTGAAGTATGCTAAGGATATTTTCAAAGAGTTTTGTAACAACTAGAGCAGTCTATCTGTAATACAGCTGTGCAAAACTCAAATATTAGTCTGGCATCAACCTAGTAAAATTCAGATGGCAGTCAAGTAATTAAAAGTAATTACTCTAAAAGGATTTTCACTGGCTGCATGCAAGCAGGCAGATGTATACATGTATAGGTGCAAGATTTTCTTAGTGGAAGGTTACCATGCTATTTGAATTAAAAAGATGGTGAAATTTTAAAAGAAAGAAATTATGCTCTTAAAATATTTATTTCCCTTTCCCTACCCCTTTCCCCTTTCCTTCCCCTTTTTCCTTCCCCTTCTCTTTCCCATACCTATCTCTTTCTATTTTTTAAGAAAATCATATAGATTTATGAAATATTTTTTTTTTTCCTTTTGCCATATTTTCCTTAGTTATATGTTCTAGTGTTTCTTCAAATACAGTAGAAACAATGTCTGCTCTGTGTGAGGACTCTTGTAAACAAACAAATCTACATTTGCCAGAATAAATGAGGAATTTAAGTTTGTGGTTGTAAGCTCTTGGATTCAGTAACAGGAAATACCAAGACTCTTTCCATACTATTTGAAACATTACTGTTTCTAGTTTGTCTTATTATTTCTTTCTGCATTTTTTTTACCACTTATTTGTTTTAGGTAATACAATTCCTTAATTCTCTCTGCTATCAATAGTATAATTTCACTAACCTTCCATTTTCTCTTGTCTTTTCCATTTTGCTCTCACTTCCATATAGCCTTACATTATTTCCTTCTTGTTTTGTTCTCCAAGTGCCAATTTTTAGATGGTTGCTGTGAGAGCTTTTCAAGTTGGAATCTGGTTGCCCAGAAATGTTGCAGAAACCTGTTCTTGAAGATATTCAACACTTCATAAGATATGGCCCTTAGCAATCTGCTCTGACTGAAGTTGGATGTAATTCTGTAATTGCCCTATCATGAGTAGAGGTTTAGATCAGATGGACTCTAGACTTTCTGTCTGGTGAAGAAGGGTTCCTTAGGTTCATGATGGATAGAGATCAAAAAGATAACAGGAATGATAGCACCTCTCCAAAGCTTCTCTTACTATGGATCCTTCAGTGAAATGGAAGACACATCATTCACACCCATGACACGATCACATTTAGCCTACTAGCTTGTACTGATAATTAATCCATTGCTACTGGCACATTTTTATTCCCATAATGTCATTGGCTGTTTTGGAAGTCAGTATGTTTCCATATGTTTTAAATATATACCTCCTGAAGGATGCAAAACAATTGATATTTATTTATATCAATTTTTCACTATAGCCTTTTAGCACTATATTTTTCACTGTAGCCTGTTTTGGTGTTCTGACAAACATTTGTTCTTCTGTTTAAAAAAGTTGACTCTAATACTGTATACAGGATGTATTCAAATCTATGCAAATCAAGTTTCATTTTATGATGCAGCATAAATATGAATTATACAACTAGTGGATTACCTTAAAAATTCTCATTTAGCATTAGGAAGTTAGCTGTAAATTGCAATTTGCCATCTGCTCACCATATACTTACCACTTCTGGAAAAGATAAATTAAATTATTTGCCATACCTAATGCAGAAATAAACTCTCATTCAAAGCCTCAGTTACACTTATTAAGAAAGATTTGCCAACTCTTTGGAAAAAGACTTGAGTAATTTTAAGTATCAGTACAATATATACAGAAATATGTTAAAAACTGTTCTGACAATTTAATTTATGATATGAAATGAAATATCTTGTTTCCATAGCAAAACAATCTTACAAATGTTAAATCCTAGTTTAAATTAGGAAAGGGATGAAATTAGAAAAAAAATAGCATAATTTTACTGGAAAAAAAAAATATTAATAATAATAACATTAAGCCAGCAGCTGGAATCTAGATTAATGAGTAAAAACTACCTGACAATTCTTTTTCTCATATACCAGAGCATATTACAAAGGATTAATAACACTTTAACTCTCAATGTCCTTTTTTCATAGCATAGCAATAAGCTGCAATTGACATTTTACCCTGCTCCTCATGTAAATTCTTTAATACAAATACATCAGTAGAAACTTCAGCAAAAGACTGACTGTCTCAACACTTTGTCTAGTGACTCTCTGGGGCCTCCACTCCTAAACATACTACTCACAGGTGACTGGATCCAAACAGAACTAAAATCAAAGAGCTAGAAGGAGGAAGAAACAAGTTCAATGCAAATGAAATTCAAAGCCTACAGCCTTCACCAAGATGCTACAACCTCCTGGAGCCTCTTGCCACTCAAATATGTTGTTCCACCTGATTTTAAACCTCTATGAGGTCTACAATGGCTTTCAAGAGTGGTTTTAAATACTTGACTTTAGGCTTTTATCAGCTTCCCATATTGTTTATTTTTAGAAATGTCCTCATAATTGGATTTAATGTGATATGAATAACTTACTTGGGGAAAATCTCAAAATACATGCTAGAGTGCATTTAGGCACACAGATAATATGTAAAGAGGTTATTCCCTGGCCAACCCAATCTACCCCATTTGCTTTTGACAAAATTACATGACCAGTTTTATACAAACAGGATAACCATAATTCTTCCTGCAAAGACTCTGATTTTGGTAGGACAAGATGGTATATTTTGATCAGGCTGTCTTCATGGCCATTTGGAAAAAGGACTTAGGTCTGTGAAGTCAGGGCAATTCCCAGCTTCAGCCAGATGATGTACGGCACAGACTTGGACTTGGGTTTCTGTCTTGGGCCTCCTGTAAGGAATGAGTTCTTCATCACTGATGTACTGCTGAAGCCTTGCAGGACTTGGAAAAAGAGATTTGTCTGCCTAACTCTCCTGATAGATCCAGGATTGGATGTTGCTGGTGGCACTATAATTCTAAATCATAACTTTTTGTTCTGTGCACTCTCTCAGCATGTGGAAGAGTTTAAGTTTCCCTTATAGGATTCAACCTGATGTTTATTAACCTCTAGGAAAATGCTTTAATTAGTAAGCTGTAGGTTAATGGCAGGAGGAGGGAGACTATTCTGTGGCTGAAGACAGTATGCTGCACAGTTTCATTCTTTACTCTGCTTTTGTTAATTTTTAGATGTGCTTCTGGCTTCCTCCTGTAATGATACTCGTGAATACCAAAGAATCCATTATTTTCCTCTCCTATGTTCAACACAAAATAAGAAACAGCTCTAGCTCTAAGCAGACTGCAATACACCTAAACTAGCTAGAAGACAAGATCTTACAGAAAAGGGAGTACAAAGTGGTATAGTGTGCACTGTGGTATTTGGAAACTTTCCCAGTTTCGTGACATCTTTGGGTTTCTCATTCCTTTATTCTCTTTCAATAGAACTTTGAGAAAGTACAACATAGAAAAAAAAAAATAAAAAATAAAAAAATAAAAGAGAGAGGGAGAGAGAGAGAAAAAAAAGGAATAAAAAAGTGCAGAGGGAGGGGGAGAAAAGGAACAAGTTTAGTGATAGCAGAAGGAGAGAACATGTCCCAGGAAAATGTATGAAAGGCTGTCAGACATTGAAAACTTCATCGCTAGAGCTGGCAGGGATTTTTCAAGCAGATACCAATTTAATCAGGAAATGTCAATTTCTTGAACAAGAAAATTTCTCCATGCATGTTTTTCTTTCACAGAGGTTCAATGAACAGTGGTGTTCTTGGCAACCTGAGGTATTTGGCTTCAGAACAAGGACTAGCTGGCCCTCTCCCCGGGCAGCCAGTTTGTTGGGTCAGTCTTTTGTTGGGACATTCAGGGTCAGGAGAAATACTTGAAATTTACAAGTGGAGCTTATTTGATTCTTGTCAACTTTACTGGTTCACATCACTGAAAGACAACAGGAAAACTTGGAAAACTAATAATTTGCCTAATTCAGTGAAACAATGCTTAAAGTTTAAAGTCATTGGAGCTCTCTCCTGTTAGGACACTTTTTGGTTCAGTACTCAAGGCTACACATCATGAGACCTTATCAATCAAACATCTTTGTATACTTAATTTATGGTCCCACTATAATGAGACATGTTGATGTTGACATGCTTCATCCCATAGTATATTCATATTTATATATATATATATAGTTTGCCTGTATTTTTCCTGCAATTCCACTGCATCTTATATACATGTATGTGCATATGTGTGTTCATGACTATGATTATACATGTAGCTTCTCCCTTTGAAGTCCAGACTGGGTTAAAAAGCTATTAATTTTCTGTGTCATTTGAATATTCAACTTATTCAATTCGGCTTAGATACTGAAAACACGTTTCTTTTCTTGTCAGAACCGGTATACTCGATCCCTTAGAGATTTTAGCACCATCCATAATTGCTGAGGAGCGTTTTGTTCTCTGGAAATCCTCAGCTCTGAATACTCCAGTGCAGGAATCAACAACCTTCGTTTCGTCGGGGTTAAAACATTTCTTGTATCACTAGGGGGCAATGTTGCTCTTTATTTAATAAAAGAATTGTGGTGGTAGTGATGCATTCTACGTTATTTTTAGCAAACTTAAGAGAAGTGTTAAAAATGGTTTCTTTAATACAAAAGAACAGTTTTCCAGTTTTCCTCAGCACTATAGTAATTTCACAATGGATACTCCCATCTAAAACAATCAAAATATTTCTGTTTTAAAGAAGAACCAAAAAATAGGATTTATTCATGTCAAATTCTGTCCATTTATTGGTTAGGGTACTATTAAATATGAAATTGTATCAAGTATCCAATCCTATTTTGGCTCAAGTAAAACAGTTTAATTTCTTTATTTATTTTTATAATATATTTTTTTTTTCCTTTGGGATAGAGAGATGTTTTCTTGAAGAGCTCATTAGTAAAGAAGAATTAAGATCAATTAATAACACAGTCAGATGTGCACATACTCTGCATGAACCAATTCTCTCTGTGCCCTACTCAGAGACACTAATTTGTGGAAGCTCCAACACATAGTTATAGAAATGCATAGCTTCTGACAAATGAGAAGCAAGAGGGTTTGAAAAAAGATTCACTGATTCTAAGAAAAAACAAAATCTGAGAAATGCTGCAGGAATATAGAATTGATTTGCTTTTAATATGAGTCATTTTCTGAATATGTATAATTATCAATACAAGCAGTTTTTCTGTAACACTGAAAAATATTATGAAATATGGAAAAAATATATGCATCTAATTTTTAATTCATATTGTATGAATTAAAAAGCAACATTAAAAAAATAATTTTAAAATCGAACATATTAAACTTCATTTCCACTGTCTTCAATTGTCTGTTTAGGTTAAAATATCTAGTTTTCAGACAGCTCTACCTTGCTGAAGGAGAATACTTAGTGCAACTGAGTCAGATTATACTGTTTTCACACACAACAAATATTTTATGTGTCATAATAATTGGCTGCTTCATTATTCCTTATGTCAATAATAAAAGTGGAGTATTTTCATCACCATCACCAAATCTTAATTGTCAAGTATTCACCCGTTGTCCTTGATTATAGTGTTGTGTACTAATGTCATTTAGATCTGCAGCAAATTATTAGGGGTACTATTTAGTGTGGTTCTTATGGGAAGAATTGCCCTGATTTTTCTCTCTCTCTTCCCCCCCCCCCCCGCCCCCCCCCCAAGGATTGCCTCTGAGCAGTCTCCACCCAGCTGTAGTGGAGGAAACCTGTACAGGTCTCAGGTGATGAGATCAGATCCTCTGATGCAGATATTCTGCCTCTTTACATAGGCTCTTAAGTACCATGCTAAAAAGCTATCTCAAATCACTAGAGCTGGCCAAAATTCTTCAGATAAAATGACAATCTTCAGAAAATATTAGCTTACGTGAGTTAAAGTTTATAGGGGTTTTGTATCAGTTTTGATGATGAGTTTTTCTTAAAGCGGGTTAAAATTTGGATGGAAATCAATAACCCTCAGGATAACCCTCAATCCATGTGTTAGGCAATTGCTGTGGGACACTGGATACAGAAGTGCAAGGCCCTAAAAGAAAACTGGTATCACAGTGATTAAAACCAGGCCATTACATACTGTTTATTAGTTCATCACCTGTATGTGTTTATCATTTCTTATTGAAGTACTTGAAAGCACTTGCTTTCAGTTATATTTAGTTATTTTTAATAAGTTGACGTAAACGCAATATTACCCTAGTTGTAAAAAGGGGACAATGGAGTCAAGATGAAATGGTATAGGCTGATGCTAGTTGAGATATTGGCAACCTGCATTCAGGCATAAAGCCCACTCCTCTACAATCTACAAGGACTTGCTTAATGCCACCACCAGATGAACTGTGTTGCTTAACACCATCTTCCTGCAGCACTATCCGAATCTGTCTATAAGATTATAAATAAACTAAGAAAATGGTGCGCTATGCTTATCCAGTAATTCAGAATCACTTTTTAACTGATGAGATTGAAAAGACTGGTGAGAGTATAATTGAGGTGGCTGCTTCAAAAGCCCTCACAGCTTCCTAGTAGCTGTTCTCTACCTATAAAATGCTGCTTCCAAGGTCACCAGCATATGGGGCTGCCTTTTACCTATTTTAGCAGGGACTACTTTTTCTAGTTATAGAAGACATTTCATTTTAGTCTTGAGGTCCATCTAAAGGAGATGACATTTAAAAATAGACATTTAAAAACACCAAAAAACAATGAGAAGACAAGAGTTCTGCTCCAATTACAATAAGTGACATTTGTTTGTGCTAATTCTAAGAGTGAATCTCAGTTTTTAAATCCCCCTGCTTAAAGGAAAATGATCTTTAATGATAAAAAGGTTAACTTTGAAAGAGGAAAATATCTTCTGCTTAGACACAAATGCCAGAAGTGTGACTGAAGAAACAAGACAGGACACTAATCAAATATTTTTTCTTCTGACCAACATAAACCAGAGTCTTTTACAATAAGGAGCAGACAGCAGTCCTGCAAGCTGAAGCCTATGGGAAAACAACCAGTGATTTGGGGCTCAGTTGTGGAAGGTGTGTGACACTGTGATTTCAATCACACTGTCTGAAAAGCTGTCAGGTGCTGATTTCCCCTCTCTGCTAACACTTTTATACAACCTTAAAGGAAAGCCAGCGCAGAATGAAAAGCATGGAAATCAAATGTGAGCAGGAGCTGTGGAAGGCAGAATTCATGGTGCTACAAACTCAGTGAGAAACTAGGCAGCCATTTGTGCAGTTTTCAGGACCAAAATAAGCTAATACGTTATTGTGTCTTAGTGATAAGGAAGGATGTCAGCACGTGGGGGCACAGTTCAGTCTCATCTATTCAAGTCACACAAGATGCATTTAGATTAGGTTGAAATGCAAGACAAAGAAAATTAACAAGAAGAAAGATACAAAAGCACAGTCAATTATATTCAGGATATTACATAGCACATGTGTTTCTGCCTTAGTTATGATATCTGCATATAAATGCAAAATTGTGACATGCCTCTTTAGACTCATCAGCTGAAGTTACACCTATTTCTGTATTTTGATTTTGTCATATCTGTTTGGCCAGTTATGAAAATAACAGAGGATGGGGTTGTCATTTTCAAAATGAATCATAATTTGGCCTCTGTATATGAAAAACATGATAATCTAGCACCAGCTAATTCAGACTGCTGCAGAAAAGGTATGGAAAAACAAACACTGGTTGGCTGTTGTAAGTCATAAGTGATCTTCTTGGTCAAATTCTTTCTAGTCCTTTTCCTAAAAAAAGGCTGTATGCTGAGGCCTGTTAATAAAAGAAGTACATGAGGAGTCAAGTAGTCTGGTGGATGCCAAATAAATTAGTCAAATATTGACAAATTTGCATGAACAGGGAGTTTTACACTGAAGTTTAGAAACAATTTATAAACAAACAACCAAATATAATTATATGAAAATGTGAGTCTAAAAGTGTCTCTAATGAAGGTTTGCATGCTGAAAGTAGAAACTCAGATTTGCCCAGGGCCCAAATGATCTGAAAAAACATACCCAGCTGTTACCTGGAGGTGCTTAAATTTACTTGCTGGGTCCTTCCTTTTAAAAAACCCAAACCCCTTCAAACAGTGCTTCTGGAAGTGCCTAAAGCTACTGAATTCTGAGCACCCCAGGATCTGACTCTTACCTGCGTCTTGCCAAAGTAGGGATGTAAGTCATCTCCACTAAGTTTAGATGTCTTTAAGGTACATCCTATGTCTGTGTAAACCAGTGGAAAGAATGCTTTATAATGGGATAGATTTTATAATCTCTTTAGAACCAACAAAAAGCAATAAGCATTTCTGCTGCAGGATTCAACTGATCCGTTTTCAATGTCTATATTGGAAGATGAATCACATCCTAGATGCGCCCAAGTGGTTGTCTGTGCTGTAGACATGTAAAATAGATTAGATGAATCCTGCCAAGTTAGTTTTTGCTGAAGTCCCCTAAGGATTTTGATCTGATTAATGACTTCTCAGTGTTTCTAATACACATCCAAAGTATCAAGGTCCCTAAAAACTTTTTTTAAGTGGTTGCTTTTCACCTAATCATTGTGTTCTTTATGCAGCTTACTGGAGGCTGACACCTCAGCTCTGTGTGGCTCAACCAGCTGTAGGTTCTTATGAAAAGTTTAAATTTCATGCCATAATTCTGAATTTACATTTTTAAGAAAAGTTTCAGTGCGAAGAAAAGTATTTGAGCCTCATTTAGGCAGAAATAGCAGAATTCTGTAACTTCTTTTTCTTTTCCTTTTTCTTTTTCTTTTCCTTTTCCTTTTCCTTTTCCTTTTCCTTTTCCTTTTCCTTTCCCTTTTCCTTTTCCTTTTCCTTTTCCTTTTCCTTTTCCTTTTCCTTTTCCTTTTCTTTTTCTTTCTTTCTTTTTTCTTTTTTTTTTTTTACTTTTACTTTTACTTTTTCTTTTTCTTTATTTTTTCCTTTTTTTTTCTTCTTTCTTTTTCTCAGCCACAACACCACAACAGACTTACTTTTCCACTGTGGCATGCACGTTGGTATTCTGTTTTCTCTGCACAGTTTTCACTAGCACATCAATATCATGTTGCAAGTACATGTTCAACCCTCAAGCTGTTTTTTGTCCACGGAGCTTAGGTGATCCTTGAGCCTACCAGTAGGAAAGTGAGATGATCTGAATGTGTCCAGGCTCTGATGCAGTGGCTTTGGCAGTCTATGTCAGCCACCCCATATCCCACCCGCTCTTGTGCTCTAATCACATGGCTGGCAACCATCAGATATGAGAACCATCCTACAAGTGCCTGTACTGTAAGAACAGGTGAGATTTTTCAAAATTCTGTCTCAAGCTGCTATGACAATTGCACTACCTTTGCAGAGAAGGAAAATAAATTAGGTTTCTTCCTATTCAAGTGCAGAACACAGACCCCGAGCTGAATGCACACTCCCAACCTGAATGGCATTCTTCTTCAAAGCTGGGGAGATCTGGCTTCTTGCTCCCTTGTCAAGTGCTCATCCCCTTTCTGAGAGGGCTAAGAAAATTGCAGACAGTCACTGCATTAAAATCTGGTACTGTGGGCCTCATGTTATTTACCCTTCCCCTCTTATTATCCCCTCTAAGACCTTCCTTTTCTTCCTGTTTAGACAGTTTGGTTATATAGAGCCTGAAAATCTCTTCCTAATGCCACATGCAACATTATTTTCTTCTGAAATGGGCCCTGCATTTTTTTTTTTTCTACAAAGTCTACTGTTTTCAGATGTCATGGAAGTTTTGCACTTGTGCAAATTCCAGAAAACCAGAAACAAACAAACAAACAAAAAAACAAAAAAGCCTAGACAATTTCACAATACCAATAACATGGGGAAAAGAGAAGTGAATTGTAGCTGGTCCTGACTCTGCCCCT
The DNA here is from genome assembly GCA_011075105.1 of Heteronetta atricapilla. Lineage (NCBI taxonomy): Eukaryota > Metazoa > Chordata > Aves > Anseriformes > Anatidae > Heteronetta > Heteronetta atricapilla. The sequence continues at coordinate 33,666,275 of CM021731.1, forward strand.
GCAGGGCACCACATGGAAGCTTTTTATACATAGGTGGAAATAAACCCAAGAAACTGTTTCTTGCCTGACATTTTCCTCATGTATCTTCTGTTCTTCTGGCATAGAATAAGTAGAGCTGAAATATTGAAATAAAATTAGATATTTGTGTGAATAATTGTGAAAACTGTAATCTTCAATTATTCAAAATGATTCCTTCAATTTAATATTTAAATTCTAATTGTTTGCCTAAGGAGTACAGCACAGGCACAGTAATTTTCATTTTGTTGTTTTTCTTACAATTCCTAAAGCATTTGAATATACACAAGTCTTAGGATAACAATAAAAAATATTACATGATTAAAAATGTAAGGGTTTATTTTATTATAAGATTTTGTTGGCAAGAAGTGTTTTGCATGAATATTAAAATACACACCAGTTAAAATAACAAAAGTAACAACAAAACTAACATCAATAATAATAATGACAATATATTTTTTCCTGTGGCAAATATTTCTTAAAACTATTGAGATTTTTAAATCCATACCAAAATACTGACCTTTAGAAAATATTTGATTTTGAAATTCTATATAAAATCTTAATTTGGAAGTGTTAGTGCTTTTTATATAGGAACGCAGAACAAAAAAAAATGCATTAATGGTATTTCAATCACTTATTTCCCCCTAAAATATTTCCAGACATCCAAAAATGTTTTTGAAAAGGATTGCAAAATAGGATATTTCAAGTATGTTAGAAAGAATTCTGTATTTTCTTTCATTCTTATCCATTTCTTTCTGTTCTTTCTACCTTTCTTTCTTTTTCTTTTTTTTTTTTTGTTTTCTATTTCTTTCTTGTTCTCTGTTCTTTCTCATTTTCTTTCTTTCCCTTTTTTTCTCTCTCTCTCTTCTGTATGTTATCTTTATTCTATTTTCAACTTAAAGGGAAAGGAAGAGAGAAAAATCATGAACATTTATTTACTACAAATAAATGATTATTTTGTTTTTATTTATCCCAAAATATTTAATAAAATAGAATAAATAAAAATTAAAACAAAATATTTAATAAAATAACATATTTCAGTGAGCTTATCTTATAATTGTCCTATCATACAGCAACTGTTCATTGAATACAATTCTCCAGGGCTACCTTACAACCCATGTGTAAGTTTCAACCTCTGAGAAAACATGCATTATTTAAATGTATAATGCATTTACTCTCTTCATTGCACTGTAAAGCTCTTACATCTTATTGTTGAGTGTGTTTCTTTAAGGATGTGTTTGGCATTGTTACAGGAGCCTCATTTTTTATTGAATACCAGAGTGAATAACTATGCAAAACCTGCATGATTTGTTGGCATTAAAACTAAGGCTGCCTCCAGGCACTGTTAACTTATGCACCATCCTTTACTTAATTTCTCTGTTTTGTTTTAATTTGTAAACTGTCTCTGAGCTGGAAAGCACATTTTTCATGTAGGTTTGCTTCACTGATATTAAGAACCTATCTTACTCTCCTGAGTATATGGCTCACTTTAAAATAGGTGCAGAGGAACAGAGTTTATTAAATTGCAATAATAGATTGTTTTTCATAAGGGCACAAGAATCCAATTAAATGGAGTTTTTAATTTTGTGTACATCAGTACAATGTTGACTTGCAGATATAAAATAATCTGTCAGCCGGTCACTTTTCTTAATTTCATGTTTTAATTTCCTTTCAAGATGGCTATTTTTAAAGTCCTTATAAGTCATTTAAGTTTGTGATCTCTGTTTAAAACTAAACTAACTGATATATATAAATTTAATCTCAACAATCTTTTTATCTATCAGCAAAGCTGCAGCTGTTTTTGTTGTTGGTGGTGGGTTTTTTTGTTGTTTTATTTTCAGCTGGCTTATAGGTGTTTTCCAAGATTTTTCTTTTGTCATCCAGTCCTAAGGTGTGGATGAGAAGAACAAGCCAGAGGATAAGCCACAGAATCCCAAAAATAAGTCTGAACCTGTCCCGGATAAAGATTTATACTGAATTAAGGGATAGTCTTACTCATCTTCTCTATAAGGTCCTAAATGTTCTTGCTGAAGGAGCCAGTTGACTGTAGCCAGTCACACAAAAGCAATGTGGACCACTGGCAGGTTTAGCCATTGGCAGAAATTTTAGACTGAGCTCTCATGGTAATTGCTCTGTCCTTAAATGAGATCTAGGGCTGCTAGAAACTGTGCCACTGACACAAGGTTATTGCTGCAAGCATAGCCTTAGCTAACAATTCCATTTGCCTTTCTTTTATGCCCACCAACTGAATTGTGAGTGATGGCAACACAGCTGTCAGTGTGGAGTCTTGTCCTACCAGCTACATAGTAGAAGAAGAAAACCCTTAGAAATTGTCGGGTCTTCACAAAAGAGTGGTTTTCACCTGAAACAAGCAAGCAAACAAAAATACAAAGAAAAAAACAACAACAAGAAAACAGCCTCTCCAATCGTCATTAATATTAAGTTTGATTCTTGTTTAATGAGAAAAGTTACAGGTCTTCTGGTACCTGATAAGATAGGTAACTTATATAGAAAGAAATATACATATTTCTGGTAGAAGTTAATGAAGTCTTTTCTGATGCCTGCATTTCTGACAGAGTATTTGAATCTCAGAGTTAAAAGTGTCTTATTCTATCACAGATTTGTTAATACTCTGGCCTCAAAATCACCACACACGTATATAGCTTGGAGACAGTGAAATGGGAGTGAAAGAGCCATGTTATTATTCAATATATTATATGTTATTATTATATACCTTATTAGACATAGAAAGTAATATTAAAGTCTTCCTAAAAGAAGTTTCTACTTATCTACAGATACAAAATTATAGGTTTGCTGGTCTCACCCCATTCTGTGCTTTTATTTGCTTTCAAGATTTCATTGTGTTAAAGATCTTGAGCAGAACCATCTAAGTCCATGAACACAGTTGAAAAATAAGCTGCCTGTCTTTTTAATATATATATAGTATTGGAGTACAAGTAATATACTGGGGAAGGTTATAATTTTGGACTGCAGACCAGAAAATTAAAATTCAGACTTGCTCAAATATATCATTTAAGTAATTTTTATTATTCATTGATTGAATAGCAGGTTGTCCAGCTAGATTAATTAATATGTCCTGCTAAATTCATACAGTGAAACATTTTGCTCTCCACTGATAACTTCAGAGGTGTCTTGAACCCAGGAGTTTTAAAAGAGCTATCTGATGTCTCGTATCATAATATTCATGTTTTCTGAATAATATTTAATGTATCTAAAAAGGTCTGATGTTCATAAGGTAACCATAATGGTTCATGTGAATGGATTATTTAACAGGACATAAATCTAAGGTATACCAGTAAATCTGAAATTAGTTCAAGTTAAGAAAGAGCTAAAGAATAAAAAGTGTTACCAACAGTGTGGTAGTTTTCTAACAAAAACAAATCTTAGCAAATATTTCATTTTCTGATAAGGATGAAATTTTGCTTGCTGTAAGTAATTCCATAACTATAATAAGTTTTGTATGTATTACCTAAGATTCTGATTAATTACTGTTTTATAACATCAATAAGCCATGTGTTAACATTGATTCAAAAAAGGACTGACATATATCAAGAAATAGTTATTAATGAAGAATTGCTGTTGGAAATAATAATCCACAGAGACCAACAGTGTATATGGCTTTTCATAATTTTGCTATGGAAGTAAATATACAAATCAATGCTGAGGGAAATAAGCAATACTTTCATGGATTTCATGGGCTTGAATGTCTCAGTACCACAGGTCTTGAACAGCCACATTTTCAGTTTCTACCCATGTGGTACTTCTCTACTATTCCATCTGGATTTTTCATCACTATTAAAGGTGTCTTTTTTTTGTCATCTATCTTAACTGTTTGAAAGCTTAATCATTATTTGTTCCACATGTTAAATAAATCCCTGCCTTTAATTTATTTTTTTAATTGTATTAGTCTTCACAGAGTAGTATAACAATATGACTCTATATGTTACATAAATACACATAACAACTTCTTATCTGTAGGTACCTTTATCAGAGCCCCAAACAGCTGTGTCTTCATGTTTCATTACAAATCTATATTGAGATACACTTAGATATTTTGGTTCTCAATAACTTGTAAATTACTTGCTTTTATTTTTTTTATACTATACCATTAACACCTAAATTTAGTATCCACTGGTTTAACATCACTGGTTTCTTAACTCCAGTTTAAACTCTAAATACTTATTAACACTTTTTTTTTTTTTTCTTTCACATAAACAGTTATCCTATTATTTCTATATTTGTTTCAAACAAGAAAATAAACAAAAATAAATTGCTTACTGCATGTGGTACTTTTCTTTTTTAAAAAATTACATTCCACTTCTTGAACCAAAAGCAAAGATCAATGATCACACATTGCCGCATTATAATCTTTAAATAAGGATCATTTTATCACTGAAAAAAAAAATAACATTCAGGTTATTTTTTCCTGTTGATGTATCATGCATATAATTTCCATTAAGAGGGATTATGTGAGCACATCCACAGGAGAATTGATCTGTTTTTGTTATTCAAGTTCATCTTCAGTCATTCTCCTGTATTTATTTCTTCCAGTTTTTCTTCTCTGCTCTTGATCTACAGATTAACTCTTTGCAGATGTAACTCATAATTTCTGCTGCAGTGAGCATGCATAACAGTTATTTGAATGTTACTTTGTTTGGTATGTCAGGAATGAATTAATCAGGTGCTCACTAAAGCTTCAAGGAATGGGTTTCCTTGACAGATTTTTATATGTCATTTGGACAATTAACACAGAGGAGTGTTTTCCACCATTCTCTGCAGAAACAGTCTGATATTTGATATATCTTGTATTTGTAAGTTCCCTTTTTCCTTTAGATGGTACTCATTGCCATGCTGTTCATACAGCTAGAAACACAGTCTAAGCATGACCCTGACCTCTTTGAAACTTGCAGTGTTCTGCCTCTTACAAGGCATTTACAGCCTTCAGGAGAATCATGAGAACATTTCCTTTTTCTGAGCAAACTGGAGTTCCTCATCATTTGTATGTAAGTAGGGATTTTACTAATTAAAATTCCAAAATGAAGCTCTTTTATAATGCATCTGTATACTGTAAAATAAAACAACATTCAGTCAGATATATATTTATGGGGGGAGGTAATAGAGGAACCTTCCTTTCATCATCATCACTGCATAGTGTGAAATGAGTGGGAAAAAGTACCTGAAAGTACACAACCACCCCACCCAGCCTTGCTCTAGCATTTCAGAGTAGCAACATGAATGTTTAAATTAAGGCACATTAATAGTTCTGAGAAATTTGTTTAAAAATTGACAGTGTTTAATCAGTTCTGATTTTTTGATTTACTAAAATAGTAAACCTCAGGAAACAGCAGCACATAAAACATATTACCAATAGATATGCAGAAATCTCAGCTAACAAGCAGCAGACAAGAAGATGTGTTCCTTGAATAGCTCGTGTTTTCCTTTCTACTTTATTATTTTAGCAATCTAAATCTTGCAGGTGTAACCTTTAGGGAAATTTGTGGCAGCATAATCAATGTTCTAATTAATAGAAGAAGACTTTACAAACAAGTAAGAAATTCTAACCAGTGATAAGAACTTTAAAACCAATATAAGTTGCTGATTTTGTTATAATTTTGGAATGACAAATGGCTTGACAATTAGCCTATGCTGTTAACAATTACTCTAATTAAAGTTTCTAAACAGGGGCACATTCTGGTTGCTGGACAGGCTCAGGAATCAAGGCCCACATTGGCCTACAACAGCAAGCTGATTTAAATGCATATGTAGAAAAGTTCTATTAAAGTTATTTCAAAGCAAGACTGAAAACCCAAAATATTAAGTAGAAAGAATGCTGTGTAAATAGTTGCTGTAAAAGCATGACTTTAAAATTTATTGAAAAGCGTTTTTGATTCAAAAAAACAGACAAGATATAAAATTGCAGTTCCTAACAAGACTGATGATCAGTCTCTGCAGTCAAATACATTGCTTTCCCTTTTGATTGGTTGAGCTGGGACCTCTTCCTCTTCCCGTGAAGTCAGTAGCTACATTTGTGTCCCAAGAGCAGCATCAGGTCACAAGTAGATTATGTCCTCAGCAGTTTTTTGTGACAGAGAAAATATGAATTTTGCTGTAACAGCAAAAGACAAATAGTCCAATAGACAGTTGTCCAATGTTTGTAGAAGTAGCATGTGTATACACATAGAGGAAATGTGACATGTGGTGTCTGTTGAACATGCTTGCATACAACATAGCTGATATTACCATGGCTGTCATTAAAATAGCTGTGGCTGGAATGTAGGGCAGGAAGCTGGATGCTTCTCCCTTATAGTTCTGCTTTGGGTCAGTTTGAAACCCTGGAAAAAGAAGCCATAATGCCTCCTGAAATCAATGCTGTTCGGGGAGGAATCCAGAATACATGGGAAGTTTTCAAGTCCATATTCCTTATCTGTTAGTTTCATGGGTAGAGCAAACTCCATAACAATCTTTTTTATTCAATAGGAAAATGAAATCCCACACTATCGTCTCTAATGTTTTGTTGTGAAGCTGTTTTTAATTTAAGTGATTGCCCTGCACTTTCTGGTAATCCCACAGAGTGTCTCTGCTCCTGCAGGCTCTGCTTCTGGGTCGTCCTTTCCCTTCCTCACCTGGCATCTCAGAGGGCCCTTCTGCACCAATATGTTCCAGAAGGTTCTGCCTGAGCCAAAGCATCAACCTGGGAATAAAACTACTATGATCCCTGCTGGTCCAACATGCCACCTTATTACAAACTGTGAAAAAATCAATTAAAAATCTAATCATACATATATAGTCAGAATCTAACATGCTAGGGCAAGGTCATAACTGAGCAGAAGATTAATTAAACATAAGCCTGGTGCTCATGATTACTTCTCATCCACAAGAAGAAATAAACTTGATTTTGATTCTGTCTCATTGACTTGGAGCCAATAACCTAATGACTCATAGGAAGATGACAGAAAGATTTTTGTATCTGTGTTCACTATATGACATTCATTCTTCTTAAAATCTCACTGTTTGAATCTTTGAGCCTTGCCATTTGGCTTCGTATCTGCCTATCTTCAGTAGGATGTGTGAGAAGGGCACATTCTAAGGTGTTGAATATGATGTAGCATATGGTCACAGCTTTCACGTGAAAAGGAATTTCCGATCATGCCCAGAAGAAGAAGAGACCATGGTCTGATATTGTTCATTTGCCTGAGGTGGGAGAACCTCTAGCTCTCATCCTCTGTCATCTATTCTATCACATTAAAGGACTGCTTCAGCCCTTGGACTTGATATGCCCTTCTGTCCTCTTTTCTGTAACAGTTACTTATTTTTATAATTTGTATAAACTCCATAAAAAATAATAATAAAAAAATTAAAGACCCAGCTCCTCCCTGTCTCCATTCATACTCCTACTGTAGTTACTGACAGCAGAGCAAGTAGGAACAGCAAAGTTACTGGTCCAGGTTTGCAGCAGTCAAAGACATGTGAACCTGGATCTTCTGTGTTCATGGGGATTGAAAAAACTGTACTTCTAAGTTGAAATTTTCTGGTTTTTGTTTGTTTGCTTGTTTGCTTTTAATTAGAAAGAAGATCAATAACACTTGGTTTTCATCTGAGTATGGAACAGGAAACAATGAAACTGGAAAAACTTTGTGATATAGGTATTTCTCAATGAGTTATCCATATGCAAGTTTCATCTCTCCAGCCTCAGTCTGTCTGTGCTGTGCTCAATACAGGGATACCTAGCTGAATTTTAATGACCTCTAAACTAATGATGTAGTGGAGGGCAGACTAGACGAACTCTTTTGTTTGTAAATGGTAGCAAAACATTTTGAGTTTTTCTGCTTTTTCTGCTGTTTAAACTGTATCACATCTTAGAATAACACAACACAGCATGAAAGATTATGCTTTGACTGGACATCATTCAGCCTTCATTGAGCTAGTATACTATCTCTCTCTCTATCGGTCCCAATCTCCCTGCCCAGACAAGTATCACAGTTTGTCTGTCCTCTGTCAGAACCTGTGGCATGGGAATCTTTTTCCTCTCTGTTATCTCTATTACATTTTTGCTTCTCTCTCACCTTCACACTCCCAGTTACTTTTAAGATACAGTCACTCTTAAAATACACTCACTCATCAGTTTTAATTCAAACCAGCCTGTACTTATATTCTTATTTTCTTTATGTCTTTAATATCTTGCTGTGTGGTTCAGTTCCTGCCCCATATTTTTCGGTGGCTGCTGTTTCCCCCCAGCTGCCACAGCTCCTTCAAATGCCACCTGCCCCAGCTGTCCTGTCTACTTTATGCCTCCCTCTGATCCTTCCAGGCTGCTCTATGCCATTTCTACTCTGCTCGCACTGCCCTTGCCAAGGTCAGCAGTGACCTATTCTCTCTCTAGACCTCCTTTCTACTCTCATCCATCTCAGTCTATTGGCTGTGTTCAGCAAAACCTATCATTTTCCCTGCCTTAATCTTGCATGGCATTTCAGTTTCCTGGCTCCTCTCTAATGCCCTTCAACTGCATGTTACAATTGCCTTTCCCTCCCCTTGCCTGTGCTTAACCCTGAAGCCCCATGGGGCTCCACTTGCATTCATTTTATTCCTTTCCCTTCTATATGTTATTCCTGGCCTTGGATGTTGTAATTCAAAATTAATATATATATAATAATAATAATAATAAAATCAGACTCTTTATCCTCATCTTTCTTACACTTGTGTTCTGTCAGTATATATGTCCATGCATATATATGTTTAAGTAACAGCTGTAACTGCATGGTTCTAAACCCACACTGAAAAGTGAGCTCTCCCCCCCTTTCTTTCAATTCATTCTTCACTCTTCATCACAACCATCACTCTCAGATGGGTCTTCAGAAGTTCATTTTTCTTCTCTAGTTTTCCAGCAGGACTCATGAGGGAGATCTCTCTCTCTTCTGATTCTCCCTACCAAATATATTTAGGCATCCCACTATAGTAACCTCTTCCTTAGATTGCCACAACATCCTTTCATTTTATGCCTTCATCTAGGATGCTGCTGTTAATCTCTGTGGTTGCCCATTTCCATTTTGTCTATTCCCTCCACTTTATCCTACTTTTCATATCATATTTATTCTCTTTAATCCTGTTGAGTATTTTGATACTGTTCCAAATTCCAGTTCAATGTCTCTTAAGCTATATATAAAGTTACAAAAATGGTTATATATTTTATTCTCCTCCTTGTTTGTTTGTTTGTTTGTTTGTTTTTTTCCATGAACCTTGAACTCTCTGATGTGGTTAGTAAGCCTGCATATCCATATCTCTCTGGTGAACTTCTGGTATACATCAGTGCTCAGAAGAAAGACTCTGGGAGACATCAGGAATGAGATAATCCTTTCCAATTTATTTCTCTTTACCAGCAGTGAGTTTTGTACAATAGTGGACAAATTAATATTTGCCTAGTATCTATACACATTTGATTTCCCTAGGACAGGACATTTTTTTTCCTACGTGTTGTGTGAGATCAAGCATATTGCCAGCCCTTGGCAAATAAAAATGAAACAATAAAATGCAAAATGGAATACAGTCATTATCTCCAGGTTTTCTGAAAGTATTCAGTGACAAAGATAAGTTCTGTTGCTTTTTTCCCCCCTATACCTGAGAAGACCAGGCAGCTTGTTTATTTTCTTGGTTAACAGAAAAAATGGAAGGATGAATTTTACTTTGGGCTGGGTGAAAGAGTAGCAGTTGGAAGCACTGGTTCTCAAGAGGGGCATGTTGCAGTGAGTGCTGAGGTAGTATTTCAGCAGTACTGAAGAGAAGAGCAAGGGAAAGAAAATGCTGTGACACCAGTGACAGTGAATAAAATTGAGTATGCAAATCAGTAAAATTTACTTTACTCTTCATAGGCAAAGGTATGAGATTCCTTCCTATTATTTTTCAGATTCCTCAGGTTTATTATTGAACACAGCATGGTGGTAGCCATGGGAACACTATTAAAGTTGTATCTAGTTTGCAAGGCAAGGCAAGGACTTTGCAATTCCACAGGCTGTTGTTCAAAGTATTTTACAGATTTTTTTGTCCACATTTCAGTGTTGCCAACATATGTATTGTAGTATAATTGGCAGGGTTGTTTTTTTTTTTTTTCTTGGCACCTTAAAGTTTTTCAGTAAACTTTTTGCATAATGCTGTTTTAAAACAGTTTTTAAAGGAAAGCTATAATACAACTAGAATATAACATATTTTACTAGTTTTATTCCCCTGGCAATTTGTTCTATTTCATTCTTCTATTTACATTCAATTTCCCCAATCACCTCTTACAAGTTTAAAAAGCTGTACACCTTTATAATGTACATGAGGCCAATGATGAGACCAAGATAACATGTTTTTCTTGTTGTTTTCACAGCTGAAATCTGCAGACCATAACAAAATTGGATTCGCTTTTCCCTCCAAGATCAGTGTGTGTCACTGTGTGAACTGGCAAGCTCGGCTTGCTAGGGTAATCCCTGCACATTTAGATTCGTTGTTGCCAAGGCAGCAAGATGCTGTGAAGGGAAAAGGTGTGTGTGGGAAAGCAGGGAGAGGAGGAAATACATGCAGAAGAACCAGAGGAGGAAATACATGCAGAAGAACCAGATGATGGATATCATCTTTACTGCTGATGATATCCAAAATGCCAGTATTGTGGGGTGTGAGCAGCCAGGATCCTCTCACTCACCATGCTGTGGTTGCATATATATTGTCTGGATAGGAATCCCTCCCCAGTAATCATGTCCCCAGTAATGTCTTTCAGGACAATTTGGTTTCAGCTCTTCTGCCTATCCACAAACACAGGGAGGACAAGCTTTTGCTTTAAAAAAAAAAAAAAAAAAAAAAAAGAAAAGGCAGATCCACCTTCATTCCTACCATCGGCTACTGAAATAGGAACACAAACAAAGTCACCTCTATCTCATTTTGCAGGGATATTAGGGATGAAAAAAAAAAAATCAGGCCTCAGTACTTTCTTGGTTATATTTCTAATTTCCTGACACGTGCAAAGCTAATGATTTGCATTTTAGCCTGTAATAAATTGAGGCCACTATTTCAGGAATATGTAATAGTGATTAGAAAATGCTTTGTACTTTGCAGGATTATTGTACCAGATGTTATTATCAGACAACATTATAAACTTAGGTGTTTTCCTGTCAGCATTGCTGCAACCTTGTAAATGTTCTTTGATGCTTTTTCAATTTTGAGAGATGAAACTATAAAAACTGGAAAGAAAATGTCTGTCTGGCAGTGCATGGTACTTGTCAATCCATAGCAGTACCAAGAAGAAATGGTAATACTAAATTTGGAAAACTTTGTGACCTCTTTTTGTCCTTAGGGAATGGACCTTGTCCTTAAAGCAGCAGAAACTTTCCTGAAACTCATTCAGACTCCATCAGTTTTCCTGTGACAGCCTTAGAAAACACAAAGATATTGCTTTGCTTTATAGCTCAGGAAGGAATCTGACAGATCAAGTTTTCTCTATTTGATCTTACAGTACACCACTAAAACACACTACCCAGAACTAAGAATGGTTCTGGGTTTGGGTGCTTTGTAACATTGGGATGAATAGAAAAAATGAGAAAACAGTGTCCAGAGTGATGTCAGTAAGATGCAGGAAAACAAGATATAAAAATATCAAAGTGCTGAGAGGGTGTGGTGGTTTTACTCAGATGGAAAGCTGAGCTCCACCGCAATTACTCTCTCACTACCCACCCTCAAAGGGAAAGGGGGAGAAACTATAATGGAAAGGTCTCACAGGTTGAGATAAGGACAGGAAGGTCACTCAACAATTATCTTTATGGGCAAAACGGACTCAATGTAGTGAGATTAATAAAATTTATTACCTATTAATAACAAGCTAGAACAGTGAGAAAAAACACAATAACTAAAGTAAAAATACCCTCTCCCCATCCCCCCTTTTCTATGTCCTCCCCCTGAGCAGTGCAGGGGAATGGGAAATGGGGATGCTTCGTCTCTGCCACTCCTTCATGGTCACTCTCTGCACCTGCTCCCCGTGAGGTCCCTCCCATGCGATGTCATCCTTCCCGGACTGAGCCTGCGGGGGCTGCCCACAGGCAGCAGCTCTTCAAGAACTGCTCCCACATGGCTCTGTACCACGGGGTCCATCCCCCAGAAGCAAACTGCTCCAGCATGGGTCCCCCACAGGCGGCAGCTCCCCCCAGACCTCCTGCTCCTGTGTGGGCTCCTCTCCATGGGATGCAGCATGGAGATCTGCTCCATGTGGGACCCATGGGCTGCAGGGGGACAGCCTGCTCCACCAGGGGCCTCTCCACAGGCTGCAGGGGAACTGCTTCTGTAAGCCTGGAGCACCTCCTGCCCTCCTTCTGCATTGACCTTGGGGGCTACATTTTCTCGCTCCTTGCTCTCCAAGCTGCTGTTGCCCAGCAATTTTTTCCCTTACTTAAATCTGCACTCCCAGAGGCACAAAAAACATTGCTTACTGGTTTAGCTCTGGCCAGCAGTGGGTCCCTTTGGAGACAGCTGAAACTGGCTTTTATCTAACATGGGGCAGCTTCTTGATTCTTCTCACAGAGCCCACTCCTGCAGTTCCTCCCCACCCCCCAAAACAAACAAGCAAGCAAACAAAAAAACCTTGCCATGTAAACTCAGTAGAGAGGGAAATCTTTTTAATGAAAATAATTAGAATGAAATATATACCTATGTCAAGCAGAGTGGTATATTCGAACAGAAATGATTGCAGGTTGAGTAACATTCACAGCAGAGGACTTCAGTGGAAAAGCTTAGAAATGTCTATGCTATTGAAAGGCACATAAATAAAGGTGGCACTCAATGGTCTATAGTAAAAGGATAGATGGTTACAAACAATTCAATATTCCTACAAAAAATCATAGTGGTAGAATCACAGAACTGTGGGGTGGGAATTTCAAGCCTCCTGCTTGCAGATAGGGCCACTGTGATCTGGTTGCTCAGGACTGTGTGCATTTGGAGGTTGAACATCTCCAAGTATAGACACTCCACAACTTTTCTGGGAGAAGAAAAAAAAAAAATCCATATGATTGCATGGAATTTCCTGCATTTCAGGCTGTGTTTATTGCCTTTTGTCCTTTTTCTGAGCACCTCTGAGAAGAGTTTGGGGGAGTTCTTTCCTTTCCCACATCAGATGTTTATACACATTGGTAAGAATCCCCTATGCCTTCTCTTCCTCAGGCTGAACAGGCTTAGCTCTCTCATCCTCTCCTTATATGACAGATGCTCCAATGATCTTTATGCCACTTTGCTGGGCTTTCTCCAGTATATCTGTCCATATCTCTGCTACTGAGGAACCTAGATCAATATCCATGTGTGTCTCACCAGTGATGAGTAGAGGGGAAGGTCGCCTTCCTCCACCTACCCATATTGCCTTAAAATGATAGAATCAAAGAATTAATGGTTTATATTGGAAGGGATCTTAAAGATCATCTAATTCCAACCCCCTGCTAGGGGCATGCTACAGTTCTTTTTTATTGGGTAGTAATTTAAAAGCTGGGAAGGTCTTCTCCTTTGCAATGACACTGACAGCTTCAGAGAATTCAGTTATCAGAAGACTGTTTTTCTGAAAATTTTAATGAATATTTTTTCAACATTGCAGAACATTTCTTCTGGAGAAGCAGTCATCACTTAAAACTGTTTAAGTTTGTATTGCTTAATTAATAAGAATAAATGCAGGTAAAGATTATTGACATCAATAATCAAGCACCACCTGTAATGAGATGAGGTACATTTTAGACCTATTGCCCTCTGATATCTACAGTATTGATCAAACATTCATTTTCTAAACATCTGATATGCAAGAGTACTTCCCATGATCAAGATAACTAAAAATGCAGCCTGTGATCTTCACATTAAGGAAGATTAAGGCTGAGCTGCACAGCAAAGGATGGGGAGCTGGGAGCTGAGGTGACAGCCCTTCCCACCATGGTGTCTGGTTGCAGTCTGCCTGAAGATGGAAGGCAAGGCAAGGCTGGCACAGCCCAGGGATGGTCAGACATATCAGCAGAAACACAGCAGGTCTGAGGTCCAGCCAGCCAGGCTAAGCAGGCCAGGTGTAATGTGGGCACAGCATGCCTGCAAGGAGCTCAGGCACTTCTGTGACTGGCAGAATAGATGCAGCTCCTGATCCACGGATGGAGGGTGCAGAGGTGGAAGTCACATGTGATGCTTCTCCCATTTCCTTCTCACTACAGAGCTGCTTTCAAAGCAGTCAGCTCTGAGATGGCACATCTGCACCAGATCAGAGCAGATCCTGAACACAAGCAGCCCTAGCTCTGGAATGAGGGGTTGAAGAAGCTGCAGAAGAGAAAGGCATTACAGAAAGCTGTACATACAGGGCTGATGCACTCAGGGCCCTGGTGTTTTGTTTATATTATTTACTAAGCCAAAAAATATATATTTATTTGATGACATTCTGGTCCTCTGTTATTAAATATGGGACTTTGAGTGAAATTTTATCCCTGTGTCTGCAGTTCATGATGGAAGCAAAGCAGTGTTATGAATTTCTCATTTAAATGTACTCAGTGGAGTTATCTTCTGTAAGTTGATCCTTGCTTCCACAAAGATCTTGCTAACATCAGTGAAAGTCTTCCGTGGAGCCTAGTGCAGTGCTACATGCTGAAGTATTTCATTCCTATTAGTGTAGTTCCTTCTACTTAGTAAAAGAGTTATATCACTTGTATTGATTCAAGTTATCCATTAACCTACTGCATTATTTTGTCTGTAATGGGAGTCTGATTTAGAGTTAATTTGTTGTCTGTAACAAATGTGCACAGTGTATTACAGATTTAACTATGATATTTATCCCTTATTGCAGAGCTGGCATTTGGTTTGGCATTTGGTTCTCACACAACTTGAACCTTCCCTTCTGCAGCAGAGGACACTGAAGATTGAGAAACTTTTTAAGCTCACTTTTCTGCCATTTTCAAAGACTGACAGGTGTAAATCTTATTCAGTCTTTGTGACTCAGGAAGTTTATTAATCATTTTAATTACAACCTTACATTGCTGAGATATATAGAAATACAAAAAGGTCATGCTTATTTTTAATTTGGCATATGCTGGAAATATTTTTTCTCCTTTTTATTGTATTCTTAAAAGAGTATAATGGTCTGCAGCAGGTGTATAGCCTTTTTGTAACAAATGTACATTTTTAGGCTGTTGCGGGTGTTTTAGAAAAAATAGATTTTTACTAGTGGCAAGTATTCAGCTTGCATATAGATATTGTTTTTGAATGGGAAATACTTTTTCTTTGTTGATCCAGGTAGATGGCTGTGACAATCATACGACTCTATTCCTCCTGATGAATTGGTCTTTGCCTTTATAAGAGCTCATTAGACATCATTAGAGATCATCAGAGAAATGGTTAACATATTCACATAATCAAAGAAGATTTTGAGATGTCTGGCAAAGCCCGGCAACTGTAACACTTAAAAGCATTAACTATATATTTAAAATATTATTGAGGAAACACCCTACATTGGCCAGAAAAGATTTCAAATTTTAGCAGAAAGCCGATGAGCTGACTCTTAAATAAAGAACACTCAAATGTACCTCTTTGTTTATCATTTCTGACTCTTGCTCTTTCAGGTTAATTAATGCAGAACAGTACCTTTTACTGAATAATAATTTACAATATAATGTTTTGAAATGCATAGAAAAAAACAAGAACTGTATTTGCTCACAATAAGATCACACAATCACAGAATGGCTGAGGTTGGAAGGGACCCCTGAAGTTCATCTAGTCCAACCCCCCTGACAAGCAGGATCACCTAAAGCATGTTGTACTGGTTGGCATCCAGTAGGGTTTTGAGTATCTCCAGAGAAGGAGACTCCACAACCTCTCTGGGCAATCTATCCCAATAGCTCTGTCACCCTCACAGTAAAGAAGTGCCCCCTCATATTCAGATGAAACATCCTGGTCTTCAGTTTGTGACTGTTGCCTCTCGTCCTGTTGCAGGGCACAAATGAAAAGAGACTAGCTCCATCCTCTCGACACCCTCCCCTCAGATATTTATATACATTGATGAGGTCTCCCCTCAGTCTTCTCTTTTCTACGCTAAACAGGCCTGGACCTCTCAGCCTCTCCTCATACAACAGGTACTCCAGTCCTCTCATCACCTTTGTAGCCCTCCTCTGGACTTGCTCCAGTAGCTCTATGTCCCTCTTCTGGGAAATCCAGAACTGGACACAGTACTCCAGGTGTGGCCTCACCAGGGCTGAGTAGAGGGGGAAGATCACCTCCCTTGACCTGGATACCGTTGGTCTTGGCCACAAGGGCACAACACATTGCTGGCTCATGATCAGCCTGCTGTCTACAAGGACTCCCAGGCCCCTCTCTGCAGAGCTGCTCTCCAGCAGAATATCCCCCAGCCTGCACTGGTGGTTGGGGTTATTCCTCCCTAGGTACATGACCCTGCACTTGCCCTTGTTGAACTTGATGAGGTTCCTCTCGGCCCAACCCCCCAGCCTGTTGTGGTCCCTCTGAATTGCAGCATGGCCCTCTGGAGTATCAGCCACCCTTCCCAGCTTTGTGTCATCAGCAAACTTGCAGAAGGTACACTCTGTTCTATCATCTAGGTCGTTGACGAATAAGTTGAACAAAACTTTTTTTTCTTTTAAGATGTATAGCACTTACAATGTCTATGTTTCTTTTCTTACAGGAATCCATTTTGAAGAACAATCTTAAAAATAATGGAAGATACATCACAAATCTTTCTGGTTTTAATCTATTTTGCTACTGTTGTAGATGAATTTTTACCTTGTTAAATGCATGGGGGAATGAGGGGGGGGGATGAATTAATGAAGTTTGGCAGGAGAGAAAACTTTTTTAAGGAATAGGGAAACATTTTTTCTATAAATACTGGTGTGTATATGAAAATGTTATATTCATTTGAAAATTTGATATATGATATAACAGGAATGAATCCAGATATTTATTTGTCACGCATTTCATTTATATTTTCTCAAAAGAGCAAAATATTGATACTTCAGTTCAGCATCAAGACATTTGAATGTGGGTATCTAAATGCAAGTTTATTCATGTGAGTTGGTTCTCCACTGCAGCCAGTGGAGATCTAGAACTCTGACCTTAGATGCCACCTAAATGTCACTGTGGTGACACCTGAAACACTCTTGTGATGTCCCTGATGCCATACAGGAGCAGCAGATCTGGCTTTGGCTGGAGACCAGATGGGCATATACTGGCACCACTGGGATGACACCAAAGAGCTGTGTTTGGGCAAATGAACTGAGCTCCCTGTCACCACAGCCTTCAGTGACAGTTTATACACGTAACTTGCATACCGGCACCTCCATCCAGAGCTTTTCATTCAGAGCCAAATCTAATTCAAAAGCCAGAGAAAAGCTATATGCATAAATTTCCACAAAGAAGCATGTGCATATTTTCTGCCCGGTAAATGCCATATATCATGACACACAGATGTCACATTTGTGCACACTCCAGCAGTTAAAAAATGCAATGTAAGATGAAGCTAATTCTGTAGTGTATGGTGGAAGATTGTTTTCAGTTGGTTATAACTGCATTTCCACAGAGTCAGATGAAGTGTTAAATCTGTGACTACTGCAAAGCAGCCTAATTTATGCCTGATGTGCTCCATGACACATGCCTGCACAAATTCTATTGTAATCATGCAAAGCAATTTTTCAAAACCATTTGCACGTGTAAAGTATTTAACATCTGTGATCACATGTCCTGGTACTAGTGAACTCGTCAGCTTGCTAACGTTTTGAGCACCTCTTCTGCTCAAGCCATAAAAGCCTACATTTTCTACCTACATTGAATATATGCAAGACACTGTATAAAACTTTACCAGAGTATGAGAGTGCTGATATAAGAAATTATTGGGAAAAAAAAATATGGAAAAGAATACGTGTGTGGTCTAAGTGCACAATCCATCTTCATATCAGGGATAAATGTATGTAAATCATACTCAAAAATTGTCACAGATGAAGCAAATGGCACATTGTGCAAAACTTTATTGAATACTCTGAAACCTTCAGCATTTCCAAGAATTCAGCAGTGTGGGAATTCATACACTGATTTCTCAATATACTGTGTTTTGCAAAGCTCAGGGATGTTTAACCACACACATCTACCTCCAGGATCTAAACAGATGGCACACAGCTAAAACCTGCATAGTTAGAGGCATATTCTCTTACAGTCCACAGTTCAGGAGGGGTTGTTAAGTCCAGAAATCACTAACACATTTGTTCTACTTGTTACGTTTTAGGTCTGCTAACATATATACATTTAGCTTTTATGTATGGTCATCAAATCGTTGCATTTAAGCATCCTCATATAACAATAAATACATGTACTATACATATTATGTGTAGTTCAATGTACATGCATACTTCTGTATTAACAGAGCAATCTAGTAACAGCACAGATTGCTCTAATGGCTTTGTGGGGAAGATAAGCTGTCTGAAATCTTCATGGTCTGCTACAAATTTTGGCACCAAACTGCTATAAACACTATGCATTCAGACTTCTCTGCCCAGGCAAATGATGCCTAAAGCTCATTGCTGCTTTTATTCTCAGTCCCAGAGAAAGGCCTGGCATAGTGGCAAATTTGTCTGTATTTTTCAACTGCATTAGCAAATTGTATAAAATTTTCAGTTTTCACTGAGAGTCTCAGCTGGCTGAAAATCCTAATTCACATCAACAAACACATCATCTTTCCCAAAGTAAAATGAAAATGACCTTGATTTTAAACTGTTTACATTTCTATATATTTAATTAAATACATAATTTTCTGATATGTTACTGCCACACACTCATCCAGAATATTGAGTTCTCCTGGGACATGCAATAGTATCAACTCTGACAGTCAAACTGACATCTACTTTTTGCTCTCTCGCACCTACTTCATGATTTAATTTAATTCAGTTGACCTCTCCCTTTTTGATTTACCATATAATTTGGATAAGGAGCAAAACGGAAGGGCAGAGATTAAAGTATTCGGCTAGGTAAAAGAGCAGCAAATTGTGTTTTACAGTTTTTGATATGTTCTAGGTCAGCTCCCTTTTCATTGCTTTGGCAAAAGTAAGACTGACTTCTATTCTGTAGTTGGCTAGATAGCATCTGACAGGGAGCATTTTGCCAGTAATTAGCAGTTCAGATGGCCTACCAGATGAGTAAATGTGTTTTTTGTTGTTTTTAGTTTTTTTTTTTTTTTTTTTGTTTTTTAATATATGTGAAGTGGAAAGATAGAAACTTTCTGCAGTTCAGTATGTCAATAACTTGCTGTCACTGATTTCTGTGATACATAGCAGTGATAGTAAATCTGCCAAGGCAGACTTTGTAAAACCACTCTCAGTGGTGTCCCAAGGGTGATGGTCAAACTCGTCACCATGGTGACCGACACAAAAAAAAACTTGCCATTTGACACAAAAGAATAAATCTGTGACCAAACCTAGGGTGTCCTGTCTTGAGTCATGATCTTCTGAAGCATTATCATCAGCTTGCTGAGGTACTGTGCTGGCTCAATGAGTTTGCTTTCCTCTTTTGAAAACATGTCTTGGCATCCAAGCAAGCGTGACTCAATGGCACTAGCAGTCAAAGTACACTTTAAGTGTACTGAACATTTCTTTGTTTTCGTTACGGGAATCCTACTGAGATTCATTCCCAACAAACAAAATACAGATTTAGAGGCCTTGTTTGTGAGTCTAAAGATCATCACCTTCTCAATGTGGTTCACCTAGTTTCTTCATAAATGCAAGATACATTTCAAAACCTTGTTTTTCTTCCCTGCTTTGACTTCTTTCTTGTGTTGGTATGGAATTACAGTCTAGCTTCATTCAGATCCAACCGAGCTGGCATTCAGAGACCATTCATGTCCTATGGAGGATGCCCTTTTTAAAGAAAAAGCAATTCTGAACTTGGAGAATGAGAATGGAGATACTGCTGGCATGTAAAAGTTGCTCTCTGTTGTTCAAAATCTGGAGGAAAACTAATTTTACAACCGCAGTGTGCAATGCTTGTTGCTGATATGTGTTATATTTACCTGAGAAAAAATGCACATAGAAATAGGTAAATTGTTCTACTTATTAGACTTCCATTCAGAGGTCTAATTCTCTGAACTTTAAATAATAGAAATAAATATATATACAAATAAATAAATAAATAACAATTCTAGTTTCTGGCTCTTTTTTTGTTTTGTTTTGTTTTTGTTTTTAACCTAGATAGATTATAAGGCTGGATTTGGAGAAAAGGAGTTTGCACTTTTATTGCCATGCTTGAAGTGATCATGGGCTGAGGGCATGTTTATTACGTTCTTTCCTTTTCAAGACAAGGTTCCATTTTCATGGTTACATTCAACACGTATCTGAATCATATCAATTCAATTACAAAGTCACCTTAAAAGTATTAGTACTGCACTGACCACTTCAGTGAGTGCATATTTCCAGACTGCCAACAAAAGCCTCAGTTTCATTACAGTAAATTCCTGCATATGGCTGTAACAGTGATACTTTTGTAGCCAAGTTGTACCATTTGCGCAGTCCCTGAAAACCTTTACTTTCTCAGAATATTAATGCAGTTATCTAGCATTCTAGATAACATTCTTCTAGTAAACATTCTTTTAAATGAGTGAGATTTGCCAATATAGTTGATATTTCCATTTCCAATTTGATATTCCATTTCCAATTTGTTATTCCATTTCCAATTATTTATTCTGAATAGCTCACAGGGATCCAATCTATATGAACCATCTGATTTTCAAAAGCATTTTAAAAGTGAAGGGAGTAACCTAATGTAGCAGAATAGTTCAGTTCAGGTCTCAGTAAAGACTTTCCAGATAGTTAGCAGAAAAGAAAAGCACTTTTGTCTTCTTATATTGTATGAACTATTTTTTATTTTATTTTATTTTATTTTATTTATTTTATTTTATTTATTTTATTTTATTTTATGTTATTTTATTTATTTTATGCATGCTGGAATAAATAAATGCATTAGGAAGACATGTTCTTCCTCTGTTCCATCATACATTACATTGTTTCTGTGTTTTCTAATCAGATTTAATAACACTGAAAACAAATCTTTCATTCAAGGGACTAGTAGATTTTTAAACAAAGTAATAGACTCTGTTTATTACTCTGTTTACTCCCAAACACATTTTGGATATGAACAAAATTATTTTTAAACTTAAATTATTACATCAAACACCTGTACCTGAAAACAAACAAGCAAAACAAACAAAAAACAACAACAAACAACCTGCAGAGGAAATTCATCAGAAACTAATAAATCTTTTAAAATGTTGAAGTTTGCCAGATATAATTAAACTGCTCCTATCTTTTAATTCAATATGTATATATAGTATTCTTTTCTCATTTACAAAAGAGCAAAAAGTTTTCACTTTGCACCATTCTGAAATAAAATTCTTCTCTCTAATCTTTCCTCTGTTATTAGGAATGGAAGTAGGCCTATCATTCTGTTTTGATGAATATAAGAGAACTCAGCTCAGCTCACATTATCTATACAAAACAAAAACATATGCTCTAAAAAATAAAAATAAAACATATTTTAGGAATAAGGAATGCAGATCTGGGATAATTTAAAATTATTGCAAAGGTTAGAAGCCAAAGGAAAAATAATTAATTTTCTTTCTCCTCAATACCTTAATTAGTGGACCCTCAGTCTTTCTGTATACCTCTTGCATCTTTAGGCAAAATATATTTTTATTTTTACTGCATAAATAAATCCTTTCTGGGAAGAGAATTTATCACTTGCATTTTTACAATTCTCTAACTTCCTTGAAGTTTCAGTCTATATGAACATTCTGCAAGACAAAACTTTTACTGAAAGGCCGGTCAAACACTGGAGTGGGCTTCCCAGAGAGGTTCTGGAGACTCCAGCTGTGGAGATGTTCAACAACTGAGCAGCCTGCCCTGTTTGACCCATATCTTAGACTAAGCCAACTCCAGAGGTACATAATAACCTCTGCCTCTGATTCGTTCAGTGGACAGAAGTCTGGTGAATGTTTGCACTTCTGGAAGAAGCAGCTTAAACTCAAGCATCTGCACAGCTGTTTACAAACCTCTCTACCAGAAAAGTAATCCTAAACCAAAAAGATGGGTTTAAGGTCTCATAATAGATGCACAAGTATTTGGGAATCACAAGGCCTTTCAGGTTTTACATGCTGCTTTCCAAAATAAGTTGTTGAAGTAGCTCAAGACTGTCCGGTATAGCGTGAGGAATCTGATGTGCTGTATTATTTCATTAAACTTGGAAATCTGAAAACAGCATTTATTTATTTATTTATTTATTTATATTGTCTCTGTAGTTATTAGTTAAGAATTTAATTCTCTTTGTGATTCTAGCTTCAATAATTTATTCAGCACTCTCTGAATAATAGTAACTATAACAAGCTAGCTGTTGTGCTTAGTGATCTGACTACTGACTCCACCTCTCAGGCCTATGCCTATTCTAGGAAATAAAATTGACCCTTTTCCTGAGTCTAAGGGTAAGTGGCATGGTGAGGCTTATGTCCATGTGTTCATGCTCTCTCTCACCCTGACAATGACAGCATAGCTTTGGGGAAACTCCAGATCAGCTCTCCTTTTTCTCTACCATGTATAATCAACAGAAAGAACTACCATAATTTGCCCTATGATCTGAGTTGAAGTGCTGGGTAGGGAAGAACACATCACGATACCCACATGGTGCCTGAAAGCAGCATGCCCTTTCTGTAGGAAAATTGAGCTCTCTTTCTCATTGCCTTACCTTGGTGGGCTGAAGGGCTCAGGAGGGCATAAGAAGGCAGTAAGAGGATGCTGAACAATTCACTTCAACAGTTCTGTCTGCTCAGCAGATTTCTTTATTTAATTAAATATTGCTGATGATTCTTTAGAACACCCACAGTCATTCCTGAGAAGAAAAGTTCCTTGCACTTCTCCATGACTCTTCCCTCAAGACTGCAGTGAGAAGTGGTTCAGGTCTCATATTGAGTTACTAACTAGAAACCTAGATATAGCAACCCCCCCACCAAAAAACAGAGAAAGTACTTTTCAGGCAAAACATTAACTGTGATTATGTAAAATATTTAGAAGTAAAAATAGTTGTCTTCTCTTTGGATTTCTTTTTCACATGTTTGATGAACAATTTCTTTCATCTAAATGTTAAGTTATACTATGATTCAGTAAAAAAGGAAATAAAACTAAAATGTCCCCAAACTTGAGCATGCTGTACACTACAGATACTGTATACTGCCGACAATTTACTGTTGGCTCCTGAGATATTCTAGGTGTAAAAGAATATGTTTCAACCTATATAACAACGTTAGAAGGCAATGGTAGCACAATGAATTTCTATAAGCCATATAATTCATCATCCTTTCAAGTAAGCCACCTGGCATTCTTCCTGGAAAAGGACAATTTTCCTTGAAAAATAAACTCCTGTTTCATGTTCTATGTTTGCGTGGATAAATACCTGCATTGGGAAATACAGAACACCACTGCTGATTAGCAGAATGGACTAATGCTTCCTCTTATCAGCTTTGGCTGGACCTATATGAGTAAGTGAAACAAGGCCAGGGCATGGAACAAGTATTCCATCCAGTGGGACCCTCCAGTCCCACAACTCTTTGTACAGTTTTTGGCAATGGGTTCTCTTTTGGTCTGGGACAGCAAGCACAGTCAGGACATCACCTGAGCATAAGAGACAGACTGGGCTAGGGGCTGTTCATGGATAGGGCTACGTTTTGGACAAGGAGACAAGCTTAGCCAAAGATGATCTGAACTATGAAACATGCCATCAAGGCCAGAGGTTGGCCACCTTGTCAGTTTTGGATAGTAGCATAGACCTAACCTGTGGGTAATGCAAGCTTCTTTCCCTAAAAGTTGTGACTACATAAAATAAGTGGTCTTTTCATAATTTGCTTTATGTTATCCACATTTCCATTCATAGAATATTAATGAAATATCATTCTTCATCTTATTCTTAGGTGCTGATGGAAATCTCAAGTTCATTGATTTATTCAATATCTTGTCAAGTACTAGGAAGAATATAGCAGCAGTATATTTCTCAGTTTAAAAGTCTCTTTCATGTGATCTGCTGTAGCACATCTTGTTAATGTACAGAATGAAGCATTTCATTGTAACAGAAGGAGGAAAAATATATTTCAGAGACTTTTTTTGAAGTGACTGTCAAACAGTGAAGCTGCACATTCACACACAAAAAAGCTGCTGTTAACCTGGAAAAGGAAGTCCCACTGGGGCTACTTAATTGTTCAAGAAAGTCAGAAAGATTTTACTATAGTATCTCAAACTGCAAATTGAGTCAAAAGAAATGAGACTCATACATCTCTTGAAAAATAAAAAACAACAAAAAATCACAATAAAGATACACACAATAAATACTGAGTTTCGGTTTAAGAAGGTATCATTCCACTTTGCTTAGAAAAGTAACATTATTTCATCCTAATTTCTGAACAAAGAGAGGAAGTTAAATTATATATCCATAGTCAAAATGTTACACAAATTGGAAGTATTATTTTTCAGCTATGCCTGGATCCAGACAGCTTGAAAAGCAGTTTCATAGAATCATAGAATGGCTCGGGTTGGAAGGGACTTTAAAGATCATATAACTCCAACCCCCCTGCCAAAGGCAAGGATCCCACCCACTAAATCAGGTTGGCCAGGGTCCAATCCAACCTGGTCTTGAACGCCATGGGACATTCAATACCTCTCTGGGCAACCTGTTCCAACCTCACCACCCTCTGAGTGAAGAATTTCCTCCTAAAATCTAGTCTAAATCTATCCTCTTTTACTGTAAGACCATTCCCCCTTGTTCTATCATTATCTACCGAGTAAAGAGGCCTTCTCCATCGTTTTCATAAGACCCCTTTAAGTACTGAAAGGTTGCAATGAGGTCTCCTGGAGCCTTCTCTTCTGCAGGCTTAATATCCACAGCTCTCTCAGCCTTTCTTCATAGGAGAGCTGGTTCAGTCCTCTGAACATCTTTTTTAGCCCTCCAATCATTTCTGTAGCCCTCCAAAGGGTTAAAGTTTCTTTAAGATGTTTCTGAATATGGATTAAGGTCAGTATGTACCTCAGATCTTCATGTGGCAAAGACTACTTTACTCCAAAGTAAAAAATCATCCAACGAAATATGAGGCTTTTATACTAGGATTCTATAAGATATACTAAGGCCTGATTGAAAGTCCACTGTAGTCAACAGAGATATTCCCTTGGACTTCAATGAACTTTAGATTAAGCCTTAGATGAAACACAGTAGGACAGATTTTTGTGTGTGTGTGTGTTTACTTTTTATAGGTGTTTTGTGATGTTCTTAGGTGCATTTTATTTGCAGTATTTATGCATGCAGACTACTTCCTAGAATCCCCACCTAAAATGCAAACTGCATCATGCAAGGTGGTATAAAAAAATGTAAACATAAAAAATTGTATTCTTGTAAAAACTTCTTCCTATCAGCTGATAAAAGGTAAGATAAAGGAGGTGTCACTGTCTTCACTCTGTAAAACATGGAATTAAAGTATAAAGACACAGGGAGACAGTGTAATGTGGTCTCTCCAGTGTTGGAAACCAGATATTAATCTGAAAACTGACTTCAACAACCAAGCTGATATAGGAAGAGCAAGTATTTCTAAATACATGACCAATACAAAACTATTCTGATTAGAAATTGTG
>CM021731.1:33701546-33927965 GCA_011075105.1 Heteronetta atricapilla
AAAAAAAAAAAAAAAAAAAAAAGTGTCAATGCGTATCTACCCTGGCAAAGCAATATTTCTCAGACTTTGTAATGTAGGACTGTGAGTCAAAGTGACAATTGACAAACGTTCAATAAGAGGTCAGAAAACAACCATGCAGACAGATTTGTTGAGGGCTTATGTTATCTATTTTTGATAAGTGAAACAATTGGCCTAAGTCATGTCACCTGAGGCTCTCCACGTCTGAGTGAAGAGCAGTCACAGAGTTGAAAAAGATTATAATGATTTTTTTTTTTTTTTCACTTTGTGTCCTTCCAGGAGAACTTGCTGCTTAGTTTCAAAGGCAAATGTAATATCAAAAAGCAGCTAGCTTGAAATAAAGGTAAAAGTTCACTTTGGTTTATTTATATTTAAATAGATTATATCAGCAATGAATATGATTATGTAGCATATGAAGTTAGTTCAGCCAATTAATTTGTGTACCTTACTGAGGGAAAGAGAAGACAGCTTTCTAAACACAGTTAAAGTGACAGCATAAAGCCCATTAAAACACAATGTTCACTACTTATATCAAGTGATTTGCAGGTTGGTATAGACAAAATATTATAAGAATGTCTATTCTCTGTAAAGAACCTTTAAGATATGCATGCCTTTGGGGAATTTCCTTCATTTTCATCCCTTTTATTTTTCCCTAAATTGTTAGGGGTGGAACCTGCTTCTTAATTTCATATTTTCCCTGTCCACATTGGTAAGTACCAGGTCCTCTGTCCTCTTTGTCAAGACATGCTTTTCCTTTATCCTAGAAAGGGTTTTCCTTATTGCTTTTCATTCAGCCTGGATCCTTAGAGGCATTATATTTCTGTGGAAGTTAGGTGCTGAATACTCCTCTGGTTTTAGAGCTGGGTGTACTGTTCAGAGGAAGTAGGTGTTTGGGGCAGTGATAGCATTTGGGGTCAGTGATATTAAAGAATGAGAAATTTCTTTAGGTGTTGTGGCTGCCACATTGGGAAGGAGTGAGAGAGAGGAAACAACTGTGAGGGATAACAACGGTTGAACCTCCTGAAAAACCATCACTGAAGCAGTTGTCCTTGTCCATGTTCTTCCAGATGCTAGTTAGCAAGGGAAATATAAACCCCAGTTTTTATGCTAAGTACAGTTCAGAGTGCTAACTGTGAGTATTGCTTGCCAACCTTAAACTGATGGTCACAGACTAAATCTCTGCTTTTGCCTTCTGTGACTAATGAACACACCAGCTGAGGCAGGGCAGGGGGCATCTCCTCTGCTTTCACTGGCATCAAATGACAAAGAGCAAGAGGTTTTTGAGCTAGGTGGTCTTTGTCTCATCTTTCCTGCTTACCTGAACATCTTTCTCTCATAGTCATCTTAGAAAGAAAGACAAAATGATGTATATTTCTGTTTCATGACAGCACAGTAGAGGTGTAAATGGAGATGACCCCTATTTTAATGTGAGGCTAATGCTAGAAGTTAGTGCCAAAGTTAGTGGAGGAATGATGTTAGCTGGAAGTGGCCTATGTAAGCATAAAACTGAGCATGAATTAATCATTAAAACGTAGGAGAATATACCTCATATATTCACCATATATATGGGGCATGACATGTCACTCTGTTTTTAATTTCCTGGTTTTATATCCTAACTCTGAGAATCACAGGGTCATTATTTTCAAATGTACTTATTGTATTGTTGAATCTTCACCTCAAAGTCCTCAACATTTTTCTCTATAGTAATATGGACTAAAACCACTATTTATTATTTTTTTCAGAACAAATATGTACAGTACTTTTAGCTTAAGAAAAAGATGCTGTAAATGAGATGGTAAGCATGATGGATTTCAGGGAAAAAAAGGAAAAAAAAAAATGCTCTTAAAAATAAAGCACTCTTCCATCTTTGCCTCAGGAGGTAATAACCTAGCTTAACTCCAGGGGTTTCAAACTGTGTAGGGAATGCAAAATAGTGTGATGGAAGGACTGCAGCTATGCAAACTGAGCAACATCTAATTGAATTCCTAACAGATGGGAAATAATTAAATCATTTATTATCACTTCACAATTAGTTAACTCAGAGGTATACCTCAGACAATAAAAGGTTTTATCCAACCTTCTGCTAGGAATTTAAAGTTTTTATCATCTCATCTTCTCTGGATTTGTTACTCAGTTTAATCAACAGCAAGTTAGTCAAAATGAAATGATCTCCCTGGTTACTTAAAAAACAAACAAACAAACAACTAGCAAAAACAAATAGAAAAAAAGGAAAAAAAAAAACTTATTGAATAATCACATTACTATACAATATCACATTACTACCTATTTTGAAGATATTATTCATTCACACTGGCTTCTACTTTCACTTGACATTTAAAAATGTGTGATATGACAAATATTTGAGGCTATTATACAAAGTGCTATAGGAGAAAATAGCTTGGTTTTCATATGAGGAAATGGGATGCATTTGGAATAGTGGCAGTCTGTTTCAGCCAATTGCATCTATTATGATTTTTTACTGTGCTTCCTATAGTACCCAAAGGCTCAATTCACTGAAGAATTTGGGCACTGGACTGCTAAGCCCAGCAGCTTGTGCCCATTAGGCAACTAAATGTCTGGTGAAATTCATGTCTCTGGGTCAGGCATTCAGACTCAGCACAATGAATAAGCAGGAATAGCTTAGGGCTTCATCGTGGGATGCAAAAGACAGGATAATAGTCCTTCAAAGTTATGGAAATGTCAAGGAAAGGCATGTAGTTTAGTGTGGTGTGTTTTGAAGACATAAGCCTAGGTCCTGGATCCAAGGTGCTGGCTGTGCTGGCAGTGCTGGCTGGCATTAATAGGTACCCATGAGGAATGCCTGCGACAGACTCCTCCCAGTTACAGAGCACCCAAAGTCACCTCCCTCCCATTCCTGAAGGCATGTAGACATTCAGTGTGAATACTGAGACTGTGAAGTTAGTTTTTGAGACCTGGGCTCTCTCTTTCTTAACTTTAAATCCTATTTGTTCTCATATGCATACTGTTGTGCTATGGAAAATATGTTGTGCTGGACTACAGTCAGACTGGGAATGGAGAGATGTAGGTTAAAATCCCCTCAGTCAGAAAGAAGAATTAAAACTTACCTCCATACATCTTCTACCCTTCAGAGAAGGAGTAGCTAGCCAGCTTTCTGCTCAGAACTTGTGGATAAATTCTGCTCAGAGTTGTGGATAAAATCAGGAGTACTTTAGGCATTTGAAAGATACTTTGCTGGTTGTGGAATCACAAAATTGCTGTTGTTGGAAGGCACCTGTATAGGTCATCTGGTCCAAAGCCCCTGCTCAAGCAAGTTACATGGGACCATGTTGAGTTTTGAAGATCTCCAAGAAAGGAGAATCTACAATCTGTATTTGGTCTCCTTAACATTGGAAAAGTCTTTCCTGATTTTTGTTCAGAGGGAAACTCCCATGTTTCATCTTGTGCCCATTGTCTATTGTCCTGGAGTCAGTACTCTGTGAAATCCAAACTCCAGTGTTAGCTAAGTGGGGTCTGAGTAGACCTCTATTTCAGTCTTAGAATCTTCTGTAAACACTGCATTAAAATTAAAAGTAAATAATAAAAATAAAAAATAAATTTTCCTGAAACAGCTGTAGATCACAACCATCTCCAAATCATCTACTATCCTACATTTTTGATACCCCCCAGAACACCTTGTAGGCTCCAATCTCTTCAGCTTATAAATGTCTCTGGGTTAAGATTTTGTCTCCCATTTAAATGATCCAGAATTTCAACATCTTCTGTTCATAGATATAACAGCAGTAATATGAACTTTTTCTTTTTCTTTCTTTTTTATTTTTTTAGAGGTAACCGACCTCAATTTAATCATAGCAATTATATTAACTGCATATATGCAATCTGAGCAATAATCATAAGAAAGAAAAATAAGGTTAAATTGCTAATGGCTTTGGAACGAGCATGATATGTTCCTTATACCATATTTCAGTCTTCTATATGGAAGAAAATAACCCAAATGTCTAATAATCTAATTGTCATTACTTAATCTTATTGAGATCAAGGGGTTAACTGCTTCATTTAAATAGCTACAAGGTAGAATTACAATCCTAGATGAAACCAGGTAGGTGAAACTATTAAAATCTCCATCTTTGCATACACAAGTTCATATTGCCAAGTCTCTGTACAAAGTCTCTGAGAAAACTTTAGTACTTTTCAGGCTATATCTTAGTTACAGTTTTCTGAGAAGACATTATTAGTATTTCTTAATTTATACTGTTATGAAATAATTGTTATGAATCTATTTTTCAATTAAGATAATTATGAGGAAGTTATATTCTGTTACATAAGTTGAAAACTGAAACATGAACCACAGATGAATGGAACATTGTTACCTGGAGGGACAGAGCTGGATCTATCGCTCCTGGTGGCTATTGTTAAGGTTTGTAGCTGTAAGAGAAATGGAAATTCAGGAAGCAAGAGAAACAAAACAAAACAAAAGAAACAAACAAACAAAAACATACTCTGGTAAAGCAGTGATACAGCTTTAAGAACAAATACATGCAAAAGGTTTGGGGTGAAACAACAACTGAAAGCATTTTGAAACACTTTGAAAAAATACTATTTCCTTGATTGTTTTGCTGATCCAGCTCAAGAGCACATTTGTCTGAACACAGTACATCAAGGAATCACGCAAATATATTGCCAATTTCTCCTGATGGAGATGAAATGCATTAACCCCAAACTTAAGTGACTATGATAGAAAAGAAATGATTTATGATACAATAGTTCAGTTAGAAGGGACGTTATGAAAAAGGGTAGTAGCATTCTGTACTGTAAGAAAATAAGCTTGCTTGTACACATTTTGTCCAGAACACATGAAGCCAAAAAGCTTTTAGCTTAATTTGCATATTACATGCACCAGATAGATGTGCACATCTCATAACAGCTGTCTCAGACCTGTAGCATCTACTACAGAAGTTCCAAAGTAATCACTTTCAAACATGGCTGTAAATGAATTTCAGTTAAAATTTGGAATCCATTGACCTCATGACAGTTTGCAGATAATAATACAGGGATACAGGTCTTCCTGAAACTGCCTTTCTAATTTACCTGGTTATAAATGTACAATTCAAGTTTTTCACATCTCTCACCATAGGACAGGACTAGAACATTAAAGTGGCTTGAAATACAGAGGCTTATCAAGTCTTATCATCCTGCTCAAGCAAATTTGCAGCACAGATTCCCAAGACCTTAAAGATGAACGCAATGCAATTCACTTTCCTCAGATGAGAGACAGAGGCAGCCTTTGTTTGACTGCTTCATCAGTAGGGGCTGAAGTACCACAATCTAACATGATTGTGAAGGTAACAAATCCAAGTCCAAAATAGGGAGAAGAAAATGCATGTAATTTTAAATATAACTGAAGAGTATCTGTAAACAAGAATAAGAGAATAAAACTGCAGGCATATGAGAAAATAACTTGCTGACTCCAAAGTGCGTACCTTTCTGAATAGACAACATAAAATATGAAAACATTTACTTGTCATTTGGAGTTGCTGCTTTCTTATTATGTTTATTAGTTTTTTTAATGTTATTATTTGTTTGTTTTTGAGAAAGCCTGGTGCCAATCATACCCCAGAGACAGTACATTCATAAATAAACAGGTGCTTTATAGTGGCCCAGACATAGGCTTCACCATTATTTTCCATCTTTTTGCAGTGTTAAAGAGATGTCCTGTGGACAGAGTAATTCAGAAAAACTGCTTTTTCTTTTCCAGATGTAAAGACTTTACAGAATTTAACACCTTTACTTTGGGAACAACAGATCTTGAGATCACTGTTTCCTTGTTGAGGATCAATATTGACTATTAGACTGTGTGTCTGTGTGTTAATTCATACTGCAGTTTTTGAGTTTTAGAAGTTGCAATACTGCAACTTCTTCATCTATCCAAGAACAAAATAGTAAATTAATTCATATATTTTTAAAACTATTTTAATTCATTTTTAAATTCTTTAAACAACAAGGTCACTGTCATAAATTAGTAAAAGATATATCAGCATAGTATGTTTGTACTATTTTTAACAGATTTTTTTAACAAAATTTAACACTTTTTTTCTTCTAATGCAGAAGCTAGAAAGTTGAAGGAACTGCACCATCTTTTCAGAGTACTTTTAAAAGGAATGCTTAAAAGTTTGTTTTTATTTTTTTGTTGTTGTTTTGGTTTGGTTTTTTTTTTTTTTTTTTTTTTTGAGGTAAACTCAGACCTGAAGATGCTAAAAAGTCAAATTCAGCTTCTGCATCTGAACTTTCAAGACATTTTTATTAAACTTATGCAACTAGTAAAAGTAAAAAGTTTTAAAAAAATGAGGATGGGGACAGAACTTCTAATGTAATTTGTTTCTCACCACCATAATAAAAATCTAAAGACAAACTGTTAGGCTATAAAGAAATACCCTTTCAACATTTTAGATGGATTTTAGATGGATCAGATCCTATATATATATATTTATCTAATAAACTGTCTGTTTCAGAGCCTAGAAAGTCAGACATCTAAATAATTAAAATCATTGTCATATATCTGATACTTTTTCAAATATGGCTTTAAATACCTGATTCCAATTAATCATCAGAAAGTGGCAGTCCATAACTAACTCATAGATGATACGTTGTTTTTCAACCACATATATCTAGTACAGTGTGTGTGTAAATTTAGTTTAATTCCATCAATAGATTCCATCAATAGATGGAATTAATCTTTTCTTCAGATGATTTGATCTTATTCGTCATTTCTCAAATATTAAGACCCAAAAATATATCTTTTATTCCATCAGATATACACTGAATAATTTTTAAACTTTAATTTTCAGTTTTCTTCTAATGTGACATTTTTGTCTGATCATAGCATTGGCCATATTGAGGATTGCACTCACACAATGAGGGCTAGCTTTTGTTCTCTGTTCCCCCAACATGTTCACATTAAGTAACAGCAGCCTTTCATGTTGCCAGTCTCAAAGAGAGTTTGAAGCATTAGCACCATATTCTGTTCCACAGAAAGGATGGGAGACCAAAAATCATGTTTATGTTGGAAGGCTTGGAAGACTTTTTCTTGGGGATACATTTCTCTTTTCTCAGAAGTACATATCTCAGAAATACAAATCCAGCACATAGAAAATGTTTCATTCCAGTGACCTACTGGAATAAAATTTTGAATATGAAAAGATCAACCCATGTTTGTCTGGAGAAATGATTTGGTTTTTAGCCTACCTGATATAGCTGGAAGAAAATAGGCAGTCTTTTCATGTTTGGAGTCCTTGTATGAAGTGTGATTGAAAGTTTTTCTTTTTGAGTTAGCTATATAAATTAATTTAATATAATTTCCCCTCTGCCTTCAAACTGTACTTCTGTATGTGAAGCCACCATGGTACAAAAGCTGTGAATGATTAAGACTGACTACAGTGTTACAAAGTGGCAGGTTACATAGTGTTTAGATTTGTAGTCCTGGAACAGGACTACAATTAGACTAAGCCTGCTCTTGGTAGGTATGTCTTTGGATCCAGGTCTCTCTGGCTTCAGATCTCTTTCTTACTTCCCAGTGTAACAACAAATCTAGAAAAGGTCAAAAGGGAGACCAGTTTGTTGCCAAGCTTATAATTCAGGCTGTCAGACATATCAGCTATTAATACAGTGTTTAAAAGTGAAGCTGTAGGCCTGTATGATGTGATCTATTGGCTAAATAGGAGCTGTGACATTTTGCAAAAGCCAAAAGAGGTAATTATGGTGCTAAGAGCTTTTAGATTGGAAGCTGGAAGGCAATAATAAAACTGAAGAGTGGATGAATCATTACAGCCTCTATTGTTTACCATTCAGGGAAACCACAGATTTTGCTTTTATTGGAAAAGCTCTGATTTTAGAACTTTCTTAAAAGCAGGATCAATTCTCCATTAAATGTGATCCATAGGAGAACTATAGAGGCATTTCTTGGATTTCTTTTAATTAGACATTTATAAACATAAGAAATTGTACGAGGAAAAATCCTGTTTTATTCCTCTTCCATGGCAGAACAGAATATAAATTATCTGCAGAGACACACATCAATGCTATTTCTGACATTTTCACCCCACTCTCAACCCAAAATAAAATAAAGTAAAATAATAATAATAATTATTATTAATAATAATAATAATAAAACAGGGAGGAAAACCCTGTTTATTATTATTGTACTTGAGAATTTTCTTTGATGACAGCATATTGTGAATGAAGAGTCCATCGTCATTTGATCATTCATCTTCTGAAGGTGCTACCTGTAATTAATTAAGGAAAAAAAAAAAAAAAAAAAAAAAAAAAGATTACTTTTGGCTAATAAATACCCATATTACTCTGGCTGGAAGGCAGGGCTTTCATTCTCTTAGTCAATACATCATTGGTATCCCTGGGGTTTTGCTTTAATCACAGAATTTTATTTAAACAAAGGAGATCAGCACATCAGTGCTTTCAGTCATGGGAAAAATACTTTTTTCATCCATGTTCCTTATCACAGTGATTCATTTCTAAACTATACACTCCTATACATCATAATGATCTTCAAATGTCTCTTATTGTTTATATGTTTTTTGTCTGTGTTTTGTTTTGCTGTATTTTGTTTTCTCACAAAGTGAAAGAAAGATGTCTAGAAATAGCCACACCTTTTTGTTCCCCAAACAAGAATGCAGTTTTAATTTCTATGTGTATATGCTATATGCATTTATTGAACAGGTCTTGTGGAGCAATGTCAAGACATATATCAAGTACCTTTTGTGAACAATTTATTTATTATTTCCCAACCGGTTCTACATTAATATCTTATTATAGTAAAAATAAATAGATAAATATATCATGCAGTTTATCCTAAATTATTGAAAGTCTGAACTTTTTCTGTTGTGAATTTTACTTGAATAATCATATATTCAATAGCAACATAGACAGACGGAAATGATCTGTGAATACATCCAGGGATACCTATTTTTTCTCCTCTGTAGCTAGAAGGAAGATATCTGGAAATATGAATTATGGGGAAAATAGATATAGTTTTAATTTTAAATAAAGCTGATAATGGATATTTGATATCTAATGCCATATAATTATAATTTCTGTCAAATACCTTGGCAGGACCTTAATTCAAGAAAACACCTAAACACACATATCCAATTTTAAATATGCTTGAAGATATACTTAGGCTAATGTGCCTTGCTAATTTGAATCCATATAATAAAACAGAGACAAATTAAAAATGTTTAATCTGCTTTTTAAAGCACTTTGTTGCAGTCTTTTTTTTTTTTTTTTTTTTTTTTTTTTTTCTTGGAGAGATTCTAGGGGCTCAGTGTCTTGGTTTGAAAAAGGTTCATTTTTCATTACGTACACCTTAGGCAGGTTTTAAACTGGGTACCTCAGAACAAAGAAAACCAAGAGAACTTGTAGTTTTAGGGAAGGTAAGTGCAAGCAATCAAGTCTCACACTCAGCATGGCACTCACTCAAGTAACAGCTACCAGATGTATCATAAAAACATATCAGAAATGACAATAACATCTCAAGCATTTGCAGCAGAGCCCAAGTAGAGCAGACTTTTCTCTGTACACTTCCTCTCCCTAGCACTGGTGCATGGTGCCCCAGGGGCATCGCAGCTGTTGCAGTCATTACATCTTCCCCAGCCCACATTTGAAAGGCAGTAACCTAATGATGCTGTACTTTCCCTCAATCCCCCATATGGTCCATCTCACCCATCATCTCAGCAATTACATGCCCTACATAGACTACTCCAAAATGCTAAACACTGGGCCATGTCACATAATTTTTCATAGGGTCTTCCAAAGTAATGAAGATGTCAGACTAGAGTCATTTCTAACAGGTATTCGTACTGATATTACTACAGTGAAAATCACACCAAACCTAAACCTGATCAATCTCTTCTCTCCTAATACTTATTTTTAACTAGTTGTACATTGTCCTAGACTTCAGAAGATCTTATACTCCCCAGAAGAAAAGTTCACTTGTTCAATTTAGGTAAATTTCTTTCTGAATCTTCTATCTATAGCTGACTGTGCAAAGCATGGTGGACTTCCACAAATTACAGGAGTATGAAAACAGTATCAGTGGTGGAAAAACAATAGCACAAAATAATTTGAAACCAACACTAGGGTTTCATAAATGGAGACTGCTTGTGATAGACGGCTCTTTTCCCAGCAGCAAAGAGCATTCCTTAAAAACGAGTTAGCCCCTTGTTAGGTAGAATTATTTTTACAAGATTATTCAGAAGTAAGGTAGTAGGGCTCTCCTGTTCCTTTCTTAGCCAGCTTTTTGCCCTATGCATTTAATGAACTATTCTCATTTTACCTGTGATAGGCATGGTGCTGACAGCAGAGATGAGATGGGGAAAACACAATCCAGGCATATTCTGCTTTGTATTTGCACACATTATCAGACTTCTGCAGAGCACTCACTGTAGCTTAGAGAAAGCTACTATATGAACTCTTAAAAGAAGAGTGAAAAGATCTTTCCATCCCGTCCCTAGTTCTCACAGTCTCTTGGAAATCCTAGGGGATGTTAGTCTTCATTTAGCAGCCCTTGTTATTTGCATCCATCCTTTCTGGCTCCAGAATTAGTGGACCAGAATGGTATGCTAATGGATGTCCATCAGGTCTTTCCAGTTTTCCCATTGTAACTGAGATTTCCCAGTTACAATCTCAGCTTCACAATGGACAGTCAAGCTGCATTCTGAATTAAAATTCCAATTGTCATGTAATCAGTTTTGAAGAAAACTCTACCAACTCCACATATCATATATACCCTGGAGAAAATTAAATTTAGTACCTACATACTGAACTTAAAATATTCACCAAACATTAATAATCCATGAAAATATATTCATATCTATGTCAAATAATATTAGCTTGTCTCAAAAATTATGTCTGGATACATTTATTAAGAAGGGCTGAAATTTCAGAACCAACCAAATCTGCTGTTACTGTCTGAGGCTATGCAGTCTGGGCCCAAAATGAAGCACAGGCATAATTCCCAGGTAAAGCCAATACATCTGTATTCAATAGCGTTCTTGCACAGACTCAGATATTAAACTACGGCATGCATTTTTTATTTGGACCCTAAATATTACTATATAGGACACTTTCAAAAATCCAATGTGGACACAGTCTCAGAACATATCTGTTTATAAATAAATTATTTGCACTAAAAGACACCATATATTTTACTTTGATTTTCTTTTGGTTTGTCTAAATAATTAACTATGCTTTCTTCATTATGATTTTCTCACTTGAGACATTTCTTCTCAAAACATTTTCATGCAAGAAATATATTTTACTGTCTTTCTAATTTGATTTCCTAAGTGCTGCATTCTTTCTAAGTAATTTCTTATGCCCATTATTTTGTAGCCTGGAAGTCTTTGCCTGAGCAAGTTTTCCATCATTCTTGTTTGTTTGTTTGTTTGTTTGTTTTCTTTGTTTTGTTTTTGTTTTATAGTAGATCCTAGGTAGAGCCAATGTGAAATGGTTTGGGATCAAGTTCAGGTTGAAGTGGTGGGTCACAGAAAAAAATAGCAGTCACATAGAAACGAAAATACTTTCTCACAAATTTACATATATAGAGGCAGATATATAATTTATATAGCAGTCTTAAAGGCCTAAACTTGTTAATAGCTCAAAATCATCCTCATGAATAAATTAATATCCTAAATAGATCATAAACAAAATTTGTTTCTAGCCTGTTGTTGTACCAACAAGCTGACAATGTTTGGAGCTGCAGATAGCTGCAAAATTACCAAGTGATGAATAGAAAAAGTGTGACAATAAGAATCCAGCTGCCCTCCGAAACAGTGTTGTCAGTTTCTGCTAGAGTTTTATTACAGGTATACAAGGACTTAGAAAGGTTAAAAAGCACCATCTGTAGCAGAAGATCTTTTATCTTCAGGAAAAATACCCTTCAAAGCTTCAGAGGCCAACCAGAAAACTAACATCTGGGAAAAAAATACTTTCCCATTTAATTCTGAGATCATCAGTTTTATCTTTATCTATACATGACCTCATTCCTGGGTGAACTGCTGGAATTGTGTTGCTTGCCTACTACTTTCCTTATCACAAACTTTCTGAACAGACTCTAAAGATAAAGACAAAACAAAAAGCCACTTTCACCAGCTTCTCTCTTCCTTTACCAAGCAGATGAGACCTGGATCAGAACAAGCTCTTTAGCTACATGAGACTATACAACTCTATAACCACATAACTACGTGAGAACAAAGCTTCTTTAAACCAAAGGCAAGACTATTCTTTGATTTTTATCACAAAATCAGAGAATGATTGGTATTGGAAGGGACTTGTGGAGGTCATCTAGTCCAGTTCTCCTGCTCAAGCAGGGAAACCCAGAGCAGGTTGCCCAGGACTATGTTCAGGCAGCTTTTGAAGATCTCCAAGGTGGGAGACTCCACAGTCTCTCTGAGCAATCTCAGTCATCTGCACAGTTCATGATGTTTGGATGGCGCTTCCTCTGTTACAGTCGGTGCTTATTGTCTCTTGATATGTCACTGGGCAACATTGAAAATAATCTGGCTCTGTTTTCTTTGCACTATTTCTTCAGGTATTAATAGACATTGATAGATATAGACATGATACAGACATCCCCCTGAACCTTCTCCCTTCATCATTTTACAGGAGCTACATTGTGCTACATTGGACTCACCCCAGTATGTCCTTTTTTTTTTTTTTTTTTTTTTTGTACTAGGGGACCCAGAAGTGGTCACAGTATGCCAAGTGTGGTCGTGTGGCCTTACCAGCTCAGACTCAAGATTTGGGATGCACATTCATCCTCCTTTGTGTGCTCTGAATTCCTCAAAACAATGGTCAGCTGCTGCCTAATGCTCTTAGTTCCCATACTAGTTTTTCATACTGCTTCTGGCAAATGTTCACAACTTTCCCTAATGTTGCCCAGCAGATGAAGATCAGGGATAGATATCTAATCTCAGCTGTATGTTAGTGCAATGATTCAGCATAGAGCTCGAATTTATTTTGAAATCCTGACATGGAGAATGAACATAAACTCATATTCTGCTTCCCATCTCTTTGCTTATATCTCTGAGTTTCTGCTCAAATAGTAATCAGTATTACAGATGTTACTCTGAGTCCTTCAGATAAGAGGGAAATGAAAAGCTGTTAGATATTGGAAGGAGGGAGGACAAGGCTGAACTAAAAAGCCACAGTTCTGATGAAAATCACCAAGATTTATATTGTCATAAAAGACAATCTTGCATCAGATGAGTCAGACCAGCTCCACGCACAAAGCTGCTCGTGGGCCCTCCTCCTTTTCCATCAAGAATGCTGTCTCATACAGACTTGGCATCCGTGTTCAGCAGGGAGGTGGAAGTGCAAAATGAACCTGGGCATAGACCACAGCCACATTTTATTTTGAATGGGCAGCTTGCTAGTGCCTTGGGTCCCTGAATCTCTTTGGAGGATACTGCTTGTTGTAACACAAAAGTAGGCTTTGGTAACATACAAAATTAAACTTACTTATATTGCTGAGAAACCTTGAAAAAAGTATCTGATCAGGAATTTGACTCATCCTCCAGAAAGCTGAGCATGGAATTCTGAGACATTCTTGGTCCTCTGAGTAGTTTTCTTCTGTGCCTAATAAAACAACCATGTTCTGATGGATGTTACACAGCTGTTTTTGTCTTACTGATGCTCTACTAGCCTTGAAAAAGATCATCTTAATGTGAGATCAGATTTCTGTCTTGTATTTGCATGTATGGCAGACCACTTCTGAACTGAGAAAATTTACAGACAAAAATCTAGTATTCAAAGAACAGTTTCAAACATTTATCCACATAACTGACTTTATGGCTGCTCTCCATACTTTCACTGTGAACACTTAACTATTTTCTTCTCTCAAGTCAAAGTATTATTAAGAACAGGTTTTAAAACAGATTTAGCTGATTGTGCTTCATGGTGTTCTGGAATGTCCCTTTTATATTTTTTTTCCCTGCTTAATTTTTGTCCACCCTCAGATGACCTGTGTGGTGGTGGTGTTAAGAGAGAAATGCTAAAAAAGATAAATCTAATTTCTCTACATTTCACTAAAATCAAAAATAGATATACTCTTTTTATTCTTATTAGGAAACTTATAGACTAAAAGTACTTTTTTTTTTTTTTTAATAGTATTTTTAAA
This sequence comes from Heteronetta atricapilla, assembly GCA_011075105.1. Classification (NCBI taxonomy): domain Eukaryota; kingdom Metazoa; phylum Chordata; class Aves; order Anseriformes; family Anatidae; genus Heteronetta; species Heteronetta atricapilla. The sequence goes on from CM021731.1 coordinate 33,715,729, forward strand.
TCATTTGATATTTCCTATTTTCCTTTATTTTTATTTTTCAGTGTAATAGCTATGGCTTTGGTGGGAATATATTTGAAAAGAAAGCCTATAAAGTGTCAAAGTAAAAGTAATAAAAACTTTCCAAACACTTCTAAGCATCTGTGTTCTCTTGCATAACACTCACTGTCAATTTATGCTGCATCATTTGTGTTGAATCACTGTGTGCATTTCTGTGCCAAAAGAAGGCAACTTTTCTGTCATTTCATTGGAAGTTGTTGTTTGGATGCTGATATACCAACTGCCTACACACTCAGCCAATACAAAAATCACACATGCTCAGTGATTAAAGGAGGTGATCCTCAGGAAAGTCAATTATATGTTACTATTAGAGTGAACAGTTGGCAATCTGAAAGCATAATATTAAAAAAAGTTATTACCCTAATCTGCTCTGGAAAATGGACCATAGTACAGAGTCAAACAAACATGTTGAAACCTATTCAGATGGATTTAATTACAGTACTTAGTGCCTAGAGTCTCAAATTCAAGGAGAAACCTAGAAAATTGATCATAATTTAAGGTCATAATACAATTCCACTCTGCTCACAACATTCACCTCATTAATTCTGGTTCTGAATTTAGTAAATCATTACCACTTTCAAAAGCAACACACACACACTTGTTCACAAAACGCTTACTGGCTTGCAATATTCTTCAAATCCCATGTTTTATAGGTGATTCTTTCCTTTCAAGTCAGTGGCAAGTTACCTAGCTGAGGGCTGATCTAAAATGTCAAAGTCACAACCCTCTCATCCTAAATAGCTCTGAGTAGGACAATATCCCGAGAGAAATCTGACTGATACTGAGAGGTGCTCAAGTTAATTTATGTCTTCATTGCCGTGTCTATCTCTTCAGGAATATAATGCAGCTTGATCACCTCCCTTGTTGAAATTGGATGTAAGGCTCCCATTTACCCTAATGTTATGGAATCATGTCCCTAAAGAACTTAAACTAGCTAAAGTCCAAAGCCAGAAATCTAATTTAGTCATTATTATCACAGGTGTTTATCTGAGTCCCTACTCATGGGGACTGTAACATAAAAGGAGAGACATTTTATAACACCAGACAACAACAAAAATATCTAATTCCTCAAAAATAGGTTATCTCATACAATTACTAAATGGCAAATATTCTTTGAAATTGTTCTCAGTTTAAGCATGGTGACTCTTAAGGTAGACATAGTGCTATCAAATCCATTGCACACAATGTGAAATACAAAATTGTCTGCATATGCTCTCAGCAAAAAGATGTCTTTACTACTTTGCTGTTGCTACTACTATGAAACTAGAGTATCATGTCCTGAACTGATCAGAGGACTCTTCTGATGTTGTTGAGGGCCTAAGTGCTGCTTGCTCTACAGGATCTCTTCAGAGTGCCAGAAGCCCTGAGAACCATGAACATGCTGGTCCATTTGCACAGGCTAGGTCTGGCATTTCATACTGATGAAATACTCATTCCCACAGGCAGAGCAGATTCACCAGGCACATGATGTGGGGCCTGGTCTTACTGCCTAAACAACATGTAGTCTTTGCACACAAGCACTAAAGCAAGTCAGTCAACAAGGCATAGATTGAACTGGTTGTGGCATGGGAAATCATGGCTTGGTCCTGGCAGTAAGGTATGGCTGCCTTGGAAACTTGGGAAGATCTGTAAGAGAGAGACTCAGAATAAACAATTTATGCTGTCTTGGAAAGCCAAATTTAGATTATCAACATCCCTGCAGCACACAAGCATATCATACATCCATTGCACAATCATTTATGTTGGAAGGAACTTCTGGAGGTCATCTTATCCAGACCCGTGCTCAAAGTTTCCACCACCCACTCAAGTTTCAAAGTTATATCCAACTTCAAAGATACACTCCAAGCTTTGCAGGCTAGTGACATGTGCACAAGGAAGTATTAGAGTGTGCAGGAAGATAATCCTCATTCAACTCATTTGCCTAAACATAAAATATCCAAAGGTATATGAGAGACTTAGGATATTGTACACTACAAATCACGGGTATTGGTTTTGTGTGTGACTTTGTATTGACTTTAAAGAAAATGAAATCTGTTCTTGGATTTTAAATAAGAATGCTAAAAACATAAAAGACAAGGAAAACAAAAACAGAGAGGTGACATTGTTGGAAATTTTTGGCTTAAGTAACAGTAGCTACTAGCTGAAGGTCTCCAGAGAAGCCCCTCTACACAAAGAGGTACAAAAACCTAAGGAAAAAAAAAAAAAAAAAAAAAAAAAAACAGAGCTGGAAGATGGCAATTCAGCAAGATGGAAGATTAGCCCAGGTGCTATGGACATTACTGCCTCCCCACTCAGCTGATGAGTGCCTGATGCCTGACCAGCATAGTCATCAGGATTCTGTCCTGCATGTGCTAAGAATATCAGAGTTAAGCCTAGAACTATAGACAATCTGTTTGCTGTCTGTATTAGACAATAAATAAGATCATTGTTATGTACTCATAAATTGTGTGTGAATGTCTTTGCAAGTGTCTGCACATAGTAAAATGCCCTGCAGATGAAAGGTTATGTGCTATGGAAAGATCTTTGGCTGTGGCATTTGCCACCTGCATGAGAATGTCTTCAACATCTGGGAAGTCTCAAAGGGCATGAAATGCCTATGAGTAGAAAACTAAATCAAGTCATGAGTTTATGTTGCTGAGAGATTGATGGTATTTTGTAACACTGGATATTCAGGAAAACAAAGCTTTTGCCATGAATTTATATGAGGTTCCTCTGAAAATCTTTAACCACAGACAGACGTTTTTACCAGACAGAAATCTCCTTTTTACTTGGGATTAATTTGATAAGTGGCTTTCAGTGAAAAAAATATCAGTCTGTGCATGGCTTGGGATATATTGTCCTGGATGCTTGCAGGCAGATGCTACCCCATTTTACTAATATTTTAGCTGATCAGAAAGATGTGTGAAGTTTGACTGGGGAGCCATATGGCCACAGTGTCATGTCTCAATGGCTGTCTAATAAACTCTCCAGAGTGTGAGGAGGAAACAAACCTTCTTCTGTTTGAATCCCTCTGTGTAGATATATCCTATAGCACACAGTAAAATATGGACAACAAAGATGTTGGAATTTTCTTCTGTTTACTTTCTCAGAGCCTGAAAAATACCTCTAAAACATTTGCTGATGTCCTTGCCAGCCAGGGACATCAGCAAAATCTCTGCCTTTCTGTGTCAGCAGTTACTAAAGTTGTTTTTGTTTGTTGTGTTCCATACATACCTATACAGAACTACTGTAACAGTAATAAATGTTTATTTAAAGCTATAGGAATCCCCCATGGAGAAATCTCTTGAAAGTCACAATCAGATAAACTGTCCCATGCAAGCCACCAGTGATATAGTCATTAGGTTGGACTTCTATGTTCAAGCACATCTAAATGCTTACAATATAAAAAGGAAAAACAAAACAAAACAAAACAAAAAAAACTCACCTTGCTCTTTGACAATGAAAAACAATAAATATAGAAATACATAAAATATTTTGTTTGAATGTTACTTTAGCTTTTTCTGTCCCACTACATCTGAAGAACGTGAAGCATAATTGAGAGAAAACAAAACAATCAAAATTTAATAAATTGTGATATTAATCTTTTATTTTGTGTTACATTCAATAATAAAATATTTTTGAAAGATTTTTTTCTGAAGTTTCATTTAAAGCAATGATTTTCTTTGACAACAATAACTCTGGAAAATCCATAGCAAAAAATAATAATAAAAAAGTATTAACCATTGTCAGCAGAAAAAACCCCAAAGGCAAGATGATGAACAGGTTATGAAAACATTTTGCACTAACACTCATGTCTTTATACAATATGAGTTACAGAAGAGAATCTGGAGTGTTTTGTTTAGTATCCTTTTCTTATAACTACTATCTGTCATTGACAAAAGACAGAGATATCAGATGAGACTGTTAGTGGATGGAGCAGGAGTACAAGTGGTATTTTCATCCATCCCTACAGTGGCAGGGAGGGGTACAGAGAGGACATGGAAAGCCCACCTGATAAACACGTGGCTCAGAGGCTGGTGCCAACACAGAAATTTAGTTTTTTTTGACCATGGGGCGCTTTACACGGCCTGATGGCCACAGACAGGTCCCAACTGTCTCCTAGGGGAAAATGGATGTCAGCCCAGGAGCTGACAGGGCTCATTGAGAGGGTTTTAAACTAGGTAAGAAGGGGGACGGGGGTGAAATAAAGCTAGTTGGAGGTGTACCAGGGGGAACAATGGCAAGGCTGGGGGAGAAGGCAATGGCCCAACCAAAGTGCATCTACACTAACGCACGAAGCATGGATAACAAACAAGAGGAGCTGGAAGCCATTGTGCAGCAGGCAGGCTATGACTTGGTTACCATCACGGAAACGTGGTGGGACCACTCTCATGACTGGCGTGCTGCAATGTCTGGCTATAGGCTCTTCAGAAGGGACAGGCAGCACAGAAGGGGTGGTGGAGTGGCTCTCTATATTAGAGAGTGTTTTGATGTTTTGGAACTTGAGGCTGGGAATGATAGGGTTGAGTCCCTGTGGGTTAGGATCAGCAGGAAGGTCAACAAGGCAGACATCCTGATGGGGGTCTGTTATAGACCCCCAAAACAGGATGAGGAAACGGATGCGGAGTTCTACAGGCAGCTGGCAGAAGTTGCAAAATCATCAGCGCTTGTTCTCGTGAGGGACTTCAACTTCCCAAACATATCCTGGAAGCACAGCACAGCCCAGAGAAAGCAGGCTAGGAGGTTTCTGGAGAGCATGGAAGATAGCTTCCTGACACAGCTGGTTAGCGAGCCTACCAGGGGAGGTGCCCTGCTAGATCTTCAGTTCACTAACAGAGAAGGACTGGTGGGAGATGCGGTGGTCGGGAGCTGTCTTGGGCAGAGTGGCCACAAAATGGTAGAGTTCTCTATACTTGGCGAAGTCAGGAAGGAGACCAGTAAGACCACTGTCTTGGACTTCCGGAGGTATGACTTTGAGCTGTTCAGGACACTGGTTGGCAGAGTCCCTTGGGAGGTGGTTCTGAAGGGCAGAGGAGTCCAGGAAGGCTGGGCACTCTTCAAGAAAGAAATCTTAATGTCACAGGAGTGGTCTGTCGCCATGTGCCCATAGACGAGCTGGTGCGGAAGAAGACCGGCCTGTCTGAACAGAGAATTGTGGTTTGACCTTAGGGAAAAAAAGAGGGTTTATTATCTTTGGAAAAGAGGGTGGGCCACTCAGGAGGACTATAAGGATGTTGCAAGGCTGTGCAGGGACAAAATTAGAAAGTCCAAAGCTCATCTGGAGTTCTATCTGGCTACTGCCATTAAAGATAACAAAAATGTTTTTATAAATATGTCAACACAAAAAGGAGGACTAAGGGGAATCTCCATCCTTTACTGGACGCGGGGGGAACTTAGTTACAAGAGATGAGGAAAAGACTGAGGTGCTTAATGTCTTCTTTGCCTCAGTTTTTAGTGGCAAGACCAGTTGCTCCCTGGATACCCAGTACCCTGAGCTGGTGGAAGGTGATGGGGAGCAGAATGTGGCCCTCACAATCCATGAGGAAATGTTTGGAGACCTGCTACATTTGGATGTACACAAGTTGATGGGGCTGGATGGAATCCACCCGAGGGTATTGAGAGAACTGGCAGAAGAGCCGGCTAAGCCACTTTCCATCATTTATCGCCAGTCCTGGCTATCAGAGGAGGTCCCAGTTGACCTGTGGCTAGCAAATGTGACACCCATCTACAAGAAGGGCTGGAGGGTAGACCCGGGGAATTATAGCCCTTTCAGTTTGACTTCAGTGCCAGGGAAGCTCATGGAGCAGATTATCTTGAGAGTCATCATGCAGCACTTGCAGGGCAAGCAGGCGATCAGACCCAGTCAGCATGGGTTTATGAAGGGCAGGTCCTGCTTGACGAACCTGATCTCCTTCTATGACAAAGTGACATGCTTAGTGGATGAGGGAAAGGCTGTGAATGTGGTCTACCTTTTTCAGTAAGGCTTTTGACACCGTTTCCCACAGCATTCTCCTCAGGAAACTGGCTGCTCATGGCTTGGACTGGCATACTCTTCCTTAGGTTAAAAACTGGCTGGATAGCTGGGCCCAAAGAGTTGTGGTGAACAGAGTCAAATCCAGTTGGAGGCCAGTCACTAGTGGCATCCCCCAGGGCTCAGTACTGGGGCCAGTCCTCTTTAATGTCTTTATCGATGATCTGGATGAGGGGATCGAGTGCACACTCAGTAAGTTTACAGATGACACCAAGTTAGGTGCATGGGTTGATCTGCTCAAGGGTAGGAATGCTGGCCACACTGTTTCTTATACAAGCATCCTGGCTTGTATAAGAAGCAGTGTGGCCAGCAGGGCTAGGGAAGTGATTGTCCCCCTGTACTTGGCTCTGGTGAGGCCGCACAGTGAATACTGTGTTCAGTTTTGTGCCCCTCACTACAAGAAGGACGTCGAGGTGCTCGAGAGAGTCCAGAGAAGGGCTACGAAGCTGGTGAGGGGTCTGGAGAACAAGTCTTACGAGCAGTGGCTGAGGAAGCTGGGACTGTTCAGCCTGGAGAAAATGTGACCTTATTGCACTCTACAGGTACCTTAAAGGAGGCTGTAGCGAGGTGGGGGTTGGTCTATTCTCCCATGTGTCCATGTGCCTGGTGACAGGACAAGGAGGAGTGGGCTAAAGTTGCATCAGGGGAGGTTTAGGTTGGATATTAGGAAGAACTTCTTTACTGAAAGGGTTGTTAGTCAGTGGAATAGGCTGCCAAGGGAAGTGGTTGAGTCACCCTCCCTGGAGGTCTTTAAAAGACATTTAGATGTAGAGCTTAGTGATATGGTTTAGTGGAGGACTTGTTAGTGTTAGTTCAGATGTTGGACTGGGTGATCTTGGAGGTCTCTTCCAATCTAGACGATTCTATGGTTCTGTGATTCTATGTCTGTGATAGTATAATTTCACCTACAGACATAATATTTTGAACCACAGGAAAAAAAAAAAAAAAAAAAAAAAAAAAAGACTTCTGAAACATTTGTTTTCTCTTTTGTTATTGTTGTGATTCACCTGCTATGAAATGAATTGTTTTTTTGAAAAAAAAAAAAAAAAAAAAAAAGTCTTCTTTGGGTGTGACCGGATGCAGTCTGCTGTTATTAAACTTTTTAATAAATAAATACAATGGGCCATGTTAAACAGGTGAGGAGAGGAGAGGAGAGGAGAGGAGAGGAGAGCTATCTGTACAGTCCTTCTTTCATCTTATATTATTTCTTATTGACCAAATATAAGAAAGCATGATTAACTCACTTTATATATGTTTTATTATGGGTAGCAGAGTGGATTATAGAAGGGATGTATCCATGGACTCTGATTTTTTTTCTCCTTTTCTGTATATTCTCTTATGTTTTTGTGGTTTTTTTTGGTTGGGTGGTTGGTTGGTTTTGTTGTTTTTTTCTCTTTTGGTTTGGTTTTGGTTATCTGATCTGAAGGATCAGATCTGGGAACAGTCATGCATGTATGAGTTTCACTAGCTAAACTTACACCTGAATGTGTATTTATAATCAAATACAGGTTATCACTCAGACTGTGCTGGTAGCAGTACTATTTTGAAAAACATTCCTTTATTTTGCATGAAAAATTACTTACTAATTCCCAAAGTGTATTCAGAAGACTGTTGGTGGTCTGCAGAGTTCTAAAGTGATGTCTGCACCTATCTATGAAAAAATATTAAACCAGATTTTAGAAGGAAGTGTTCTCAGAGAAAACTGAAGATGATGGTGCAATCAGACAAATGACAGAGAGTAGTATGACTAATCCCCAAAGTCCAGGAATTTGTGATTTATTTATTTTTTTCCAAGAGATTATGAAAAGACATAATTTGAGAATCAGTTTTAAATCTGAACTGAGATGTTGTAAATTTCTTAATTAGAAGTCCAACTATTTGTGCTCCATCCATACCAATGTGACTATGTCTTACAGTCCATAAAGGCCATCCATCTCAACACTTAAACTGAGGTTGCCTTGCTATTACTTCTCAGAAAATATATTGTCTTTGTATTCCTCACAGAGAAAACCATTCCTTCCTTTGTGCTGGAGTAGATTACCCCAAGGCAGTGGGTCCTATCCCAGATTTTCTCTTAGCTAAGGAAGGGGCAAGGCCAAACCCATTTCCCTGTGCCATTGGCTGCAGAAGACCATTCTAAAGACATAAACACAGACCTCTGACTGACAAATGTATTCTTAAGGGGACATCTGCAAAGGACAGCTTCAGTGACCTCTGAATAGTGTTAATAATGGAAAGAAAATATTTTGTGTTAATTCAGAACACTGACTTGTAGAAATTAGCAGCTCTTGCTTGGTAAATGGAAAACAGACCTGCCTTTTACCCTATCGTGCAGCAACTTGTGGCCACCTGATATTTCTTCTGGTAAAGAAAAATAAGTTACCATTTGGACCTTTATGACACTTTATGAGGGCTTCCATTAGCTATATCTCATCAGGAGAGCTGACACATTTTGTCGTACTGACAGAAATGCCCAACAAAGCATAGTTTTTGTAGAATTTGGACTCTGATCACATAACTAGGTACTTTTCTTTTTTCTTCTTCTTCTTCATGAGCTGTCCCTGCAGAGATGATAAATGTACAAGTCTGTCTGAACACCTCATCTGGAGAGTAATCCAGACACACACAGCGCTATATGGAATGGATGTCTAATCCAAGTTGCTGACTGGGGTTGCAATAAAATGCTCACAACTTACAGCAGTTGTGTACTGCATAAAAATTGGGCTAGCTATTAGACATTTGCTATGTACTCCTCAGACATGTATGCCTGCAGATCTCTCCAAATAACTTAAAGTCTTTTTAATGTTATCTTACCTCTCAAAGTCAGTACTCCTGTGTTTTGTACAAACAATATTCTATTCTTCCTTTTTAAAAGCAGTTTGGTTTATTACAACATCTTTCAATACTGCCTATTCAGTTGCCTGTTGTTTTGCTATCTGTAAGGTGAGGATCATTCAAATGAGAAGTCAAAATGATACCTCATTCAGAGCAAATGTCACAATATTTTTACTGATCACAGTGGTGTTTTCTGGAAATATATGACTTCAGGTTTACAGTTTTTTAAAAGGTTTATAACCTTAGACAAAACACAAACAGATGTCAAAGCAAGATGTTCTCACTAATCAGAAATATCAGTAGTGTTGTCACTTTCCTAGATAAAGTGACATAAAGCGACTGGTAAATGAGTCTAAGATATTTTTTTGTATATAATAAAAGAAACCTGAAGTGGAGCCAACAGGAATGAAAATTTTCAAAGTATTATTAAATATTTGAAATGTTATCTTAGGCAATGAGTTTTAAGCATTATAGCCTTTAAAGAATATTTCTGTGGAAATTAGCAGAGAAAAAATCTATAAAGATGGTTTTGATCCTGTTTTCTCAGCTTATTATAATAACTCCCCTGTAAGACTAGAGGATGACACACTCAGGAGATGGGTGAGCTACAGAAATCAGAATTTCTGTTCAGTTTGTATATGCACACAAGACCTGGAATGTAAGCACTGAACCTCATCCAAATTTTTTTATTTTTTTTTATTTTTTTGGACTGAAAAAACAGCTTGGAAAATCTGATAGTGAAAGTTTTCTCCTGAGATTTCATGGCCTTTCTGCTTCTATTAAAATGATATATTCTCCCAGAATATTTTGGTACTTTTAATGCTAAGTGAAAAGAGGACCAGGAATTTCAGGTATACATGAAGTTAAAAACATGTAAGAAGGAAAAGTGCTCTAAGTACTTTGGATCCACAATAAACATTGGATTATCTTCAGTTCTGGGGTTATATTTTGATTAACTATCTCTTTATCTGGTTGGTGAACCCATATATCTATTAATGGGAACTGCATACAGTGTGTTCCTTGTGTGATCTCAGAAGGATCACAGGGAAATAACGTCATTTCCCTGCTGGCTATTGCAATAGCTGTGCTTATGCAGCTTGAAATTGATTTTGCTTTCACCACAATATAATGCAAGGATAGATGCAAGGTGCTGTTCAATATAAGGTCTTTCTGAACAGTAGAGCTTTCAGAGAACTTTCTTACATTTCTGTGGTTCTCATGAAGGATATTTTTCCTACAGGAATTATTTTACACTTTTTTTTTTTTTTATCTTACCTTATTTCTAACCTCTTCACATCAAGAAATACTAAATGAAGATGTCAAAGAGTTAGAAGGATTCAGGAAAAGAAAGCTCATGAATAAAAAAAGCAATACAGGGAATGATCTTTTGAGATGGAATAAGATGACTAATTCCTCCCTCATAATATAAACATCAGGAAGAATTTCCTGGACACTGGGTTAGAAGAATGGTCCAGCAGAATTTTTGTACAGTCTGCATTATGCATATATCCACCTACACATCTACTCAGCATCTCCAAATTACTAATGTGCTTGGAATGCACATGTGCTGCAGCACATATTCTTAAAACTGTTTTTATCTTCCATTGTAGAGAGAAGACCCCGTACAATCCCAATGACAATCCTGGGACTTTTCGATTTTCAACCTGGAAAATTGTTGACAAACTGTAATTAAGGTTAAATACTGGCAGTGTTGCTGTTTGATGCAATTGTTGTTTGCCAAGTCCAGAATAGAAATCGGATCTACCTTATATCTAATGAGAAAAGGGATGTTACATTTAGGAGGATAGGTAGGGGATAAACAGCTTCAGGTGTGTGTACCTGTCTCAGGAACCACTTAGAGCTTCCTGGATAAGGGTACTTTCATAGTTTTTTTGTTGTTGTTTTTACTAGAAAGAACATGAACCACAGACGGGGGATTCGAGGGGGTTCAGCAGAACATTCTCTCATTTTTTCTTAGCAGAGATTCCCAGGTTAACTTAACTCCCTTTCAATAACTTGTTTCTATGTACATTTTGGGAAGGTGTGAAAAAAATGATAGTGAAAAAAATATGAAAATGTTGGGACATAGTTGGCTGAAGCAGCACAGATTAAGAAGAATTTGGGAGAAATGAAAAGAGAGGTAGAAGCTCCTTTGAATCAAAATATTATAGTAAGAACACAAAAGAGGTCAGAAAATGAGGAGAATGGGCTAACATTTCCTGAAATGTAAGACATTTTGACTTTCATGGAGATCATAAGAAACCATGCACAAGTAGTAACAAGATAGCATACTTAGGTTTAACTTAGTACTTACCAATTACTAAGCAAAAAGCATGGTTTTAAAAATAAAATAATTGAAAATAAAAAATAAAAAAATACAAAATAAATTTAAAAAGATATCATGCTTAGAGGTTTTGAAAGAAGATAGAGTATTTATTTAATAAACCGGAAAACATACAGTGGGCAATATAAAATGCATACAAAATTAAATCAAACAGGTGCATTTATCACTGACAATAAAATAAATGGATCCAAGAACCAAACATTTATTTTAATGACCTAAGGCAGCATAAGGATAATGACATAAGATAAAGAACACTCTGAAAAGTTTTTGTATTTTTTTCTGTAGCCTGTAGCACAAGGGCAAACAGATGCTGGAGTATAATAGCACTTAGCTTGACATTTTTTTGACTGTGATGGAGAACTAAGGTAGGAGAGTGGTTATCCTCTTAACAGGTTAATTGCAAATCCATACACTGGGGATAACCCGTCTGATTTTATTGTGTCAGTACTGGAAGGGACAACATGTTTTGATTTTAACTGTTTAATGCCTTCCATCATATGATATAGCTAGCATTAAAAAAAAAAAAAAAAAAAAAATTGAAAAGTCATTCTAAAATAAGAAGTATTTCATACAAAAGCTGTTTAGATAGGACTTTTTTTTTTCTTTTTCCCTTTTTTTTTTTTATGTCTTCCTCTAAAACAAAGTTTTACCAAAATCAACATACAGTGTATTGTGCTGCAGGTATAATTTCTGATATAAAGTTTACTAAGGATTTTTTTTCCAAGCAGCTCTATATAAGGATCAGCCTATGTAAGAGGAAGATCCTTTAGAACTACATTTTTTTTCAAAAACTCTCTCTCTTAAAATACTATCTTTAAATGCCTAGTAAGTTTCTACACCTTGCATTCTTTCTGCTGCTCTTCTCTCAGTTCTCCTTCCCTCTGTTCACAGAGGACTAAAACACTCATCTGGACTGGCTTTGGGCAGAGACAAACTCAAGAAGACAGCAGTAGACAAACCAGATTGGATATTAAGAAAAGTTTTATTTCACTGAGAGGGTGCTCAGGAACTTGAACAGGCCCTCCAGGAAACTGGTCATAGCACCAAGCCTGCTGGAGTTCAAGAAGCATTTGTACAACGTTCTCTAATTTTCAGGCAGTAATTTGGGAAGCCAGGAGTTGGATTCAATGGTACTTCATTACTGGACCTGATGCTTACCATTGTAGATGAACTCATTAAAGAGGATAAGATTGGGGGTAGGCTGGGGTGCTGTGAAAATGCTCTGGTTGAGTTTGTGATCTGGAGGAATATGGGTCTGACAAAGAGCAAAGTCAGAACCCTGATCTTTCGAAGAGCAAAGTTCAAAGTCCTAGTGGACAAGATCCCCTGGAACATTGTCCTTAGGGACAAAGGAGCTGAACAGAGCTGACAACTCTTTAAGGATGTTTTATCTTACAGCACAAGAACTTGCCATTCCCCCATGCAAGAAAGCAAGCAGGGAGGACAGCAAACCAGGATGGTAGTGCAAGGGCCTGCTGGTCAAAGTGAGGTGCAAGAAGGAAATGCACAGGCAGTGGAAGCAGGGACATATGGCCTGGGAAGAGCACAGGGATATTGTCTGGATGTGCAGGGATGGGATTAGGAAAGCCAAGGCACAGATGGAACTGAGCTTGGCAAGGGATGCAAAAAATATCAAGAAAGGATTCTATAAGTACATTGCTCAGAAAAGAAGGACAAGGAGAGTTTACCACTTCTGATAAATGAGAAGGGAGATTTGTTAAGAAGAGACATGGGGAACACTGAAGTACTTAACAACTTCTTTACCTCAGTCTACGCTGCCAGTCAGGTTTCCCACATCTCTCATTTTCATGAAACTGAAGATGAGGGCTAGGGGAAGAATATCCCTCGCACTGTAAGTTAAGAGCAGTTCAAGAGCACCTGATGAAACTGAACAGGTACAAGTTTATGGGGCCTGGTGACATGCATCCCAGGGACCTGAGGGAACTCAAGGTGCTGCACCTGTGTTGGGGCAATCTCAGAGCTGAGAATAAACTGGATGGAGAACTCACTGAGAGCAGACCTACAGAGAAGCATCTGGTGGATGAAAAGCTTGACAGGAGCCAGCATTGTGTATTTGCAGCCCAGAAGGCTTCCTGGACTGCATCAACAGAGGGATGGCCAGCAGGTCAAGGGAGGTGATTGTTCCCCTCTGCTCTGCCCTTGTGAGGCTGGAGTACCTCTCCTGCAAAGAAAGGCTGTGAGAGCTGGAGCTGTTCAGCCTAAAGAAGAAAAGGCTCAAGGATGACCTCACTGCAGCTTTTCAATACTTAAATGGAGCTTATAAAAAAAAAAAAAAAAAAAAAAAAAAAAAAAAAAAAAGATGGAGAGGAACGTTTAGCACAGGAAGATAATGACAGGACAAGGGGGAATGGATTTAAACTAAAAGAGGGGAGACTTAGATTAGAGGTTAGGATGAAATTCTTCAATCAGAGGGTGGTGAGGCACTGAAACAGGTTGCCCAGAGAAGCTGTGGATGCTTCATGCCTGGAGATGTTCAAGACCTGGCTGGAAAAGGCCCTGGGCAACCTGATCTAGTGGGTGGCATCCCTGCCTATGCAGGGGGTTGGAATGATGTGATCTTAAAGTTCCTTCCAACTCGAACTATTCCATGATTCTGTGATACTTGTGGGTCCCTTCCAACTCCAGATATTCTATAATTTTATGATAAACAACCAGAAAAAAAGACTAGTCCACAAATATAGAACCTGAAAGCAAGTGTTAACACACAGAAAAAACTGAACTATAAAAATAAATACATAAAGTATATCCTCTTTCACCTCTCTGGCTCTGAATGGCCAGCAGATAAATGCTCCTGATGGATTGATTGTGTGTGACCTTCAGCGTGTATGCAGAAGCATCATAATGATTTCTCTAGCTCAACAGCAAGGAGCCCTAAACCCTTTGTCACTGCAGTACTATTCCATTCTCTGTCCTAGTAAGATTAATTGATACTCCAACATAGAGCTCTTTACCTACTGGTTAAGATTCATCCCACTTTCTTCAGCATTTTTCTGAGTCACCAAAGCTAGGAGCACAGACAGCAGTTACTATACATTTATTCTTTGAAAAGAGGTACTTCTAGATGTGAATTCAGCTTGCCCAACTTGAATAGCAGTCTGTTAGAGGGTATCTGTCTATATACAGGGAATCACAGCCAATTATGCTCCTAACTTAAACATTTTAACAGTATCCCTAATTATGTGGGATTAGTCATGTCCATTGTGAGACACAGCCATAAGAAGACAGCCACCAGCTATTGGCTTCTGGAGAACCTGTTAAGAAACTTTCAGGTTGAATTCACCAATAATGTGAGCAGTACTGCATGGTAATAGTACAGCAGAGTAACTTTCTACTATGTAGGAAAATCAGTGTAACAAAACTCAACAGGAGTTCCTATGGAAGGAAAAAGTGATTTTATTGATTAACATCTTTAAACAATTTCCTTCCAGAGACTCACATTTACAAGCACCAAAACGTGTTATAGCAGCCTGGGAAGGGCCACTATTCTGTGCAACAATGGCAATAAAGAGATAGACTCCATCAAGTCCTCACCTCTCAGCTGCCTATGGATTGGCAACAGTGAACTAGTCTTCAGACTATTAATTTCCAAAGTCTATTTTAAAAGATTCATCTGATATTCTCTGTTACCAATACAGTCAACATGAGTCAGCAGTGTGCCCTGGCAACCAAGAGGGCAAACCACATTTTAGGGTGCAAAGCCAGATAGTCAAAACAGGTGATTCTCCTGCCTTTTGGCTTTGGTGAGGCCTCAACTTGAATGCTGTGTCCAGTTCTGGGCTCCACAATATAAAGAGGATGTCAAGATACTTGAAAGTGTCCAGAAGAAGGCAACAAAGCTCATAATAGGGCTGGAAGGCATATTCTGTGAGGACAGGCTGAGGACACTTGGGTCACCTGGTCTGGAGAAAAGGAGGCTCAGAAGCAACCTCATTGCTCCCTACAGCTTCCTGAGGAGGGGAAGAACAGAGGGAGGTGCCTGTCTCTGTTCTTTTGGAACCAGCGGTGGGATGCATAGGAACAGCACAAAGCTGTACCAGAGGAGGTTCAGACTGGACATGAGGAAAAATTTCTTTACTGTGAGGGTGGCCAATCACTGGAACAGGCTTCCTAGAGGGGAGGTTGGTTCCCCAAGCATCCCAGTGTTCAAGAGGCATTTGGCCAATGCCCTCAGTAATATCCTTTAACCTTGCTTGGCCCTGAAGTGAGCAGGCGGCTGGACTTGATGGACTTTGAATGTCCCTTCCAACTGAATTATCACGTTCTATTCAGTCCTTACACATTTCATTCATTTCAGTCCTACAAATCTCTACAAATGGGTGTGTAAGTGTGAAGAGAACTTCCTAACCAAGACCAAAAACATTTTACTCCTTTCAGATCATCAATAACAAAAAACCAAAACATAAAAGATACCGCTTCCCCCCCCCCCAAAAAAAAAAAAAAAAACAGCAAAAATAGTCATGCAACAGAAGACACATAGAAAAGTAAAATATTATTAATCCACTGTGTAAAGAAAGATTCAGAAAGATGGCTTTGGCTGTTTCTACTGCATAATGAAATAAATAAATAAATGCCAGGAAATTGGAGAGCAAAATTGTTACCCCACAGGAACAAGTGGATCATACATGGTATTTGGAAACTGATATGAGAACACACTAGGAAATTTAAAGGATAAACAAGACAAGGTGACATTTAACAAAAATAGAGAATATTTAACACTATTAATTGTCATGTTCACTTTAGAGAGGTAAAAAAAAAAAAAAAAAAAAAAAAGAGAGGAGGTTAGACCTACAAAAAGAACAGTAAAGCTTAGGTGTTTATGAAGAACTGAGAAGAAATATGAGACACTACCGAAGATATCATGCAGCCATATAGACCAATAAATCTTCTGTAACCCAGCTCCCATTTTCATTTTGTCTTTATTTCTACTGAAGACTTGAAGATGGATGGGAAAGATTTTGACTTAGAACTTTTGTAATCCTGTTCTTCTGAAGCCAATGGATGCTCTAACTTGTGAAAAAAATGTGAACAATATATACTGTAAAGGCAAGGTCTTGGCCCCATCAAAAAGAGCGCAAGATGTTTTTGCGCAAGATGCAAGATCAGTGGTGTCAGTGAAGCCAGAAATAAGGGAATTCTCTTTCTACAGAAACTCTATTCAAAAATTTACAAAGTGAATATTCTAATGCATAATAAAGCAAGACCTCTACATTGTCTTTCTTCAGTTTTTTCATCCCCAGTGAATGTTGTCCTTCCAGACAAAAAAGTTTGGACAGGGACAATTGCAAAAGTAACTATGATAACGGTTGTTATTAAATATATATCATACATAAATTATTAGATATAGCTAGACATTACCTTAAGAAATTAATGCAATATTCTGCCACACTGAAAACTCAGGGTCTTCCCAATCTAATTGTAACCATGGCTGAAAGTAAAGAATTGATTCAACTTTCCTTTTTCCCAGAGGAATTGTTTCCAGTTTCTTGTTACACTTACACTATGTGAACTTGAGAAAGGTTCATGAGCTGAGTATGCCCCTCATGATATGGGGATCAAGAAATTTATGTTTTCTATCAGAGGCAACATCTCTTGGGACCTTCTCTTTGTTCCAGCATGTATCCTCAGTGAGATACCTTGGATACATACAGTGTTTGCAACATCCCAAAATGTGTTTACCTGAAGTGTAAGCACCCTTCCACCCAGAGCTATTCTCCTTGCCCTTGTGAATGGTAAGCTGACAAGATGCTCAGAGAACCTTGCTTGCATAAGAACCAGTGCCATGACTTCTGACTGAAGGGTAAATGGGCTTTCTGGGCAACTGAGCTCAGCCTGATCACAATCTGCTTGTAAAAGCTGTACAGATAGCTCACTTGTGCTGTGCCTTGGCAGGGATCTAGTGTGTTCACAGTTCCTTTGAATGCATTTTCGTTTTGTTTTGTTGTTGTTGTTGTTGTTTGTTTGATTTAGTTTGGTTTGGTTTAGTTTGGTTTGGTTTGGTTTCTGTGTGTTTTCAGCTAAAATTTAGGAGCAGACATTTTGTTTAATATCTTCACCTGTAAAAATGGGATAGCATTACTCCACCTAAGACTACATATAAAGATACTGCAACTTGAGACACAGTACATCAGTTGTAAGTTGGCCTTTCCAACATTACAGGTAGATGATGTAATCAGGAGACTATCTGGATTGCCTTTGAATTCAAATATTCTGTTCAGAACAGTTTCAGATAAATATATGTACATATTTCCAATTTAAAGAGGTGACATTGAATACCGTACACTTTATAAACACAAATAGTCTACCGTAATGTAAATTTAGGCTTTCAAGAAATCTCACACTGCACTTTTTTTTTTTTTCTACTAGAAAAAGAATGCTAAAAAAACACATGACAAGTTATTAGACATTGAGTGCACTAGCAGAAACATACAGTCATGGGAAGGTGGAAAAGGAATATAGAAGTTGATATAGGACTGATCCATTTTATAATAGCTGTAATTATAAATTTATCATCTTTTACCTTTAACTGGGAAATTCAGATTACCATCACTTATTTAACTTTAATTTTTGAAAAACTTTTCCCAATTGATTTGTTTAGAAAAAAAGAAAAAAAAAAAAAAAAAAGGCAGTTTTAACTTGAATGAATATATTCACTCTGCCAGAAAAATAAATATATAAATATTATATAATATTTAATAATATATACATATATATGCAATGGTTTAGAGTTATATTATTTATTAATTAGTCAGATTTTGTCAGCCTAAATATATTCTGAGCAAAAAGATACTACTGTGTTAAGCTATAGATCTTGGTAAATGTCTGCCTTTGAAGGCGGTGGGGGGAACACCAACCCATCAACCCCTGTTTTGTCATAAACTTTTGCTGTTGCAAATTTCCAATACTTTTTAGCAAACAAAGATAAATTATTTTAATGCACAATTATTTGACTTAATAAAAACATATTGGGAATGTACAGTTCAGTGTATGTACAGTGGTGATAAACATTACAGCTCATTTTATTTTTTGCAGAATATTAAATGTTACATTGCTTACTGAAAAGAAAGAAAAAAAATATATATGCAAATGAAGACTGAGAAAATCCCAGAGACATTTGGAGTGCTTAAGTGATTTATTTTTACATTTCTGTTTGAAAATATTCTTGAGTTCCCTTCTGTAAATGATTATCATGAACATCTGCTTCTATGTATATACAAATTATGTTTTAACTTGCAAATGTCTGGCAGACTGACACCTAATATTTGGGGGGAAAAAAGTGCCCTTGCAGTAGACTGGAAATATCAACACAGCTTGTTCTGGCTTAGCTATAAGAGTATCAGTTTTTTAAATGAAATGTTAAAAGACTGGTTCTGTTTAAAACATCCTTTCAGTATCTGAGATCCAAAGTACCTATAAAGCTTGAGCATTGTGAAGGTGAAGTTACATGAGTCAGCTGAACCCACCTGAAAGTTTGTTACACCCAAAAAGAGTAAACTCTGTTCATTTCCCCTTTACCGGTGCTCACTTCAATCCTATCTTGTCCTTCCCTAGGGTTGGGACACTGGGCAACTGTGTGAACCAGGATGAAACAAATGCCTATCCCTCCCTTCCTCTTCAAGTTATTTCTCCTATGACAACTAAGTGAATCAGATTAGGTACCAAGTTCTGACCCGGTACAGTTCATAGCTAAGCAAGGAAGCTTTTAATTAAATAAGTAACCTGCAAGATGTTTCTGTTTTCTGTGCAGTGTCACTGTTTGAGAAAAATAGTAAGGAAGACTGGGCTGTGCCCACTTCAGACAGTCCAGTTCAGTTCACAAAAACATAACTGCTGACATTGTTTGCTCTCTCTAATATGATCTAATGTTAGAGAGATTCTGTTCTTTCTAACTAATGAAGTAACAGTACCTTCTTCTGCTCATTAATGAAGTGATGAGAAATGGAAAATAATTCATTGGGAAAATAACACCTAATTTGTCACTGTTCTGCACAATTAGCAGCCTTTACTTAAAATAGACTTTGGAAATAGAATACAAAAAGCTCTGCAGTTAAGTACTGCCAGCAGTATTGTTTTTATTTTCATTTTACAACACTCAAGGTACTATAGCCATGTATAGTACAAAGGGAACATAGCCATTGTCTAAAGATGTTTTGCAGTCTCAAGATAGCAACAAAAACACTAAGCAGAATATAATTGGCTTTGACTCCAGTCCTGTATGTTGATTGGTGTAGGATTTTGTAGTATTTAATGGGCGATGAGACATGATTACAGACTCTCTCTCTCTCATTACCACCATCTGCCCAGAGAAGCTGTGGATGTCCCATCCCTGGAGGTGTTCAAGGCCAGGTTGGATGGTGCTTTGGCCAACATGATCTAGTGGGTGGCATCCCTGCCCATGACAGGGGAGATGTAATTGCATGATTTTTAAAGTTCCTTTCAAACTAAGCCATTCTATGATCTGGTATATGACATATATTTTGGAGAGGGGTGGCATGTATGATGAGGGAATTATTGCACTGAGCAACTCCTTGCCCATCCATATCATACCTGCCACCAGTGATGTTATTGGAATCTAGGCCACTTCCTGACCATGCCTGGTAAGCATCATTTGATGCTGAAGAAATAAATGCTATGATGAGTAGCTCCTTTCAGGAGCAAGAAACACATTTCAAATTGTAAAAGATGAGATGTTATTTTGTTCAGTATATAAAAATCAATATCAGTACTATTTGTATCACAATGGCCATAAAGAGATCCCTGCAGAGATCAGAACTATAACGTCTTGAGGACTGTGCATGGAAAGACAAGACCCACCCTAAGAAATACATAAACACACAGGGTAGTTAGATTCCACATTTACATGACATACAGAAAAGTAAAGGTGGGATTCATCTCCTTTAATTTTTTCTGTCTAAAAATTTGATGTCTTTTGTGAAGTAGTTACTTGAATACTCTTTTTAGGATGGGCAGAACACCCACCCCCCAAGAGTGAGTTACTTCCTTGTAAAGTGTGACATTTTGCCCAGTGGAGGTACCTGATCACTTCATTGCTTGTAAAAAAGGTCTGGTTTACTAGATTAAACTAGGCAATTTCAAGACAACTAAGTGAAGAGAGGTATACACAGGCCAAAATACAAAGTCACAGAGCAAGTTCCTACAGGATCAGAATCACAAGGTATGCTATATCCTAGCTGTCACACACACACACACAAGTTTTTCAAAGAAAAGAAGCATATGTGTAAAATAAAACACTGTCAAGTACTCTTTCATCTGGTATGATAAATAATAAAGATGAGTTTTGAAATGCAAAGCCACAAAAATGTCTGAAATCTGTAAGCTTTGGTACTTCTATAGCTGTCTGCTGACCTGTTCATGTTTGCTGTTGTTATATGAATGAGGAAGTGAACTTGGAAGTGAATTCAACCTCCTCAGGCCCAAACTATTGATCAGTCATTGCAGAGCAAATGTCCAAAGGGGAACTTCTCTAAGGAGAATAGTTGTGAGGATACAAGAAAAATAATTAAATAAATAAATATTTTATTTTTTAAAAATAAAATTTTCAGTGCCAAAAAGAAAGGGAGGAGGCATTGAGAAGAAATAGGTTATCCTTTGTTGCAAACTCCTCTTGGATTCTAGGGAGCATAATTTGTGTGTTCATAATAAATAAATAAGGAATTGTGTCTGAAAGAAAGATGTATCAATTTTTCCCTCTAGAGGAAATAGTCCATAAAACCCTAAATTCTGGCTAACCACATGGGTTAGACAAAACAATCACAAAAAGCTCTGAAGAACTCAAATAAAATACTGAATGAATTATTATAGTTTTTATGTACACATTACATAATAATAAGACAGATCAGTACATGTGGCTGCCTATGCTAAAAGACAAGCTGTTGATGAATTGAAATGTAAGATATGAAGTGAATAGGATTTATAAAATTGCCTACTTTATGTTTCCCATGTGCTGCAAAGTAGGTAACTAGAGTACTAAGGACAAAATCCACTTGCTACAGAAGATAATGATTTAAACAGGAACACTGTGTGGTCCTAAAGGCAATGACAGACAAATCACTGGAAAACACATTTGAAAAACCACCAAAAACTGAAAGAACAAAACCCCTATCCCACCAGAAAGCTAAACAGCAATTGTTAGCCATGCAAAACATGGTACACTGTTTCAAAATAAGCCTTTTCTCTACCATAAGACAAAAAAAAAAAAAAATAAAATAAAGGGAGCATAACCAATTGAACCTTTGTTATCTGGTGAAAATGCACATCTGGGCTATAAAATTGTAGAACGTGTTTCAATGGATTTCAATGTAGAACAATGTTTCAATGACACTATCATCAAAATTAATCTCCATATGATCAGCTCAGGCTGAGTCATTTTTTCCCTTACATTTGTATTTTAACTCCTTTCAGTAAGGGCATGAAGCAAGTGGATGCATGATAATTAACAACCCAATTTTGCATGCCTCTCTCTAATAGGATAGGAAAGTAGCTCTCTGCATTACAGCAGCTTTGAATACCAATCCAGCATGCCTGTAAAAGTTTTTTCAGGACACAGGAATCATTTGCTAAAGCTTCAGTCCAGAGTCCTCTATTTTGGCTGTGAACAAGCATGCCACTGATCTTCTCTATCATGTATAGCTTTCAAGCTAATTTGCAGGAAGGCTTTCTAGTCAATAGAGCAATGTTCTTCTCATTACTGTGAGATGTAGGGTGCCTGTCCTTGGTAGGATCTCTAATGGGATAAAGCTGCAAAAAGGGCCATCTGCCTTCAACAGTCCTTCTGATGATAGTGCTGGTAAAGTATGCAGTTACCATTAGCAGCCAGCTGGCCTCTTGCATCATTATACATTATAAATGTTTTACAGCAAGACAATATAATATCAAATGACATTTTTTTAAAAAAACATAACATGCTTTGAATTGTAACAGCATCCTTAAAGAGAATGATTGGCTGTGATTCTCAAGACAGCTTGTCCAGGTTCATATTTGTTTATGTAAGCCTTTTAATTCTAACTTTGGGTACGTTTCATCTTTCCAAAAATGCTGAAAAAAAAATGAAGATGGAATAAAATATCTAACAAGTTATATTTTAGATTTAAATGAAAAAAAGTAAATAAATCACACTCAGTTTGGCTCTTTAGTGTTTTATTTTATTGCTTAATGTTATGTGACTTTGTTTATATGTCTTTGCTTTATAATTTTTAGTAAGATAAACATATATACAACAAAGCAGAAGTAATCCTTGAAACATCAGAGGCTGAGAGACGCTGTTTTACACTGTTGAAAGCAAAATCACATCTACCTTACATATATATACATATATATATATACACGTATATACATATATATACGTGTATATATATATATATATACACGCTGGCATTTTGTCATTGTTAGTTTTCTCTTTGGAACATTAGACAGCTAATCTGTAATCACAACAATGAAAGCCCCACCACATAAGCAGAGGAAAAGTCAAACTTGCTAAATTCCATATAAAAGTTTCAAGTAATGGGAGAAATACAAGGGATATGGTAATTTATATTCTTCCTACAAAATTCTTTGCTGGTTTTTAACAATGTTAATGTTATATTACTATATTACTATATATGTTAAAAGCCTTATATTACTATACATGAAACTAGAGTTTCGTATTTGGGATGAAATTGCTATTGTTATAATAATACTTTAAAACTGAAAAGCTACCCTTTTTCTTCCACTAAAATTCATGGCAGTTTAACTAGCACTGTTAAACAAACCATTGCAGAAGCACTTACTACCACTGACTAGTCCCATTAATTCCTAATTAAGCAATTAGCAATGATGTAAATGACTAAAAACTCCTGAGAGCTGTAGGTAGAAGTTTTTGTCTGTTGTTGTTTTTTTTTTTTTTTTTTTTTTTTCCAATCACAATAATCATTTAGTGTTCAGAATATTGAAAAGAAAAATCAAGACTGAGATCCATATTAACAACTGAAGAGTACACCCCCTACTCTTATTCTTCTTTTCCAGTAAGATTTGATTTGTTTCTGACCATTCAATGCTGAAGTCCTTAGCCTTTACTCAACAACAAAAAAATTCTTTGAAATCAGCTGACTTGCAACCATGCCAATGACCTCTGACAAAAAGAAAGCTCCCTAAAATAATAGAGCTAATTGCCCTTCAGAAGCATAAACATAGAATGGATTTACATTGTTTTGGAAGAACTGAAAAATTAATCTTGAAATACCATCATTTCTTTTAAATTTTTATATTGTTGCCCTAGGGAGAAAAGAAGACAATAGCTAAGGAGTCAGAGAAAATAATTGAACTGTTTTTTTGTTTGTTTGTTTTTGGTAGTTAATTAACAAAACCGAGGAAACCTGATGGTTCCAGAAG
Organism: Heteronetta atricapilla; assembly: GCA_011075105.1. NCBI lineage: Eukaryota > Metazoa > Chordata > Aves > Anseriformes > Anatidae > Heteronetta > Heteronetta atricapilla. The sequence goes on from CM021731.1 coordinate 33,739,380, forward strand.
AAAAGATAAGAAAATCCTGAACAGAAACAAACTAAGATTTTCTTGATGCTGAAGAAAAGAAATACAACTTTGCACTAAAGAAATATTAAAATTCTACAGAGACGAGACATAGACTTAATATTTTAGCAAAGTTATTCTTATGTTCTAAAAACTCATCAAAAGTTTATGATCTATATATATATATTTAATAGAACACGCTCATTCATGGCTACTCAAACAATCAAGCCACATTTGAATATCCTGTAAGTATATGTGTCATTATACTGCCATTTTCTTTAGATGTTAGAGGCTGCTCTTCTTTTTAAATAACATTGAGGTGCCTTGAGGAATACTATCTCTATGTAAACCAGTTAGGGTAAATATGTGCAACCATTTCAACATGTTGTGATGAATTTTAGAGTTCATTGCTATTTGTTTATTTTAAAGGCACATTCACAGCTTGTTTATTTTTATGTTCTAAAAATCTCTACAATTCTGTGTCTGGAAATAATGGCAGATGTAATAAACTCAGCTTTTCTTTCAAAAAATATCCTGGCTGGGCAAAGGTTTTATTTTAATGATATTTTTAATTTGATATTTAAATAGTGCTCTCACTGCTAGACAGGAAAAAAAAAGAAAAAAAAAAAAAAAGAAGTTTGAAATGGAAGCAGGAATGCCTCTGACAGGTTGAAAATTATCAAGAAACAGCTAGTATCTCATAATTTCCTTGAAAACTCTACAAAATCCTCAGTTAGGGGGGCACAGAAAAATGCAGTCCATTAATAGTCAAACAACCAATTAGAACCAAAGTCTTCTAGAAATGCTGTGAAATTATGGTGGGGTATTTTCCTTTTTTGATACAGCATAACTGTATAACTGGTGCTCCCGTTGCACTGTGATAGGAAGTAGTTTGAACAATATTAGTCCCTTGTATGATTTTGGGCTCAAAAAAAGGAAAAAAAAAAAAAAAAAAAAAAAAGTTTATTTTCAATGGATTACATATGAACAGTGATCTAACTTCATAATAGATACACTACAAGAAACTGACTTCCCCTGATATGTTTCACTCTTACTCCACAAGATTTGAATGTTTTAGAGTTTGTTTGTTTTAACTGAACTGAGTCAGCTCACACATAGGTGTCAGACAAGGTTCAGTGCTGTGTGTAAGGGACAAGCAACAATGAATCATGATGAGCAGGTGGGATCACTTATTTCTCCTAATCATTCTACTTAGTCTGTAGGTTTATAGACTTCAAATCGAAAGGGATATTGGCTATCCTTGTGTATCATACAAATCACAGATTATTGGAGCTGACCCAGAAATTTCTGAAGTATTAGTTTCTTATTGATTTGGTGCATGTGCAACTGAAAGATATGATAAAGATATCTATTATTGATTAAAATATGTTGAGTGTTAAAATTAAATTATTCTGGCATAAAGTGTATACTCCTTATTCCTAGTGTGAACTTGCGACCAGCACTAGCCTTCATATTTTTTTTTCTTTTTTGAGGTGTAGTATTCTGTTCTTCTCACATAAATCCACATCACCCAATTATACAGTTTTCTCTATAAAACTGTCCTGTGCATGATAGTATCCAACTGTCTTTTAAAAGAAAGGTGTCTTCACAAATTTTACAATGGGCATTTTGATTCTTTCTGCAGGCCTTTAACAAGGATATTGCTTACATTCAAACCAGTTGCAGACCCATATACAATCCATTAGAACTTCAATCAGCATAAATTGTATAAATGTGATTTTATTTTTTCATGTTAATATCTAATGGCTGTGTTGTAGTAATAGAAATTTCTTACTGGAGTCTTCTATTTCAGTGGATTAGACTCTAGAAACCAAATTTATAATTGTCCTGGTTTCAGTTAGGACAGAGTTATTTTTCCCCCTAGTAGTCCACCGTTAGTCTCCACTCACCATTAGATTTTCGCACTGGCCATAAGGGACTATTAAAAGGTGAATGAGTCTTACTGATCACTCCTTGGCTCTCCAGTTGACAAATCAGCTCATGGATGGGAATCAGGGAGTCTTGGTTGATGCGATATTGCCGCCAGTGCACAGTTGTAGTAGCAATTGGCACTTGTTGTTCTTCGACCCTCAGCAACCCCACAACAAAAGGGTCCTCTGAGAGACCGGGCAAGGTAGACAACTGTTTAATGCCCTCTGTCTCTAAGGCAGCTATGCCAAAAGCCCACCGGAACCCTTTTGGGTCCTTGAAATATCCTCTTCTAAGATAGTCTATGCCAAGGATGCACGGAGCATCCGGGCCAGTCACACTACAGTGTTTTTGCCACTCATTCCCAGTTAGACTCACTTCAGCCTTCAATACAGTCAACTGCTGGGGTCCCCCCATTACTCCATAAATACTGATGGGCTCTGGCCCTTTATATTTTGATGGCATTAGAGTACATTGTGCACCGGTGTCTACTAAAGCTTTATACTTCTGTGCATCTGACGTGCCAGGCCATCAAATCCACACAGTCCAATAAACTCGATTGTCCCATTTCCCCACCCTGGCTGGAGGCAGGGCCCCTCTAATCCTTGTCAGAATCTTCATTCCTGTGTTTAAAGGACTGCCTGCTGGAAGTTGGAGCAGCAAACTTTTCAGAGAACCCCTTTTTCCCGCTTGTTTTCTTTTGCAACTCACGTACCTGTGCCTATAGGGTCACGGTGGATTTTCCACCCCATTTTCTCATGTCCTTTCCATGGTCACGTAGGTAAAACCACAAGATAGCATGAGGTGCGTATCCACCATATCGTCTTCCTTGCACAGATGAGCGCTTACCCCTAATAGCAGAGGCATTGGTTTGTACAGGAGGGGAGGAAAATAAACTCTTTTTAAGTTGCTGGACCTCTTCAGAAAGTTTATCCAAAGTATTCTCTTTTAGTTGATGGATGCTTTCAGAAAGTTTCTCCACAGCGAGATGCAGGCCTGTAGGGAAGAGGAGAGACTTTCTTCCTACTGCCGGAGTTGTTTAACCACATCACCCACTGAGGGTTCCTTATCCTCTTTCCAGGCCATTATTGCCAATGAGCTGGCATATGATGATGGTGCACTCCATACAAACTTCCGCCACATGGGTCGTGTACACTTGACTTCATCTGGATCTGTGGGTATTTGTCCATTGTCTGGGTCCTCATAAATCACCTCCCATATGGCTAATTCCCTCAGGTACTGGATTCCCTTCTCCATAGTGGTCCACTTGCCTGGCAGACATACAAGTCCTTCCTTGTAGGGATACCTTTCCCTTACAGCGTACAGGATGCGCCTCCAGAGGCTGTAGGATCGTACTCCTTCTCCAATTGCTTTGTCAATGCCTGCGTCTCTAGCAAGGGATCCCAGCCAACTGGCTTCCCTGCCATCTATATCCACATAATTGGCTCCGGTATCCCAGCACCGGAGCAGCCAGGTGACAAGCTGCTCACCTATGCAGCAACCAAAATCTTTTCGCATATCTCATAGCTCACGCTGGTATAGGCTTCGGGAAACTAGTGTTGTTTTTTCAACATCCCCATCTTCATCGTCCTGCACCCCTGATGGCACAGCCTCGTCTTCTCTGCGTTCTAAACGACCTGAGTCTCTATACCATTTTTTCACTTTGTCTACAGGGGCAGCTTGTACTGCTACAGGTCGTCTCTCTGACTCAGCCACAGAGTCTGCCACAGGGGTTGGAATACACTCTGCAGGGCCCACTTGCACTGCTACAGATCGTTTCTTTGGCCCAGCCGCAGGGTCTGCCACAGGGGTTGGAATACAGTCTGCAGGGCCAACTTGCACTGCTACAGATCATTTCTCTGGCCCAGCCACAGGAGCTGGAGCGGCTGCAGGGGCTGGAGCAGCTGCAGGGGCTGGAGCGGCTGCAGGAGCAGGAGCTGGAGCGGCTGCAGTAGCAGGAGCTGGAGTGGCTGCGGGAGCAGTTGCTGGAGCGGCTGCAGTAGCAGGAGCTGGAGCGGCAGCAGGAGCTGGAGTGGATGCAGGAGCAGTTGCTGGAGCGGCTGCAGGGGCTGGAGCTGGAGCGGCTGCAGTAGCAGGAGCTGGAGCGGCTGCAGGAGCAGGAGCTGGAGCGGCTGCTGGAGCAGGAGCTGGAGCGGCTGCAGGAGCTCTAGCAGAGATCTGCCTCAGGGCAGACCTCTGAATGAGATGCCTAAGTAGTTGTTTAACCTTAAACAAAACCTGAAGCGCTTGCAAGAGACATAACAACAACAACACGCTGGTCTGCGTATCCCAAGGATATTCAACATCTTGGAGAGTTATCGTAACTAGCTCAGGGGATAAGAGGGTGCTGAAGGAGTGAGGGAGAGTGAACAAGTAGGGAAAAATATATTCCCCTGTCCCCTCCACAGACTGGCTCGCTGATGAAAAAATGCAGCAGGTGTAATTGCTAATGGTTTCTGAGATATAGTTTCCAAAGTACAGAGTTGACGACAGTGTTGAGTACAAATACCAAGTTAAAGTCGTGGCCAGATATTTCATCGTCTCGTAAGCTATTATTACACCGCACAGTACCATAATGATCTTAAACCAGGGCCCAGAAAAGTAAAATAGCACAATAGGGATCACATACAGAAAGTAACGTGCTATAAAATTCAGTGTGGAATACAGCCACAGCAGACCTGAGATTAAAGCAATCAACATTCTGATTAGCAACAATTAAGCAGCTCTAATACTTATACCAATTTTAGTTTAACATACGCTGGTCAGATCTGTTGCTATCTCAACCCTTCGAGCCCCACGTTGGGCGCCAAAAAGACTGTTGTGGTTTAACCCGGCCGGCAGCTAAACACCACACAGCCGTTCGCTCACCCTCCCCCCTCCCTCTCTGGGATGGGGGAGAGAAACGGGAAAGTGAAGCCTGTGGGTTGAGATAAAGACAGTTTATTAAGATAGAAAATAATAATAATAATAATAATATGTACAAACAAGTGATGCACAATGCAATTGCTCACCACCCGCTGACCGATGCCCAGCCCAACCCCGAGAGCCGGCCCCCCACCCTGGCTAGCCACCCCTATATATTGTTCAGCATGACCCCAGATGGTATGGAATACCCCTTTGGCCAGTTTGGGTCAGCTGTCCTGGGGCTGTCCCCTCCCAGCTCTTGCTGCACCCCCAGCCTGCCCGCTGGCAGGACAGAGCAAGGAGATGAAAAGTCCTTGGCTTAGTGTAAGCACTGCTCTGCAGCAATTAAAACATCAGCATGTTATCAACACTCTTCTCATCCTAATCCAAAACATAGCACTCTACCAGCTACTAGGAGGAAAAATAACTCTGTCCTAACTGAAACCAGGACAATAATCTCACAAACCAAAACTTCAAAAGGTGGTTATAATATGAACATAAAGAATCCTGATATTATCGTACTTGATTCAATAACGGATTCCATCAAATTTATAAATATGCTTATGAAAAACACTGGATGCTTTTGGTCCTTGGGAATGTACTTTTTCCAACTCAGATTAGAAATATTTGAATGGGTGTTTGATTGTTTGCTTAAACCGGCATAAGGTTTTGCTTTCAAACTTCTGTGCTGCACACCAACTGCAAGCCTAACTAATGTAATTGTTTGCCACCCAAGTGGCCTTAGAATTTTAATGAAAATTGTGCAAAAAAAATCCAGCATACCACCACCAACTTCTAAACAGATCAGAATACATTTCTGTAGTGTGAAATGGCACTGCAGTATACACAACCAGAAAACTGGAAGATAAAAGCTTTGGAAAGTTACTTCTCTGGAAAGTCACAGTGACTTCAGCATTACTTTTGGCTAAACTTTTATTCTTTCTTTCTTTCCACAAAGGCAAAAACATTGTAGGGTATTGACCAAAACATAAAAAGACATAAAATGTAAAAAAGAAAACAAAATGACTTACATCACTGCCCCCACACAAAATATTCTGTATTCACAAACCAAATTTTACTGATACATTTGCAGTGAGCCATCAGAATCCCATCTTGAAGAATTTATAGTTAATATGAACATATCAATATAATATTAAAGGTAACTAGACAGGTAAGTAGAATATAAAAAATGACATTCTCCAAATTTAGGAGGATTTCTCTTTCCATGAGACACTGGTCATTTATTGAGAGTACAGAAAGGTAAGCCTGACAAAATCTCTAAGAAGGGGATGATCTACCACTGTCAGACAACACTACCTGTAAATCTCCCAGATTTTCAGAATATTTTGAAATTAGTTGATTTAGACAAAATTAGTTGAGAGTCAAAAACTGTCAGATGCAAGTGAAGAACAGGTACAAGATGAAAGACATAGAGAGGGATCCATGGAGGAAAGAGAAGAGTAAGAATAGTTTGAGAAGAGCAATGGAAAATATAGTTGGAGCCTTGGAAGAGAAACAGCTGGCCTAGATGAGAAATAGAAGTGTAAAGATATATGTATATATGAATATGATGTACATATGATATATGTATATATTTATTCATTTATTTGGTGAGGGTATGATTTTCCAAAGATCCAGAAGCGTTCTGAATGATTTCAAGTGAGGTATGCAAATCTCTAGGTTATAATCCTCTGCTTTCTCCTTTTACTTTTCACAACAAAAAAATAAAAAATAAAATTAAAAAATAAAATAAAACAAAATAAAACAAACAAAAATATACTATAATATAATATTTTTTAAAGTTATATTTTGTTCTTCAGGATACAAAGGTGGGTAGTGCCCCACACACCTTCTAGACATCCTGCATCTCAATGTCCTTACAAGTTTTCAATATACAGTGCACCACCGCAAGTTTCTTGTTTTAGACAGGTACAGCATCTTTGCAATTATATTCCTCCAGAACCATGTTTTTACAAATTATAGTGGCACTATTAAAGCTACCTCCTTTATGTGACAGCTTCAGGTAAATAGGTACAAATCCAGCTGTCTGAGTAGTGTATCAGGAAATTATGGCCAATGTCTGTACTAGTGAAACAAACAAGCTGAGGCCCATTACTCTGTCCTAATAACTGCCTCAGCATGGTCATAGCTATGCAGCCACCTTTTCTTTGCTTTCCCCTGAAAAGCTGAAAACGGTATGGTTCCAATTTTTCTTAAACCCCATGTGGTACATAAAGTTTGGTACTAGTTTGACCACCCCGAAACTGTGCCAAGGTTTATACCCTTCATGTAATGGTATTCATGTAACTGTAGGAATGGTTTGGGCCATTTCTCAGCCCTGACCCTTGCCTTGTTTAGATTATCAGATCAGATATATCTGTGGGATATCTGTATGGGTATCTGTAGGATATCTATATCTATCTACATATAGGATATCAACATGTAGGATATCTATATATATACCTATAGGATATATCTGATGGGTCCACTGGGGCTCTGACCCAAATTTTAAAACCAAGTTGTGGCAGTATTAAAGTGAAAATAAACATATAAGTGATGAGGCAACTTGTGAGAGAAGAAGAGAGATTTGTACACATCACTTAGTCTGGCTGTTAGCACCACTAGTTTAGATCAATAAAATCTATTCTCTTATTACATCTGTGGCTAGCCTTACATCTTCCCTTTCCAGAGGGGAATGAATACACCATCTGTTATACTGCATTCTCATTCAGTCCCTAGGCTGGTTTTCTTCACTTTGCAGATCTCTGAAGAGAGATGGTTACAGACGTTCATTACTCTAGCACTCCATTCAGCACTTTCCCATGACGTTGTTTGGGTCTGTGGCTCCTCCATCTTTTCCTGTCTGCTTATGGAGAAAGCTCAGGATTCTATGGTTTTCTGTACAGGTTGATTCTCACCTAGCCACAGCCTTCCAGAAACTATGTGTACCTTCATTAAAGATGACAATATCGGTGCCTGTGCTCTGCCATTGCACTCATAGATACTGTCCCGCAGCTATGAAAGTACTGAAATTATATGATCCTTTATCAGAATATATATTTTGCATTTGCTACCTCATTTTGTTTACACCAATTCACACTAGCCCTATTTTCATTACGTTATGTCCTGAGGCAGTCCAAAGTTCAGTCTTTATTGATAGTTCCTTCTCTTACTTAATCCGGTTTTGGCTCTTGACTTATAAAAGTATCTGAGTCAATTTATTAATGTGGCCAGGTATTATATCTCGGTTTTTGTTAGATTCATTTTTTGCTAGCTTAGTGAGATGATATTCAGGTTATAGTGCAATCAAACAAATGCCAGGTCAGGCACCACAGCACTGGCCGGAGCACACAAGAGTGGAGAGCAGGGAAGATGTTTAAGAAGGATGGGTGGTGGAAAATAGGAACATGACCTCCTATTTTTGGTTGTGGGTAATTGTTAAGTACTATGTTAAGTTACAAAACTGCATCTTTAGGTTCAAGGCAGGACTGTTATTCCTTGCCTATTATGTTATTTTCCTTTCTAAAAATCTTCTTAAGATTTCCACACCATTTTTTCTAATAACAAGAGTGTTTGAGTGTCCTAGTCTCTACATAATATGTCTAAATTACCTTTCTTTCTTTCTTTCTTTCTTTCTTTCTTTCTTTCTTTCTTTCTTTCTTTCTTTCTTTCTTTCTCTCTCTCTCTCTCTCTCTCTCTCTCTCTCTCTATTCTCTCTCTCTCCTTCTCCTTCTCCTTCTCCTTCTCCTTCTCCTTCTCCTTCTCCTTCTCCTTCTCCTTCTCCTTCTCCTTCTTTCTCCTTCTCCTTCCTTCTTTCCTTCTTTCCTTCCTTCCTTCCTTCCTTCCTTCCTTCCTTCCTTCCTTCCTTCCTTCCTTCCTTCCTTCTTTCTTTCTTCCTCTTTCTCTCTCTCTCTTTCTCTCGTTCTCTCTTTCTTTTTCTTCCTTCCTTCCTTAAATATTTAATTTTGTGGAACTCAGATTGTCACCCTATAGCTGTCATTATCATAGCAGAGATGACATATGTAACAAATACAGATCTTATGAGACTGCATGTCTGAGAGTCATTTTCTGTGATAATGATATTTCTTGATGGTGAGAATATGAATCTAAACACTGCGTGCCATTTTTTTCTAATGTATGCAGTATGCCAGTCCTGGACAGGAGAACCACAGTTTCATTAAACTTACCTGCCTGCACAGTAGTGATTTTCTGCTATTTCCTTCACATTCTTTATCAACACAAGTGTTATTAGCTCCTAATTTTCTGCATGGCATTTTTCATTTCTGGGGACTTTTCCTTGTTATGTCTTCATTTCTTGTGCTTTAATTTCTATATGTTTTCTTCCACACTTGCACTTCTACATGTTCCCTCCCTTTTTAGTCATCTTTGTTTTGTTGACTATTCTTTGGATTTTGCTCTTTGGTTACACAGTTGCATCACACCATCTAGTCTGCTTCTGCTCGATAATCTGTCAAACTCTCACTTTTTTCCATTTTTAATTCATGATTTCCCAACAATTTTTTTTTTTTCCAGTAGCTGTTTTTCATTATACCTGATGTCTGATTCCACAGCTCTACAGACTGTACCTTTGCCTTTGCATACTGAAATCTGTTAAACACGTCCTCAGAGTTGCTGCATGACTTAATTTTTTCAAACAGCTAACATCTTCAAAAAGTTCATTTTTATAGGTGTGCAATATGTTCTGGATATTTTGCCATTTAGTGCCATCCTAGCTAGCTATTCTTTTGTGCTTTATTAAAGACTAAAGTCTTTAATAAAGACTTTAAAATCATCAGCAATATTAAAATAAAAATCTTCTGGCAGCATTCATTTGCATGAAGAGACAAAGCACTCTTTTGAACCTCTTCCTGCTATGCAGAAGAAAGAGATTTGTTCTTGATACTAGGTATTCTTGTATCTTATTAAAGAAAGTTCTAGATTGTCACAAAAACTCTGAGATATCTTCCTTTCAGTGGAAGACAAACACAGCAGTGATGAAGAGGACAGAAGCAGGGAGAGGGACTGTGTCACTGGACACCTACCAATGTAAGCTGCAGCTGCGTCAGACCAGTATGTTCTACATTTTTCAAATATATTGTCCAAGATATCTTTACAATAGTGACATTTTTTACTCCACTTTGGTTGCTCGGTGAAATAAGAAAGAAAAACAAAGAAAAAAACCTCTACACACTCCATCATATCTCCAATCCAATGTTCAAATTGCAGCAGTGTTAAAATGGTTGCCTGAGCTGCAATTCAACCATCCAGCCTCTTGGAGACATTCCCTGCTACCCAGAGCATCAGGATTTCAGCCCTCTCCAAAATCCCTGTATTGTGAATATACCATATATACATCACCAAATGCTGACAGTTTGAGGAGAGAACAATGTAAGATTTTGGTGCCCCAAGCAGTGCGCTCCTGCCCTGACAATCACCACCCCCTCACCCACCCCTCTGAAAGTCACTGCCTCTTTTGTTTTCTTTGTTTTGCAACAAAATATATCACAGCTGAAATATTCTGGTTGACTTAGCTGAAGATCAGGTTTTTAAGAGGAGAGAGGAAGAGTAAGGACACTTGCTTCCTAGTAGCACACATTAAACCTCACGGAACCCCTCCCCACAACTCTTTCATTATTCAACCTTTTTCAGTTTTGGGATAGCACTGGAGAGATCTGGCCTTTCAAAGAGCCTGGTTCCAGACGGTGTATCATCGTGTGTAGTAAATTAAATGTGTTCTCTCAATTTTTGTCCTTTCTGTACTACCGTGTCCCTGTCTGCAGTGCTGGCCTTGAAATGCAATGTGAAATTAGCTCTCAATAGTGCAGCATGGCAGAAATCAATATCAGAATTATGCCAGTATGTAGGATGGGCTGCTACAGCCTGGCAGCCCCAGCAGCATCTCAATGCATGTCATGACAAATGCTGAACTCTGGAAAAGAGAAGTGTCTCTTTAACCACTTTAACCACTTTGGTTCTGGCTGATGTGTTCCCAGAATGGCTGAGGTATTGGAAAAGTACTGAAATGCATCAGCTAGTGATCTCTAGCTTTTATAAGAGCATTTCCTGACTATGTAAGCAGACTTTAACTCACTGAGAATACGAGGCTCTGCTTTATTACTACACTGAAAATGATGAGAGAAAAGCTTCTAGTGATAAATATTTTTGAGCTTGTTTGTGTGTTCCTTCAAGGAAGCAGAATAATCTGTCACAGATGATGAAACTTCAATCAGATTTGATGGCTTTTACATCAAGTTACTATGTTATCTGATTAAAACCTAAAAGTCTTCTCACTCTGATATGATGTGACTTGTCCCATGTAGAATGTGCTATTGTCTAAAAAGATGTTATTGGGAATTGATGTTCATTCTGGCTTCCATATCTTTGAGGTATGTGAATAAAGAAGAATTTTAATGATATAGTTAATAGAAAATGATCATGAAGTGGTTTGATATTTCTGTATTGTTGTACTTATGGAGTGATACACAATTTAGCAGAGCAGGTTGTTTTCAAGGGAATTAATTCTGTAAGATATAAATAAATGCTTTAATCATAATCCACTAGTCCAAATTCTGTCCTGAGAAGAATCCTTTCAGTTAGATATCTGACCTTTCTCCATTAATTTTGTGCCATAATAAAAATGCACAAATCATTTTAACAGACACAGAGAATTTCTAATTACTGCAAAGACTGCAGATGTAGGTTGCTTTTTTTTTTTTTTTTTTTTTTTCAACAAAAATGTTCATTCATTGGGAAAATGTTATTAAACAGAAATGTAGATTCTTGAAGGGAAGGGGTTGCTTTGGACAAATTACTTCAGTGTATTGTCTGAATATAGATGTTGCAATTATGTTTATTTCTTAAGTTAGTTTTGTCTTCTGGAGATGAAAGCAATTAGTTGTATTTCTCCATTTATGGTTTCATAAAGTATTCCAGATTTATTTACTGTGCATTTATCTGTGAGTGATTATGTTTCTGAGGACCATGTTCAGAGTTTAGTTAATAAATAAATAAATAAATAAACAAACAAACAAACAAAATGTGTGTGCCTGTAAGGTCTTGTAAGGGCATTTTAAACAGTCATATTTGGAAGGGGAAAAGTTGAGGATTTTGTCTGCCATTTCCATGTCTCTTCTCTACCCTATACAGTTCCATATTGTCCCTTTGACTGATTCAGTACAGCCCTGCATTGTAAGACAGTTTCTAGGGGAAAACACAAGAAACTAAGCAGATGCATCAGCGAATGTCCCTGGGCAGGCAGGAGGCTACCTCAGAGGCTGATTTCTAAAGCTGTCAAGTTTTGAGGACTTCCTTGAATCCTGTAAAAAAAAAAAATCCTATCCTGTAAAATCCTATCCTATAAAAGCCACAGGCATGAGCAACTATGAGGTCAGGCAACAGTCAGAAATCCTCTTCAGAAAAAATATAAGGATACCTTTACTCTTATTACAACATCAGTTTTTTGGTTGCCTTCTCTGAATCGTGTCACTCTGAACTGAGTGCTCCAGTGCTACAATCAACCTTTTTTATTTCCCCTCCCCTTTTCTCCTGAACTAGCTGCTGCGAGGCACTCTCATGACAGGTCTCTCTTCCCTGTTGCTTTCTCCTGCCAAGTCAATTGGCAGAGGAGAAGGAGGAGAGGAAAGGAGGCAATGTTCCCACACTTGCAGCCCCACAGGGCTGGGGCCAGCCATGGCAAGAGCTCTGCCAGCCTCAGAGACCAGCCCTCTCACACCCACCTTCCTGCAGCATTGCCAGAACGCTTCAGTGCAGAGCCAACGTCCTGGGGAGAAGGCGGTGAAGCATCTAAATTATTTCCTTCTGAAAATATCCAAGAGGTTTCACTGCTGCAAATCAATTCAGATTTCCACCGGGTGGATTTCAGATGGAAATCTGCTCAGCTTTCTGCCAATGTCTCTGCCTCCCAGATCCCAAGGCAAGCCTGCCGGGGCTGCCAGAAACTCCCACCTCCTGGGAAGCCTATCTGGCACATGGCCAGATTTGACACTGGCTTCCAGATTCCCCTGCTCTCCAATTCCCAAAGCATTATGGCTCCTGTGCTTCCCACTAGAAAATCATCCTGATGATGGACCACAAGGGAGACAAAATAACCAAATGCATTGTAATTTACACCTTCCCAAATGGGATTTTCTTTTTTCTTCCCTCTTCAATCTTCTCACTTGAATCTGAATGAAAATACAGTTAGAAATGAAAATTTCCCAGGGGTTGGAGATTCCAGATTTTGCACAGATTAAGTAAAAAGCTTGGTTTGGGGAAGGTACCACAAAATATTCATTAGGTTAGCTACTGATCAGTTTGGCAGATAGAATGGTGCAATTTCCACAGGGAAGGAAATGCTGTAGAAAGACTAGAGAGACAGCCAAGAAAAACAAGAGCAGGAGAGGCAGGAGGATGGGGAATTAGAGGACAAATTAAAGGTGAGAAAAAGGTGTAGTTTTTGAACAATATTATGAACTTTTTTTTTTAAAAAAAAAAAAGATTTATTATTGTTGTTGTCATTGTTCTTCTTTTTCATTTCCCATGAAAGACCTTGTAATTTTTTTTTGTTACAAAAAAATAAAAAATAAAACGTAAATAACTTTAAGATAGGTTTACAAAAGTTTTACTACAATGAACCAGCTCTAATTAAAGTCCCATGGTGATATTGAATAAGTCAATACAATCCTGAACAATACATATTAAAAATAATAATAATAATAATAATAATAATAATAAAAACTAGATATTTGGGTGCTATTCAAAGAAAATGGCCTTGATTGCTGCACGAGCCTCCTCTTGCTATCATTAGCAGTGATACAACAGGAGATTCATGTTATTCTTGCATGTTTACTTTATATCCTGCCTCCTGGATAATAATTGATGATAGAATCCTGCCTATTTGTGAAGTAATTTTGACTTTGCTTACATAAATAAAAGCATTTAAAAATGCTTTTAAATAAAAACTTCATTTGTGTTTGAAAATAGAGGTGTGAAAAATGAGGCTGTGTTTTAAAAATCTGTCTCTGTGCAGTCTCGGGGCCAAATTACAAGCTGATTTACATTCTCTCCTAACCCTATGTCAGGAAAACACTTATAATTTGTGCAACTGTTTGTTTTGTTTTGTTTTTTTTTCTCCCTCTGAGTAGGTCCACGTGCTGTCTCTGATGATGTCACCCTCATCCTAGTTCTCCATCTGCAGAGTTCCAGGCAGAAAGAAACAGATTCAAAACAAATAGAGAAAATAAAATCTTCAGGCTTTCTTTATTCAGCAAAAATCAACATTGAGAAGGCTGGAGGGGCCAGGAGAAGCAAATATATATATATATATATGTATATATATATATATATGAATATTTTGTAATGTTTTTATTGTTTTCTGGTATAATGTATATAAATATTTTAAATATTCTCAGTACACAACACAGCTAAGCATTTAATTCCAAGTAAAGCTAAATAGAAAACTAATCCAATCAGTTCAGCTTAAGGTACTTGCAACTCTTTGAAATGGTTTTGGAAACCTGAAAGTTGGCCAGACCCAGAATTTGAAAACTTAAAGGAAGTTTCATCAATTTCAGCAGAGCTGCAAATATTTACACCAAACGACGATCTGACCTACAGCAGTACCTAGTACGTTTTCTGAAAAGTTTTGCAAAGAAAACAAGAAAGGTCTGGATTTCTCTAAGTAACTGTTCCCTTTTCTTGGCTTAATATTGCTCACATCTTTTCTCACTTAAACTTTGCCTCATTTGGCTTTGTGCTTATTTTTTTTTTTATGTAGCTTTTGAAAGCATTTCTAATAGAAAAATGCAGCTGTTAGCAAGATTTCCTAAAATGTACATGGAACTAATTTTCCAAGCATTTCTCTCAAGGACTCTGATGTATGTACAGAAGATATTCTGCCAAAATGATTTTTAGTATAACCAAATGAAGAAGAAGGAAAAAATGACTTCTAGTAGTTCTCATACTTGCTTTAAATAAAAGCTTGAAACCAGCAAGCTTCCTTTACAGAAAGTCAGCGAATTTCTGGAGAATGAAAATTAAAATAAACTAATCAAAAATAAAAGGGTGCAGCAATGTAACGTCTAGAACTGTATAAATATCATCACCACAGAACTTGATTTTATACATTGTCTCTCTTCATCAAGTTTTCAAAGGCACAAATAGTCAAGACTATTGAGTCCTCAACATATGACTCAATAAGAGTAAACAAGAAGGTCACAAAGTGCCATCTCCTCCTCCTGCATGGCTGCACAATGCAAAGACATGAAAAAAAAAATGGTCTAGCTGGGAGGAGGTTCTCAAGTAAAGGGGAAAATTCAGCTTGTGTATCCTTCCTGTCACATTTTCTTCTCTTAGACACTGCTGCTGCAATGTTATTCACTTACACCTCCATGCAGGTAACACTATAAACTTCAGTTATCACAGATGAAATTAAATAACAAAATCATTAGGGGAAATAGACATATTTTTAAATAATACCCTTTGACAGAGACAATGTCATCCAATTAAATTTTGAAACCCCAGTCTACTCTTGGCTATGAACTGGATCAATAAAACTTAGGAATGTCTTAAACTTTCTGGGACAGATTTTTTGTTGTTCTTTTTCTGCATTGAAATTTGCATCTGTTAACATTTCAAGCAAATGAAAAGGGGAATTTAGACAGGAAGGCTCTAGTCCTTTCTTTGGATTAGTGACAGTCACACCCCGAAGTAAAAAACGGTGGAGAATCTACTGCTAATCCTAGCTGTAAAATATATTTAAGACACTGTCTGGCCCCTGTAACTTCATGAATTTTAATATGTTTATCCTCATAACAACACAGAAATGAAAGTGTTATTTCCATTTTATCAATGAATAATTGAGAACACAGAGTCATATCAACAGAAAGCCAATTTGATGTTTAACTCCTGCCAAAAGGCACGGTCCTATTCTACCTTCTGCACCACCTCACTTTTTCTGCTTCTTTTCTTATTCAAGTCTAAGTGAGTAAGTCCCTTAAGCAGCTAAATCTGCAGGAAGCCTACCCAGCAAAGTAGGAAGGCTCAATAAATTCTTTCAGCTTCATCTAGTCAACAGATTAACACCATCCTAAATGCATTTCACTCAATGACAAGAAACTGTTTCAAAATCAAGAAACAAATTTCAGTTTGCCTCGAAATGAATGGGTTATTTGTAACTGAGCAAAAAATTAAACTGGAACTCTCACCATGCCACTTTTCTGGTGGCTTGGTTCCCTGCTCTTGCTGTATCTGAACTGGAAACATTTGATGGATTTAAAGGCAAGGCAAAAGATGATCATGAAAATCAGAATTATAAAAGTGATTATACTTCATTACAAGCAGGAACAATCCCACTTATCTCAGAAGTTAGACTGCAATTACAGTTTCATGAGACTGGCATTCAAAAAATGAGATCAGTTCATGGACTTCCTGCTTCGTTCCAGCCTCTGGAGACCTCTCCTCAATAGCTCTTTACTCTTCATTTTTACCAGTGCAACTGTTTAAGAGGTCATGCAGTAAATGGAATCAATGAAATGATCCAGATTAAAAAAGACCTTTTTCTATCTTGGAGGTCAGGAAAAGGTTACTTTCAAATAACTGCATTTACTGCATAGTCCACAGTCATCTGTGTCAAAATAACCTGGAGGGAGGAAGAATAGCAACACTGATCAGGTTGGGAGTTAGAAAGCAGTGGTATGGAAACTGTGTAAGTCATACTTCCATTAAAAACAGAATATTGTTAAATGATGGCTTTATGCTACCAGAGGCAGACATGGCCAGAAGCACTTTTGGACTGTTTCAGATGACTGAAAGACTACACATTAACAAAAGTCTTATATGTGTATTACATGTGAGTGCATGTAGTAATAAATCTGAATGATTGTTATTATTAATGGTAAGTTCATTATAAATATAAAAATAAAATGCAGGGAAAATCTCTAAGAGATTATTGAACAAATAAAAATTTTAATTAGCCAACAATATAGACAGGAGCCAAAACGTATTTGCTGTTAGATGGTAATCACATGCTAATAATGGTTTCCCAGTATTATACTTGCCGTTCTACTTACAGTGTTTTTAAATGACAACAGCTGCTTAAATACAACAGAGAACAAATCACAACATGCCACTCTCTTTTAAACATATCATAGGACACTCAGGTAGTTAAAGTATAAATTAATATTATATACATTAGAGGAAAAGTCTGTACAAATTGTTTTCATGAATTAAATATGACTATATTACAAACCACTGATCCAAAGTTATAACAATAAAATGAAATCAATTAAAATGTATTAGAGCAAAAGCAACAACATTCATAGGTAATTAATATGCTTCTGACTGAACAATCAAAAGTTTTAAGAAACTGTTTATTGAATGTTTGGAATATGCATTTATTATGTTTAGCTGAAACTTAAGCATAACAAAACACTGGTTTCTTTCTTCTGTAAGATGTAGGTTAGAAACATTTTATGGCTATTTAGAGCTCTATTTTTAAAAAACAAAAACAAAAACACTACTTTGTGTTATCTCAAAAAGCAGTATATACTGTATTGTGTGGCTGGGAACAAGTAGTGGGTATAGGGAGAGAATCTCATTCTCTTAGAATTTCATTCCCATGAAATTTTACATCCTGATCTTGAATTCTTGTTTTGTAAAAAAAAACAAAAAAAAAAAAAAAAAAAAAAAAAAAAAAAAAAAAAAAAAAAACAGCAACAAGCATTTATTTTAGGGATAAAGAGTGATAAAGATTTTACTAAGCAAAAGTGTTCACTGAGCAAAGACCTGCAGTGGTTCAAGATGTTATTACTGGTTAGTTGTCTGTTGCAGTTCCTCTACTGGATGCTACTGGCCCATTAATAAAATGTATAGAGCAAAAACACACCTCTACTAGGCTTAACAAGGTTCATTTTTTTCCTCTTCTACTTAAAACTTAGTTCAGCCTCTTTACTTTATTATAAATGTTCTGTTCTCCAAACAGTAGAACAGAGGGCATTTTAACAACATGAAATGAAAACAAGAACATCTTGAGTCTGAAAGAAATTACTTGGAAATGAAAACTTTGCTTTGGTTACGCTATAAGAGGGATTGTTTATAAAATGGGCCTGGGTTATTTATGGCAGGTTTGAGAGGTATGCAAAGTATTCAGATTACAAAAGGAAGTAATTTGGAAAAACATTATAGATATGCGCTCTCCTTAGAAGTGTCAATGCAGAGAGAGAATTGGTAGGGCTCTTGATTTGATTGTTTAAAACTTATGAATGCTTTGTCCATTAGGAAATAAATATCATGCTCCCTGATTATTTTTTACAGAGTTTGAAAGAGATTTCTAGACATTTCTAATTGCACAGATTTTAATAGGTTACAGTGATATAAATGTATATTAGTGATTTTTTTTTTTTTTTAAAAAAAAAAAAAAAGCAAAGACCTTTTCAGGGAGACAGAAAAAGCTAAAGCATTAGCTTTTGCATGGAATTTAGTAATATCTGTGACAAGTGGACAAGCGTGTGGTAAATCTGCAGTGCTGTAAGCCAGGCAAAATTTAAGGAAAATATATAATGATTATTTGAACTGGTAAAATTGGAAAGAAAAAAAAAAAAAAAACTTTGGTAGAAAATTAATCACCTGGTAACTGATAAAGGATTTGTGTGTTCAACAGTTTGTCCATTTCTTCCACTTGTATCTCTTGGTCTCACAAACAAAAATATATCTTCTTCACAAATGCCTTCAGACAAAAGCTATTAACAACACATAGCAGCAGGTTAAACATGTTCTGTGGTAAAGGGAAGATATTTCATCAGTCTTCCTTGTCAGAAGACTTTGGAGCTATTGATGGGGATGGGGATGGATTCCACAAGCCTCCTTTACCTGGCAAATAATTCCACATATTATCTCCAACTTTGTTTCTTAATTTTCCCATGTCCTGTTTAGTTCAATGATTTATTTTATTTTTCAGTGATGTACAATCTACCTCAGGGAGATTAATTCATAACTCATTAGTTTAGACAACTGCAATACAGGAAACAATATCTGATTTAGTCATTTGTGCTCCTTTTATAATAGAAGGAGTAAAATAGACTTTTACAGCAGATGAGTCATTTGATGTATTTTAGATCTCCACTTTGAAATTCGATGAATGCCTTGAGATGCATATGTCTGTCTTTGGGAGACTATCTGCTCACTGCTGAGACAATCCTACTCACTGCTTCCAGATGTTGACTTTATCTTTTCTTAAGCATATACCAAAGTAGTTTCTAAATTCACAGAATCACAGAATCATCTAGGTCTGTAATAGACTCCCACAATGATATCCCCTTTATTTGTTCATCCTTTAATCCTTACCCAGAGGCTCTCAACTTTGCCATCGCCAACTTGAAGTTCCACATAGTCCAGCCCCTGCTTCATGTACATCACCACGCCCCCACCCTGCCTGTCCCTCCTGAAGAGCCCGTAACCATCTATTGTGACACACCAGCCACAGGACTCATCCCACCAGGTTTCACTTATGCCAATGATGTCGTAGCTGTGGGACTGGGCCAAGACTTCTAGCTCATCCATTTTATTTCTCATACTGAGGGCGTTTGTGTAGAAGCACTTCAAATGCGCCTCCCTGCACACAGCACCTTGTAGAGCAGACCAAAGGACCTCACTAGAACACAGTCACTCTGATTCTTGTGCACCATCCCTTACCTTATCACCGACGTGCCTGGTTTTATCCCTTTCCCCCTTTGACTCTAGTTTAAAGCCCTATCTATCAGCCCCGCTAACTCCTGAGCAAAAATTCTTTTCCCCCTCTGAGAGAGGCACATCCCATCTGTTGGCAGCAGACCCAGTGTCGCATAGACTTCCCATGATCAACAAACCCAAAGTTTTGCCAGTTGCACCAGTCCCGAAGCCACGTATTAATGTAATGAGTCTGCTTGTCAGCATTGATCCCCTCTATCAGAAGGATAGAGGCAAACACAACCTGTGCCCCTGAACCTTTAACTAGTCACCCTAAAGCCCTAAAGTTCTTTCTGATTGCTCTCAGACTCCTTGCTACCTCGTCATCACCAGAATGAAAGACCAGTAGCAGGTAGTAGTCGGTGGGCCATACCACGCACTTGACTTTCTTAGCAAAGTCTCTCACCCAAGCCCCAGGGAGGCAATAGACTCCCTGAGGGTTTGGTCCCGTCGGCATATTGGGCCCTCTGTCCCTTTCATAAGGGAGTCCCCCATGATGATAACCCTTCTTACTTTCTTGACAGAAAATGTAGCAATGCAGGGGTAGGTTGCCTTGCCTTAGGCACCCTCTCCAACTGGGACATGCTTTTGTCTACATCGTTGTTTTGATTGTCATGATCTAGAGCTTCATACCTGTTATATAAGGGTAGATGGGAAGGTGAGGTGGGACAGGGCTCACCTACCACCCCAAACAGGAACCTACCTTCATTCCCCCCTTGGCCTAGGTCCCCTTCTACTGCCTGGCTGGATGAAAGAACTTTGGTCTTCTGTGTAGCAGGTGACACTTGTGCTGTGACAGGTTCGTGAGTCTGTCTCAGAGAGGGCAAAGTACACTTCCACCAGTCAGTTGCTCTCTCTCATTCCCTTATGCTCCTGAGCCTGCTCACCTCCTCCCAAAGCTCCACTACCTGGCTGATCAGCTCTTCAACCTGAGCACACCTCCAACAGGCATACCCCCAGCTGCTGCTGTCTGACACTGACAAAAAACTCAGGCACACCCTGCAGCCCAAGACCTGGACTCCTACATGTTTCCCTGAGCCCTCTGTCTGAGTAGCCACATCAGTGACTGTGACTGGAGAGGCCACAAGAGGTGCGGAGGCCATGTTTTTCTACCTGGTGGATACCATGGCTGGGCTCCTCACAAGCAGGTTGCAAGCACCATTGGGAAAGACCTCTGCCAAAGAGTGGAGAGGGGCCCACCCTGCTCACCCTGCGTGCCTGCCCTACTGATGTGCCCTGCCTCTTTGCCCCTCATGGTCGTTGCACTCCCTGCGGGCTGCCTTTGAACGGCCGCGGAGGGGGCGCTGCTGGCTCCGCCTACGCCTACGCCTCGTCAGCCTCCCTCGCGAAGGCTGTCGGGTCCTGGCGGCTCCCTCGGCTCCCTCTAGTGGCCTCGATGCCGAAAAAATGCCCTGCCCGCCTCAAACACGTGGGCCCGGGAGCCGATCACCTCAGCAAGTGTTGTGGTCTGGTTTGGAATATTTTTCTCTATAGGTGAAGGCAGTGTCTCAGATGCCAAATGCCACAATTAGGAAGGATGAAGGTGAGTCCACCCCTATTTTACCTTATATGTTAAAATCATTATTTTTTAGATCAAAATTTTCTTTAATTTTTTTTTTTTTTTTTTTTTTTTGATGCAGTCCTGACAGTTGAACAAAACTGAAGTTGAATAAGTAGAAAGAGGATTTTATTAGTTTACATATGCCACGTTAGGTTCTCTACTGGCATATTCTGAAGCAACGTTGCTATTTGAACTAAATCAATATACATCCACTGAGGTATGAGCTTATATTTTTAATAAACTATCTTGTTTTGTTTTTGAGAGAAATTTGGTATAATTGTAATAAAAACAGAGAGATGACATGAAAGCACGTATTTGTATATATTGTCAATTGTTATTTTAGTAGAATCTGCCTTCAACCAAGCATGTAAAGTATAAAATCTGGCCAACTGAAACACTGTGCATTCTTGGTTAGAAGGTGAGTTGCACAGCTCCTTTATCACATGACTGGGTGCATGAGTGATTATGAAGAACAATATGTCCCTGATATGTCCTTGCTCCATAACTTCTGAACTAAATAATTACTGCTGTCAGCAATGTCCATGCTCTCCATGGAAATTCAGTATAAATGTGTTTTGTTTGTTTGTTTGTTTGTTTTTCCCTTGGTCTTGAAAGAAAGTATATCTGTGAAATTGAGATATACCATGAAAAACCAAGTGTTAATGATTTCTGAATACTTTGTCAAAATGTTACCTGAAAATCACTCTAAAACTTAAAGCACAGAAAACTTGTACCTAGATGACAGCTGTCAGCCTTGGAAATAAATTTCATTCATATCATCTCTGTGAATGACATTTTTCTGTACAGCTTTTAAGATGCCATCTGCATTTTTGACTCCAATCTTCATCATTCAGAAATTTCTTTTTTTTTTTTTTTTGGAAATAACTTGTTTTTTCCTACTGTATCCGCCACAATTGTCAAAGTTTTTACCAATACTTTAAATAGATGGACACCATTATTTTTTGGTAGATAAAATCAGAAAGAAAAGACTAGTTGGTGATTCAGGAAATTAAAAAGCACTGGAAGAACTACCTGATCTTTTGTAGTCCTTCCTATATCGAGACTTTTTCAACAGTGGTGTGTGGCCAAAGCTAAACCCAAAACAGCTTGACAGTGACAGAATTTATACCCTCAGAAGAAAAAAATCCATCTTTGTGCAAAGTAGATCATTTAACAATGCAAGAACTGGCTACTGGTCATTTGTTCAGTAGGTTTCCTTGTTCTCAGATACACTAATTTTCAGGGGACAAACTCCAGAAGAAATGTTTATATGGACCTAGAATTGAAGCCTTCCAATTGAGTCCATATATAATATATGACAGTTATGCACGTTTACCCCCAAAAAAGTAGTTTAGTGCAGACTTTGCATCAACTCTATTGCTCCATCTCTATGTTCTCTACAGTACGAGAGAGTACCCATTTTCCTCAGGAACTGGTAGCATATATTTCGCTCTTTTCCCACCTTAAGACTGTAGCTGTGTGCTACCCATGCACAGTCTTTTAGGCAGGAGAGGGAATAGCAGTTTGCTGTCAACCTTTTTCTCTCCTCTCTGATGATTTGACAAGTCCATATAGGGGAAGAAAACGTTACCTTAATCTCCCTAAAGTTCTCTGCCTGTGGCACCATTCTGAACATAGAGAAACTCACGTGTATCTGCAGGCACAAAAAGCTATGAACATTTAGCTTTTTCTTTTTTTTTTCATTTGTGCTTTCTTTTTAAAGCTTGCTACCAGGGGCACTTCTCAACTTCCAGCCGTGCATTGGGTTCTCTTGAAGGAGATTTTAAGAATATCTATCCTTTTCCTTTTTTCTCTTCTCCTCTTCCTTTCCTTTCCTTTCCTTTCCTTTCCTTTCCTTTCCTTTCCTTTCCTTTCCTTTCTTTTCCTTTCCTTCCCTTTCCTTCCCTTTCCTTCCCTTCCCTTCCCTTCCCTTCCCTTCCCTTCCCTTCCCTTCCCTTCCCTTCCCTTCCCTTCCCTTCCCTTTTCCTCTCCTTTCCCTTTCTTCTTTTTCTTTCTTTCTTTTTTCTTCCTTTTTTTTTGAGCATGTCTAGAATTAAAGCAAGTTGCTGAAGGCTGACTGTTTTATTTCACATTTAAAATTTAAACTGAGTCATGGGGTAACCACATTTCCACACCTGTGAATTATTTTTCTTGGATTTAGTCTATACCTTTAATAAGTGTTAGAGCAAATGTGCTAAGGAAATACTTTCCAGTTTTACTATTTTTATGTTGTTATAGTGAACTTAGTTTCAATTTTTGTCTTGAAGTCCATATTATTTTCTTGACAAGTTCATTTGAAAACAAAAACTTCAGTTTTACGGATTGATTTTTTTTAACTTTGGTGGTAATTAAATGAATTCACACGTAGGTGGGCATAGAAAGTTAGCAGATCCCATGGTTTATTTTTAATGTGGTTAGAATTGTGGTTCTTATGCTCTTGCCAAGGTTGAGAGTGAAAGTGTTGGGATGATCTCATCCAAAGAAAAGTGTATCTACATGCTCCCTTTCACAGGTGCAGCAATAGAAATCCTACCCGCTCATTAACCGATAACCCATCCTGTTTGTTCAGTATATTGCAAGCTTGCTCCTCCAATGTGGGTGAGTACTGGAATTATCTCAAAAGCAACACCAAGATTTCTTTTATTGATTATATTTTTTTTAAATTAACAGACAACCCCAAAACACTGAGATATTGCTCCAAAGTTTCATTTAATATCTCCAGGAGATTCCACACGGATGACAAAATTTGGCACTTCTCACAGACAATTTAACTTACTTTTATATTTTTATGTAATATAATATAATGTAGTTCATGGCTGTGCTATTTCAGGCTTAGTTATGACTGTATATTCAAGAAAAAGTTTGTTTTCAGTGTAATTTGAAAAATACTAAATAACATCTCAGTAAGATGTTTCTAAGTTATGGATCATACTCAGATGAAAGTCTTACATCTTCCTTACCTTGATCATATCCCTTCTGCTTAAAGCCTCATTAAGGATCATAAAATTAAAGAATGGCTTCGGTTGCAAGGGTTAAGGTTAGTGGTTAGGGTTAGGGTTTGGGTTACGATTGGGGTTAGGGTTCGGTTAAGTGTAAGGGTTAGGGTTAGGGTTCGGTTAGGGTTGGGATTAGGGTTAGGGTTAAGGCAAGGGTTAGGGTTGGCAAGGGTTAGGGTTACAGTTAGGGTTAGTTACATTTAGGGTTAGGATTGGGAGTGGGATTAGGGTTAGGGGAAGAGTTTGGTTTAGGTTTAGGGTTGGGTTACTGTTAGGGTTGTGTTCTGGTTGGGGTTGGGTTTGGGCTAGGGCTAGGGTTGGGGTTAGGGTTAGGGTTCGGGCTAGGGTTCAGGTTCGAGGTAGGGCTAGGGTTTGGGTTCAGGTTTGGGTTAGGGTTCGGTTTAGGGTTAGGGTTAGGGCAAGGTTTAGAGCTAGGACTGGGATTAGGGTTAGGGCTAGGGTTAGGGGTTAGTTTAGACATAGGGTTTGGGTTAGAGTTAAGGTTGGGTTTGGCTTAGGGTTAAGGTTATGGTTACGGTCAGGGTTAGTATTAGGGTTAGTGTTAGGGTAAGGATTAGTGTTAAGGTTGTGGTCTGGGTAAGTGTTGAGGTTAGGGGTGGGGTGGGGGTTAGGGTTTGAGTTAGGGTTTGTTACAGCTAGGATTAGGATTGGGAGTATGGTTCTTGTTGGAGTAAAGTTCAGTTTAGGTTTAGGGTTTGATTTTGATTAGGTTTGGGTTTCGTGTTATGGGTTTCGTGTTATTTCGTGTTAGGGTTCGGGTGAAAGTTAGGTTTAGGGTTATGTTTAGGGTTGGGTTAGGTTCAGGATTAGGGTTGGGGTTGGGGTTTGGGTGTGAGTTAGGGTTACGATTAGGTTTAGGGTATGGGCTAGGGTTACAGTTAGGGATAGGGTTTGGTTTAGGTTTAGGTTTAGGGTTCCTTTAGGGTTAGGGTTGGATTTGGGTTAGTGTTAGGGTTAGAGCTTGGGTTGAAATTAGGGTTACATTTAGTGTTAGGGTTAGTGTTAGAGTTTGTGTAAGGGAAAGTGATAGTTTTAGCATTAGGGTTTTTGTTAGGGTTAGGGGTATGGTTAGGGTAACGGTTAGGATATGGAGTGGGTTTACAGTTAGGGACAGGGTTTGATTTACATATAGAGTTGTGTTGTGGTTAGGGTTGGGTTTTGGTTAGGGTTAGAGTTAGGATTGGGGTTGGGGTTAAGGTTAGGGTTAGGCTTAGGCTTAGGGTTAGGTTTTGGGTTAGGGTTAGGTTATGGGGTGGGGTTACTGTTAGCGATCGGGTTTGGTTTAGGTTTAGGGTTGTGTTAGGGTGAGGGTTGGGGTTAGGCTTACAGTTAGGGCTTGGGTTAGGGTTATGGTTATGGTTAGGTTTAAGGTTAGGGTTAGGGTTAGGGTTAGGGCTAGGTTTAGGCTTAGGCTTATGGTTAGGGTTAGGGTTGGAGTTAAGGTTGGGGTTACGGTTACTGTTAGGGTTGGTGTTGGGGTTGGGGTTTGGGTTGTGGTTTTGCTTGTGGTTAGGGTGTGAGTTAGGGTTAGATATGGTTAGGATTGGGTTTAAGTTAGAGTTAGAAGGTGGGCTAAAGTTAGGTATAGGTTGGGGTTAGAGTTAGCGTCAGGGATATGGTTTGGTTTATGTTTAGGATTCAGTTAAGGTTAGGGTTGAGTTTGTGATTAGTGTTCAGATTAGTGTTAGTATTCAGGTTCAGTTTGGGGTTAGATTTAGGGTTGACTGTAGTTTTACGGTTAGGATTAGGTTTAGGA
Organism: Heteronetta atricapilla; assembly: GCA_011075105.1. Lineage (NCBI taxonomy): Eukaryota > Metazoa > Chordata > Aves > Anseriformes > Anatidae > Heteronetta > Heteronetta atricapilla. The sequence continues at coordinate 33,765,265 of CM021731.1, forward strand.
TTGCAGGTAAGGGTAGCGTTGTATTCAGGAATAAGTTTAGAATTAGGGTTATTTCCATAGGCATACAAGTAGAATTGTGATGGTATATTATCTAATTCATGCAGGTATGATTCTCTTTATATATTCTTCCTTTTAATCAAGGGAAAGATAAATTAGAAAATTTTCATTCCAGTTTTACCTCTTGTCATCTACGATGCTCCTCCCAATATTTTTGGAGAATACCTTGGAGAGGATCCAAAAGCAAAATTAGACAGAGCCAATTGAAGAAGCCAGAGTAAATACTCAGGAGATGCCCAAATGTTACAACCCAGAAATACAGATTTAGATCTCCATATTCAAGGCTTCTTTGTTCTTGCTAGAGCTCTTTCTTTCTCTGATATCTAGCAAAGGCTTAACTGTTGAATTCCACTTCTAGATGCTGAATCACAGTATCATCCTAAAACTTTATCTGAGAGAAACAATATAGCACTTACCTAATCACACAGAGCTCAAAAGGTCAAAAGATGGTTTATATTAGCTTAATTTCAATTTTTATGTTTTTGCTTAAGGACAAAGGTAATATGATTTTGGCAGAGAACCATTATCTTAAATCTGCTAGCAAGCTGGAGGGGAAAAAAACTTCAATAAATACTGCATTTTAAAATGTGAAATAATATGAATAATAGCACATTAAATTTCTGTGTGCCCTGTTTACAGGAATAGGTAGGAGGGAATTAATCAAAGGATATTGTGATCAACTGCACTTCAGTAAAACGTCTACCACATAAATGTATTAGCCTACCTGTTCACCTGCCCCTTATCAACTGAAAGTTTGTATGCAGTGAAGGGGTGGGAAGGGGGTGGGAGGGAAGGAGTAGGGGGCGGAAGTAGAACCAGAAATTGTGTGATGGAAAATTGTTTCTGCATGAAATGTACAGGCCAAAACACCTGATGATGAGCAGATCATCACCCCAGCCCTACAGAGAGATTTATGAGACTTTTACATACAGCTTTGCTCCAGGCCCTTAATTAACACACATTTCTGTCTGAAAAGAACTAAAATCTAATTAAAGTTTGAATTTTTAAAAAGTTTACATTGAAAGCACAGAGCAACTGCAAGAGCAGTTTTATGTATTGCCCTTGCAACGACCACAGTAAGTTCATGCCAAAGTAAGGAACTCAAGTTCTGTTTCTTTTATGCAATGTTTCTTTCATGCATATGTTCGCACAACAGAAGACCCATCTAGGTTCCTCAGTATGGCTGTATTCTTGAAATAGAGGAAGTACAGATTCACCTGAACTCTTAATTTCAAACATGGTTTCTGATGTCCGCCTATTGTTATATAGCATTTACTTGCTATGATTTATTTTACTTAACTCAATCTGTCTGAAAACTTACTGTCTATACTGTCTAGCTTAGTTTGTTGTTGTTGTTGTTGTTTTTGGTGTGAGTTCTCTTTATAGTCAACAAAAAGAGGCACCTCTTTTTGTAATTCATGCTACTTATGTCAGACCCCTCTTTAGGACAACAACAGTCTCATCATGGAGGTGCCAGTCTTCCCCTATTCACAATGAAAGCTTAACACAGCCTGCTTAGATTAAATTCCTCAGCCTTTGAGTTGATTAAGGTTAGCTAGATAAGTTGAATCCCCAGGCATGAATTATGCACTTTCATATTTCTATCTGTATGTTGGGATAATATGGGGAGAGTCTATAACAAAGAAGTCTGGACATTTCCAAGGCTAGCAATTGTTTTCTAGGGGATCTTACTTTATAGTTAACTTTTTCCATGTGTTTTTCATTGGAAAAAGATTTTTCACCTGAGTCAGAAAAATCTTTAAAGGTTCTCAGTAAGAGGAGCTATTTGAGTTGTGAAGGTCTGCATGAAGGAGTAGAAAATTTGGGTATCAGGGTGGATACAAATGAAGGGCCACCAGCTTCAGGTGGTGATGGCCTAGGAGGGAAGTAGTTAGAAAAAAAAATACATATTTCTGCATATAAATTTTTATCTGTATTTTTTGGTAGTAAGTAGGTCTGAAATACGTAGAAGGACATATGAGGGCAGGTTAGTTTCTGCTGCCTAAAGAGGTTGAAGACGTGACAGTGAAGCTTACTTTGGGTTAATGAAAATTAAAAGGGTGTAAGCAGAAGAGGCAAGGCTCAGTTGTTCTCTTGAATCTTCTGGACACTGGTTGACCTAAATATTCCCTGCTATCCAATATAACTGATGCAGATACTGTTCTGAATTTCCATCATATAAAGGTTTTGGACATTGTCCTCTACATAAAAACAAATCTGTTTTGTCCTTCCTTTCTCCTTAGATGGCACAACAAGAAAGTGTTGAGGGGAAGACAAACTGTTTGCCATCAGTCAGCATTGTTTTCATTTAAATCAGTGGTGAAAGAAGGGGAGAAACTTTCAGGCTTTGATTCTAATTGTAAGATCTGCTAGACTAGTTGCATATTTAACAAGTAAGAAGGAAGTTTCAAAAAGATATACTAATGGTGTATGGCCTTACTCTTCCAAAAATAAGCTTAGATAGTAGTACGAAATAATAATCCTCTAAAAACCTGAAATATATTTTTCTGCGTAAAATGGTACCCATGCCAATTTTTAAGTTCCTATTGAAACACAGAGACATCAGCACAGAATTTTTTCCATCCTTGAATAGTTTTACTTGAATTGAGACGTGCTTCTTTTTTTAAAAAACTAGTTATATGACATAAAGGCAGCTAACACATGTAATGTGTTTCCGAGTCTATTTCCCTATCCAACTGCAGACAAACTCACAACCTTAGAAATATTATCAGTAAATAATACTAAGAATAAATACATTAGAGAATAATTGCCACACACCTTTTCATGATTTTTCAGCTTTCTCTTTCCTGTTTGTTTGTTTTAATCCTCCTAAACACTCTGAATGTGAAGTTCAATATTTTATTATTTTAAATAAGATGACATAATTATTTAGAAGATTCGTTAGATAATAAACTTGTTTTCTTATAACTTTCAGGGTATTGTGTTATATTATTTTTTACTTTAGAACAGAATAAGAGATTTTAGACAGTATCACAATATGTAGCTGTGACAAAATTGCTATTTTATTTCTGGTGAAAAATAATTAGATCATTCTGCACTTTAAAAAAATTCAGTGACAAATTTTGTTGAAAGTCATACTTCTTCCTGAAATGTTTATGCTTTGCTAAAACAGACATTCTTCATAAACAAGATATTTTTTATTCCAACCAAATCTACCTGTAAACAAACAGGCTTTGTCTAAAAAGAATTTGACAAGAAAAAGAGGGTTTTGTTTAAACAGTATGCACATATTTGGATGATTTTAATTAAATTGCCAAAACTAACATAGATTTATGCATCCATAACAGCACTCTGTTGGTCTTCCAAACAGTAGCACAAAATTCAAATTTTTGATGTTAAAGATCGTTGGTGATTTAGATGATTTTGGAAATGTTTTTAAAGCATCAGGTAGGTGGGCTAATATGATATGCTAACATCCTTTTGTGACTTTATGCAGATTAACATTGGTTGCAATAATAAAGCCACCAGAGCACAGGCTTCAGCACATAAAGACAGCCAAAATACTTAGTCTGGGCCTGGAAACTGTGCTGTAATGACAAGCTCATGGAAAAAGTGCATTGTCCCAGCTCAACTCTTGTTGCTTTCTGATCTGATTAAATGAGTCTTTCACCAAGTAGCAATGCATCTTCATATAAAAAATACCACGTCTTCATGCTTGGGGAAGCATTTCCCATCTGTGCAGCTGTGAGCCTGCACAGGGCATGGGTTTGGTAACACTGATGGCACCTGTCTGCCCTCCCTTTCTTTTTCCAGAGTACTCTGCTTTCCTCTCAGCAGTATGAAATGTCCTCTCTGCTGTCCTGGTTTTGGCTGGGACAGAGTCATTTTCTTCATAGCATCCAGTACAATGTTGTGTTTCGGATTTACAATGAAAATAGTGTTGATAACACACCAATGCTCAGTTTTTGCTGAGCAGTGCTCATATGATGTCATGCTCAGCAATAAAACTGGGAGAAAGAAAGAGAAGGGGGAGATGTTCGGAGTGACAGCATTTGTCTTCCCAAGAAACAGTTATGCATGATGAGCCTCACTTTCCTGGAAATGGACAAACATCTGCCTGCCAGTGGGAAGCAGTGAATGAATTTTCTTGTTTTGCTCTGTTTGCATGTACAGCTTTCGCTTTACCTAGTCAAGTGTCTTAATCTCAGCCCATGAGTTCTTGCACTTTTACCTCTCCAACACTATTTTGATCATAAAATCAAAACAAAATTTTCTTTCAAGAATCAGGAATTGTGGGGAGAGTAAGCAAGCAGTTGTTTAGTGCTCAGTTGCCCACGGAGGTTAAACAACACCAGGGGTTTTTTGAGCTTTTATTGCTGAGCATGATGCCATGTGACATGGGATATCCCACTGGTCTGTCTGGGCCAGCTGTCCTGGCTGTGTCGCATCCCAGCTCCTTGTGCACCCCTGACCTCCTCAATGGCAGGGCAGCACAAGAAGCAGAAAAGTCCTTGGCTCTGTGTAAGCCCTGCATAGCAGCAATAAAGGATCAATGTGTTTTCAACACATCACAAATCCAAAACACAGTACCATTCAAGCTACTATGAAGAAAATTAACTCTGTCCCAGCCCAAACCAGGGCATCTACGCAGGAGGAACAAATGGTCCTTAATATCATGACCCCATCTGCCCGGATCCAAGGGCCTAACATCATCCTGGCCAGTGACTCCATCTTGCAAGAAGCACAAGGTGACTCTGCTGGGCCCAGTTCCCTCAGTAGCATCGTGACTGGCCAGGAAGGCCCCAGGAGGTGTTCATGTGTGGAAGCAAGGCAGCAAGACCAACACAGTCTGGCAGTGTGGGGATGCAGACCATGACATAGTCACTTTAGTGTGTGCTCACCTGGTGCAACCAGAAAATGGGTCAAACAGCCTGAATAGCATAAAGTATGTAAAAAAATTCTTAGGATTTGGACTAAATGTCTCTGCATATCAGCTAATTTCCAGATGTCAAGGAAGTCTTTCATTGACATTTACCTCAGGCCTACCACAGGGTCCATGTATTTGCACAAGCAGTTACAGGGAGCATTTGACACCAGAACATATCACACAGGGTTACCTGTTCGTTTGCCCTGTCTTTAGCAAAAGACCATAATTAAAAGTTTTCTTTTGTTTCACATGTTTAATATTTATTGTGGATTGCTACAAGCTATAATGAAAATTCATTTTCACGATCTGTTTGAACCTGCTTATTTCAGGTTTTCTGAAAGGCAACAAGAAGGAGAGATGAGACATCTTGCACAGGAAGGTAAAAAAAAAAAAAAAGGAGGACAACAGTAAGAGAGAAAATAATGGAAGTGTTCTGCAGATAAAAACAATATGAGAGAAAAGATTGATTTTTTTCTCTGAAATAAGATGTCCCCAAAGCACTCTCATTTATTTGTCTAATGGCAGGGTAGGCCCCTTGCTACCTTTCCCTTATATGTCACCTGTGCACACCCACAGGGACCTGTCAGCTTGATTAAAACACATCAATTAGTTTCAACAGGCTTTGAATGAACCCCTGCACTGCTTATGGGCTCTATTTCTCTTTCAGGTCGGTGTGAAAAAGCCTCTTGCCAGTAGGGGGTGGATCTGTCCTGGAAACAAGGACAGACCAAGAATGCATCTTAATGCACCAAACACCACCCTGTTTTAATCATTATATTTATTTATAACAGTATAATAGGGAAAGTGCCAAGACATTATCTAATACACGGATGGTGCCTCAACAACTTTTCATCTTAGCCTGGGAACCATTAGGATATTCTGCTGCATAAATAACACAGTGAATTAAGTCTTCTCCTTGTATCAGCACCATATGTTAATAACAAACATATTTATAATGTTTATTTGAATAGCTTCAAAAGGGGATATTAAAGCAGATCAGTTGAATTGTAAACACTATTAAAACACTTTCTAAACTTTATCTCAAAAGCCTCTTAGTAGATGGTGAAATATTCTGGTGAGAAATTTAAAAAGTAGTGGGGAAAATGACATTTTTACAATGAACTTTGAATTTTTAACTACTTTAATTAGCTGTGTGAATTAGTTGATCTCAGTAACCAGCATGCTTACAGTTCTCCCGTAGACGAATAACAGTAAACGCTGGGCTGTGTTATTAGCCCATGGTCTTTCATCAGTAAAAACTTCTGTTACGTGAAGCTGCACCACTGACATGAGTTTCTGGGTGATGTATTAGAGTTAACATAAATACAGCTGATAGTAGCAGTTGCGTGGTCACAAATTAGACTAGTAAATCAAAAGTAAGTGTTTCCATGGCTATATTTGAGAAAAAGTAGCAAGTTAGCGAATTATTCTATGCGAGTTCACATTTCATAGAAAAATGTTTGTGAGTTCAATCCAAGAGACAATCTCATCTTTCCAGTCTTCCTGTTTGTTAGAAGTACTGCCATCAGCATTTTTTTTTTCTCTCTTTTTCAAAGAAACACCATTCCTCTATGAATCTGGCATCAAAAAACTAGTCAAGTACATTTTTTGTGTACACTGTTTCCTTTAAATGCATTCTTCAGCTAAACTTAGTAGTTGTTAGGACAGCGATGGGACTACCCAGTGGGAAAGAATATTTAGCCTTCTGCAACACAGGGAGATGCTGATTTTTTGTATCTGTATCCAGCCAGGTTAGTCAGCAGAAAATCTGGCTGCACAATGAAAACATTCTCAAAGGTTTCCACAATGGGCTAGAAATAAATGCCAGACATCTGTACATCTGAGTTAGACTCCTAAAAGAAAAAAATCATTGATGCCAAAGTTTTGATTTAATGCAAGGAAACAAGGAAAATACTATATTGGCTGGGATTCACTTGCTTAAACCATAGGCATCCAGTGTCATTTAATTTTTGTTAAGATATTCAAGAGATCTGTGTGTGGCTGGCATATATGTTATGGGATGTATGGAGGTCTTTGCCACAAAATCATTGAGATATGGCAGGATACCACAGAGCATCCAAAATGACATTATATTCCTTTGCATAGGCAGGTTAATTCTATCCACACTGACAAAAGCCTCAGTTGCCATTAAGAGCAGTGAAAGGTCTAGGTAGGTTCATCAATTCCTTTCTGCTTACATCCCAGAGACATACCTACTTCCTTGGCTATTTCCTGCAATTTCAGTCAGTCTGAGAAATTGGGATCTTCCTGGATATAATCCCCATACACATGTGAATGGTCTAGCTATCTGTCCCAAATTCTAAAAATTAGGTTTTGGAGTGAGAAACATTTCTGGCTACAGGACTGTTATCTCAATGTCTTAAAGGAGCCCAGGAATGGGTCTATAGGCTGAGCACTTGCTTACATGTAGAAATGAACTCACTAACTCTTTCACTGTGCCTGACACAAGTCATACATCAACAAAGTTCTTTAAAACAGCTGAGCCTTTCTGCAGCTTCCAATCTGCTACAATGCAGCTTGTGTAGCAAAATGGTGAGCCAGTGGTGAAATAATTCAGCTAGATCTGGCAATCTTGAATTAAGTTGCACAAGTACAGTATTTTCCACCCAACTCCCTGAAATTACATGGTGTAGAGGTAGATGCACACTGATTATTTCCGTATGCGCAGGTGGAACTACGGTGCTGTGTTTATGGACCTCGCTCTTAGTACCAATAATATGGCTTAGAAGCCAAACTTCAGAAGTCAGTGCAAAATTATAACAGAAAAATCATTTGGGCATATAAACCTCACAAACAAGAAGTCTGAAAGGCATTAGGAGAATATAATATTGTACGGCCATATACTCCAAAAGGTAGAAAATACCAGAATTTATCTGGTAGTGACCACATACCAACCTAATTTCTTTTTCTTTAAGTATATGCATTATAGTATGGTGTGTGATTGTATTCTAACATGTCACAGAGAATTAGCAATTTCAGTGCACTGGACGGCATAGTCTGAATAAGGAAAAAAAAAAAAAAAAACACACCAGACAGCAACTCAGGCAGTAAGCACTGCTTCTCAGAGACTTGGAAAGAAAAAGCAGTGTAAGGCTTTATTTCAGGCTTGCTACATTCCTGGGGAATATATATATATATGTATATTTAATATGCTATATGAGCTATGAAGGTGGAGTTGAAATTCAGTCAGTCACCAGCTGTATGGGGTAAGGGGTCACTGATCAATGCTTGCACCTGGTCTCTTAACAAGCCCACTATTGTACCACATATGTAATATCTTCAAATGCCTGTAAAAGGCCAGCTCTGTGCTCTTTGTCAAAGATCACAGAATTACAGAATCACAGAATGGCTGAGGTTGGAAGGGACCTCTGAAGATGATCTAGTCCAACCCCCCTGCCGAGCAGGATCACCTAGAGCACACTGTGCAGGATGGCATCCAGGCAGGTTTTGAATATCTCCAGAGAAGGAGACTCCACAACCTCTCTGCGCAGCCTGTCCCCGTGCTCTGTCACCCGCACAGTAAAGAAATACCCTCTCATATTCAGCCAAGTTAAGATGGGTTAAGATTAATTGAGTAGTGTTTTTTTGTATTTTTGTTTCTGAGCAAGAAAAGCTAATACAAAATATTTTGGTTTCTGTAGCATTTCATGTGGGCTTTGATCCATATTTTTCTTGTTGAAGAGTTTTCTGCTTTCAGAATAGATCATATCTTATTTTTCTAACCAACAGAAGAATACTTCTGAATGTATTAAAGTCTAAACTAGCCTCTGAATTCTGACACTCCTCTCCACTCTCCCTTAGAACAGCAGGAGTACATCTGTAAATGGCATCCTTGCTTCAGTGGCATTTGGTTAAGGGCTTTGACCAAACCACAGTAAGAACAAACATCCACATTAAGATTCTGAGATGTGCTACCTACTTCTGCCACTTAGCTGTGAATTCCTGCCTGACTTCTGGATCATGGGAGGGATCAGGGCAGGCTGGGTTAGAAGGGGTCTAAGTTCCTGAATTTGGCTCTTCCCATGTGCTGTTGGACAAGAGGGAGATCATGCTGTGACTACACTGGAATTATTCACTTAGCATGACAGGATCAAATTGTTGTTTAGAAATAACCTTTCATGTATTAAAAATCTTAACATGCCAGATGGAAGAATTAGCTCATAGTCATCCTGCAAGATGCAGGAGTAGCACTAGTCTTGACTTTGTTACTTTCTTCAGCATTACAGACCTTCACGCACTTTGGTCTGATTACCAAGAGAGCCTTGGTGAAGTCCACAGAGTACATAGCAGATCTCTACAATGGCAAACTGTATGCTAAATGCTGCTCTTAAATATGATATTATTTTAATATTTTTTTCATTATATTGTTTGAAGCGGAGCCGCTCAGTCTGCCTGGTGAAGTCAGCCAATTTTTAAACATGAACTGAAATTTGAAATGCTTATTTTATTAAGGCAAAAAAATGCCAACATTGAAAATATAATTATTAATTTTAAAATGTTTTAGTTATTTTGCCTCAAAAAAAAAAGTCTTCAGTTCATAGATTTAGAAACGTATGTAACTTATTTATGTTGATTGATTCTTTAAGCATGTAAGTGAGTTTCTGTCATAAAATCTTTAAGCGATTAGAGACAGAGTATCCAGTAAACATATTATATCCACAAACAAAATGAATATATGTGCTATTTAACCCATATTAACCCACTGTGTGAAAACATTTAACAGCTGCCTATTCTTCAGTTTTGTTCTTCAGACAATTTAATGGAAATTATTTCCTCCTGTTAGATTCTTTGCTATACAGACTTTTTCCATTATACATTTTTCTGCCATTGCACTTTATAAGGAATCTTTTTACCAGTACTTATTGACATTTAATGGCGGGCAAGCCACCAAAAGTTCAAGTCTCAGAATGACCTCATTACTTAATTTTGGCTTCATTCTGCTTCCATATTTGAGGTTGGAAAAAAGACAAGTGAATAAAGGACTCAGCTCCATTCAGTATTGATCACCATGACCTTGAAAGCCGTATTTTACCCCTTTGTGTCCAACACCCATACTTTTCAGAAAAAAAAAAAATAGACTGCCTTATTGACTTTGCTTGTTGTTTCCTCAGTAAGACACTTGACTATGTCTATCTCTTTGTCACATTTTTTTCCACATTTAGGTCTACTGTTGTGACACTATGAATCACATTTCTTCAGTAAAGCCTTTCATAGGTTATATCGTGGGTTATACTACTGACAAGGTACATTCATTTAAACAACTTAAATATTTTAAGGGATCTCACAGAACTTTGCTACTGTCTGAAAGGCATTACGTATATAATGATATAGAGCATATATTTTCATTATAACCACTTGAAGTTCTGGCTTACCATGAGAAATCTTCACTGAGAGTTAAGTGCAACCCATTACCTCAGCTCATTGCTATTCTTAACTCAGGATATGCCTAATGGAAGTCAAAGAAGTGATATACCCTTAGACTTTGTTATGCATTTTATTCTCAGTTCTTCCAGACTTTGGTTAAAAAAAAAAAAAAAAAAAAATGCACAGGTTGTATGTTGTAACTGATGCAGATGAGAAAGATGGGTTTACAAGAACCGTCAGCCACTTTCATTTGAAATGTTTATCTCTATATTAAAAACATTTCAGCTGGATCCAACACTGCTTACCATACCAACATATATGGGTTAATTTCTGCTGTGCTAGCTTTCACACCATACAGAATAGCCATACCAGGGCAGCCTCCTGTTTAGGTTTTGCTTGTAGAGAGAGATGGGCATCCCAGAGTAGGACTGACAACAGCAAGAAGCAGAGGAAGTACCCACCAGGAAGAAAACAATAAAGAAATCTGTGCATAAAGCTATGTCACTAAGAATGTATGGCAGAATTTCTCTAGGACTTGGCTACACAGGAAGTACCTTGGGATTCCCAATCCAGCATTCTCTCATGAGGTAAGTCCTCATGTGCTTCTTCCCATAAAATCAAACAGAACTTTTCTCAATTTTATGGAATAGTTAATGGATATCAAGAGTGGATATTGGCAATCTGATTATATGAACCTTTTCATCAGCTTGAGGAGAGTCTGATTTACAATTCTCACCTTACCAAAGGGTACCATTCCTATTCTGGTAAGTCATGCTCTTCTTCCTCCATCTAAAAGCCTACTGACATGCAGTGAGCTTGACAGTTACTGAGTTAGAAAGAAGGAATGGGGAGCAGCTTGACCCAGCTTTCCAGAAGGGAGGCTGTTGGTTCTTCCACAGGAAGGTATAAAGACAGAAATAATACAGTGTAGATCAGAAGCCAGGTTTTCCACCTGCCAACTCAATACTTTTGAACAGCAAACTAGGAGAAGCAATCATATTCCACTGTTTCTTTTCTTCCAGGACCATAGTCATTGGCTCAAGATATTTCACCTAACTGATTTAATTAGCTTGACAAGCCCCTATATTTTAGGCTTTGCAATCTTTATACCCGCAGAACAAAAACCCAGAGTAAGATTCTGACATTGGTGAAAAAATTACAAGAACTATCATTCATTCGAAATCTAACTAGCTGAATAGGTGTGATATAGAACTGCACATTATAAGGGACATTAGAGGCAAAATCCCATTCAAAGTGCATTTAGCTTGTGCAGCATGCAATAAATATTATTATTTATACATTTATGCTTCTATTTTTATCAAACAGACAAGAATAACTTGTCAAAAACATATTTTTAAAAGTCTTTGCATGATTCTCTCATGGCTAATATATTCTTGACAACTGAGGGGAAAAGGTATTTAAGTAGACATGGAAATTCAATGAGAAATGAAGAAGTTTATTTAGAACTCCAATCACAATTCCCTTTTGGGAGGAAAATTAAATGTAAACCTGCTGAACTCAGAATTTTTGATTGATTAAAAAAAAGAGAGAGAGAAAGACAGAGTGCCCTTTTTTTCATGATTGATCCATTAGCTTATTAGTATATTTTGTTGTTGTTGTTTGTTTGTTTTTTCCTTCTGAAGGTTTCTTTTCTCATTTCCACCTCCTCCATGAAGAACACCAGATCCAGTGTTCTTCATGGAGGAACCTGAAGTTCCTCCTGAGCTGTGCTGGAGACAATTCAGCCTCTTATAGCTGCTAATAGCTGTTTCTGTACCATTTTCTTCTGCTTCCTAACCTGGGAATTGATCCTTAATTCAAATGCAGAATAATATCCCTCAAAAGAATTTGGGGTAATCCTTACTGCCTTCTCACTTGGAGAAGTGAGCCTACTTGGAGCCTACACTGGCTCCATTTCCTGTCAGGAAAAGGCTGATATTCAAAGGTCAGCACTCTCCTGCCTTCTTTCTTTTGCTTCTATTTCCCATATTAAAATAAAATGAAACCTTTTTCTTGTTTTGAGTTTATGATGTTGCCTGTGAATAAAGAATTTTGTTAAAAGAATTGGGAATGAGCAAGTGTTGAACTCTATGCTGAGACATTCTTTTTACCTTAATTCAACTTGCAAAGAGCAATACTTAACCAGCTTATTCTTTCTGGTCAGTCATATTAATGATGTAAATGAGCATTTCATATATGGAATGAGAAACAATGGGCCTACAATTTTGGCTCTTATAATGTTGGCAAAGTCCAAAATTCATGGGTAATGATATCAAGTTTAAGTTTATGGACATCAACCCAAACTTGTTACTAGTTGGTCATAATTATGCTCTCACACGAATAATCCAGATGGTTCTTTGTTGTTTGCATAATTACAGGCTAAATTGTTGTCAGACATTGAAAAACTTTTGAAGTGCTCTTTTTATCCAAACAATAAATCAAGATCAGGAATATAGAAAACAGTAATCTGGGGAAACATATTCTATGAAAAATAACAAAAAGATATGTTACTCGGAAAAGACAATTTCTGAAATTTGCTCAAGTTGCTGAAAAAGCCCATGAATTGATGTTTGGATAATGATTTAAGTTTCTTACTGATGGATGGATTTTTCTTTAAGGAATTCTCCCTACTTCAGTCTTTGAAACAGGTTGAGGCATTTCTACAGCTCTTTGTCCATTCTAGATGCAAAGACTGTGACATACCAACACCGCACCAGAGGGAAATTGACCTCAGCTTGCAGAAGTCGCTAGATGGAAACATATCAGAAATCACAGAGTAGGAAAATTTCATCCAGAAAAAAAGTACAAGACAAGTAGTAAAGGCACAAATCTGTCATCCTTGCCAGATGGGAAAGGCAACTAAGCAAACTCTGAAACTTCAAGCTATATGGGGTCCTGATCCTTGGTTGGGGTGGAGGAAGGCCCAAGAGGAGGGGTCCCTCAGGGCCCTGACAACCCCAAGGGCCATGGTCATAGAATAAAGCTGATGAAATTAAATGTCATGGCTATTAAATGACCTCACCAGCAATGCCCCAGACACAGTCGTACTTCTACAGTACTAAGAAAAGCAGATCAGGATCCATAAAAGCACATTCAGTGCACGTCGAAGGCTCTTTCAATTGTATTACTGTCCCTAGACTCCTGAACAATATTTGTAGTGCTGCAGCAACTCCACCAGCAAACTGGGCTCTGGAGAGTAGGTGCTTCGTGCTGGCAAAACGTGCTGCAAAATCAGCGTGTCACACTCGTCACAGCATTGCTGTAACAGAGACTTCTTCCTCTGGTGTTGCCTCTGCAGACACAGTAAATCATTTTCTCTGGCTACTGTTCATGAGAATGTAGCCAAGGGAAAACTTTAAGATGTTATGGGGGTGACAATTCCTGGCAAAGATAAGTTATAGTACAGTAAAAAGAGCCAAGGAGCTGTTTTATACTCTGTTCTGAACAATGATGGATATTCTGCACTAAGTTGCATTTAAGGAATACTTTAAGAGCTGAAGGAAAAGAAAGCATTTGCCATTTTCTCTTTTTACTCTTTCTTCTTTTGAAAGTCTCTCCAAATTAAAATTAATGTATAACATGTATGAGTTACGTCCAGAACATATGTTATATGGCACAGAAAATCTTACTTTTTATGCATATTTCTTCCATTAGAATTAGATGATTTTTTTTCTTTCCACTGTACCACATTGTTTTCAGTCTGATTTAAAGCTCCAGAAATCTTCGAGCAATTAGCAAAAGGGAACTTTTACTTCTTATTAGCTCATTACATTTGCATTTGTAGAGGGGCTCTGGAGACACAAAATCACAACATACCTATTCTTACCAGGCAGTTAAGAATAACATAGAGGCCCCCTTTTGGTAGACCTAGCTATTATGATTCACTTTCTTAAGCATGTAACCTACTTTTCCTGTGCTCATCACAATGCATTGTACTCAGATCTAGAAGTGCCTTTCCCACTTACTACTCTAGAACTGTTTGTCAGTAGTTTGACAGTATGGTCACAACTAAAGTCAAACAGTAAGAGTGGCACCCAAAATACACATAGGAGAGAAAAAGCAAATTAGAGAAAATGCAATAAATTCCATATGGCAACTAAGAAGTTAGCGCAGCAATTCAGTGGCTTTCATTTCAAGTATATTTTCTACCAAGCACCTCATCTCTTGAGCACCATCCAAATCAAGCATTCCAAATGGCCTAACTTGATTTCTCCATAGCAGGACCTCTTCTCCTATTTTGATTTACTTTAGAACTAAAAAAATGCAGTTAAACCTTGGTTACTTGAAATTCAGTAATGCAAAATCATTCCTTGCCTGAAACAGATTTGTGTTACCTGAATATAGCAGTGAACTGTTAAATCTTTGTTTACCTGAACTTGTGAAAATAACCAAGGTCACTGATAGTTCTAAGACTAGCATAAGAAACATCTAGAAAAATGAATTTTAATAACAAAAACACTTAATAGCTTTTCCCAAATTCTCTGAAACAAAGTCCCACAGTTATCGCTAACTCCACACTTTGTCACTCACCCAGTCTTTGATATGGCAGGTGAAAATTTAATAGCTCATATTAAAAAACCTCTTTCTGATATTTTGGTGCCACTCAACTTACTTTGCACTTAGCATCAAGAAGAAGAGTGTGTGGACTTTAAAATTTATCCAGCACAGAGTGAAAAATGTGATAAAAAGTCTTCTAGAGACTTCAAGTTCTTAAAGTAATTTACCTGTCCTTGAACAAACTGACTGTAAACCCTCACTTGGAGATTACATTACACAGATAAATTACCTTACATCACATGAACCCAGGGTTTTTGTCTGTTATAGGTTTGTGTATTGTTTTTTCTGTTTTAATAAAATCAATCACTTCTATCTGATTTCAGAAAATGGTAGCAACCCACCTGTACTGGGAATTATCTGTACAGTCAGAGAGAGGAAGAAAAATGATCAAACAATAATTTAAGCTAGATACTGGTTTATTTAATTACTGTTGATACAAAGAGAAACATGTTAGTTTTGTCACAAAAATCACAACTTGTTCAACTATCTGTTCTTTCATGAGTCTCAAAGAAAAAAATAAAAGTGAAAATAAAGCCATGGTAACAATTCTTCCAGCAAGCAGCTGTCAAAATGTGGGATAAAAATATGGACCTTAGTTTTACACCATTTTAAAACTATATCCAGTTTTAAAAATTATTTTGGGGATTTCTTTTTCTTTTTTTTTTTTTTCCTTTTCTTCTGTAAATCAGATTCTGTTTTCTTTACCCTGTTCCCTTAATTCTAAAGCTCATTAAGCTAATTTTTAACTTTTCAATTTACTTCCTAAATTGTCAACTGTGGAGTCAATGAAAGGGAATCAAAGAGAAAGGCAGTTGGTGAATTTGTGCATTCTTTTTTTTGTTTTGTTTTTTGTTTTTTTTTGTTTTTCACTTTCTTGATGATCTCATGCAACTGCCCTCCCTTGGGTAGTTGTCTCACAAATATCAGAGAAAGAATAAAAGAATAATCTTTTTTCTTTCCCTTTCAATCTCTAGAGATATTCAATCAGCAAGCCCTAAATACTTAATAACTTGTTGATATCTCTATCAATCATTAAACAAAAATAAAAAATGAAAAGAACAAAACACCACAAGCCCTCATGCTCACTCGTCACTGACAGTTTTGCCTGTGCTGTCGAAAAAGGCAAACTTGACTAACAATTACTCAAGGAAGTATAAATATAAATTTTGCTTTCTATTTCTTTCTTAGTCCATGCTGAATACACTTTCACCAGTTGTGTGGAGAATTCCTACAAATTTAATTTAATTCCCTAACCTCTAAGAAAATACCTTTGTTTGTCTTTATCTTCAGTAAGAGTACTATTCTTCAGTAAGAGTACTTATCTTCAGTAAGAGTACTATTGTACTCTTATAAACATAGTATACATAGTATATAAGAGTACATATATATAGTATAGTGAATATGAAATAACCAGCATAGCATGAACACATGGAACATGCTAATTCTAGTGACAGAAAGTGCCTGAAACTTGCTCCCTCAACAAAAAGTCATTGTAACAGTTAGAACCATGTGACTCGTACCTAACATTTTCATATTTAAGTATCTTCTTTAACTTAATCATATAGACTGACAAGATAGATTAACTGGCCAGTGGAGAGAAGCAGAACATGATTCATTCCTTTTTTTTTCAAATTTATTTTGTTTCAAAGAATCATGCTTTGAGAGTATTTATAAGACAGAAAGGCAGACTTTCACAGGAGTCTAGATAATCAGATAGACTCCTTTTTTATTTTATTTTATTTTTTTCAGAGGATTAAGCTTAAGTGGCATGGACTCTACCTTGTTTTTTTGAGTAACTCTTTGCAGCTTTTCTTGAGCATCCAGAATCATTCTAGAACCAATCATTATAGAGAGAGACAGATGGACAGAGATCTTTAGAATGTTTTTCTTTCTCTGTAGCAAGAAATATTTTGAACTTTTTTCAACAGCTGAAATTTCTGTCACAGCAGTGACTTAAGACAGAGGTTGTGTCCTTCTTGTTGACTTGTGTTTGAATTTTTTTTATGACATAGTTTCCAAATGTCTACAAACTCAGGGACCTGAACATGGTGTCACAGGCAGTGGTTTTGAGATTATTATTATTTTTTAAGTCTATTTTACTATTGGAGTGATTGAGAATTACAAAAAGGAAGATTAGTCTTGAGGGACCAAATAAGTGCTGAACCTAATCAGGACATGTATAAATATAAGTATGTATATATATATCAAATCCTGCTCGTTTTGTTGGCATTAACTTCTCAAAAGTTGTTTTTTAATAGATACAATGTTTTTTATCTACTGGAGAAGGAAAGGACAAGAAAAACAGAAAACATGGAAGAGAAAGTCAAGGTTGGTATGACACATTACGGCCTCTGTAAGTGGTCATGGTGAAAGATCAGAGACCAGAATCAAAACTTACAGGAAGCAGAAAAGTAGAACTGTAAAGGGCATTAGAAGTCAGTATTGGCAATATGAGTTCAGGGAGAGAAGAAACTTTGAGAAAGAATGAAAATATAAGGAAAACACATAGAAATGCCAGAAAGGTAATGAATTTAAGATGAAACAATATGCTGGATGTTCACTCCTTTACTCGTTAACAGGCAAGGACTGAGCAAGCAGTAGAAAAGGTCTTGTGAAGAAAGTAGAAAGCACCAAGCTGAGCCATTTTATGTGCAGTAAGTCAGAAGAATTTAGCAAGACACAGAATGTGGCAATGCTTTATTCAATTACTGGCTTGAATAAACCTAGTACGTTTGCTGGGGATTGCAGGATTGCACCCATAATCACAGGTTTCACCATCACGATTACAGTCTAGAAACTGCTTCTCCAAATTAGTCTTGCATTTATGTGGTCATGTTTGTTTTGGCACTGCAATATGTATACAGTGTACTACACATTGCTGTCTTTAATACTTTTTAACAAATACATTATTTGCAGCTTTTTGGAAACATTAGTCTAATTGAGCCCAATTCTCAAACTGAACACTTCTTTGTTATAAGCAAATTTAGCTCTATGATTTATCCATGCTGTAATTGTGTTGATGAAGGACAACATCACTGTGTGGCAAAGGACAATGAAATTTTCTTTTTGAAGTCTGATTTATTTCTGTTATTCTTCCAGGCATTTCATTTAGCCATTATGATATTTGTTGTCTATTTTGTAGCTCTTGCACTTCATACTGATGCTGTTATGTGCAATATTGTTGCATATTATAATTCTTACTAAATCATTATTTTTTTAATTGCATCTGGTAATAGGTAGAATGTTGTCCATTCTACATATAACTAACGAGCAAAGAGGAAAATATGTTAAAATATGTATTTAGTACACAACCTAAAGTTCATCTTTGGTATAAGTCTAATGTGTAGTTAATAAGTGATGGTACAGATATTATGAAAACAGTAAAATATGCATTCAAAACCACGTTCTTATTTTGTCTTGTTTCCCCTTTCCTTCCATCTATTCTGTTATAAAATATATTGTTATGGATGTGTACATATTTTTAATAGCTAGAGTGCATATAGCAGCTCATTCCCAATTAGAGTAGTTCTCATTTGTTCTGCTTTGCCATACCTTCACCTTTTTTCCTGACTTCTTCTGAGCAACACCATTCTCATTCCCTGCCTTTTCTCACTGCCATGGAATCATGATCTGGTCCTTGCTATACCATTTTGTTTAGCTGAATTGGCTCCCAGTGAAACCAGGTAAAAAGCAAAAATAGCTCATGAAAGTAGCAGAATAAATCCAGCAAGAGAGAGCAAAAGTAATCATCTTGGTCAGATGAGAGCTGGGAAGAAGATGTCATGCTTAAGTTAATGTTAACTAACATGTTCATAATTATTTATACAAGCTTTTACACTGAAAAAAAAAAAAAGAAACACATAGAGAATATTAATCATGTTGGAACCAGAAACTTAGGAAACTTAGTTAAAAGGTTTTTTTTGCTTTTGTTTTTGTGTTTTCTTGTTTGATTTTGTTTTTTTGTTGTTTTTTTTTTTTTTTTACAATCCAATAATAATTCCCCAACCACAGATCCCTTCTTTTTTAAAGATGTCAGAAGATGGCAGGTTTGTCCTATTAAGGAAGGAGAAAAAAGTAAAAATATTGGAAAGATTTAGTGTAATAGGAGGAAAAAAATACCTTTTTTTTCTCTATTAATAACACCTACACAACTTGTCATTTTTGCCATCTCAGACATACCAGATCTTGTAGGTAAAGTTTTCTAGAGCATACATACATACATGAACTATGACTTGAGCACTGTAAAAAATATAAATCCCATGAGCTGACTGCAAGGGTCTCTAATCTGTTATTACTATTTTCAACAATTCTAGGAAGACTGGATGAATTTCAGAAACTGTAAGAAAATTAACTTTGCACCAATATTTAAAAGGGATAAACAAGCTGACCTGCCTAAAGTTACTCTGTCAGCTTGATCTTGACCCTAAACAAAGTAGTAGAGCAGATTGTGAAGGAATGCATTGTTAAATAATAAAATAATATTAGTGCCCCTCAGAACAATCTTCTGGAAAACAGATTTTGTGAAACTAGTGTGATTTTTTTTTCCCAGTGAGATTACAAATTGAAATTCCAAGCTGACAAAAATACTAATATTAGAGTATATGACTAAACGTCTGTAAAACCTTTGACTTTGTATATCAGGACATTTTAATGAATAGTATATAATGCTACAGAGTTAACACAGTGAACAGTACATATATTATCCATTAACTAAGTGACAGATGTCAGGGAAATCATCATCAAGCAGGTGTGCTTTTAGTGTGATCCCATAGGTAATATCTTTTAATGAGTTTTTATCAATGACCTGGAAGACAACATAAAAACATCATTAACAAAGTTTGCAGATATCTGGAAGAGTTAGAGCTTTGCATATAACAAAGAAACATTACTGACAAAGGGCAAACTTGATTGCTTGATAAAGTAGAAGCTTATAAACAGCATGTGTTTTGATATGAACACACCAAAAAATCAAGTGAGAGAGAGAATAAGGAATAAAGGACATCAACCAGACTAACAGGAGAGGAGATGCTAACATGGGAAAAACAGTAATTCTGGAAAGATCCAGTGTCATAGTCCTGCTCTAAATGGATTTATGTGAGATTCTGTTTGAAAGGGTGACCCTTGAATTTAGTAACAAGGGGTTTCTGGGAAAGTGTAGAGTCAATATCACTTTTGTACTTGTCCCAAAGCAAACATTACTGGAATACTCAATCAAATTCCTATGCTTGTAGTTCAAGAACAATTGATAGAGTGCAGAGATGATTTGTAAGGATAATTAGTTTATAAGACATAACTTATAAGTATATAATAAACAAAACAAAATAAAATAATATATAATGAAATAAATCCAGACATCTTAATCACTTTAACATAGATAAAATGAAGGTATGAGTTGATCTTAGTTTACATATGCCTATGTGAGGAAAAATAGTATTTAAAAGGATTATTCTATATCAGTCATGGTCCAGCTTCAGTAAGGTTTAATTCAGCCTGGCCCTATGTCCTGTGTCACAGGTCAAGATAGTTAACCACAGAGGTCCTTTCTGAACATGTAATCTATGACTCATATACAACTGCTCATTTCAGACCAAACAGAATTACGAGTTGGATTTGAATAATTTCAAGTAAGGTTATATATGGCTATACTGCTAAAACAGACTTCTGTAAGAGATTGTAGCTTAAACAGCTTCTCTTCACTGAGATAGGACTTACCAAGAAAGAATGAAAACTGAACCATTTGTTAGATTATGGAAATAATTTCTTAGCTATGGATTCCACACCTCAAATATATAGTGCAAAGGACTAACCTCTTTATTATTTTTTTTTCTTGAAACAGAAAAATATCCATGAAAAAGATGGTGTTTGTTTCTGGTTTTAATCAAACTCACTTTTTTATTTTTTTTTTTTAAAGTCAAGCCTTTAAGATAATTAAGGATGAGAAAAGCAGTTCAGTTAACATAGGAAATGAACCACACTCTGTCCCAGATGCTGACAAAACATGAATGATCATGTGAAGAATGAGGTTAGGGAAAATACTCCCTTAGTTTAAAGAGAAGAAGTTATTCATATTATTAGTTCTAATATGGGAAAAAATAAAAATAAAAATAACAATCACAGCTGCTTCCTAAACTACAAGTACAGCTGCAAGCAGATATACAGAGGGAACTTCAGAGAGGAGAAAAATGCAACATCACTTCTGCAACAACAGAAAATTGTCTAGATATATTATTCAAAAAACTGTGATCCCCATGTCAAAGAGGGTACATATTGATGTTGAATATGTTGCAGTGCACAAAAAGGAGCAAGGGGAGGAAGGAAAATATCACCATCAGCTCTTGCTCAGTTATAGGGCACTGCTTAACATACTGCTTTACTTAACACACTTTGCTTTACAGTTAAAAAAACTAAACCATAGTGAACCAAGCTAAAACATGGTTGACTAAACTCATTTATTTCAGCTGCCTGACCTGTATAAGTAGAAAACGAGTCAGAGATCCCTGCAGAAGAAAGTGCCACATCTACAGAGAGCTGAAGATGAGGCCCTCACAGAGGTGAGGAGAGACCAAAGCAAGAAGCAACTGATAAGCGTTCAAACTTTTGAATGCCTTATCCAAGCCTCTCTGGTCTGGAAGCATGACTGGAAATAACTCAAACAGGATTTCTTGAAAGATTTCCAGAAGTACTTGGTTTTGGCTGGGTCAGTAGTACAGCAAGAATAGCCTTTCTGGGATATTTTGGTATTGCTGTTTCCTGTCCCAGACACAAACAGAACATTTGGTCTTTTTCTTTCTCCTCTCTTCTCTTCCTGCTTTCCTGCCTTTCTTTCTGTCTCCCTTTCTCTTTCACAATTTATTTTCAACATTTCCACACAGTTCAGGCTGTGGTTCAGTTAGAGGTTAGGACAAAAGATGGGAACAATCCCACAGCTTTGTCCAGAACGATCACCAAGTGCCCTACATGCTTCCTGAAGAAAATTTCTATACACCAAAGCCCAGGGTTCTGCAGAGAAACTGAGAAATAAGAACATTTTGTACAGTATGGAAATGGGAAACTAATGGAAATTATCTTCAGGAAAAAAATATTTCTCTTTCTCCTTATTAGCACTGTATATACAGAGAGGCATATGTACTCATATGTGTACACATACGCAGCCAGATTCTCTCCCCAGCTATGCGTGCACTGTTCCCATTGAAGCACGGAAGCCACACACATGCATCTGAGGGCAACATGTGGATCCAACAGCTGTTTTTTTTAATGTAGCCACATTAATTACAGAGCTCATTGACCACTGCGTACAACTGAAACTCTGACCACACTGAGCAGAAGATGAGCCTTGCTGTGCCACTTCTGAAACACCCCAGTTTTGAAGATTCTCATCTATTTGTTCCTGCATTGCACATTAACCCTCCCTTCCTTCACCAAAGACTCCTTGCTAGGTACGTGGCCACACACAAAGCCTGCCTGGCAGCCAAGGAGCTCATAAACCAAGCACTGTAATCTACTCTGCTGGCAGTACGGAGCACTATGGTCGCAACTGGGATAGTGTTGTTGCTGACTTGGACAGACTTTCATTAGCTGTTTCTGTTCCAGGGTTGGCTGCCACAAGGCCTTCCCAGCTGTCTTCTTTCACTGGCTTGGTTCAAAAGCCCCAGCAACTTGCATACATAGAGAATGGGTTTACTTCATTCTGGTATATACATGCACATTCACCCAGCTGCATTTATTGAGCTGGAAGTGGTCTCCATACACATACTCATTGACAGTTAAGCAAATGAAAATCAGTTTCCAACACTTGATAATAAAAAATAAAATATTTAAATGATAAAATGATAAAAAATATGGACTTTGCATTACTGCTAAGGACCAGACAATGGGCAGAAAGGCTATAATGAAAAACCTGTGACATATAATGACTGTAATAAGTGTTCTGTATTTCTGGGTATTGTATGAGGCTTTAGGAAATGGTCACCTGAAAAAAGGCAATGTGTTTTTTTGGCATAGAAAAGAATCTGACATCATATAACATATACTAGATGCTAGCACTACCTTTGGTGTCTTTGACAAAAAACATGCATCTTGGACAGAAATTCTAGTGGAATTGCAGCAGGACTGAGCTTTGCTTTCTGTGATTCATTAATTCTTTGTTTACCTCCTCATTTGTTTTAATGCTGGGAAAAAAAAAAAAAAAAAAAAAAGAAAGAAAAAAAAAAGACTCATTCTTCAGCTGCATCCCATTCTTAAATATCAAGAAAATACAAATTGCTCTTTCTCCAAGGACCTACACCACAGCACAGCAGCTGAAGAGTTACTTTCTAACAATGCATTGCTAACTTTGCTTTGTTTGCCCAATATTGAATTACACAGTTGGAAAGGGGAAGACAAGGTGAAAGTGCCTTTAGAATACAAAAGTAATTACCCTGGCTGATTTCTTTACAGAGACAATTAAGAGTCAGAAAGGCTGACTACATTTTACCAGCTGGAAATCCTGCCCTACAAGGTCAGAAAGGGGTAATGCTGCTAGCATCAAGAGGAATGAGACAGCAAGGTAAAGCATTGCCACCTCAAAAGTATACCTCATCAAGGGACATCTGCAGCTAATAACAGCTTTTGGGAGTAGTTAATTCAATAGTGCACTAGCTGATTTTGATTTTTCTTCCTGGAAGTATTTTATAGACTTATCATTCCTCCTGCATCAGAGATTTTCAACATTTTTGATTTATTGATGTTAAGAAATAACCATCCAGTATGTACAAACTCTGCCACAGGAGATTCTGTAGCCTCATATTGATTTTTTTGCTGTTTTGTAAATTAAAAATAAAGTCTCATAAAGTAATGTGAAATTAAAAACAAAAACAAAAGCACACAGAAACAGTGGCATTCTAGTAAGGAAAGAAGCTGAGGTTTTCTCAGCAAGGAGAAGCACAACAAAGAAAGAAAGAAAATG
Source organism: Heteronetta atricapilla (assembly GCA_011075105.1). Taxonomy (NCBI): domain Eukaryota; kingdom Metazoa; phylum Chordata; class Aves; order Anseriformes; family Anatidae; genus Heteronetta; species Heteronetta atricapilla. Next base: position 33,789,096 of record CM021731.1, read on the forward strand.
GTAAAATGGTAAAATGTAGGAGTCTTGTAGGAAAATGATGTAGAAGTCAAGTACTTGCAGCAGAGTTATTTCCATCTATTTGATGCAGATCTTGTATTTCAGATGCTCATTTAGCCCTCACCTTTAGTCTCCACACTTTCATGGGTGAGATTTGCTCATTCACTTCTGTTCTTTATACTGTTAACGGAACATGTCATCCCTTGAACTCACCTTTGTATAGCAAAGGTTCTCTAATTTCTTTTTGCCTTCTTAATATAGCACTCATACAGTGATAAGTACACTTGTATGCTTCATCTCTTCACACCTCCTTCACTGTTCTTTAGACAAGGTATTTGTATTTGTTGATTTGAAAAGACAATGTAAAAAAAAAAAAAAAAGAAGAAGAAAAGAAGAAAAAAACCTGAAAGACCATCTGCTGGGCAAATGGGTTTCACAAAGCACCTTCCTTTTGCTGATATCCATTAAATGAAATGGAGATTTGTTTAAGTAATGATACTTTTAAAATATTTCTTAAATGTTTTCTCGGTTATGTAACAACACAGATTTGTTAAAGACACAGTCCCCAGAATGTTAAGTGCCAAGATATGAGAACCTTTGTTCTGAGACTGTAATCTTTAGCACTAAAAACCCGATAATGAAATGATGTTTTGATCCCTGATAGAGCTCTGTGAATTCTGAATAAATAAATATAATTTCCTATTATTGTAAGAAAACATTTAAAAATATTTCAGTAATAACTCATTTTAAGGAAAGGGTATATTCAAATGATGCATATAGATATCTGAAGTGTATACAGAAATACCAACAAAATTCACTTTAAAAACAACGTCAGCAAGGTCTTTCATTTCGTCAGAGGAGGTCAGGTTAAAAATAGTAATATCTGTGCAGATAAATTATTTTGCTTGCCTTTATTTATTTATTTATTTATTTTTCCCACAGAATATGTTTCTGTTGCAGTGTTTTTACATGTATATAAACATCCTCTACTACAGTTTGGATAAGTCTTCTGAAGATATGGCTACACTTCAGCAGGAAAAGGCATGTAGAAATACCCACATTAACTGACGGCAGGGGTAAGAACAGGAGTTGGCCTGTTAGTACCTCAGCACTGCTGTTTCCAACCAATTTAAAAAAAAAAAAAAAAAGCCACAAGACTTTGCTGCCAGCCAATCAACTATCTTAGAGATTTGGAGCAAAATAGTTTATTTATTGGCATCAAACACTGTGGGGAAAAGCCCACATCACTGTCTTCCAATGCACAAATTAACTCATTTAGGACTAGTTCCTGTAGTTCCCTGCCTTCTCTGAGTCTAAGTTTATTGAGTTCAATGCTTCAATGGACAACCTTTGAAGAATAACTTCCTGTGGCTCAGTCCAAGTCTGTTCTATTTAATTTAGAGTCAGAATGTGTGAAGTTTGGACTGTATCAAATACCTTGATGCAGAAGACAGAACATGTCAGTTTTAATAGGACAAAAGGGAGGATGCTGTCTGCCTTGCAACCTGGTCAAGATACTGCAGGAGCAGATGGCAAAGAGATTTGGTGTGCTATCTGCTCTACAGAGAGGCCCTTCCCAACAGTGATGGGTTTATATTATACTCCTTTATGTTTTTACTACCTTAACTGCTTCTTTTATCTAAAAATTCCACATCTGGACAGAGTTTAGGGATTTTCAGCTCAATATTTTAAATATTATTATTTTAATTAAGTGAATTTTAATTCAACATTTGAAATGGTCAGGATCAATGCAACTAACTCTTGACATTTCTCAGCAATTGACAATGTTCTCTTCACCTACTGATTTACAGCTCTAAGTCTGTATCTAAGATACACCCAAAATGTGTACATATATATATATATTAGCTATTAATTTTGACTCCATTTTAAAAAGGTATTTTTTCTTTGAAATCATTTTTATATCTTGCTACCTTTATTCATAATCTTCATTGATTGACTTAAATAAATATTTGTTATTTGATATACTCAAATATATCATTAAATCTCATATCTGTATTGAAGCATACTGGTCAGTATTCAATTTTTATCCACTGCAGAGTTGTTAAAGATCCTGAATATAAAACATGTGCACCAATTTCAGCATGAGGCATGTCATGTCTTGAAACACAACTCTATCAAAACATCAAAAATATTGTAATACTCCAGCTTCAATAAGATCATCTGTGGGATTCATCTCAGTGAACTTTTAAGCATTAACACAGCGGCCAACAATATCTTAGATTCTCATCCAGATTCTTTTTACTGTTGTTGGAGAGGAAAAAAATAAAAATAAAAGGGCATTACTAAATCACAGTTGATCTGATTAATTTTAAACCTGTTCATCAGGATTAGACAAGATGCTTTCTATGAGTAGCTGCTTCTTACAGTATTCTGTAAAAGGAAAAAGGAATATGCTGTTAAGTACAGTTTTCTACAGTACAGATATCTATCTACACTGGAGACATTTTGAAAGCTAGCATGGCTGTCTTTGACAGTGACAACCTCTTTTGAAATACAGCCCTTCAGAGAGAGACATACTGAACTCTTATGTACATACTGCATGTTGTTAAGTTTAATTACTGATTTTCCCAGTGATTTCCTTCAATTCACCAAACCCACCTCTTGTCCATACTTTTCCCTTATGAATAATGCAGATCACATCCCTCTTTCTTCTTCTCTTGAAAAATACAAAAACAAAAACCAACCACACCACCAACAAAAAATATGACTATATCTCTATATGCAAGGACTGAAGGAAAGACAACAATGTATAGTGAATTTTGTTTAGTAGAGGTGTTCGAGTAATATGTATAGGATAAATAGCTAGATAGATGAATGAACTTGATGCATCTATTACCCTTCTTAGAGAGTAATCTATTGCTAGTATAGCACTTCTGATAAGAGTGTTTGCTGCCCAAGTAAGATAGGAGCTGAAAAAGAAAATAAGTTAATTAGATTTATGTTCTGAAGGCCAATTGCCAGCTCAAAATGTGTTATGCCAGTACCCAATGCTATGTGAAAAGCTTGAGGTTAATTGAACAGAAACTTAGTCCAAAGACCTTTGCCTGTATCTTTTCCAAGCTGCAAAACTAAACTGTTCAGATCAAAATGAAAAAGGAAAATAGATCATAAAGGAATTACAATCCCAAAGGTAGTTTACTGAGGCTCAGATGTTATTGGCAACACTACAAATGATGCATGTATGATCAGCAAACAGCATGGAAAAGATGCAAACAATAATGACATATTTTACTATTATGTTTGTTTTTCTTCTGTTTTGTTCATTATATACAAAATTAGAGGTGGGAGGGAGCCCCAGACAGAAAGCAATAGCTCAGTACAAAGTAAAACATAAAGATTATCCAAATAGCTGGTTAAAATAAACCAGGAAAACAAGGAGAAGATGAGCTGCAACAACACAGAAGAGAGGCCTAGGTTAAAAATTAAAATAAAATAAAATAAAATAAAATAAAATAAAATAAAATAAAAATAAATCGAAGGAAGGAAGGAAGGAAGTCCCCATCTTTCCATGGCTGTCAAAAGTGATGGCAAAGATTGTGAAAATGGATTTGAGAAAAAATAAAAAAATAATAATAAAAAAAAAGAAACAAAGTTGGTATTTCAGTGGTTAATTCTCACGTCAGCCTCAAGAGAAATTCCTAACAAAAGTCTCCATAATACTGTAACTTCACTGCAGTCCTGCTGGTTCCCTCCTTCACTTGACTGCTCAGGTGTCCCTGTTATATCAACACTACCTGCTGAACACACTGTCAAGCCATGTCTTGGAGCTGAAGCCAGGTTCATGTGTAGGATGAGAATTTCACCTCCTGTGTGGCAGCTGCTAGATGGTGGCTCCTGGTAAAGGTTACAAGCCAGCACATCACAGATTCTGAATACTGTATAGCATAATTTGACAGTAGAGATAAGTAGTGTTATGTAGAGATAGTAAAATATTACCTATCATCTACTCTGTAGTAGATTAAAAATACAAGAAATAGGCTACAATAGCATCATATAAATCACTGTAGCCTGAAAGAGCAAAGATGGAGAATTTCAGATCAATTCAGATAGACTGAGACTTACGGAAAGGGGTTTGCCTCAAGTTTTGGTTTAGTTTTCACTTTGATTAATAGCAGCTCTCTTCTACCATCAGTCCTACAGAAAGCTTATGAAAGCATATATACAGTCTATATATACAGGGTCGAAAGTTTTCTGGTCCACCATGGAGTAGAGGTCTATCTTTCTTCTGAATGCTAATGAACCCAGATTTTGGTGCTGGGCATTCCTGTGAGAGTTGAGAAGTCCTGCTCACTGGGCATTGCTGTGGGCAGCTGATGACAAGGAGGAGCTTGGAAGGAAAGTAGCTTTTCCTGAAAGTAAATTGAAGAATGAGCTTCTTGGGGTCTTGTCTTTCTATTCAGATGCCAATTTGAATAACCACCCCTAAACAGACTAGCCATATTATATCTTTAACCAAGCAGTATTTACTAGTCCTCTAGCCAGAATTCTGAAGTTGTTAGGGAAACAGAATTTTCATTAAAAACCTACATGAAGCCTACAAAAAAAAAAAAAAAAAAAAAAAAAAAAAGATTTAAAAGGGGGGGAAATAGGAAAAATTGTAGTTTCTGAACAGAGAGAGAAAGAGAGAATATAAATTGTGTTAAAATATGTTATATTCCAAATAAAATTTTAGAGGAAAAATATCCAATAGTTCTAACTTATTGTTTCAGTGATTATTTTATACTTCTCTTTCCAATAATGTTTTGCTCTGTAAATTAACCTAACCATTTCTGTGGGTTGTGAAGGAGGATTTTGTGTTTACAGGAGCCTCATACAGCACTGTTCATGTCATCAAGCTTTAGAGTTTTGAGTCCAAGGAGATATCTTGGTAGCCATGCTTTTGATAATGGCCTGAAGACAGCCTTTTGCACAAATTAATTAATAAAAAAACAAGCATTGCTTTGCCTTATTCCTGTGAGCCCCTGCAAAATAACAGCTTCAAGAGCTATCATTCGGATGAACTCAGGAAATAAAAGTAAGCACTCAGGTACTTTTCAATGTCTACACTTACACTTTGTCTTCTGAGTTTCTCTCTCTATTTCAAAGCATGAGTGCTATCCAGCATATTAAATAGGGAGTGAAAATAATGCAATCATGCTATTTTTAATGCCTTTTGTGTCTTAGAGAATCATTTTAATCTGTCTTTTTGTTATTCATTCCCCTCAGCTGGATTATGTTACTCTGAAATTCTGCGCACTCCCCTCTGTATTCAAATCCAGCCTATCCCAATATAGAGAAAGAAAGAAGAGACTTGGGGTTTCTGGCTCTGACTTTCTACACGACCTTGGACAACTCAGCACACAGTTGACTGATTTATTTTTCCCACTATCAGAATTTTTAAAGACTTTTTTTTTTTTTTTTCTCTGATGTGTTGATATCATGAACTGAAATTACATTATTGCCAGAAAGCCTGTCACAATAATTTGGCAAAGCAGCAGAAATGCATGAGACTGAATTGCTATAAATATCCCTTAAAACAGCATTGGGGGCTATTCCAGTTTAGGAAAGATTGCTCCACCAGTGCTCATCACATCCCTACTATTCATATAAGGAGGGAACATTGTTCTCCAGAATTGACAGTCACAAACCATAAATTCAGTAACATAAACAGATAAAATGTTAAAGCTTTTTAAAACTCCTGTCTCAATAGAGATTGCACTTGTAGATTTCTTTTATCAGCTCAGCACTTTCCACATACACACACAAAATTAAGGTGATTGTTAAAGACTTATAAGTTAAAACCATAAATAAATAATAAAAAAAAGTCGATAGATAACAGTAATGTATCCCATCTCTTTCTTTTATCAGCCAAGTGTGAAACATTGGAACAGCCATTGAACATGGGCTTAATTGAATCACAGTTGCTTAAGCAGTCTCAAGAGGTGATAAGTGAAAAAGTGTTATTCATGAAAGAAATAGGTTTCTGCAAGCCAGAAAAGCAATATGGCATGAATCTAGTAATAAATTGTTGGTTATCTACTAATACCAAATTGCTACCAATGAAAACTATCTGTGAACATTTTAACAAGGAAGAGTAAATAGAAGATTTTACAACAGGCATGATTTAGTTTTGCTTTTTTTTTTTTTTTTTTTTTTTTTAATTAGTGTCAGATTACCTGGAGATCTGGTCAAATTATTTACTGAAGAATCCATTTTGTTTCATCTTGAATAAATGTTTCCTGATGATTAGATGTTTTTATGGCTTCTTTCAAAACTTTTGGGTTATGAACTTTGCTTTTCTGTAAATTTAATTTTCTTCTGCAAAAATTTTTGCAAATTTTAAAAGTATTGAAATTCACAACTCAAGCTAGTACATTTGCTTTGCTAAATCACATGGTACTCATTATGTCAAGTCACTGAATCTGCCTAAAAGTTTATAAGTTTACCTGCAAAAATATTTTCTATACTTTTAGGTATTTTATTATTTGACTTAGTTTTTGGATTAAATGCTGACCCCTCTAAAGCTAGTTGATTAAAGCAAGAGCAAAGCCTTGTATTACATATCTTACAAATAATTTAGAAATGCAATTGAATAAAAGAGGAACGACACTTAGAAAATATCCAGAAAAGGATGGCAGAAGGTGAATTTGGCAATATTCCAATATTCCAATTTGGCAATAATCCAATATTTGTGATCTCAGATTGCCTTTATCCAACAAAATATGAAGCATTAAGGTTCCAGCATATCTAGCCAAGAGTAACAGAAGTATCCGAAGTGGCTAAAGTATCAGAAGTAATTCAGTTCTGACGGAATTGAATGGGAAACCATTCCAAAAATATCCCTGTGATCCCCGTGATGGTGTAGGAAATACTATACAAGTCAGAACAGGACTTCTCCTTTGACCTGGAGATTCTTTCTTCTTTCTTTCTTTCTTTCTTTCTTTCTTTCTTTCTTTTTCTCTCTTTTTCTTTCTTTTTTAGAAAAAAAATATATGTTTTAATGTCTCTTTTCATTCTGTATCTTGAGACTCACCTTATCTAAATTAAATACAATACTCCTCCATGTTCCTTGAGCCCACATCTCAGGATTCACAATCAGAGTGAATATATTAGGTCTTTGGGGAGCATGAGACAAAAACTGTGGCTGTTTTCACATTTATGTATTTAAACAAAGAGTTTGTATTTACATTCAGTTTAATGATGAATAGCTAGCTGTTAGAACCTCATGTGTAAAAATATAACATTTCTGAATATGTGTATGTTAGTGATAAAGTAGTCTCTACATCACATGTGGAAAAAGCAAGGCAAAGCAAAATCATAGGCATGATTCTTGCTAACACAGGTTGTTTCCCTCAGTCCCGTCTCTCTTCCCCAAGTATTCTTTGTTGTATTCAATGAAGCATAGGTACTTCCAGAGGGCCACCTGGTCTTGATGTGATTAGCCAGCCTCTGCAAGGCAAGGATGGCAATGCTTCCCTTAAAGCACTCTGATCACATTTCAAGAGTGATAAAAGGAATTTTAAAATAAAATAAAATTTTAATTATTGATCTGTACAATTTCTTTTATCTCTAGGTGGTTTTGTGTGCTCAGCTAAGAAGGGACTTGAATGAACTTTTCAATTTAGAAAGTATTAATAAGAGATACAAATCATTCTGTTGTTAGAAAACTAATTATTTTGACAACATGGAAGGACAATACCCTCAATACCCTTCACCAAATACACAAAATTAAACAGGAAACCAAATTCAAAAGTTGAAAGTAAACACCTATTAAGTACTAATTACCTTAATAATTAAGATTAATCAGCCAGCTGCAGAGCAAAGCCAACTACCCTGTGTATGAAATTATGATGAGTGTGAGGATAACAGAAATATGAGGCATCTCGTGCACAAAGGTGGACCTCAGGTTTGAAATAACTGGGAGCTGAGGAATACTCTGCAGGCAGATGTGGAGCTGCCTCTTCTTTTCAAATGAATGACCTTTTCAAAGAATGACTCTTTCCTCTGCTTATATTAGAATACAAATATGCAAGCATGGCAAAGTGGTAAACATTTCCACTTGAGGTTTATAACCCACATGATTATGATATAGGAGAAAAGATCATGCTTATCTTATATATTCATATATTTATGAATCTCAGATGAAGGTGAAAAGGAGACAAATATGAAAAATAAGACCATTAGGCTTTGGAGGTACTTTGTCTCTGTGTATATATGTTGAAAAAAAAAAAATTTTTTTTCCAAACAAAACTAGGACTCAGGTTAATGCATCTCTCAGGCCATAAGCAGTATGTACTAATTTCAGTTTTTTTATCAAATGTCTACCACCTGTCTGGGAACTTGTTTCACCCAGTTTTGCCATCTAACAGTTAAACACCAGCTCTCTGTGGTCCCTATGGAGGTTCCATATGAAGGGAGAGAGAGTGATCAGCCACATCTCCTCCTGGAAATGCTGTTTCTAGGAATTGTCAAGCAGCATACCAATAATTCCTTCTTAACATAATCACTAAGGAAAGGCTGGATGGTTACACAGATGCCTTACTTTTAGGTGATGGAAGCACCATGAGATAACTTCCAACAACAGGCAAGTTTAGGGTCAGAAATGTCATCCAGCCATATAATACTTGTATGGGGAGAAAGGTTCCTGCACCTCTGGATTGTTTGCAGTCCAAACGGCTTGTTACATTCCTGAACTGAGATGCAGAAGTTATTTCAACAACTTTGGACATGTAGGTGGTCTGAATATGAATTTGTTTAGTTTGTTACGTTCTGGGAAAAGTTAAAGCTTCTCTTGTTTTTCTTTCACTGCCTTCTCCTACATACACTGTTCAGGTTTAAGGCTAGAATATTAAAATGGTACAGGGTAATTAAAATTATACACGTGTTTTAAAGAACTAACATATTCAGTGTGAATAGAATGGAGATCAGACAAGCTAAAGTGTCAGAGTATGTTATTACTTTTCATTAAAATTCAGGTTTCTGAGAAATGACACATTTTGAACATTGATTCAATTGATTTATTTCCATCACTTGTTGGTGCCAATTAATTGCTGGCTGCATTAATGAGAAATTAGATCATTTTAATAGAAAGATCTAAACCCAGTGTTCCATTGCACTTACAAGCCCTTTTAGTAGTCCTGTACTTAACTGTTAGAACACTAAAAAAATCTTAATGGGAATATTATCACTGACTTCAAACAAGGCCAGCTGGTACACAGTTGTAACAGAACTGGCCTCAGAACAAGAAAATATCTTTTCATGATTCTGCTCAAAAGAAATTCATTTTATTTTTCCTTCCTTACTATCCCAGTTCTTGAAGATCTGCGGTTTTGTTAGGGTTGTACTGTAAGTTTTGTGGACCGCACCAGGATGGTTTAATTAAACATAAAGGATACACTTAAAGATTAACTTTTTTTTGTTCTTCTACTAAAGATGCTTCAATATTTAACTCAATTTCTAAAATAAATGTAATTGTTCATAATTGCGGTTGTTGATTTATAGTGTTCTTTGGTTGGATGGGTTTAGTAGAAGGAGATGCCAGAAATGGGTACTAAATTGATTAAGGAAAAGAAAGTCACATTCAAAGGCCACATTACAGAAGTTTGCCTTCTTTGGCCCTTTAACTCTTTTATTCCTTTAGAGAAGGGGTACACTTACCTGCTGATTCCAGATGTTATTGGAGGCTGGAGGCCTGTCTTATGGTCATCTAAAATGAAGTGGGAAGAACCCCAGCCCTAACTACTACCTGTATGAGTTAAAACCTCCATCAAAGTCATCTGGCTGCACAGTGTGGGTTCTTCACAGTGCATGTGAGGAAATACAGTTCTTTCAGGGCTGGGTGGTGAAGACATCCAACATACAACTCTGTTATACAAGACAATGAAAGTATTTTTCATAACAACCTATGGCAGGACAGTCTGATTTCAATTCATTCAACAGAGTTCAAAATGCATAGAGTAGTCCCTCTTCTTTGTGACTGTAAGACAAAAATCCAAATTTCCAGTCTCCTTCTCACCACCCCAACCTCCAACCTACAGGGACAGCTGCAAGGAGGAGCCAGCCAGATTCCTCTTGCTGTTTTGCTTGGACTTTCTTGGGATTTTTTGGTAGCTGATCATCCTCATTCCTCCCAGCCCATGAACAATTACACTGCCCAGTTTTTATATTCCTCCCACACACAGTCCTCTCTGGATATTTTCTTTCTCTTTTCATATATTTCCTCTTGACAGTTATTGAGTCTTCCCACCATAACCTCCACACAAAAATGAGCCATCGCATAGGACCACTCCCATATTTTAGCCCTTGCCATCTCTGAGCAAGCTGGAGGTCTGCTCAAGGAGGAACCTTGCCAAGTGGGAGCTAACCTGGTGTGGCTTCTTGGCACTGACCAGGAACAGCAACAGTAAAAAGCAGCTACTGCTTAAGGGGAAAATCTACTCTTTGGGGTCACCTTTTGGACCAGTTCTTTTTCAGTTGTGCAGGACATAAATTTAGGTATGCTATTTTGCAAAATGCAGGGTAATTACAATTTTTGCATGTAGACTGATTTTGAAGTGCGCTGAGAATAAAATCATGAATATTCCCTTAAATCAAACATTTTGCTGGCTGAGAGGACTTTAGGTTTAAGTATGCTCTGTTTGGGAAATGCTGTATAAATACTGATAACTGTACAAGAGTAGATAACCAAAATAAATAAATAAATAAATAAATAAATAAATAGAAACCTTACCGTTCGGTTTTCCAATTAAGTTAGTTGATTTATTCTGAAAACTTTAAGGTTTAATAATCCTTCTCAGTTCACAATCCTATTACACATTAGTAGGTAGATGATATCTGAAATACATTTAAGTAGTGAAAATACAGTATTCATACATCACCATATCTAAGAAATCACGTTTCCAGGCAGCTGAAGACAGAAAGCACATGAACATATTGAAAAGGTTAAATACCCTTGTTTAACTTTAGTAATACCACCTGATTTTAAAGTCTACAAATTTGAAAAACAAAAACAAAAATAAAACATTCTTTTAATACCAGTTTTGCATGCAAAGATCTATGTTAGTCACGGTATCTATGGACTGTAGATGTCATTGTGTACTGTAACTTGATTTTTTGTTCTAAATTATGTTTCTCTAGTGATGATTGAAATAATAGCTAAGAAAGAGGTTCTTAGGCTGAGCTTATTATTTGATTGTTAAGCAATAATATTTTCTGGCAGTAATTGTAAGAGAGGTGATATTCATAAAATCAATGTTCTTAAAGCACAGCAGAAACAGCTCATCAAATTCTAAGATATCTCAGTGTTTCACCCTCAGCTATTGTGTAACAACTCTGGAGTTCTGCACTCATGAATTCAAATGGAACAGACAGAAACTACTCATTTTGGGCAGAAGTCTGACTCCTTGACAGGCTCAGCACATGTTCAGGTGAAGGCCAGTTCCTGCAGGGAAGGCAAAAGAAAGGGTATGCTCAGGGAGCCCTGATGGGGCCACCTCCTCAGCACAGGCCACTCAAGCAGATGAGCCATATTCCTAAATACAACCATACCTTGAAGTGGCCTGAAAAGATGTGGGATTAGAAGCTGATTAACTTGGACAAGGAGGAAACTACCAAACATCTTGCGTCTGGGACTTGCTCCTGCAAGGAAACAGGAAAGAAAAAGCTTTTTGGATAAGTCATATCCCAACCCTTGTGGGGCACTGCAGACCATCAGCACAGAGCTCCAGCTCACTGCTGGTTGCTCTTGAAGATAATCAGGTGTGGCTTGGTTCAGCCCTTGGAGAAGTAGCTGCTCTCAGTGGATTACTGGAAAGGCTCTTTTGTCGCTACTTGAATCAATGCCATGAAGCCTGGCATGGCTCACCAGGGCTGGCTCCTACCATGGCTGCAGCAGGCTGCTTGCTTCAATTTGCACTTAATTTTCACTGAAACTTAGTTAACAAGATTTTGATTTTAATGAAGGGATTTCTTTTCTAATTTGGTTCAAGTAGCTGAATTAAATCATGGATGTGGTAAAACACCCAGGGAAATCTTTAGGAAGAATGAGTACGTGAGAACCTCCACTGTCTGCCCTCCCCACATACATGTGTGTACACACATGCACACACACACACTTTATGACTTTGTTTCCACCTGCGCTGCACTGACATGGCTGGGAATTTACAACAACATTGAAAATGTTACAAGCAGTAACCTCATGAATTCCACATTTTACTGAGCTGCATTATTATGGAACATTTGTCACCCAGCCAAATGCTATGTCAGCCCCATAATTGATTTACAGCAACATCTGTAAGAACATTTGAAGAAGAGGAGGCAATGTACACACTTGAATTCAGTCTTTCAATGAAACTAATGATGATAGGACATTCACAAACAAACAGAAAACACTAGAAATAAACATGTTTAAAAATGTATATACTAAACATTACAGAAAATAAAAAAATGCATTACTTTTCAGACAGAAGAACAACCACAGCTGTTCTAGGCATGTTTTAACTTAGCTATATAAAACACCTGGCCTTAAATAGCAGACTTTTTTTTTTTTTTTTTTTTCCCTGAGGAAAATTTGAAGCTTAAACAGGAAGCCCACATAGGCTCCAAACTCCTTTGTGAAAGACCTTATTAAAAGAAAATATAAAAAAATAAATAAATAAAAAATCCACAAAATTTATATAATAGTTACTTTGTAATTGCTATGAACTGTATGAAAAAATCTCTGCTTTTCCATTTAAGAACGTTTTGTGAGGAGGAAAGAGGTCAAAACACTACTAGAGAGATGGAAAGGTTGGGTTGGAGGTAGGAGTGCCTTTCTCAGATTACTCTTTCCAGCCTCTGTGACTAAAATAATTTTTCTGTTTGCTTATCAAACATTTCTTCTGTGAGATAGTAAAAAAAACAGGGAAGACAGCTGATGATATTTAGAAAAGCTGGATATGATTTCCATCATCCTGCAATACAGTGATACTTAAGAAAAAAAAAAATGTTGATCAAATGTCATAGACTTTAGAAAGTTTGCTCAGAATTGTTGTAGGAGGGAGACCTGTGTGATGCAGACTCTTGTTTGCACTTCACTTTAATGGGAGTGCTGATGTGGGCAGTGCTCATGCAGCTCCTGAATGCTGCTAAATGCTGCTTGGGGTTTGCTGCAGCAAGACATTCCCAGAGCAGGGGTGGTGATGTGTCCAGAGAGGCCATTTGGTGCTTGGAGTAAAACCATGCTGGTTTACACAGGAAGATCAGGGACTACCTTTCTGTAATTCTCCAGACATGTAGAGACTGAAAAAAAATTCTAATCACACATAAAAATATTAAGCCTGACTCTACAGCCATATAAACTTGTTGAGTCAGAACTGCTAGGAAGAAATCAGGACAAGAAACATGCTCTGGCAGCAGAGAATCAATCCGCAGGGACCTGCTGAAGACAGATCAAATGGATTTGGAAAGAAGGATATGTAGTGGGGAGAAAACAAGTGACAGCTCTGCCCACAGGAGCACTGCACCTGCGCTGTGCTGTGCCGATAACCTGCAGGGTTCTGTGTTCCGTATTCTAGTTCTGCATGGAAAGGTGAGAGCTTCTTAGGAATTTAAAAATAAAAATTATTTTGCAACAGCAAGTAATTTCAAAGTGAAAAGTCAAAGCATTTCCATTTTCCAGAACTTTTTTCATACTCTGATTTAAGCAATTTAGCAAAAAGAGTCCTGTGGCTCAGTGTCACAGAGTTTCTCTTTTCAATTTCATCCTTTTTTTCATCCAAAGAAAAAAAGAAAGCTTACTTTTTTGAGTGAAAATGTTATTTCTTATGAAACTGCTAGAGTATGCTGGTAGGTGAGAGAAGCAGAGTTGTTACAAGCTACAGAGCAATAAACAAACACATTTTTAAAATGAGGCACTTCAGAACCTTCGTTCACATTAAAGCATAATTTTATTCATTAAGTTAATACAGCTTTCTGATTAGTCATACTTTCCATCATTGCCATCATTTTACTACTCTACCTACTGTGTGGTCACAGTTATGTGAAATTTAATTCATCCTAAGTACTATTTTACACACAGGTTTTGTCCTCGTGCCAATATCCACGAGCAGATTAACTTTTCCCTGCTTACAGCAAATACCTGCAAAGCCGCTGCGAGCACCCCTGACACTTTCCATTCTTCAGCTTACACAGAGGGCTGTGTGAGCTAATTATGATGAGGGCCATGTTTCCCCTTTCCTAAGGGAAGGTTAATAGTAGAAAGAAGTTTACGCTAATAAAGAATACGATCAGTGCATGGCAGAAGCCAGGCTCTGGGCAGTTGGCTGCCGTAGCACTGATGCTCGCTAAATGCTGCTGGCATACAAAACCACAGCAGGTAGCAGTACAAGTACAGCTTGTTCTAAGCCAGCAGAGGAACTAGCTTCAGTTAGCTGGCTTGTTTATATTTCTTGTACCACTTACTCAAGCAGTAGCTTCTTCATAGATGCACTAGTGACCCCCAGCTGTATAACACTACTGAACAAAAGCCTCCTTGGGAGATGTATTATAATTATTATGCGGTACCAGTGGACCAACTTCTTTTTTGTGCTGGCTATCTGGTTTTCAGCTTTGTCAGTCAACAGTCCACAATATCTTTCTGCTTGTAGTCAGGTAAGTCATGAGCAGTGCGAGAGAACTCTTCATACAAAATGAAGGAATAAGTCTTCCCAGTTATTTGTGAGAGTGTGAAATCAAAATGAGTTTGAAAAGCAGTATCAAAAAGTCCTAACTTGTCTGGAAAAAGTGTGCATCTCTCTTCAGATGCAATTCCCCCAGCCATCTGGAGGGGCCTTTGTCACCAGCAATTCTGCCACATGTGGACTGAGCATCAGAAAAGTTTCTCACCAAGTATCTCCAGCTCAAACGTTCTGTGTCCTGCAGAAAATGATATAGTTGCCCTGTTCAATAGCTGACAGAGCAGTTCTAACTTCTCAATAAACATATTGAACTCTGTTACAAAGGAGTAAATGGTAAAATCAGCACAAATTATTCCCTTGGAATAAAAGGATTATTCAAAACCACTTCATGATACGACAGGAACACCAGTCTTTCCTCTCCTACATTCACTTTAGGGTATCTCTCTAGATCTGACTTACAGCACCGTGGCATGTCAACACATTGGCAGCAGGGCAGAATTAGATAATACTGTCATGTGTGAGCACTTCTACAAAAATGAGAATGAAATCCCACCACTGTTGATGAATGGAGGATGGGACCCCGAATTCTCCATGTTACAGTAATGCAAACTGGAAGACAGAGGTTAAACCTGAACATCAACGTCCATTTTGCTGTTACAGTCTTTTTCAGTAGTGTCTAAAATAAGCAGACTGGACACCAGGATTAGAGGCAAAGGTATTTTCTTTAACTATATAGGAACTTATGTTTTTGCATGCTTTTGCTTCAAACGAAGCCAAAGCTTCACTGCTTGAGGAGACATTCAGTTGGACTCAATGATCTTTCTAGGTCCCTTCCAAATGAAACCATTCTTTCTAATCTATATTGCTTCAAATGGCTGTATAATCAACACCTGAATTTTGATTATCCAGCAGTGGACCCAGAACATAAATCACAGCTTGTACATGCATATCAACAAAGGAAGAGCTGACAATATTTAAGGTGGATTATACACTGCTATGGCAAACAAGGGGCTCTTCAGACCATGCTGCATACAAGTTTTTCAAAAGGCATTACAGTCTACATAATCTCAAAGCCTGATTTATATTCAGGTGATCTGATTACCTTGGTCAAGCAAGTAAGATCCTAATTTCCAGTGTAAAAATTTCACATTTGAAATTTGCAGGGCTTAAAGTTATTCACCATCCATTTCAGAACACAGTTTGTATAGGTATTCAGACTGCAAACTCCTGCGTTGCATTTGTTGGTGAAAAGCCCACAGTTAACAATCAAGCTGAAAGAATATAACAAACAAGCACTTTGACGTGATTGTACCGATGTCTGAGGAAAACTGAAGTACCGTAACTGAAGTCCATAACCTAGAATAATTTGTGCTTCTGTTCTCTGTTGTGTGGGAAATAAAATCCTGGAGTCAAGTCACAATGCCTAAATTTGTTTTACAAGCAATGAACTTAAATTACTACCGATTTTACTTTCAGGTCTTGTTATCCCATGACATTCTTTAGTCACATTGACCATCAGCCAGTGGACCCCATGGAGCACATGACTCTGGGAAACTATGCATTGCACCAGCAATATTTAGTCTTGAACACACACACACAGAGGGAATAACAACTGGATCGTGTTTCTCGTGGACCAGAAAAGGAGAATTTAGATGCAGTAAGACATAACTCTCCAGATGACATGCCCTTTGGTACATAGCTCCCTTTGGCACATAGCTCCCTTTGGCATTTTAGAGCACAGAGAGTAAGTGGAACTAAATACACAAAAAGTAGTGTAAAGAATAAGGAAATGCATGCATTATATTATAAATATTTTATATTCTGTCTCTTCAATTATGCATTTACTGCATATTCAGACAAAAAGCTTTCTAAAGCTGTGACTAGCCTGCCTCCCCATGCTTCCTCTCCTCTCCTCAGCACTGCTGACTTCTTGCCTTGAACTACACTGTGCTCTGCAAACCAAATACATTTGTCCTAGCTTGCAACCACGGTGACATGGCAAGACAAGAAAATGGAAAGAGAGTAGTGTGGGTTATCAGAAAGGGTCCCTAGAGGACAAGGGAGCAGTACTGAACTGCAGAAGAAAAGGCAGCCTGGGAAATTGGAGACATCCTGTATCTTTCAGTAACATAGGATAGGGCCATACCCTGTGTCAGTGGAACAACTGAGTCCTAATCCTAAGGCACAACCACCCTCAAAAGCACTTTTTTTTCCACATGTAACTGCACAAAGACACTATATGGCTTTAGTTCCCAGGTGTAATACTTCCACAAAATATAATAAAGGAAGGTATCTGGTAAGCTCCTCTTCTAAGTAAAACTGTATGTACAAGAAGTGCGCCTCATGCGCCACTGATTTCCTCTCTTCCTAGAGACTGAGGCTGTCCCCACCACTTTTCAGATAATGAAATGTCATACAGCTACTAAACAAAAATATTAAATTAGTCAGACACATTCTCTGCAATGAGAGTCTGCATAGCTTCTGCACCAAAGGCTGGATGCTACACTTTTGAACATATAAAACCTTTAAGAAACCCTATAGTAATTCAGGACACAATGCTCTGGCTTAGATTTTTTTATTTTTTTTTTCTCCTGTAGCCAACTCTAAATGGATCATGACAGTGCCAAAATGAAAATTAGTTAGGCCCCAACTTTCTGCTGAACAATATGGCTGCTTTTCTAATTGTGGACTCATTAGACTTGTTTAGTTAGGAAATGCTTGCTCCAGAGAGGTTCCAGCAAACAAATCATTCCAGTTCTTTCTTTAAGGTGATTATTCAGAGCTTACAGGAATCTATACCTCATCAATTCTTTGTATCAATTTATTGGGTGGAACATTTTGTTGTGTAATGCATTAAGAGCACACTACCTCTAAAGAGCGTTTTACAAGTATTATGTGTGCCTATGACAAAATTTCAGTTGCTGCTGGTCAAAAGGCTGCAAAATGTCTGTTCTGTCATTCAGCAACACTTGTTTCTCATTCTAAGGCTCTTCTAAGATTCAGTGTAAGCTTTATTCAGTGTTAGCAGCAATTTATTTTCCCATCACATCAGCTTATGATTTAGCTTTCAGCTGTGTAAACAAACATCAATCTACCAGCTTCCTAACCTCTGGATCTTCAGAGGAAAGAGAATGAAGGTAACACTTGAAAGTTTTTAAAAACAGATGTTTGGTTATATCAACAGTTTTTAAAAGAACTAGTAAGTCATCACAGCTATCTCGCAGTTTACAATTACCATTGTATTTAAGCACAATAAACATGAAAACTCAAACTAGCAAAAGGACTTATGAGCATTCATTCCTGAGTATTTAAGGCATCAAATAAAATTGCAGTCATTTGTATTTTTAGGCTGCTAAAAGAAACCTGATGGGAAGGGTCTAAAATTCAGGCATTGACCTTGAACCTCTACTTGAGTACAGGGATCCATGTCCCTGGAAGATTAGGATCTTTATACTCTCCAACAGTAAGTCCAGAAATAAAGTATTTAAGGGGGAAGATGAAAGAGGGATAAATAAGCGACACTGTCTCCATTTTCAATCTTACCCTGGCTACAGAAAACAAACTTAAAGCTTGTTTTTCATGATGGGCCTTTAACAAGGAATCGTAAGTATAAACATTAATTCTGGAATGAAAGATGTACTTACTTTTTAAAACTTTTTTTTTTTTCACGCACCCCTCCAGCTCTCCTCCCCTTGAAAAAAAAAAAAAAAAAAAACTGGGATCAGTGGTGGAAAGAAATGATCTTGAGTTACTGACTGAATCAAATTTAAGATTTCTTGCCTTATTGACTTATAGCTTTGTGCTTAACTCAGGAAAAATTAATCTCTTTCAAAATGCACTTAATTATAATCAAATACCCGTATCAACGTCTGTCACCACATCAGCACATCTGGCAGCAATGAAGACAAATTAACAATAAGAGTCAGAAAATCTGGCAATATGATAAACTAAGGCACGCAAAATCCATTCTCTCCACTTGGACCACCAGTGACTAAGGGTGGATTAACTTCCTGTCTCTAATACTGGCGCCTAAATTAAAGGAAAATTGCATTGCAATCTGGGTACCAGGTTTCTGGCTGCAAACAACAAAAAGCCCTTAGCTCAGCTACACTAGGCAGTGAAACCTTTGCTCTAGCTTTAGCCATGTCTGTGATGGCCTCCTCTAACAGCTGCTTTTAATTTAGTTTAAAAGAAGTGATTTGGCAACCATGTAAGTTTGCACCTTCAAAGTAGACAGATTTAAAAAGCGAGTGTCCTGTAATATTAACCATTTTGGAATCTCGCTGTTTTAATGCAGTGATGACAACAGGATTCACAGCTTTTTTAAATAGTAGGTATCTGTAAACAGAAATCCAAAATAGAGTGTTTTCACTTAGTTTTAATTACCATCTTAGAGTAAGCAACCTCTTTCTCTGACTTCATATAGTTAAAGGCATTGGGTTCATTACAGCAAATTTAATCCAGCAACAATTTACAATTGCTCAACTTGACTGAGCAATTGTATGAAGCACAGATCTCATCTATAACCTGAAAAGGGCTGCTGAAAAAGGAACAGAAGCATGAGTTAAACAAAAGAAAACGTTATCTTGTACTTGGATTACCTTTTCATGTTGGGAATAGAAGTGGTTGCAGAAGCAAAAAATAGGGAGAACAGGTATGGGAAAGCAAAGACTCAGACATGCACTGCATATTTGGCAAACATTTAACAGTACACCACTTAGAAAACAGTGATGGTACCAGGCAGACTTCCAGTACCTTTTCTTCCCCCCCCCCCCCCCAAGTCACTTGATATGGATATCCTTTTGCATATCCTCCACCAGATGCATGCACAGGCAATGTTACAGTCTTGTGTGCATGAAAACTGAGAATGTGTGCATACATAGTTGATTGTGGGAATGCAGAAAGTGGAAGATTTGCATATTTATTTTGGCACAAATAGATTGAAGCTATCTTACCAACCACCAGTAGTTGTGGCAGGACCACACCCACTCTTAGAAGCTGAACACATTTAACACAGTAAATCCAGAAACACAAGTTTCAGGCAAATCAAGGTAAAAACATGCAACAAGAATGAACCTACAGATGCAATACTCCTTTTCTCTATCTACAAACACAATTCACACTTCTCATTCTTCATACAGTAATGTGGGTCAGAGACCACATGGCAGCATAGTTTATTAAAAGTAATGTGCAAATAAGATGCATGATACCTGCAAACAGCATGGAGTTTCCATTTATAAAAAAGGTACAAGTAACAGTACAAAATTAGAATGTTTCCTACTCATTTCAGTAAAATGAAGTCTGACATAGAAATACATATGCTGTATTATTTACACCGTTAATTTACAAGATATTATTTGCATAAAACAAAGCTATAAAATAATTAGAAATATAGTATTTTTATAAGGAATGCCTTCCCTGTATAAAAACTTAGAGCATTTTGGCAATTTTGTTTTATTTGAATAAAAATGCATGTATTTTTTCTGAGTTCATAGCATCATGTGGTTTCTTTCTTCCCTTCTTCCTTTTCTTATTCCCTTTTTAAATAAAATTCCACACTGAGGTAGTAGTATGTCAAAGTATTACTTTGGTTCCAGAATTAAATGGCAGGTCCAAAAGGAGCTATGTATCCAAATCACAGGATTGAAAAGCAGAAGTCCTGAAGTTGTCAAAGGATTGTTTGTAAGTATAAACGCTATTTTCTCCTCTAGAAACTGTCCTTTCCTTTCCATCTTCATCTGCCTCTGAATCAAAGTCCAATGAGGCATGAGGATTATTATGGGAGGTTTTTGGTTGGCAACTTGCTGGCTGTCTATGACTTGAAAGAGAGTCCAGCTGAGGCCTCCATAAAGGCTTTCCAAATGTTCCTGAAAGATAGTAAATGTGTAAGTACAGAAATACTGATGCAGACAGATTTGTGTTTCACTGAGGGCTTCACATTAGAATGAAAGCCAAGGACTGACACAAGCAAAAGTTCACAAAGGTGATATTTTATGTAACTATTATTCTTCATGTTAAAAGAAAACCTAAGTGTGATCACACCTATATGGTAAGATTCTGCCACCTGAGACATTATAAACATTTCCAACATAAATGACTTGACAGCCACCCACATGACATAACTTCATTACCTTATTTTTCATTACTACTCCCATGCCTGCTTTCTTTGGGGAAGGGCAGAGACCGAACTATAAACAAATCACAAGACCTGTTCTAATGCAGAACTGTTCCAAGTCAGAACGGTCACTGTCCTGTTCCTCAGTGAACCAATGATACATGAAATCTGCAATGCAGTTCAGCACAAATTAAAAGAATAATTAGAATATGGTTATACAACACCCACCACCATGCAATCTGAATGCTAAAACAGTCTTTCTTCTGGCTAACATTTCCTATTATTAATAAAGGTCCTGTCAGCCAAACTATGCTTTCACTCATACCTCTTCATTTCTCTGCCTGCAACTGGCTAGAACAGATACAAACCAAAGGAGAATGTGGCATATCAGTTGGATGTCTATTTATAAATATCTGTATTCACTAGCCAGAAAATAATCGGTGTTCCCCTCACTCTTCACTACTGGTAAGGTGCTAGTGTTAACACCTCCACAAGAAGGGCTTTCTCTGATGCCCTGATACAGCTGACACAAAGCATAGTATCAGTGATACTTAAAATAGTTACTTTCTGAGAAGAATGTGTCACAGGCTCATTTTTTAAGCCATACTTCTAGTTTTGCCTTTTTGCTAAAAGCAAAAGTTTAAACTAAAATTGTAATTTGAGATGTTACTAAAAAAGGATTTGGACAAGATTCACACTTGTATCAATGATTTGCAAAGCTATTTTGCTCCTAACACAATATGAAAGGCCGTGCCTCAGCACCAAAGCTACAAATGAACTGGCTGTCTTAAAAAAAAAAAAAAAATCCAAGCT
Organism: Heteronetta atricapilla; assembly: GCA_011075105.1. Lineage (NCBI taxonomy): Eukaryota > Metazoa > Chordata > Aves > Anseriformes > Anatidae > Heteronetta > Heteronetta atricapilla. The sequence goes on from CM021731.1 coordinate 33,810,675, forward strand.
GTGAACTTTCTACCTCACACATCAGCAGTGATGTTAATGCCAAGTGCCTTTCTTCTTTGTGACTATAGGGGCAAAAAGGGGGCTGGATTTGAAGACATTGATGCTGAAGAAGCAACTCCAAAACTAGAGGCAACTAAGGTATTAAGACCTCTTCCACACCCATCTCCAAGATCTAATCACAGGCTCTTTTGAGTGAAGAGTTTTAACAATAATGAATGTCCAAGACAGCGAAAATGCAACTTAGGTTGGTAGTAGCTCAGAAAACTGACAAGTAACTCTGCATAGGTTTTTAGGGCAGAAACAGGAGTATGAACCCTCAAAGCTGTATCCTCACACAGCAGAGCCACTTTCTTTCTGCAGGAGACATGTAAAGCCCTATCTACACAGTCCCACCACTGCAATAGTGGCAGGCAGACAGGAGGCTGTGCGCAGTCCCAGGACCCCTGCCAGATGTTGTGGCATGTGCAATGTTTTATGTTCTGAACATCTGGCTTTTGAAGGGGTAAAGCTTCAGAACTTCTACCTCCCTCCCTACCCCTGGAGAACAAAGAGCCCAGTGATACACATTCCCACAGGTTCCCTCGCCTCAGCAGGCAGATCCAGGCCCTGAACAAGTCTGCTGGCACACAAGCCAGGAAAGAGTCGACAGTATCTGAGTGCACTTGGCACTCATGTATCACAGGCATGAAAGCAGTACGTGTGTTTATATACATTTTAAATAAACCAACCAAACCAATCCAAAAAAATAGTGAGCTTCAAAATTAAAGCAACCGTTCTCCCCTTCAGGAACTCTTCTGTCATTCACACCAAGAAAAAAGAAGAGACAGGAGGGGTGGACAGAGCATTTTTCTACAGTGCCTTACTTTGAAGAGTAAATTGTTGTGGCTGACAGCGTTACAATATATCCTCATACAGTAGAGTCAGTCTCCTCACCTGCCCCAGCCCTCCTGTGCACCTTTTGCCTGGTAGGCAAAACTTCTGGTATGCCTGAAGTTTGAGAAGATGTACTTAAGAACCCTGGCATTTATGGAAATCTGCCAGCTACATTAAGATAAAAATCACACTGCTGAAGAGATGTGTAAATGTGAGCTATTAAGATCTTCTGGTAATCTAAAATCTGCTCATTACACAGTTTTACTGCAATCACTTTTCTCTTCCCAAGCTTCAAACGTTCACTTTGCTGTACCTAATGCTCCTTAGAAGAGGGCTCACAGTTACACCCAGGGGTGATTCACCTCACTGGACTCCCACGTCTGTGGTACAAGTCCATGTATCTGAGGACTTCTTTGATGCAGGTCAATTCTGCTTCTAAATAAGCCCCAAGCCACCCTCTCTGTAACACAGGAGAGGGCCCATATCCTGCCTAACTCCCAGTCCGATCCAGAGAGCACATCCAGTTCGGGAGCATCCAACTGTCCTGATGCACTGCTGTGGAGATACAGCTTATAGATACAGTTCTGTATCTCACTCACTGTGTTGGGCATGCCTTAAAAATAGACACTGCCGCATTGTAAATTACTTGGGGAGGAAGGGGGGAGGACACAAGAACACATGCAAAACGTCAAGTACAACTCTCCAACTGCCTTTCCTCAGCTACTTCCCATCTCTCCTCTCCTCCTTTCAATAGTACTTGTATTCCACATGCTGTATTATCTTACTGAATTCGCTGACACCTGCTGAAAGAAACCCACACAACATTGAACAAAACCATTTTTTCACAACACTAGCTATATGAGCAAAGCACTATTAAAGAGTTACTTATTGTAGGAGAGGGAAACAAAAAGCTGAGAAATCAGATTTGCTTAGTGTTGCAAATAGGGAACAGCAGACAATAAGGACACCAACAGCTTGAGTAAAAACAGCGAGAAACATACCCATGAAAGTGCTGTTACTGATAATAGATGAGGATTCCAAACTTCTGTTTAAATCAAATTTGTCTGAGTTAAAACTTCTGCTTTTTAGTCCAGTTCCTTCATTTTGAGTATAAACGGAGGTAATTAATTTGCTACTTGTAGCCTGCATTCCTACGATGCCAACACATTGGTCAAAGGGATCCTCCAGTGGGGGTGAGTATTGATAACATTCCTTTTTCTTTAAATATCCAGACTCATATGGGTCCAGGCTTACTGTTCTTTGGTCAGGGCTGCAACCTAAAGATGACAAATTATTTTTATATAGATTTATCATCGCGTAAAATTGAATTAGAATTATTTTTTTTCCAACTTACTTGTGCTGCAGGCTTCAAAGGCTTCAGAACCATATGTGTTTCCTTTTAAATACAAAGTCCCTGAAGTCCCCAGGTAGTGGCATAGGAATGGATCTGCAACACCCTCCATGTCTGTTTCACTGCTGTTATCTAGGTGGCAAATACCTTAAAAATATAATCAACACATCAGCGTATACTTTTATTAAGCTTCAATGTATGCTTTTTTGAGTAAATTCTGCTAAAAACCTCATCTTTTCAATTATATTTCACAGTATATTTAGAGCTTGCTTAAGCTTAACCTAACCTTTTGATGAATAGGCTAATTCTAGAAAGCATTCAATTAATTAGCTTGACTGAGAACATGTCACACTTTGCTTCATTATATGATCAGAACCAAAGACTTGCTTCCTCTAAAGCACTGGAAGCCAGGCTCATTTTCTGTTTATAACAGAGCGCACTGCTCCTTTTGGAGCAGAGAGAGGTAATGAGAAATTTATGGGTGGAAGAGTCAGAGTCACCGACTGCTCAAACAGGTCTTCTTTCAGCTCAGTAGCACCTGAAAGCTATGGACTTGCTCCATGGTCCTTGCTCTGCAAAGAGGCAGCTCCTCTCACTACCTCACAACTGCAGGACTTTCTCACCACTGATCCATTGACATCAGCCCCAACTGCTGACAGCATCTCCATTCCTAATTCCTTCCCAGTAAGATGTATTTTCCTCCCAAACTGAGGTATGTTTTGGATTCTTAGGGGCCAAATATGTAAAAATACTGCAGCTTTAAATCTGCACTCACCTTAAATTGTTTATTGACTTTGAACCTAACAACTTTTCTAACAGGAAACTTTAAAAGTTATATTATACTAAAGTTACACCGGTATTAGCACCCATCTCTACACTGCATTACAAGCATCCTTTTAAAGATGGAAGGATCCTTTTCAGAGGAAGACAATTGTTTTTGGGCACTCTTGTTTTGGAAATGTGATCATCAGTTTAAAGTTATCCTTGAGACTAGAGAAAAGGATTTAAGCAAAGCCATAGTGTCATTTGGATGAACAGAACCAAGTTTGTTATTAGCTTGTTGATGCAATACATGCAATAAATCTTATGCCCTCTCTTCAACTTTAGTGAGGATGTTTCACTAGTGCTATTTCAGTAAGTTAGAAAGACAATAGCCAAACTGTCGCTACTCAAGTGAGCTAGAATATCTGCTTAACATTTCATACCTACCATTACTGTCCCTCTGCTGCAAGAAATACCCTCCCACAGAAGATGTGAGAAACTGATGATGACTGCCATTTTCAGATGAACCATATCCATCTTGCCTTTCAGCCAGCGTGCCCTGGGATGACAGGTAACTTGGAATGTCAGCAGGCAAATTTGTTTCATCTGTGGTGAAGCAAAACATGCACAAAAGCCATCAGCAAACTTCAGGGTTTGTAGAGCATTTTAAGATTTGTCAGCACAGTGCTGAAAGTAACAAGCAATTCACTCTTCTGAACGAGTAAAAAGCACATAAGTGTTCCTACAAAAAAGTCACTGGAAAGTAACCACAAACATGGTTTTTTTTGTTTTGTTTTTGCTTTTTTCCTTCCAAGGCTAACCTTTAGTTTACACACCTGTATTTGTGATGCTGCAATCTTCATTTCTCCTTCTGGTGTGGTAGATGATGACCACCCACACCAAGGAAGTGCCCACCACGCAGCAAACCACAGCTATGATCACAATGCCAACTGTGGCCCATCCATCATCATCAAGTGATGGAGCAATGTTTTGAGGAGAATCACAGGTGGGAGTAGGAATTACATTAAGACGAATGTTGCCTCGTTCTGTTCCAAGTGTATTAGACATTTCACAAGTGTACTTCCCAGCGTCTTCTACATCTGTATCTACAATAATCAGTAACTGATTGCTTGCAGCAAAGAAATGTCTCTCTGTTACCACGAGAGGGCTGTCATCCTTAGTCCAGTTCAGTCGGGGTGGAGGGCTACCACCAGCAATACACTGCAAGACTGCAGTTTCACCTTTTGTTACAGTTCGATCCAGCAAAGGCCGCAAAAATGATGGTGTTTCTGAAAAGAAAGAATAGACTTTATATGACCTTGAAAGAATGGGAATATGGCCCTTTCCTTCACAGCTCAAGAGGAAAAGCTAAATTAAATGCATCAGTAAGGCCTAATGAAGCTTACTGTCGTTCTCAGAGAAAACACTTTCAAGGAATTTGAACTAAGAGCCTGCAGTTTGCTTGTTAGTTGATCAGATTTAGATGCTTGCTTTCCTTACAAAGATAAACGTCCAAATCACACACACTTCAGAGTGTAAAGAAATAGGTTAAAGATGGTTAACAAAACATCAGGAAATTAAAAGTTAACAATATCTCCTATCTCTAAAGAAAGACATGAGCCCGTTTTTATTTTTCTATATATTAGAAGTTGTTTCATCTACACCTGAGAAATGAAGCATAACTATTCTTTATTACTGTGCATTATAATAGTGACTGTGTACTGGAATATGTATTTCTAATCTATAATTATGTGTCAATACATAGTATTTCAGAATATTATAATTACTATTCAGCACTTTGAAAATAATGCTATTTTTAGTCAGCGTATGATTTGAAAACTGCTCAGCAGTAGTTCTGATCTTCAAGAAGATTTATGTCATTAAGGATTGCCAAATTTTACCTAGTACTGTTAACGTTGCATTAGCTGAAATGCTTCCAGCAGTGTTTTGAGCTGTACAGCTATAAACACCTGTATCCTCGATTTTCACATCAACAATAAAGAATACGTCATCTTCAGGCATGACATGCATACGCCTCTTGCGTGCTGCAGGAAAATCTGTTCCACCATCTTTCTGCCAAGCAATCTGGGGGACAGGATGCCCAACTGCAGCACATTCCAAACGTGCCATTGCCCCAGCACGAATTGTTAAGTCCATGGGAATCTTCGTAAATGAAGGCAGCACTAAAGGAAAATTAGCAATACCACAATGAATAATAAATCGTACATGAAAGACGGATTTATTTTTTTAGCACAGCGTATTCGTTATTTTAACACTCTTCTTAGGCTTAAAAATGCACTAAATCCATACAACCTGAATTTATCAATAGACGGCTAACTGAAAAGGAGGGAGATGTGAAGTCTGCAAGACTACCAAAATCAAAATCTAATTTCTGCTAACAGCTTCCTTCATGATCTTGCCACAGAATCTGTCTTGAAACAGATTCTGTTTCCCCCTGTGAAGAAAAGATTACTATTTAGATTAGTGTTTTCCCATTGTGTTGCACAGATTTTGTCACATACACTAAAAATTTGGTTTATTTGTTTTTTCGCTATACTAGTTCAGCACAGTGGGGCCAGATGTAAAACTGGACGGTGATCTTGGAACCAGATATATTTCAAGAAGAAATCTCAGCTTATTAAGGGATCTTCTAAAAGATGCAGATGATGAGAATGGAAATAAATATGTTTACATATCTTGATTAAAATGATTATACTTCAAATCCACAAGCAAAAAGTAACATACTTACTGTTTACTGTAAGTTTGGCTTTAACAGAGTAGGATGAACCAAAGTGATTTGAAATAACACACTGGTATTTCCCTTCATTGCTGAATTCAACGTTGCGTAGCCGAAGGATGGTAGTATATTCCATCACTTCACCACCCTGTGCCCGGAGGTGTGCATAATTCTCCATTTCAGCATCATGCAGTAATTCATTGTCTTTCTTCCATGCAAAAGTCATTGGGGAATCACTGCTGCTGGCTGCTGAACATACAAAACTCAAATTGGAGCCTTTAATTGCTGACTGGGTTTCTGGCTGGACAGTTATCTGTGGCTTAGGAAAATCATCTGCACAGAGGGGAGAAGGGAGAAAAACAAAAAGTAATACTGAGGAAGAGAAAAATATATGTGGGCCCTGAGGACTCTTTTTAGAAAGAGTTTGTAAGACTTGTTTTTATATGTTTGAGAGTAGAGTCAAATAAGTATTTATAAAATGGATACACAATGCTTTCATTTTAAGTTTTGTCAGCCTTAGGGCATTTAAAGATGCCATATTTATGATTTTTTTTGTGCCAAGTCATCTCTTATTGAAGAGAAAGCACATTTAAAAGCAGACTGCATGTACAGTTTTTTCAATAGAAGCACTAAAAAGAACTACTCCTTGACATCTGTAAGAACTATTCCAAATGTCAGTCATGAAGCCTACCCTTCATCTTTACAACACCTGAGGTTGCTATGATTTTTTCTTTATTGAAAGCATAGTTCTTCTGCTATCAGAAACAGCAAGTTGAAGTCCAGGGTTTTCCCAAAACCCATACACAAAAAAAAAAAATCACGTACAGAAGTAATTTTTCAAATTATTTGCAGCTGTTTGGCACACCTTACAAATGTGTACCAAAATGCCGAATCTATTAAGAAGACACCACACAAAAATATCAGGTGGTTATTTTCTAGAGGTCCTTTCACTGTAAGTTACCCTAACAAGACTGTTACTTCACATGGTTAGTCACCTTCTGAACTAATTATTTTGTCAAATGCATATAGACTGTGTGTACAAAAGGCACAGACTATTAAATACTTGGTCTCCCACAAGCTTAAAGTATTCCCAGCTCTCATGATGTCTCCTACCTACCGACAAAGGCTCAAGCCCAAACTTTGCATGTACTGAAGGACAAGCCTTCCTGAATCCAAACTCAGGCCACTTAGTTTTACCTCCTTCATATCTGTGTAGTAAGTCCTCCAAGACCGATTATAGCATTTGCAAAAACAGTTGACACTTGCATTGACTTTGCTCAAAGATAACTAAGAAAACATAGTATATACCTAAATGAGCCATGTGAAACAACAGCAGGACATATTTCACTGTTTCCGTTGTATTATCAGCGGAGTAACAACATTTTTTAATGTGGCAATCATTTGGAGGAAGCAGTGGGAAAGTCACTCAAACAAGCAGATATTACAGAATACAAAAGAACATCTCAGGATAAAACCAGCAAACCTGTCTTTTTCAGGACAGTGTTTATTTGAGTACATGTATCACACAAACACAGGTACACAGATGTATCCCAAATATACATATGCACACACACACACACACTTTCACTTTTGAGGAATGTGTTTCTTACTTTATAGAAGCCACTTTATTCCTCACCTAGTTTATACTCTTTTAGCAACATTATGTTAAACTGAAGTAATTAACTCAGGTCACAAAAGCATCTCTTCTACTTTTCTTCCACAGGTATCTTTGGTACAGAAATGTTTCATTATTTGTTTCAGCTTGAAATAAATGCTTTTAGCAAACAAACGATACGGACGTCTTATTTTTTAGCTTCACAGAATCTTGTCTAACATGTGCCTTCCTTTAACAAATATAGGATGACTCTCTCCTGTCTCCTGTTTTCAAAAGTGTAACTTTTGATTTGAAGGATTTATACACTTACACAAATATGTAATAGATTATTCATTTTAGTTTCAGATAAGGCAAAATCTATTCCTCCTGAAAATTCTATAAAAGCAAAGGTGGTCATTTTAAACTTATAAGGCAAGGTATGCATGTACATTCAAAGGTCTAATGATAGCACATTTTTAAAGATTTAATAAAATAAGCAGTGAAACACCACTGATTTCATTAAGAGATTCTAGTTACTTCTGCATCACAGTTACTTTGTGTGTTAAATGTATCTACTTACTCTTAATACATCCCTTTTTGTCAACACATTTTAAATGTTTTAAAATTAATTCATTACAAATGGCATTCAGCAGCTAAAATAAAGATCACTGTCCCCTGTGGTTTAACAAATAAGAGATATATATTTAAATCCCCCAACTGAATATATTGCCTGAGTTTCTCATAAATAATGATATATTATTCATATATACTTCATTAGCTATTGAACAATCAGTAATTTCCTGCACTATGTCAACTTCTACTTTTCAGCACTAGCTAAATTATGCACCATCTACTCATTATTTAACATTAATATATTAAAACATTTGACTGCTAACATGAAGGGATAAATTTTTTTAATGTATTATTTTTTATTCTGTGCCAGCTTTGCCACTGAAACCAGCATATGATTAGAAGCAGTAAAAATTAAGCAATTTTAAGCGGTTTGCAACAAAATGAAAGTTATTGAGAAGACAAATACGGTAATTGTTGTCCCCAAAGAATATGAAGTTTGAATTGCTTTATTAAAAGAAAAATCAAATGTGCACAACAGAAAAATGACTTCCTGTTAGCTTTCAATTTCCTGTGATTTTCCACGTTCTCACTTTATGTATCAGAGTACAGAAATACACTTGCATCTTTGCTCTGAACTCCTACTGTATGTTCACTATTCTCCCTCACGTACATCAAGGTGATAATGAATGCTACTAAACACATGAAGAGAAATGTTATTTTAAGGCAAATGCTATCACCTCAAATTCTCACTCTGTAAAGTAAGAATATTTTATTAGCATTCACTATCTGGCACACTGAAATACAAAATATTAATAGCACAAACATGGAAATTGGATGTTTCAAAATGCAGTTGAAATACAAGCAACAACTTGGTGATCCCAAAAGTTTTTAAAGTATACTTCAAGCACACACACACAAAAAGTCAGAATATGGCTACTTTAAGTTCCAATTTTCTCAGCTTTTGAATAATATCAAATCTGACGAAGTATGAAAGTAATTTACAAATAAACAAAACCCCAAATGGCATCTTAAGTTTGCCAAAATATGTCTCACTTAAAAATGATAGTTATTTAAACAATATCAATCTTTTAAATCTAGAAGCATATATGCTTACCACCACAAACTGTTGAGCTTTTGCTTGCATGCTATGCTATGTACTATATAAGCTGTACATGAAACAAAAGTCAGAAAAATGTCAGTTCCCATCTTGTAGAAAGCCACAGACTTTTTTTCTACATCAGAGTTTGGGAACAGAGAAGAAAATGTTAACAAATATTAAACCCTTTCCATTTTACTAGTGAAATAAAAACATATCAGAGAAACCACAACAAAAAATTCATTCAGCAATTTTTTTTCTATGAAATGAGGAGTAGAGAATATACTCACCACAGACAAATCCATCAAGGCTGACAGCAAAAATACTTCTCCCTTTTAGCAGCTGGGGATGGGCACAACTGGCATTTACAAAGCTCTGAAAGTTGTTTTCTGATAACCACTGTGGTAGCCATTTTAACTGGCAGTCACACAAGAGACTCGATGTGTTTAAGTGCCTAAGAAAAAGCAATTAAATTCAAAGACAGTTTGCCTTTTTTTCTTTTAAAAAGATCTTTATGAACACAAGTCAGTAACAAAGCTAAGCTTCAACCCAAATACATACATTATAAGAGAAAGACACCAATACTATTTAGTTCAAATCTGATGACAGTATTGTCAGGACTTCTATATTTTACTAAGCAGACATGTTATCCTCAACTCCTTGTTTCTGCTACGTACATGATTCCAGGCAATTAGGCATATTTCTAGTGTCTTGGGTACAAAACTACCATCAGCAGTAGAAAACACAGAATGGGCACTTAGGACAACAGTCGAGAAGGCTCTCTGAAAGCTAACATGAAAAAAAATCTGAGACAATTCCCTCATTTTCCATTTTAGTCAAAATTTACCTTGGGGAAGGATGGTTAAAAAGAGGAGTGGGGTGATGAAGAATAGTCAGTGGTGCAATAACAAGTGTAAGAATCAGCTTAACTAACTTACGTGAACAGCTACATTCACAAAGGAAAAAAAGAATAAGACAAAGGTATATTCTGTGTATACCTATAATCAATAGGTGAAGTAGGAAGAGTTTCAGTTTTGGCTGAAAACTTCGAATCATTTTTTAAAAAATTAATTAAAAAACAGTCAGTAATGAAACTCTTATCAAAGTCTGCAATATTACCTACTCTTGGAGAAAAAGGAAAAGTAATTTATGGATACAGTGAGAAAAATTGCTTTAAAGGTAAATGGAGACATACTAATTAGCATAAAAATTCTTTAATTTTTCTTGAAAAGGAAGAAGCCCTGTGCTATCTTTTTACCCTAACAATGCAGAGATAAAAATCCAGGGATGCCAGCTGACCATTTCACATCTAAACAGGTCATCTTTCATTGAAGAATAACAAGAATGTCCTTAGAACTTAAGAGGCAGCAAAAGCACAGCAGTTTTAGCTACCCTGATGCACAGGATACATGTCATATTATTTTTAGATTCACACTCTAGGGGCCTTAGAATAAAATAACTAGATGGGAATTTTTATTAAATAATTTTACTTCTGGGAAAGTAGACACCATGTAGACACCTGTCTACATGTTGTTCAACATAATGGAGGTGTACTACATGTTTCAGGAGAAGTAGAGAAAAAACAGCAACTTCTGAGTAGTTACTTCACTGACGTGTTCATGGACCGGTATCTTGTAGCATGTTAACATCTCCTGGAGCAGTGTTTTAGCCTGTCATTCCATCACATCTGATCACTCTTCCAATCATCTCTATCAAAACCTGTCAGTCCTGGGCTCCCACAGCTTATCTTTTGCCAAATCTAGCAATTGCCCTGCAACTGGCTGGCTGAGTTCAGCAAACTAATCAACTAATACAACCAGATGCAAACTAAGGAAGTGGAAAGGCAGAAAATGGCTGGCTATGTGTAGGAACATGGCTGCTGCTTTCTATAGCTATGCCAGAATATGGGTCAAAACTGAACTTTAAATGAACCAAATACGTAAGGTTTCTTGATACCCTCTCTACTGCACCCAACACGGTAATATTGGAGAACACAAGTGAGAAGCTCCAAGTACTTGTAATAAGAGCTACATCTTTTTGCTATTCTTCAGTTTGTTGCTGCACTACACAATAGAGAAACTCAGAACAACAGATCTGACTACAGAACACTGTTATGAATAGAGGAGAAATAAGGAAGAATTAACTGTGCTCAAAACACCAGGAACAATGATTAAATTTCTCTCTTCAGCAAAATGCAGCTATAAAGTCTAATGCCTCAGTGAAGAGAAAAAGAAAGGAAAAAAAAAGCTCGCTAAAAAAAATACATTCTTCCCATTGACCGCTTCACAACTTTTGTGAAGATCTGTCCCTTTGCTGCTACAGGATAGAAGGACCCAATTATAAGCACTGACAACCAGGCCTTTACAAAAGAATTACGTTACTTCATTTCACTGGTCCAGTAAGCTTTAGCTCAGCGACAGCATTGCTGATGTTATAGCACATTACATCAAAGTCTCCCTTACCTAATATCTATTAGAGATCAGCCAATTTAAAATCAGGACCCCAGACACCAAATGTAGCAGAAAATGAACATTTCCTACCCTACGCTATCTTACTTAAATACACTTATCACTTAAAAAGTAAAGAGTAAGAAAACTTTGACACCTTCAGACAAGTTAAAATTAGAGTTTATCCCTGCATCAGGCAACAGCTCACAAGGCCTTTATTTATATCTTTATACAGATACACACATTTAATAGGTGACATTTTTAGACAGAAACTTACAATTCTTTGAGTTTCTTCATTTGTGAGAATGCATTTCCTTGAACTGACATAATTGCATTGTTACTTAGATCTCTACAAAAAAAAAAAAAAGAAATCATTAGGGGAGGAAAGAGTAATTTATTAAATTGAATGTATTTAGCATGAAGACTCCAGGAATAGTTTGCTACATTACTGATATACAAATGATTCCCAAGCTCAAAAACCAAAGCAATAATATTGAAGAGTTTTATAGCATGCTTAATACACTTAACACTTTCTGCATTAATACCAAAGCTCATATTCAGCAGATTTCCAAATTAGAAGAACCCTCTTAAGAATACTCCATCATCCAGGGTAAGAGTGTTTCATTCAAAGTCACGAGTAAAGCTTGTCACTTTTTTTGATACTTTTTTTCAATTAGTATCAAAATTAATTTTTCCAATGTCAGCTTAAATGTGAATTTCTAATACTTACAGGTGTTCAAGTGCATCCAAGCCAGAAAATGCTTTCTTTGTAATGGATCTAATCCTGTTTCCTTGCAGTATCCTGAAAAATATTAAGAATATAATGTAAAAAAGATGGGAGCATTTTTGGAGCTAAACAATTGCATTTGTGGCATTTGTTTCTAAACTTGGACTAATAATCACCATTCCATCTTCCCCAGTGCAGGTAAATGTCTCACCTTTAAAACATACCCATTTATTATACTCTCAGTCTTACAATGATTTTAAAAGATGTTAGAAGTATAGAATTCAGTGATGTGGATTACTTAAGTATATACACAAGCTTTTTTTTTATTTGTACATGCGTATTTGCAAATAATATCTTTTCTGCATAGAAGCCTTTTCCATTGGATGCTGCATTACTTTATCAAAGACTATTCCTGTCACTATGCCTCTGTAATATTTGATAATACACTTTATCACTTCCTATATTATAGGAAGCCCTCATTCTTTCTAAAAGGTTTCTATACATAGTACAACATTTAAAATCTGAATGTGTATTTCAGATTAATTTGACTTGAAAAGTCTGAAAGTTCTGTTTATAGAAAGGAACGTTTTATAGCAAACAAAATGGTAAGGGAGAAAAATCATCTCAGCTATGGAAAATATAACATCATGTTGGACTGGCCCCTTGAAACAGGCGTAATATAAGCTAATATTTTTTTAAGGAATCAGACAAAATACTGTAGCAGTACTCACAGTTTTGTAAGTTTATCCAGACCAGAGAAGGCACCATTCATATCTTCAATAGTCCATGATATTTCATTGTTTTTCAAATCCCTATTTAAAGGGAAAGGGTGTAGGTAGAGAAAACAAACCGCAAGAGCTATTAGGAAGAACAAGGTATGCTCTAAAGTGTATTATTTAAAACAGTTTCTAAAATAGCTGTCTGGTAGCACTCTCCCCTTCCCCCCCGGGGGTGGCCCATTAGCTACTACAGAAATACTTCATTCTTTTCTTTTTCTTTTCCTTTTTTTTTTTTTTTTTTTTTTCTCCACTGGGAGACTTTGAGAACTATCAGTTATGACTTTTTCCACTGAGAATTAGAAGGATCACAGAACCAAAGTTTTGAGAACTGTCAGAAAACAAACCCACATTCCCCTGAAAGCTTTTTCAGATACAGAACTATCACAGAAGGAACATCAGAGGGAGGGATCAACTGTTGACCCTTTGAATGAAAACACATTTGTCGCCTTTATAATTTCTTAACATTAGCACACAGAGAACACGTATAGATTTATTAGTAAGTCAATAATTTTTATATCCTGTAATGTCCACAGTAGTAGTTAAATTATCTATGAAGCACAAAGATTAGAGAGATTTGTGAAAAGACGGTGTCTCAACAAAGAATCAACAGGGTAGGGCTAGAGGAGAACAAGTCTAGGAGAAGTTTACCACCTAATTCCTACCATGTAAATGTAGGCAATTGACAAATCTCTGGACTTACTCTTTTTATGACCTTTATCTCTCCACACACTTTAAAAAACAAACAAACAAACAAACAAAAAAAAACATAGCATACACCAAATGTCTAAAATGAATATACCTCTGAATGTTAACAACTATTTCAAAGCCTAGAGGGGAAGGTAACTATTTTATTCATCTAGGTAACAGATGATTTAGTGATACAGAATTGGAAGAACCTAACGAAGCAGAATATTTTTAGATTAATTTACTTCTTTATTCTCCTTCCTTTAAAAAATGCTATTTCAAAAATAAAAAAAAGATCACATGCTTAAAACAATTGCAATAAGCATTAACATAAGCAGTGTTGAATTGCGTCATCCTAATTCTACCATGATAGAAAACTTTGATCCAATTAAGACACAACTGTGACCCAGATCCCAAATGCTGTGGGTAGCAGTACTGCCTGCTGCCTTTACCCTAATAATGCCACAGGAAGTTTGTCTTATAATTACTAGCATCCATTGTGCACAACCTTAAAGAAAGAAGTCTTCCCTTTCACAACCATTCTGAAAAGAATATTTTACTGAAAGAAAAATATATGCTTATCTAGGAAAATTTAAAAAAAAGTTTGTGCGTATTTTCATTAAAACACGCACACACAAAAACCTTCTGTGCACTGGGTTTTTTGTTTGTTTCCTTTTCATTATTTTGTTTGTTTGTTTGTTTGACATCAAAAATCAAGTCTGTCAACTTACAAAGTCTGTAGACTGGAAAGTCCCCGGAAGGCACAATCAGCAATGTAGTTTACTTTGTTGTTTCCCATATATAGTCCAACCAGCACGCTTAAGCCAACAAAGCTTGAATCATCTAACCTTGCTAAGTGATTGAACGTCAAATCTCTGGAAGTTCAAGGAAAAACGGACTTTAATGTTTATGTTGCAGTAGTTATTACTCAGTTCAACCCAGGTGATTTTTTCAGGCAGGGAAAATGTTCTTTCCCTTACAACTACCACAAAATCCACTACACTATTTTTGACCATACAGCTTATGTAGCATTTCTGATTATTCACAAATTACTGCAGGATGAATTTCTTTTATTTGAAAATGACTGTGTTACAGCTTTCATACAACTGCCACAGTGAAATGAAGCAGTCATGGTTGGCTTCAATTTCTTCCAACAAAATGTAACTAACTGTCTTACACACAAAAAAGTTGCTGTCACCTTGGAAACTTTGTTATGAAAAATTCACAGATCAGTGGTAAGAAGCTCACGCTTTGGCATGCACCCAGGTTTCAAAACTGGAATAGAATAAAAGCTACTCACAGCTCACTGAGTTTTTGGCAAAATTCCCAGGCATCAGGACTGATCCTGCTGATGGCATTTTGGCTGAGATGGAGTTGCTGCAGCATCAGCAAGCCATAAAGCCAGCCTTTGGTTACCTCTGTTAAGTTGTTATGGTCCAGCTGCCTGTACACACAAAAACAGACAGAAGTCCTAAGATTCAGAAACTCAGTGCTGTGCGTGCTTTGCCATGGGTCCCCATCTGACTTCATGACACCAGCTAGATAGCTGCAGCCTCTGTTTATATTTAGAATTGTATGCATGCATTCAGAATATGTTATTTTACATGTGTAGTGACTAATGCTAGCTGCTTTTCAAACCACACCATTTTATTTCAAAAACATCTTTAAATCTTAGCAAGCAATTCTGTTCTTTATGTGTTATTCTGCTTAATATGTTATCAGTACAGTCTATGAAAGTTGATACTTACAAGACTTCCATGTTGGTTAATCCCCAGAAAGCACCATCCATGAGCCTAGTGACACCATTTCTCTGTAGTTTTAATGACTTCAAAGCTGGAAGTCCTTGGAAAGTGAGTCCATCTATTTTTTTAATTTTGTTGCGATTCAGCTCCCTGCATCAATAAATTTTACTGTTACAGCAGAGTAAGTTTACATGAATACCAACAATCTTTCCCACCTCCCTGGAAGCAAACCTTATTTAAATATGTCTTGCACATAAAAAAACAGAAATGAGATGCAATAAAAATCGAACATGTTACTGTAATACATTGTGTTTAACTATTTTAATACCGTTAATACTACCTTTCTGATACAGAGGACAAGTACTTGATAGGTCCTTGATGTTCAGCTATAAAGAATACTTGTAGATGTAAAATGTCATGATTAATCCTGTTCTCAAAAGTGGAAGTAAGATCCTGGTGTCTATACAGAAGCAGAGTTGTAAATTTGGGCTTGTAATTGCAATCAATAATCCAACCTAGCCAGATTTAAATACGCTGCACAATTTTTCTCTCTTAATCTTGAGTGTTCTTCCCTCACTCTCCACAACTAGTATTATGGATAGTTTCTTCCCTCTTTCTCAGTTGTTTTGGCACTCACCCTCTCTCCACTATACACATACCACTTTTAAGTCAGAGACTGGGACATAAATGTACCCAAGTTAGTTATAAGTCATTCAGCTCCAGCTAATTATTAGCTGGAGAACTAGCTTCAGAGAGGGTAGCACTCTGTATTTTCCATTTTCCTGCTCTTCACAACATTTTCTTGGTTTTGGTCCTTTTCAACCACAATACCTGCACCAACCCCAAGAACATATCTGATCTACGTGAAAAAAAGGAAATCTAAAAAAGGAAATCTGTGCAATCACAGAGAACAACATTAACCACTTTTATAATGGTGAATTTTAAACTAGCTACTCTTTACCAAATTAACAGCTTTTTTGTGTGATTATTTTTTTCTTAGCAGCAATTGATATATGAAGAGCCAGGACTGTACAATACTAAGAAAAGGCCCTCATATGATGAGTGATATGTGAGTGATGATTTGCCTCTTCAAGATAGTTTTTGATCCATCAACCTGCATCCCATCAAACCAAGAAGAATCCTCTTCTTCCCTCCAGGATATAAAGATCTCAATAATTCTCTCTATATAGTTATCGTTATACAATTACTATACAGTTATTTTATTATACAACTGTATTATTACACAGCTATTTTGCAGAGCCTGTCTTGGAATAATTCAACTTTCCTCTCATGTATATACAAGTTCTATCTGATAACAAATCCCCATATAAAATCCTACTCCTCTGTCTGACTGTCCATGAGCTATAAAGAACATTCAGTAAGAATAGCCTTCAGTTATTCCCCACTCCTCCTCTGAATAACTCCTTCAGGTGATAATATACTTTTTCTGCCTTCATTGCAAATTAGCTACCTGACATAATTAGACCTGCCTACTGACTGAATTGTGAATGAGTAGAACTTTTGTAAATAAGAACATTAGCAACTTCCAAAATTTCAGTTGAATCTGAAGATCAAAAAATCTACTGAGATCATTAATAAATCATGAGCTTTTTAGCTCTATTTTCACACACTTCTCCAGAAGCTTAAGTAAAACAAAAGTTTAACTTTTAAAAAAAAAATTTGACTGCGTCTTTCCTGGGAGCAAATGCAGTCACAGTTCCCAGTTTTGCCAAGCATCCTAACACTTCACTGTTCTCATGAACTTTTACTTTTGAACTTATTATAAATTATAAACTGACAGAGTTTATAATTTTCAACTCCTGTCTATCTTATATGCAAAATAATTATTCACAATGTAACAAAGCACAGTTCTAGCCCATCCTCTTGTCAATTTACTACAGTCAGGTTTTCCAAAACATGGAAAAAATGTTTCCCAAGCCTCTTTCATATTCAATAGCTTTATCTGTTATTTTATTAAGTAAAATATTTATGGACCATGCTATATCAATGAAATTGATGGAGGTCTATTTGCTCAAGCATATTGCTTATTGTCCTACCTTCTGAAAGCAAATTAATTCCCTCCATTTAACCATAATGGTTGGACTTGATGATCTTAAAGGTCTCTTCCAACCAAAATGATCCTACAATTCTAAATGTTTCTATAAAAATACAAACAGACTGATGTAAAGAATGACGTAAGTTTATTTCACTTACTATTTTTCCAATGTTTTCTTACAAAAATACTGCTATTACCCTTCCTCCATTTTGTCTCGCTTTTTTCTTTTAATAGGCAAAAACAATTTTAACACAAAGACTATTCACATCTCACCAATATATAAGACTAGTTTTGTTCAGTACAAAGCTGTGGTTAGCAAGGGTTGTAGTAATATGTTTTCTGTGTCTGTCTCACTCTGCATCTGGTTAAATTAAAGGCTAAAGTTCAAGCACTGCCAGTGCTTTGGAAAATCTGAAAACAATTAGCCAATTGTAGGTTGCACTTACAGGTGCTGCAGATGGGAGAGTTTAAACATCTTTTGAGGGATTGCTGAAATTTTGTTCCTGTTCAGTTTCAATACTTGAAGTGTGGTAGACAAATTGTCAAAGGTACCAGGCTCCATGGAGGTTATTCGGTTACTGTTAATGTACCTGTTGAAACAATGTCTAGAAGGTTAAATTTACAGGTATTTAATAATTTTTTAGTACCTAGTAGTGAAACACAAAGCTCTTACACTACCTATTGCACGATAAATGAAATTTCATTAATCAGAGCTCTTCACAACTTAATCCACAGTCAAATAGTATTTCACCACCAATATTTTTGCTCTACTCTTGTAGAGTGTATTATGGGCAGATAAGGATAGCATGTTGCCAAAATGTTGCAACCCCATTACTTTATTCTCAGCATAGCTTTGGCTTTGCTGCATTACTATAGAAAGGATTAACATAAATTTAAACAAGTCCATACATAAGACCCCATGTAACTCAAGACTTGACCAATCCCCACAACTTAAGTTCACTTTGCTACATAATTATTTCTCTCTCCAGACGCATCTATTTGTTTCATCTTAAGATAATAACCTTCACTGTGGACTAAAACACGTCATTACACCAAGTGATGTATTCAAATTTGCAACCGATAGGAAGATTGGTGCGTGAAAGTACGAATATTTAGTGGGTATCTAATGAAAAAAATATTTAGTGCCTCAAAATACAGCCAAAAATTTCCATCAAGTTTTTTTTTGAAAGTAACCTGAAAAGAAAAAATGCATTGATAGGTTTTACTTACAGATACTTGAGCTGTAAAGATGGAAATGAAGATATCTTTAGCTCTGATATATTGTTGTTGCTCAAATCCAAAGTTTCTAGACTCTGAAATGGCTTCAGATGTTCAGGCAAAATATTGGCAATCTTGTTACTGGTCCTGAAATTTAAATACAGTAGCTGAAAGTCTCTTGTCATGTCCAGAGTAAAACTTGTTAACTATGCATCATTTACAAAAGTTAGTATTTAATTTCCATGGTTGTTCTCTAAGCAGACCGTTAATTTCTAGCCATCCCAAATCCCAAACCAGAATGCTATAAATAAATGTGTTCATCAATAGTTCTTAAAATATATTCCTAGGGAATTGGATGTAAAAAAGTACTTTAATCCAATTACTGCATTTCTCAATTTTTAAAACATGACATGAAACGTTATGATCATTTATTTCTGAACTATGCAGAAATATCTGGTATTTGCACTGAACAATATATCACAATATTGCAATGAAATCAGATAGATTACTTTTTTTTTTTAACCAACCAAACATCATAGCAGCCATATATTCTCCTTCTTTGTTCTGAAAATTCCTACAGCATGAAAATGTCTGAATTTACATAAAAATAGAGCTAGATGAGATGAAGGACAGCGTGGGCCCCCCCCCCCCCCCCAAAAGACCTATAATTTTGCAAATAGACCTAGTATTTCATCCTGCAAATTTTTCTAGTGTGTTAGCAAAGAATAAAATTTGTGCTTCTCACTGCTCTTCAGAGGGTCTGGACTTCATGTCTTGTCAGGCTTCAACAAAGCATCACACCCAATTCCACAACAAAAACTGCAACTACTTAAAGACATGGGTATCCTGGTCTACCATAAGGAACACGCCTACTTTTACTTCCAATAAACACATTTTTTCCAGCAATCCTATTTTGTGTTCATACACAGCAACTACCAGGCTTTTCATTCCAGTTGCATAATGTGCAGAATTCTATGCATACATCAGCAACGTGAACATGGTTACTTGTTTGGGGTTAACGGTACATAGAGGAAAAGTGATCATGATTAATTAAGTGAATGTAACCCAAAACAATCCTTGCTACCTTGTAAGTTCAAGTCAGTTCTGGCTGCAGTACACTCTGTACCTAGTATAATGAATGACCAAAATTTAGGCACTCTCCCCAGCTTCGAGAGATCACAGGCAAATGCAATTTCAGGTTAAATTATCAACAAAAACATTGATTCTGGAAAGTGTTTGCCTTTATTGGAAATAATTGCTCTGGATCAAATAGTAAGCCACACATTTAGGATAGCATGGACAATCCTCACATATGCAAGGGAGGGATTACTACTTAAAACAAAAAATCCTGACTCAAAAATTAAACCATAAGTTAGATTAATGGGCCTTCTGACCACATGTGGGAATGGGTAAGTGATCTTGCAGCCCCTCCAATGCTGCCCTTGTATCATGTTTCATTCCTCAGGCTGTCTGGTAGAGCTACCTTTTTTTTTTCTTTTAGCTTTTTTTTTTTTTTTTTAACTCTTAACTGAAAGTATTTATAATAAATGGAAACAAATTACTTTAATAAAAAACAACAACAAACACCACCACCACGTGTCAGTTCCACTGGCCAAATGAGACTGTGAGGTAGATAACAGGTCATAGAGAGTTGCCTTTATGCATTAGTTTGTTTATAAGGTAATTACTAACAAGGTATTAAAACTGCCAATTACTTGAGTGACGAATAAAATTTTCCTTGCAGTAAAAGTGTGCTCCAGCAGAAGCCAGCAATTTCCTGAACTGCACGCCTCCTAAATTGCAGTGTGAAAGTGTTCGGTTATAGACATGGCTTACACAGTGCTGTCTTTGTGTCAGCATTGCTTCATAAAACAGAAATTCCTTACAGCTGGCAGGATAATAGCTGCTGTATTACAAAGTTTAGTTGGACCTAATGGAACTGAATAAAACTCTTATACAGCCTTCAGATTAGCACTTAAACTAACTGGCAAATTACGTGACACAGGCCAGATTACAACAAAAACAAACAAAACAAAAAATACACCTTATTTGTTTCAGGGAATGTTCTTTCTCAGTGATGACAAGGTCATATCATGAGGAAAAAGTAACTTCTTTTGTTCACTGAAACAGAGCTACACATCAAAGTTCTCATCCATCTCACAGTGAAAATCCAATGACTGTACCCCCCTGCCTAGTAGAAGGTACAAAAATGCAAAATATCTAAGTGTTTCACATCTTACTGCCCCAGCCTGTTTTCTCTTTAAAAAAATTCAAACACCCTAATTCACATTTAGGAGATTACCCAGCACTGAACACATCCCAAGCAGTTCTACCTTAAGGTCCAACTTTAGTTAAAATGAGAATTTAATTCTAATTTGATTCTTCTTCACAACATCATTTAAGTAAATCAAGTAAAATTTGTATCAGCTTCCTCATCAGTGCCAAATAAATGTCAAAATTAGTCAAGAAGGACATATTTGAAAATGCAGGCATGCTTAATTGTCACAACACAATCAAACAGCATCCTCCTGTCTTGTCATGATGATGTACATGTTTGCTCACCCTACAAAAAAAATCCAGTGAAATTTCCAGTTTCTGTAACTACTGTGCTCAGACAAAAGGAGCTGCACATACTGCACTGGTTTCATTTTTCACATCCTCAAGGGAAGATGAGAGCAGACAGAAATCCCCCTCCAACAAGCGAACCAGTGCACCAAGTTCTCACAGAAGCATGCCTGTGGCAGTCAGATCAGTTTCTTCATATACACAAGGAACAACAGCATGCTGCAACTTCATTACAACTTTTCCTGATTCAGACAAAGAGGCAGGAGCACTGAGGAATACAGACAAAACCACCAACATACCTGCATGAATTTGGATATGTCTCTTGCCATTTGAGTGTCTACACTCCAACTTCCAGGAGAAAAAAAAAATACGTGCATGCAGACTGATTTAATTATTTTCACACAAGTCTGTGTGAATAGCATCTTAAGACAGAATATCAGTTTTTCATTAGGGATATGAGAAACCCTAGCTTTTCCTCTCTGCATTCATAACTTTAGTCATACCACTAGGCCAAAACATTTGTAACAGCCCTATCAATCATGATCTCAAGACTCATTCAATATAAACAACAGCTACAACACATTTGACATATTGACTTGTACTTTCCTTGCCTCTAGGGAAATAAAAAGTGAGACAGCAACTGCTGTATCCATTTTGCTAAGGATCTAGTTAACACTACTTCAGCACAGTTCTTATGTGCTGAAAAAAACATTTTTTAAGATCTGAGATAGTATGACTAAGTATCTTTTGATAAAGATTGTCAAAATGCAACCTTTTCTATTTCAGTTGCTCTGATTCTATAACATGGAAGCTACAACTCTGAAATACATTAAGACCTGAAGCCCATCTTTTCTTTCTAAACAAAACCTCAGAACATCTATCTATCTATCTATATATATATATATATATATTCCTGCACTCCTTTCTGAACCATACCTTTCTTCAAGGTAGATCTTGATCTGCTGTGTTTTGAGAATCTCTTCATCTTCTTATCCTACACCATGATCCTGACAAGGAGCATGTGTATGAGTCTGGAGGTGGAGCAAACTGGTAAAACTGAAATTGTCTAGAAAGACAATTTTGGAGAGCTGTGTCTGTGCAGACTGTTTTCCAAAGTTGTTAGGTATAAAACAACTCTGTTTTAACACCTTTGTAGTTCTGGACTAAGACTAACTCCTGTCCCCCAACTAATCCCTGGCTGAAAGGATCTATTAAATTTGCCTTAGGAACATGCAAATGCAATCATGCTGGAGTCTCTTGTTGAAGACTAAGAGTATATATAAGGAGAAAAAAAAATGTTCTGCTAGGGCTAGATATATCTTTCTGATCACTGCAGAAGCCAAGACACTGGGGTTCAGAGATGTTTAGTTTGACGATCTCGTGTTTACACAGTGTGCAGATTAGAGCTGGCTTGGAGGCAGCCATGTCAGCACAGGCAAAGCAGACATGACTGTCCACATCTGAGCACGTACAGGGTGGTCTCCATTACATTACAGCACAAAGTCTCCTTTTTCACTTTTCTTTAAATCTTTGTGGTTGCTCCAACCTGTCTTCCTTCCATTCACCCACTGGTGTCATACAACTGCTGTCACATCTATTGCTTCTTGCACTTTCTTCCCCCCGCCCCAATCTCCTCCAGACTTTCTGAGCTCTCACAGGAAACGATGTGAAGACAGTGAGTGGAAGAAAACTTAACCAAAAGATAAAAAATAATATTCTATTACTTCATCTTGCAAAGATGAAAGATCGAGATTGTAATAAACTTCCTTAGAAAGTGCTGGAAGATTCATGTTTTGTGGCTTTTAGAATGAGGTTGGAAAACTTTAAGGAACGCATACCACAAAAAAAGTCTCAGTAACGCTCCTACAAGAAGAAAGAGAGAAAAAAGATTATTTTTTTTCCCTCTGATCTCTACACAGTTGACTAATAAAATTAGCCAGAACTTAATGAATAATTGCATTACTTAAAATATCATAATTATAATTTCAAGCTTAACACTCCCCTTACAAAAAATCCCTGATGTGAGTGAATGGGACTACAAACCTCTCATCATCAGATATCCAATTAATTGTATTGAATTAAGACCCTTCAGTTTTTAAAATCTTTGCAACAGTTAGAAATGGTGAAAAAAAGGTTTCACGTGAAATATTTCTGAGATGATGATGCCAGAAATAGAGCCAGGAGCTGGCTCACTTCCAGTCCTACTTTTAAGTCTACAAGTCCGCTGCCCAGTTGACACACAGGCTCCACATGTTTCTTGAAGCAAGCAGGTCTTCCTTCTGAAGGCCTCCTTCATTCCACATTTCTTGTCCTTCATTGTTCTTTCAGGTCAGATGTCAGCAAGTCTCTGGTCTTATTTTTTTGTCCTTTTTCTGGTATATAGCTTTATAGCATAAAACCAAAACTCAGAAGCCGATTGATTCCCTGTGTCAAACTTCCTACCAAAGGTTTACTAATTCCCAAACCAAATTGAGAAAAGGGGTAGAGAAAGATGCAGAGTGAAACTACTCTGGGATTCAGAGATGATTTCATCATCAAAAAGAAAACAGAGACAAATACAAACTTCCAAACACTTGATACTTGACAGCAATTCTCTCCTGATTACAGTCATAATATCAGTACATAATGGAAGTTTCCTTCCAAACTCTTCTCTTGATACACTGTACTCTTCCCATTCCACTTCTTGGCCTTTCCAAAATAAATGTATTACTTAGCATGTGATAGCCAAACGAATGCATAAGCTCATGACTTTATTTTAATTAAGGTAAACAAAAGCAATGAAAACAGCTATTTCAGTAAGAGCTGACAACAGAAATAATAACCCATTGCAGTCTCGCTGCACTCCATGATTGTTAATTAACGCTAAAATCTTACACAACTGTAATTATGACCTAGATTAAACCCAGCGTAACACCCTCCAATGATATAAATCACATTCTTGATCTGATTTATGGACTCATTAAGTAAAAACATCTATCCTTTATTTCCAGAGACTATTCTCCCTTTTGTAGAGTGTAGACTGAAGCCTAGGCACTTCAGACAGGGAATCCTAGGTCTACTCCAAATCTCAACTGTTGAGGGATCTTCTTGACCCCTTCTACTGCACACAAGGCACTGAGTCACCACATACCACTCCTCCTTGCAATATACCATCTACCACATCTCTATGCTATAAACCCAGTACTTAACATTTGGCATCTTAGTTCATTCCTACTTTTCATGGTAAAATTTCCTGCCATTCTTTCATTTTGTCACGTAAGAATAACGCTCTCTGTTTTTCTGATCCATTATTCTTTTTAATTCATCTTTTTCTTTAATGATGTTTATCAGAAAATCATGCCAGTTTTTCCACTGCAAATAGCTCATAAAATTTGCATTTTTTTCCATTCTCATTGCAAAAGCGTCCGTCTAGGCTCTCACTATTTTATATTTCTGCTACAACAAACTCTGGGTTTCTAGATACTTCTTCCCTTTCCCATCATTCAATCTAATTGCTGTCATAAAAATCTAGTTTCTCTGTCTGCAGGTCTGACTAAGGCAGGTTCCTTTTCAAATTCTTTCATTTACTTCCTCTTAGTCTCCACACCAAATGTCAAAGACTGCAAAAACTAATTCCAGTAAGTTTCTTTGCTCTAGCTTTTTGCTCACAACTTCAGCCCAAGTCACACATGGTTTACCACCACTCTCATTTTTGGGACTTCCTCCAAGTTGCCTTATGCTTGAAGCCCAGTCTGGCATTCCTTTATCCTTTTTTTCAATCCTTCTTCAAAACAAACCCTTCCAGGCAGCATCCAAATCTTAATCCTTCCCATAATAAAGTGGTAACTGAAGAGATGACAAGGATGTAAAATATTTGACCAAAAATTTCTTAATATTGGGAGCCAGGCTTCAGTTCAGTATGCTAGATTTATAAACACACAATACCAATTTCTCTGGCAAGCATAGAAGGGAAAGGCATCCACTTCTACTGAATGCAAGCTTTCATTTTCAAGACTTGCATCTAAACTTCTTTCTTGTGACTGCAGCTTTCTAAATATGAACTGAGATAGTGTTCTTCTGGATTCCACATACAGCTGCCTTTCCCAGCCTACTGCAAGATGACAGTCAGATTTGTCATTCCTACTCTTATTCCAAATAATCCTGCAAACAAGGACTATAAAAAACTATGTCTTTACTGAAGGCACTTTGCAAAAGCTTTCCTCATTGACATACTGCCAAACAGTGAAAATTATCACTCTTATTTCCACATTACCAGTTGAGCAGATGTATAAACTATTTTACATGTTTGCTTCAGCTAATTGAATTCTACTTCTCAATATGACTGTTTGAAGCATGATCTGGAATGCCAATATTTAGATATAAATTCCCCTATTTTAAACAGAAAGGGACACACAATATTGCCCTGAGTAGTGGTAGAGTCACCATCCTTGGGGGTGTTCAAGGAAAGACTGGATGTGGTGTTTAGGGACATGGATTAGTGGGTGACATTGGTAGAAGGGTGATGGTTGGACCAGATGATCTTGAAGGTCTTTTCCAACTCTAATTATTCTATGATTAAAATAAGATCATTTCTAAATAGTACAAAGGATTAATCACCATTTTTTTCAGTAACTACATTTGTGCATAAAGTTAGATTGTTATTTTTTGTTGTTTGTTGATTAATCAAAATAGGATGAAATAGCATATATATTAATTAACAATGAAAAACAGTGATCAGTACATGCTCAGTTGCTGCCCCCCCTCCAAAAAAAGGGTGCCACAGCCTCTTATTCTCCTGGTAAAAAGAATGGAACAGGAAGATGCCAAAAATACAGATGAATTTACAAATCTTTCGTCATTAGTTCAGCATCTTATTTAGCAAAGATCTGTGAGAAGCCACTTTCAATTTAAGAGTTAGTTTAGTTACTTTTAAGAGGTAAAAGGAAAACTTTTTTCAGACTACGTATCTGAGTTAAGTACAGAATACTCCCATTTTTATTACTTACTTACCACAAGTAAAAGATCCTGACATTGCAATGCCATAAGCCACACAAAATAAAGGTTTGTAACACAACGGAGTTAGCTCTGCCTCCACTGCCTGAAAGCATAAGGTTTTACCAATCTCAGGGAACAACCATGTTGTAAATGGAGCAAAGTGTTCTGTCTATAGAGGAAATTTTACTGATGATTGAAATCATGATTAATGAGCAACTAAGCAAGATAAAGGGAAGAAGCTAATATAGTAAGACACAAAGATAAAGCTAGGGTATTCAGATAATACAGCTTTAAAACTTCAGAGCTTGTTTATGCAACCTAGTCTATTAAACTTGCAGATCTTCTCCAATAAGTTCACCATGGCCTCTGCACAGATTAGATGAGCAACAAGCAGAACCAGCCTTTCAGAGCAAACACTAGTCTGCAGCTGAAAAAACTTTTTAGGCATTCCCTGTTGCCTTTTTTAAAAAAACAAACAAACAAGCTTGTTTTTTGTTGTTGTGTCTTGCATTTTTTTAGCAACCAAATTTTTTTTTTTCCAAATCTTTGTTCTTGACTTAGATAAATTTGCTGATTTATTTTCCCTTTAAAGATGATGACCTGGCACTTTTTCAACATAACAAGTGACTTTTAGGCTTTGCTTTTCAGAAGTGCTCCTTGAACACCAAAGGCCTGAAATTAAAAATGGAATAATCAGTCATTTTAGAGTGGCTGATCAGAAAACTACATTTAAGGTTGGAACAACTTTGCTCTACTATGAAAACTTGGGACCCCTACAGTTAACTTCCTAGTTCTTTGGGCCCATTTTATCTCCTGACCAATATTTTTTGTTGTTGTTCATTTACTTTTTAAGCATCCAGGATATAAAACTTCATGTGTCTTCAGAGCATTTAAACTCAGCATATATCAACAAAAAAGTATTACAAACTGAATGCTGCAGAAAGTCTACTGAAAACCAACCCATGGATTCAGTCTAGCACCTAACAAACAAGTGCACACATTTCAAGAAACCTCACATTTCAAGATACTGGAAATGTTTTTATCATCTTAGAACCCAAAACTGAACAGCCTTGTTTCTTTTTTCAACTGCCCTAAAGGCTTCCCGGGCAGATTGGTTTGAAGAATCCTCCCAAGTAGCAGAAACAAACAAACAAACAAACAAACATATCGACAGTGTTGCATATTCTACATGCCTCTTATTAAGTATTAATGTAAAACTTGAAAAATACTGTTAAATCATTGTTGCTTTTGTTTTGCATCATGAACTTCGCATTTTCTACTCTGGCTTACTAAAACTGACTATTTGCGTTCTAGATTAACATGATCAGTTTTTACAACATAAGCTACAAGAATGCTTCTATCTAAATCACCTGTTCCACATTTATTAGTGCTTTTAAATCAAAACAATTCTATTGATCATGATGGAAAATCTCTTGACTATTTAAAACATTTCATTTAATGCCAGCCTAATGTTAGAATTTCCCTATACATGTGTTGTGGCTTAACCCAGCCAACAGCTAAGCACCACACAGCCACGGACAACACAATAGAGACTTCGGCATGAATGTCTTTTCAAGTTCCTATTGCTGAGATGATTATCACACAGCATAACCTGGGTGTAGGTAATAAGAAACATGCTTTTATAAAATATTTATTCTAGTTCTTCTATTTTGGTAAGAACAATAAAATTTATTTGGGGAGGCAGAATACTCTAATACTTGAAGTTGTTCCATCTCTCTGAAGTCACTGACTGCTGTCTTCCATTTTCCAAATCACTCAAAATACAGTACATTGACGATGCTGGATGATGTTCACAATTATTTTATTATTATTATTATTATTATTTTTAAGTTCCACATGTGAAGGAGCATGAGTTTACCGTTGAAACTGTATATCCTTAAACAAAATCTTAAACAATGTTGTAGAATTTGCAAACCAGTAGGTGTTCTTCTTCACAAAGCATAAATCCCATAAACTAAAAATCTTCAGAAGGTATTAACTGGACTCTGTAGACAAATGATAGTTGGCAGTTAAATGCCATACAGGACTTTCATATAAAGACAGTGTACTTATATTATTCAGTTTCAATCAATTTCTTCAGCTTTAGTTGCACTGCTTTGCCCTTAGGTAAAATCACAACCCAAAGCATCTTTAAATGCCACTCATCGCTGACTGTTGGGAGGTTCCCAATTATTCTGAATATAACCCAATTTAATTCCAAGTAATCTGTTATTAATCCAAATCATTTCTTGAGCTCTTAACATACCACGACAACATATGCTAGGCCCACAGGCCTTTTTTGTATCACATACATTATGCTTATGCATGCATACACAAAGATGACAACACTGAACAAAGCCTCAGCCTTGCATGAAATCATACCCTGATTCTGGTATGTAGTAACAGCATTACATGTTTCAAATTAATTGAAGTTGAAGGATAAAAGTCACACTCAAACATTTGTTTGTTTTACTTATGTGGGTTAAATCTCTCTTCCCAAAAATGGAACCAGGACTTCTTCAGTACTTCAAGACGGCACCAAGTCTACTGCAATATGCTCAGATCCTGTGTGCTAGCATGGTTTTTTTTTGTTTGTTTTTTCTCTCCAGGGAATCATGAAAGAGCTTATCTGTACTACTGAGACACTATGAAAAGGTTCTGGTAAGGCTTTTGAACATTACTAGCTTGCAACCAAAGCAGTCGTGCTGAAACATACTTGATTTTAGTATATACTACCTTTATACCAGTACATATAATGGATATCTGAAGTAAAAAAATCACTTCCACTCTTCAGAATGTGAATGTAAGGAATCTAGATTCAAACTAGGTTCAAAACTTTACAGCAATGACAGACCTAAGAGGCAAGGTTTTCTTCCCATGTATCAATATCATGGATTCTAGCAGGTTTTCATGATCAATAGGACAGGACTAGTGTATCTTGGTTAAGGAATACCATTAGAATGGGAAACAACTTTAGAATTTTGCTTGATTTCCTAGAATTAGGAAATCTGTCTGGTAGAGAAATGGGCACTGAAGTGATCCACCTATCTAGAAATAATGGAGAATAACTCATTTATTCTCCTGTAAGTACAGGATCTTCTAATCTGACTCCCTGCCCATGGCAGGGTGGTTGGAACTAGATGATCTTTAAGGTCCCTTCTAACCCAATCCAATCTGTGATTCAAAACAATTTCTACATCAATTTAACCCATTTTAAAAGCACTTCAGGAATGCAAATTAGGAAACATCTAACATATTTCAGGTTCTATAGCAAGTATGACTACATTAATACAGCTACATTACTGTGGATGGCATCCATACTATGTATTTGTGGTAATCAGTTAGCAAATCTAGTATCCTCTCCAAAACCTGGTGTTGACCAGCACTTGGAGTGACCTGGCTGCCTGCTACAGCAATTGTTCTGACTGGGGAGCTGAGCTGGAAGTCCCTGGAAGCAAATGGCTCAACTTCTCTCTTTCTGCCTCAATAAACTACTCTCTTTCCGCCTTCTCTCCCAGAAGATAGTGGAAGGCTGAGTGTCCAGGCAAAAAGAAAGCCTGGCATTTCAGTTTCAAATAACTGACTTAAATGGTCAATCATGCTGAAAGATGTTATCAGACTTTTACAAGTAACAATCACTGTAAAACAGGCAATGCCCAAGTACATTTGCTAGACATTTCGAAAGGAACCTAACGTCAGACACCTAAAAAGTAGTTTAAAGTTTAAAGTTTAAACCTGGATGGGGTTTAGTGAACAAGTCATCTGAACTATCTTAGAAAAGACTTCAGGAAGAGCCATTTTCTCCATTCATTCTGAAGAGTATCTACAGTTCCCAACTCATTATTACCATGTTGAACTCTCAGGAATTTAGGATTGGGAAGACAAGTCCTACTCTTTGCTCTGCCCAGCAGGTATTACATCTATTAATGTCAGGGAAACAATGACAGCTTCACAGCCAAAAGCCTCCAGAACAGATTTAGCTCAAAGTACCACCCATTTAGTTCATAGCTTTCAGATTCCCAAAAGGCTCAACAGCTCTCCTACGTAGTCTGATATGATACATATTCAACACATTTTATCTATGCAATATGTTAGATGTATCTCCAGCCATATAATGAGCCTACCTGCATGTATATTTGCTTGTATATTCCTTCACACAGACATATGGTCTTTCCAGGGAAGTGGTGGGGGTGTGCCTGCCCAATACCTTTCTCTCCCATGGTGTTCAACTCTCAGTTGGCATCCACACAAAACAAGATGTTGGCATCAATGTTTAATATTACCAACAGACTTTGACCATGAGACTGGGAACATCTATTGCTCCAGGTATGTTTACCCTGCATAAATTCAGCAGTATGAAAATATCTAAGCTAGATAAATATCAATTAGATAGCTAGAAATGAGGTAGCTCCAGAAATAGAAACTACACTGACATGATAATCCACCCATGCTTGTTTATACTGCTATAAGAATTCAGACATTCAGCGCTGTATGGAGATACCTGCAGTATTGTTCACTGTAGACATACCATGAGTGCAATTCCTTCTGCATGGCAAAAAAATTCTCGCAGAACAGGTAAAATTAAGTCTCCACTGTTGAGTTGACAAGTACTTGGAAGAATTTTATCCACTTCACAGAATAAAGTTTCTTGACCAGTAAAGATTTTGGCCAGAAAGGAGGGTACCACTTCCACAAAATTCCTTAAGGACTCTTTGGAAGAAACAGCTGGCTTTTCACTGACAGTAATGAATGGACTTACATGTATCTTATAAGAAACATAATCAAATCAAGTTTCAGAAGACTAACTGCCTCTTTTCCACTGCTAGGTGAAGTGGTAACAAAGACTCAAAGAAACAGTGGTTTGTTTGGGAAAGATTCCACAAGCTCCTTTCATTTTTAAAGTTGAAAACTGCAGAAAGTCATCAGAAGTATATTTCAAGCAGTTATTCTTTAAAGAGCATAAAAATTATATTCTAATTGTTCCCTATGCGTTTCCTTCGCTTGACTCAGGTATCATATTAACTCAGTTTGATACAACCCTTCCAATAACAGAATACATTTTTTTTTTACCTCTAAAAAAAACCCTATCATTAGATAGAAACATTTGCAAGTTTATGAAACTGGTTTATTACAAATATTTTTATGCCAGACAACTGCTGCATACTTATTCTTCTTTACTTATATCCTTTTTAGTAAAATGAGACTTAACATCTTTCTACATTAATATTTTTTAACCTGTAAGAAGTTTGAAAAAGAAACCTTTGCTAAATGAACACAATGATTTATTTCTGGAATAATGCAATACCACTCTAATGCCATATGCAAACATATGTAGAAAGAACAAGCAATTGTTTTTAACTATTACATACTGACAGTTGTTAGTCAATGTAAAACTTTAATGTGGTTGAAATAGTTCTTTAAGTACTTAATCTCAATGAATCTTTACAGGGGTCATACGATTGGTATTAAATCTCAGTTTGGGCATACCTATATTCAGTAATCTCCCAAAACCATATAGAAGTAATCGAAAATAGAATAAAAACAAGCTATCACCCAACCAGACCAACTTTAACTGCACTGGTTGTATGAAAACAACTTTTAGAATCTTTTCCTCCCCCCCTGTATGTGTCATAGTACAGAAAACAGATCTAATAAAGTTTTTTTTTCCATGTTTTACCACCTGGGCAAAAGAACCAAGCTAGTAACCTATGGATATGGAACAACCAATCCAGCAGCGACTGATTTTCATTCTCTCAGAGGAAAACAAAAATCTTTGCACAGTTGCAGAAGAATTATTTTAGGTTCATCTAAACTAGTTAAGTTTCCATGAAAAGGACTAGAGGTGATGTTAAGACACATTCTCAAGTATGTATTCATCACAAGTAAGGCAACTTACTTACTTTATTAATTAAGTTAATATTTCCAACCTTGTGGTAAAAAGAACCTTAACGAGGTAAAAAAATAAACAGAAATACATTCTTTAGATCAGTGAAATGCTTAAACTACAGAATGCTATGCCAGTGTAAAAATAACGTCAACACTAATGCAAAATTGAAATAGATGATATGCTTAAATTCAATAGTTATTTGTCAGACACCATCTGCTTTTTCTTTCTTTCTTTTCTGATTCTGATCTGTAAGAAACCACATCAGTATCAAATGTCACTTAGTTCTTATTCAAACAGAGCAGTCCAGACACAGCGGCTGCACCAGCTGACTTAGCTGACCTGGGCCTAAAGTAAAAACAAACCCCTATAAATCACCAGATGTAAGCAATTGAATAGTGATCAATTTAATTAGCTGAACAGCTTTCTGAAGTTTACTGTATTGTTTTAACCCTTCAGGCTTCTTCAAAAAAGGTAACTTGCAATTTGTATTCATGAGTGGGATCTGGCCAGAGGGCTACATGTCACTAGGCTTAAACACTTTAGATTCCCATTGATAAACTCAAACCCCACACATGAAAACATGTTGGCTTTTTTTCTCCACTTAACAGTAGGATACAAAGTTTTTTTTGTGTGTGTTTTTTTTTTTTAAGCATTACCCTCGACATTTTGGAGAAATTAGAACACAGGAAAAAAAAATGAACTTATTTCAGGTGAAATGCTCAGGAATAAGATTTCCTCTAAAATCAGGAAATTTGGTTTGGGGTCCTATACACCTTTTACAATGTTATGCCTGTATAATAGACACCATATCAGGTAACCTATTATTTTTTTTTCAAACAAAGCAATGAACGTGTACATAATTGTGTCACAACCGTATGTATTAACCACAACTGGAAAAATTTTATGCCACATATAAAAGTGATCACAGAAGGACATTTCAAAGATATTGATACAACATCATCTAACCTAGATATTTGTCCTAAGGCTGTGTGTCAAGGGGATTTCCCCACACTGCCCACTGAAATTAATGGACTTCTGCCATGATTTAACGCAACTGGGATTTCAGCCAAGATGTGTAATAATAGAGTGTAGCTCTTGTTTTAAAGTCTGCATTGTGTGAGTTTACGTAACATTTACTAATGTTTGTTCAGTGCCTAGCACAACAGGGCTGAGGCTTCTGGGCACTACCACAACATAAATTTATTCTAATGCAGTCTTTGTATCTGAGGGAAGCATAAAAACTACAAGGATTAAGCTCAATTATACACATTTTAAACAACCTGCTAAATAATATGACATAATCAACTTCCTAACCACAAGCCACTCTATTTCCAATTATTTTACTTTAATCTCTGCAATGCACATATTTCCACTAACCCTATTGAGTTAGTTCCACTAAGTAGGGACAAGAGGGAGATCTACTTACAAAGACAGAAGAGTTATATTTGCAGATACTGGCCCCAGATTTGGAATCATCTCAAGTTCATTGTTGTTCAACTTCCTATTAATATTTAAAAAATGAGAGTTAGCTTTAACATAAATCAGAAGTATATACACTGGATTTATTAAATTGCTGGTGTCAACCCAAAATTTGAAACGAATTCTAGTTTCGCTTAATGTAAAATATCAGAACATAATTATCAACCTATTATCCCAAGTAATTGATATCCCAGTGATACAATTAACATATACAAACCATTTTTTTTAACTGAGACAAATTGACTTACACTTCCCGAAGACTATAGAGGTGATCCAAGAAACCGGTCTTGATTGAAGATAATTTGTTGTGACTTAAGTCCCTATGAGGTTACAAAAATAAACAACCTGTCAGTTTTGCCATAAAATATTGCATATAGCAAGAAAATTACAATCAAAAATATGTTATCATTCATTTCCAAGTACATAAAAAGTTATTTATGTTAGTAGAACTAGAATAGAAACATATTTAAATTTACAAGGTATCTAAGTGCTAACAGCTTGATCACTGCCGACAGTGTCAAAGAATTCCCCGAACCATTGAAAAGAATTGCTCATTTTGTGTTTTGTGTGAGCCCGTGTGTCTATGTATTGAAGACACATGAAAAACCACCTCAAAACGTTGACTCATACACATCAAAAAAACTATCTTCCCAGCAAAATATCTAGCTAAAGCAACCTGTTGGCTACAAGGAAAATTCATAAAAACTCATTGCTATGTCAGCCTTGAGTCAATTATTGTACTTGCACCATCTACTCTTCTCACTTGCTTCTGCAAAGCAACTCACAAATCTTCAGTACCTTAAACAAGAAAATATATACAGGAAAGTCTAACTTTATCTTGAATTTTAAGGTGTCTGTGCACAATTCACATTATCATTGACTTACTGTCCCTTGAAGTAGCTTGAGCTCTCAGCTTGTGCCACTCCACACTGAAGATCCCAAATTGACGCAGTTTACGAGAGCCCATGTTAGAGCCTTTCCAAACAACAATGTTTGCTGTGAAACAGGCTAGGGTACTAAGAGTGCATCACACCTTCTTGACCATTGTCAGGAAATTATCTTCCCTACAGACACTGTGCATCTTCACCATATGGCCTCTTGACCATTTGAAAGCCATCATAAAACAGTCCTAAGAAAATTTGCTGTGGTCTCAGAAGTACTGGACACATCACAGAAATAAAGTAATAGTTATACAGTAAAAGACAGAGAAGTTAACTACATAAATTAAAGCTTGAAATTCTATAGAGATCCGCAGAATCAGTACAGATTTACATCTGGCCACGTTACCACAGCTAGCCCTGCTTGAAGACCTCCCTCTTTTTAGTCACCCATTCCCACTGCTGCAAGTTCCTGCTCCCATACTACAGCCTGTCACTACCTTATCTGCACTGATAGAGCTGTCTGCAAAGTGCTTACTGTACATTGTAACACTCAGTTTTTAACACAAGCCAGGAAACAAAAGTTTCACTATTCTGAAGGAGTTCTTAGCCTCACTTCAGTGAGACCCACAAAGAATTGCATCAGCACACTTTTTCCCTGTGTTAATTGGTGCTGCATCTGGAGCACTCAGCAATACACCTGGTTGTGATAAAAGCTGGAAGGGGCTTGGAAATGAGGGTGTCAAGCATCACTAGAAAGGTCTGAAAGTCAATACCTAGGCCAACACCAAGCCACATCCTCATCAGGCCATGCAGAAGTAAAGCATATTTCAATCTTAGGGAAACTCCCATAGTCCATAATTTTTCTAGAGAATATAATCCAGTACACCGTCACCTACACTGAGCGTGCCAAGCACAGGTCTGTGACTGTCACAAACGTGTCTATTCTCCATCTAATCTTGGAAGTGATGATACCTGATAACCAGCATATCCCTGCTGCACATTGGTTTAAACCAAGCCAGCTTTGCAGTCTGTCATTATCTGCTATACGACTAAGCCCTGAGCAACTGTGGATCTACAGAACGAGTTTCTCTTCACCCACCACCACAGGTCCTTGGACACAGATGTAACATTAAGACCCACTCAGGCATTTACACTTCTTGAACGGTGCAGGGTAACAGCACAAATGTGCTTTCGCCTCCCCCGTTTGGTGCTTTACACAGTACTTTTCCAGTGTTGCCAGAACTAGGTATCTGCTTTACAAGACTCTTAAGCAGCATCTTCCCTGCTGTGCCCAGGATGCAGGCAGCCAGCCACCCACCCCAGTCCTCACCTGCAGCACCAGCACGGCCTCAGCAGGAGGCTCAGCAACCGCCCACCGAAACCCCCTCGTGAGGGAGGACTCGGGTCACCAAGCAAAGGACAGACAATGCCACCCATCCCCCCCAACCCCCAATTTTTAAACCAGACTAAGTAAAAAATATATATATATATATATATATATATATATATATATATATATATATATGGAACAACAACCACCACTACAAACCATCCCAGCCACATGCACACATTACCAAGGGTACCCCAGCACTCAACTACTCGGTGCAGCAACGGATCAGGCCCAGGGAGCCAGGGTGCAGCCGCCCCGGCCTGGCTCTACTGGGCACAGGAAACAAAAGTTTCACTATTCCGATGGAGTTCTTAGCCTCACTTCAGTGAGGCCCACAAAGAATTGCATCAGCACACTTTTTCCCTGTGTTAATTGGTGCTGCATCTGGAGCACTCAGCAATACACCTGGTTGTGATAAAAGCTGAAAGGGGCTTGGAAATGAGGGTGTCACGATGAACGTTCCCCAGTTGGGGCACTTCAAGAATGCACACAGGGCAGAGCTGCAGGTGTGTAAGGCATTTTTCAGCACAAACAAAGTGGGGCAGGTGCTGGGGGGAGCCACCTAGAGAGGAGGCACTCCCTTCACCGCATTCAGGTGGCCATGGAAGGGTGTCTTCTGAAATGCAGCTCTGGACTCGCACACCTAAAATACACCTGTGTCTTCTTCCAGGTGTCTAAAACCCTCAGGATTTTCCTCTTTAAAAAATGGAAAACCAATATAGTGTTAACGTTTTCAAAAAAGCCACAAATGTTAGTTTCATCACCAGATTTTGAGTTCTCCTGTAAATGAGGTTAACCACACTTGAGTTAGAGGACTGCATCTTTCACTGCTTAGAAGTCTACTGCAAACATTTGTCTGGCCATAGACTTGAGAAAAATCCATTTGTTTAACATTTGAAGACATCAGCTGTACAGGTTTGATATTCTCATACTGCCTTCCTGAAATGTAAATACTGAAAAAATACGTTGTTACAAAAGATCTAGGTTGTAACAGTGATGGGAATCTAACTCCTTCCTTTAAAGCAGACAGAGCAGAGACAATTTTTACCCTTAAACTTAACGCGGTATTTGGCTTTAGTCTGTAGGGATTATAAGAACTATGCAAATAAACAGCCAAAATTTAGTGAAGCCATGGCTGTTAGTGCCTAATTTGTTACTGCTCTTCATACTTCAGACAAGACTTCGGAATCAGTAATTATTTCAACAAAGAGCTTTCAACGTTAGTGCTAAAAACCTGCATTTCTTCATTTCATCTAAAAACCCTGCAAAAGGTTTATTTAAAACATGTTTGCCTAAAGGACCCACCAGACAGTAACAGACGTGAGTAGATTTGTTCTGCTGGAGTTATAACATGTTTAAAAAAAAAAAAAATCTGGCAGAGTCCTTAAACTATAAAAATCCTGCAATTACAACCACTGCTGTGCATGATCACCACACTGGAGCCAGACACTTTCACTCATAGCTCAAGCTCACATCCATCTGGAGTCTATCAAGGCAACCGTGAGCGTAACAACTTGCACTAGGTTTCAAACTATTCTTTCATGCTTGTCTTTTAACACTAAAGATTTTAACACTCTCAGATTTTCCATATAGCACCTACTTTAAAAAACACATCCGTACAAATTCCTTATTCCTGGTTTACTCACAACAGGTTGTCAAACACAAACTGCACAAAAAAAAAAAAAAAGCCAAAACAAAACTGTAACAACAAACTCCAAGCAATACAGAACTGTGTGTTTCACATAGCTGTACATGTTTGTCTACCAATTGTTGGATAAAGTATGAATTGATTTATTTTTGTAAATATTATTTCAGTACTGCTGACATTAGAAGCTTCAGGGAAAAAAAAAAAAAAAGCCTTGCAAGTTACATTTTTAAGTTAAATCAAAAAGGCTGAAAGTGAACCAAGAGTTAGAACATTAGTAAAAGACACATATTACAATATGTGTGAAGCTCAAGCCTAAAGAAGTTTTTGAGACTTATAAGCAATGGATCTGAGGCATTTTAAGATATAAAACTCCAGCATCCCTGTCCAAAGCTACAAGTGCATTTCAATTCAATGCATTTCTCCATGTGCCTTTAAACACATACAAGGAAAAGAATTGAAAATGAATCAGTATTTTTCCCTCGCTTAGAAATGAACACTGACAAAGTACTAAGATTATAACCACGCATTTTCCATTTCTGAATTTTCCTTGTCTGTTGAAACCACATTACAAGTGCAGAGAAAATCTCCTCTGTGATTTCTTCTACTTCTAGAATTTCAAAAGCCATTACAGATGTAATAGTGAATACCCTCAGAAACTGTATTTTTATTAAGAAATTCTTTAAAACAATAAAAAATATATATGCCTGTTCTTCACCTCAAATTCTAATGAAAGTGATCAAGCTTTTAAGGGATTGTACCTACTTTAAAAAGAATGCCATAGTTGGAGGCCCTTTAAGAACCTGTTTTATGTAAGAAAATATTTTCTATACACCATTCCTTTTATATGAACACCTTTCATAACTCAGTTTCTGCATTCAAAAACTAAAACATAACTCTGAACATCAATCTTTATATGATAAAAAATTGAAAGGAAGGCCTAATCCATAAAGGGAGAGGGTTTCTTCACACATTTTATAAATATAACTTTTAGACTCTAACTTAATTTACAACACTTAGTTACAATTATCATCTTCTTCCTTAGAGAACTTCGAAACCTGAGCCCCAAGTCAAATTTTAAAATGCAAATCCAGCAACAGCTTCTTAATCAGTCCCACTGGGGCCTATAGAGCTGCTAATTCAGCAGAAATCAGGAGAACTGAAAAACAAAAAGCCAGGCTGTAGCTGTTTTAAGACACTGATCCAATGTGACTCATAAATCAGCTTGCTATGTTCAAGTTTTAGTCTGGAAAATATTGAAAAACAGCTGTGAAAACCATACGGCCCTTTTTTCTGGCAATTCTGGTAAAGTACCAGAGGATTTATAAAATGTAAATACTAAAGATGTAATACAAACACAAGTGAAAGCCATCTTTCAGATTTTCCCTTCTGTCTTGCTGACAGTTTTTAGCATTCCTAGGTGAACCTGGCAAGGCATACTCTACAATGCCTCTGAGAATTTGCAAACAGTGAGGACACTGGCCAGTGTTCAAACTCTCTTCCTCCCTCCACTTCTGGCTATGAAACATCAGCAGCACGTTCTCTCCATCTCGAGACACACATACTAGAAGTAAATTGAAATCTGATTTTAAAACCATTTGTACACAAAGTCATTACAAATATTTATCTGTGGATTGTTATCATCTGCGAAGGCCGCATTACAAAAGATGGTATTAAAGTCACAGCAAAGCTGGCCATTATACCCTGTTTACACCCCATTTCGTACAAAGCAGTAGACTCACATTTGCTACAAAAAGGGGGCACATAACTCAGTATTCAGGTATATCTCC
This sequence comes from Heteronetta atricapilla, assembly GCA_011075105.1. NCBI lineage: Eukaryota > Metazoa > Chordata > Aves > Anseriformes > Anatidae > Heteronetta > Heteronetta atricapilla. The sequence continues at coordinate 33,849,925 of CM021731.1, forward strand.
TTATTTCCCCCGTCGCCCACTAGAATGTCACACAGCATTTTCCACATCATAAACTCTTGGTTTATTTCACCAGAGGTTATGAATACAAAAGGAAGGGGAGACTGAAACAGAGCTTCAAAAGCCGACTTCTTCAGATGCACTTTCTGTTTGGATGTGTAGACAGATGGTCAGAGGAAGGTGTTAAGTCCAACATGGGCCTACACCTTCTCAAGCACATGAGCTTTCCCTACTCTGCCTGGGAGACCTTGTCTGCCTGAGTTGAGAACATGGTGTAAGAGTTGTTTTCTGAGGAGTATTGGAAATAATGCAATTAAACTACTAGCCTTTGGCTATAAATGCTATGGACTTCCATGGAAAACACAGTCACCATATACCAATAAAATTCATAAACAGTCTTTTACAATTTGTACATGCATAGTTTGTTGCAACAATAATCCAGGCTATTCAAACCTTTTTTGCGTACGTAAAGCTGAAGAGCGTTATAATTGTATGCATTGTGCAAAGCTGCAAGCAGCTGAGTAGCTGGAGGTAACAGACCACGCCACACTCCTCCTCGTCCTCTTATTCAGAAGAGGGGAAGGAAGAAAGAGCAGGGTACTTCTAAGGCATTTGACACAAACAGAAGAAATATTTACACAAAAGCAGCCAGACCACATGGCTTGGTGACACCTACAAAGATGTACTCCTGTGAGTTTAAGACCAAGTGACACAGCTGTCCAATGAGTAATCACAGCGGGGTTTCTTACAACAGACCAAAGCTTATTTATACAAGTGGAACTTATTTTCTCACACTTTTAAAGGAATGTGAACTTACATAAGAACAATTTACACTACCAAGGGAATTCTAATTAGAAAAACCTCCCTTGTGCTAACAAAAAAGCCCTGCAATGTGTTTTATTGTCTCTCAGTAAAGTAAGTGAAATAGACAAATTTAATTACTGCTAATGCAAAATACTTTTTAAAACGGCTCTACAAATGAAAGTTCTGTGATTTTTCCAGTTGTTTTTTGTTTAGTGACCATCACATCTGAATTTTATCTTAGCAGCACTAAAACTTGGCTGAGCTATAAAATTAAGCTGTGAAGCTTAGCTTAGTATCAAAAATACCTTATGTTTTGTCAGAAAACTTCAGTTTTTGGTTTAACTTCAGTTACGTTAGGTAACTGAAATAGTTCAAAGAACAGGAGGGATGAAATTTAATAAGAAGCAAAACCAGTTGTTGAATGTAAAGCAGATCCGGTATTTGATTCATATGCTTCAATCACATAAGCCAAAAGAAAAAAAAAAAAAAAAGTTTCTTTCCCCTCACACTTTCCTACACTGCTCATGGAAACATTCACCTCCTGGAGTCATTCATGTTCAGTTCCATATGGTGTCAATACAGCCATCCACATTTCATGAGTAAAGCAGCATGACCTCCAGACGAGGCAATTGAACAGAATTAGCCACAGCTAATTGAAAGTCTTCCTGTTTACTTTTAAGTCCTTATCTCGATCTGCTTTGGAAATGTAATAGAAAATTAATACGACTAATATAGAAGATACCAGAGTGACAAGAGATTAAAAACAAATGTGCGAAGTCCCTCAGCACTTTTCAAGCTTTTAGAAAGCTTTCATGATTTATGCTTTGTTCATAAAAGTTTGTCACTGCAGGTAAGTCTTCCCCACATGGCATTTCACTACGTGCTAGTAAGTTTCATAAACCCGTGTCACCGAACCAAACTTGGCGAGGTCCAGCCCTAGTAAAGTTGTTTAAACGAAAACCATCAGTGAACGAAGCCCAAGAGCTGCACAAATAAAACCTAGGCCAATATGAAAGTTTGTTTTTTTATTTCCTGACTCAGAAACCGATTTAACTTGGCGATTTTTGCACGTTCCCCGAGGAAGTCATTAGAACAACTTTGCTCGCCCCCCTTCACGGGGGCCAGGGCGAGCGCCGTCGGCCAGGCGGTGAGGGCTCGGGCTGCTCGGAGCTCGCTGACAGTCGGCCCCCTCCTTGCCTCACTCCATCCCCACGCTCGCCCCGCTCGCGGCCCGACATTTCCCTCCCCGACCCCCTGCCCTCCTCGGCTGCAGACCGAGGCACCCCGAGGGGCAGAAGATGGCGGACGGGCACCCCCCCCCCTCCACAGCGCCGAGCCCCCCATACTCACAGCTGCACCGCCCCCCGCGGCAGCCGCTCGGGCACTCTGCTCAGCTCCAGGCGGCTGCAGACGACGAGGTGCCCGGCACAGCGGCAGGGCACGGGGCAGAGAGCGGCGGGGCTGCCCCCCAGCACCGGCGGCAGGAGGAGGACGACGAAGAGGGCGGCGGGCGCTGCGCGGTGCCGACGGGGCATGGCGGGCTCGGAGCCGCTGCCCGCGCTGCTCCCGTCCGTCGAGCAGCCCGGCTGACACAGAGCCTCTCAGCGCGGGTGCATGCCCCGGAGCCGCCGCCGAAGGAGGGGAGGCGTTGAGAGTAGAGAGGGAAGAAAAAAAAAAAAAAAAAAAAAAGTGAAGGGAAGCAGGGGGGAGTGGGGGGCACGCAGCGCCTCCAGCCACTCGGCAAACTTTGAAGCGCCTCAGCCCGCCTCCGTCCGGCCGAGGGAGCCCCGAGCACCGCGCGGCCCGCCCCGCCCGCAGCCCCCTCCCCTTGCCGTGTGACAGCAACAGCCCCGGGCCGTCCCCCGGCCTCGCCCCTGCTCGGGGCGGCGGGGGCAGACGGGTCCCGCCGGGGGTGCCCGGGCCCCGCTTCCAGCCTCGGGAAGCGGCTGAGGGCCGGGCCTAGCAGCGCGGCGGGCCCCGGGCCCTGAGGGGGGAGCGTGGCGAGGCCGTGCTGCGCCTGGGATTCCCAGCAAGCCCGCTTAGCGCCGGTCGGAGCGGTCCTGGAGCTGCTCCGGAGGCCCCGGCAGGTTCCCAGCCAAGGCTGGGGTCACTGGCATGTAAAAGGTGAGGTGAGGTTAACTCCTGCCTTCCGGGTCCTGCGCGGCTAGTCCAGACACAGTAATTAAGCCCATTATGTTCCCCACAGGATCCCAACTCCAGAGGTTCAGGGAAGTAGGCAGGGCGTACAGATTCCACATCTCTGAGGTAATCTATGTAATTTAAGTAAATATGTATTGTTCAAGTTCCATATGGAAGTCCGGACCCTGTAGTGGATACAGTTACTGGAGATGTTGCACGCCTCTGCTCAGCAGCAGAGCATCAAACTGCATGGACCCAGCACTTTGTGTCCCACCTTTACATACGTACATTTCACCTAAGAGATGGGAGATGGCCTAGGCACTAGCGTCCTGCAGCCCTGAGAACCTCATACCTCCATTACCAAGATATGTAAGGCTCAAACTTTTTTACTGTTCCCATATGTACCCCAGGAAACAGGTTACATTACATAAATGAAACTACATTTTATTTTGAGTCAGAAATCCCAAATTTGCAAAGCAAGCAGGCATGCCATAACTATGAACACTCACGTGCCTCTGTCAATGCAACTATTTCAGGTGCATAGGGTATACAGAGCGATGTGGTATTTTCTCAGCCTCTGATCAGTTGAACACTGGTGGTCCTTAAGGAAATCACTGCAGAAAAGCCAACAAACACTGCAGAAATAAATATTTTTCTACACGTAAAAGCAAACAAGCAAACAAGTGAAACACAGGATAAAAGCTAGTGTATATTTGCAAGTTACTCTCATTTATTTCTCGTAAATGAAAACTATCTTGGGAGCATTGGCATGCCATAATTATTCTTTTTGCAGCCTTTTTCTTCCCTTCAAAGCCATTAGGTTGACATTAGATTAACAAAGCCTGTGAAACAGTGAGTTGTTCCATATCTAGTAGGAAAAAAGTGGACAGTATCAAATTCAGATTTTCAAAACTACATCATTAGCAATCTTCTGTTTCAAAAGTGTTCGCATTTGTTCTAGCTGTGCAGTTGTCTCACACCATTATACAGGAGACACTTGAACATGTTGCATTTATTGCTTAGGCAAAATAGGATGCATTTGCTAGTTCTGCAAAGTAATTAAAATTCAAGATGATGATCCTTATGTCGCACCAGAGAATTATTGCACACCTTAATGAAATTAAAATTGATTTAAAGTAACCAAGTTCTGTACTACTGTTCCCGGAGTACACAGCAAAGTGCCTCTTACTTGGGAAAAGCAAGCTTGTCTTATCTTGAGTGTTGGCAAGGGCAGTGATTCACTGGTAAGTGGCAATAGAGTCATTAAACTGTCAGTTTTAACATACAAGAGTAAGAAAAAATACTAGCAAAGCATTCTGTACTTAGTTTATGATAGCAGTGAATAATATATCTGGTATATATATGAAGTATGGAACAAGAAAAAATCTGAGAAAAAGCAGGGGAAAAGTGAAAATATTGAAAAAGGCAAGAACTGTTTTGTTATTTTGAAAACCATTCATGCATTCATGGAATACTGTGCCCTTATAACACACAACCTAATGCATATTTAGTGCTAGTAATATATGAAGCTGTTTTAAATTAAGAAAGGTAAATCAATTCAGAAAATTAACCCATTTGTCTTTGCAGCTTCTTTTCTCTGAATACTCTGAAAAGCATTATAAAACCGATTATATTATGAATTCTGAAATGCCTATTTGCCTTCAGAGCCCATGAGAGGAAGTCTTTCTTCCCAAAGGGAGATTAGTTCTCTCCAGAAATCTCAGGGACCAATTCTGCAACTGATATGAATGCTGCCAGGGCTGGCAGCCCCCAGACCCAGGGGTCTCTTCATCATTAGTTTTAGGTTGAGAGTGCACCATGATTGTACGTAAGCAAATACTAATGGGAGACTTCCCATAGGTCTTCTTTATGGGTTTGGCTGGATTATATCTGCCCTAAGTAACTTTCTAACAAAATGAAAGGTCTCACATTCCCCCACCCTGGTATAACGTCTAATAAGGCTTCCTAGTGACCTTTGTTTGTCATTGGCATTAGCGTAACTGCGAAGTCAATATGATGAAGAGAATGATTTGACTACAAACCCATCAAAAACAAAAACAATCTCCCACCACCACCACCTTTCATTCTGAGCTGGAATAATTCCTTATTCCAGTTTTCCATGTAACTGTACACAGAAGCTTATCAGTGGTGATGGCTGTTTAGGCAAAGATGGGGCCCTCTCCCTGGCAGCCAGAAAATAGGTCAGCCTGAGGGGACAATGCTGAAAAAGGGGAAGCATGGCTGCAGAGAAAAAATCTTGTAAAACTAGACCCTCAAGCTTTCTGGCTAATGAAATTTTTTTTCTCCACAAGACTACCAGCATGGTAGCCTGAGTGAGTTGGGAGTGGAGGAAAGGAAGTTACACAGTGAACTGTAGACCATTCATTGGGATGTTATGGGTGTTAGGGGATGAGACTAATGGTGTCTTTTTCTTTCCTTGATTATTTTAAATCAGATAAACGAGCGTTTACGGATTCAAGTCCAAACACGCGTTGTTTAAAAGATGCATTAACTTCAGGCAAAAGACACACCCATAAGCTAAGTCTGATTTTTTTTACATATCATTAACGCATTGAAAATAAGCACTGCTTTCAAGTAACCTACCTCTGGAAGAAGTCTGCCTCAAATCAGGCTGGTTTAGCAAATGACTGAAAGTAAAACCAAACTAAGATCCTATACATTTTCTGTTATGTCTAAAAGTTAGAATGTCTTTTACTAGTACTAGGAACTTTAACAATTTGATTAATCTAAATTAAATTTGTTTAGTCAGTTTTCGAAGGAGTCAAGCCACTTCTAGAAACAATTACATATAGTTCTATTTAATTATGTGCAGTTAACTTTGCAGAATTTATGTCAGAAGGTCAAAAGGAGTGAATGGTTACAGCCACTAAGTGATTGTGTCCATTAAGGACATCATAGTCTCCTTGTGTACTCCTTGATTACCAGGTAATCCAAAACTGTGTCAACTATTTGTTTCAGATTTTCTATTTTTCATGGGTAAATAAAGTATGTTAGGCAGTGTTCAGTGGCAAGAAGCAGAAGCAAAACAGAACAACATTACTTATGCTTTGACACATCTCAGTTCAAATAAAGTGAGATAGAAATCAGTGGCGCATCTATCCACCTTCCTATCATAAATGCCCCTGCAGGAGTACTGGCAGAATTAATGTCCTGTCTATTCATTCCTAAATCTTCCTAGTGATATTTTATTTCTAGCTGAAGAAGTTTATGACTGACTATTTAGGAGAAGGAAGTAAGAATTCATCCTCAGAGAATCACCACTCTCTATTGCAGGTTCCCCCTACTTAACCCATTTAAAAAAAATAAATCGTAAGGCTAGTAAAACTTTTTCTAGGGCCACAGCTGGAGGGACAGATTGACTGTAGAGATCGTACTGCTTTGAAAAAAAAAAAAAAAAAAAAAAAAAGAAAAGTAGAGCAGAACGCATAACTTTTTATTATTACTATTATATTTTGTTGTTCTTGTTGTTGAAGACTGCTTGTGTACATGAAATAGCTTGCAATAGGCAATAGAAGGTTTTGCCTCAGGCACCTGTCTGGAAGTTGCTAGAGAGTCCCATGAAGAGTCCCTCCCCTGCTGGAGCAGAAGACCTTTTTCACTTTTCCTTTTGTGTTTATAAACAAGAATCTCACCCCACATTATGTGATATTTTTCATGGAAATGTTTCTAAATACAGAGGTTTCCCACCCTCCTTTTTGTCTGCCAATTTGGTATAGGATTTGATATTACTTTTAGTTAATAATAGCTTTAAAACTTTATGACCATTTATTTCAATTCCTGTGATTAACCATTGCAATTTTACTTGCATTTGTGGAAAAGCAATACACTCTTCTTAAATAATTTACTAGCAATTGTGAATCTCCTACTAGTGCATCATAAGCCCACAGTGAATATCCCAAGGTGTATAAAGGAATTTATTTTTGGTAGTAATTAAATTTGACTTTATGTGATCCAACACTGAAACCATGAAAACCAAATTATGCATAATTTGAATGTACTGATTACAACCAGAAAAACCGTATGAACTCTTTCTGAAAACTTTGCCTAAGGCAGAAAATGTTCAACATTTATAGAATTCATCCAAACACTGTTTGCCTCCATTACAAATAAACTTAAACATCCTAAGGCAATCCACATTAGTGACGATTGTTAATGTCTTCAAGTCATGTCCTGCATGGGGCTAAGTGGGAAGTTAAGTGCATGATTGGAAGGACAATTAAACAATCAACATCTACAATGATGTGACTTCAAAGAGGAAAAAAGAAGAGTTAGTTTTATGTCATTAAGGAGCACTCAAGTTGAAATGTTGTCAATTTGAATAAAAATAAGTAGAAGTAATTTCAGGATAGTGCTACTGTAGTAAAACACCTGCCAGGTCTGTTCTACTAGTTGTTTTAGTACTTTTTTTTTTTTTTTAATAAACTTTAAAAATAAATAAACACTTTGTGGTAAGAAAGATCCAGAAGTGGCCAAAAGGGGAATCTGAAAGACACGGTCAGTCAAATGTAGCTGTGGCTCTCCAAGATACAACCACCAGTTCTTCCCTCCTCCCCCCCTTGCAGTGGGTGGGTTACTGAAGCTGAAGTACTAACAAGTTCCCTTCTGCAGTGGGAATGGAAACATCTGCCAGAGGAGAAGCATGGATGTTTGAAGGCAGTATTTACTTAAATCGGCGTGGGCAGATTTGGTATGATTTTTGTCAGTGTTCTGAGGCCTCCAAAATTAAGTATGCACTGTGTCACATGGCGTGTGACTCTCACTGAAGTCAGTGGCTATAAGAATTTCAGTGTGAAATCAGTGGGACTTAAGGTCTAAATCTTTTAAGAATTTAGGTTTAATTGACTGTTCCAGAGGGAATGAGCTGCAGCTGGGATTCATCTTGTGTAATTTTAGCAATTTAGAAGTTTGGTATCTATTCTAAAGCAGTTGTCTTGGCTCCTTCTGTAGTCAGCAGATAGACAAAGACACCTCCAGAGAGTGATTACTACCTTTCTAAAATGAGCAATCAAGGCATTTTTAATGAATCAGCCTCTGGAGGTTTCTCTCCCTCTCCACTGAGTGGAAAGAGCCTTATGACTAGCGGAGATTAGATCCTGTATTTTTAGATGATTCCCACTCTATGCATTTACACATAAAAAGTAAATAGCTAAATAGACTAATATGTATATATATTTCCTAAACCTTTTAAATTGTAGGTATCTTAAGTGTCGTTTTAATAGTAGCAAGCAAAATTTCTCACAAATATGAATTGGTGTAGTTTTCAATTTTTTTATACCCATATAATAGTTTGCTTGCTGTCTACTAATGTAACAAGTTCTAGTAAGGATTTATTCCTTCCTTTATTCTCATTTGAGTAAAACTAAGGGGCAGTGCTATGCTTAAGAGAAGCATCATCCAAATACAAAATGGGGACCCTGTGAAAAAGGATCTAGTAGCGTATCGCAAACTAAACAAGTATGTGTCAGCAATGAAACATCACAGAAGGCATTTAGGATATATCAGTTGGAGTTTTCTATGTGAGGGAACTAAATAATGACAGTTGAGCTGGTGAGGGCTGAGGTGAAGTATCATATCCCATTTGGGGTCAGATATAAGGGGAGGGGAGTAAAGGAGTGGAGTGGAGAGGGCTACAGAAAGCTGATAACAGGCTCAGGAGGACATGGTTTGTAGCTCTCAAAAAATGAATATCCAGCGTTGCAGCACAGCAAGTGGCACTTGTGATTTTGCACAGTTATCCCATTGCTATCATTGGGAAGCTGGTGAGCTGGAAGCAAACTGTGTGTCACCTGGCCTTGCTCCCCCCTTTCAGCTGCCTGCTGCCTGTTGCTTTCCAATTATTACATAAAGCAAAATAAGCAAGCACTGACCTGGCAAGAAGTAGGCCAAGCAGACATTGCACCACTTACTTAGATGCTCAAGCAGTTACTTGCAATAGCCATGTTTACCAATAAAGTCTGGCTTTGCGAGCCAGAGCATCAAAGAGCAGGCTGGATCAGACAGCAGCAAATACTGCGTGCTGATCTGCACGGGCCAGGCGCCAGCTACAGCCCAGCAGGAGCTGCAGAAAACACCAGCACTGTGCACCAGCTGGCCAGATTGGTGAACAACCATCTGCAAAAGTCTCTTTGTATTGATCTTCTTAGTATTAAATGGGGAGAAACTGCAAAGGATACCATTTTCATCATTCTGACACCTTTTAATCTTACACAAGCAAAACTTTCTATGACCTCTTTGACATCTCTGACATTAGGACAACATGGTTTGAGAATCTTCTGAAATGCAGATGATCACTTCCAAATAGTCTTACTAGCTGTCAGCTTTCCAATCCTAGGTGCACTGGGCAGTGTGACTAATGGCCATGGCACTTCTCTTGGCTTGGGCCCTCTGTGACTTTCTCAGGTAGGTTTTCTTCCAGGGCAAGCAAAGAGAATGGTTAGCAAACATTTATTTACATAAATGTTTTCTGTTGTGAATTTTTCCTTTGTTGTTTTCCATCCAAAGTCTGCAGCCTAGACAGCTCTTCTCACTCACTGTTCCCTTTCTTAGGCCTCTTTGTACTCTCTGATCTATCAAAGGAAATATTTAGGAGTGCGGAGAGTTGCACATGTTGAATCTGAAAGTCTGGTTATGTGCTGTCATTGCCAGACAAGAAACTTCTGGTTCAGGGACTGTCAGTGCAGTTTTGTCCTCTATGGCTGTTGCCATAGCCTAAAAGGGTGCAATGCTTTAGCAGTGTTACAAGCCAAATAGGTCAGTGTCTTACTGGACTGTTCTTTTTGAACTGTACCTGACCTGAACAGTAGAAAAAGCAACCTTCTACAGAAAAAAAAAAAAAAAAAAAAAAAAAAAAAAAAAAAAAAAAAAAAAAAACAACAACAGCATCCTACCATATCCTAGGTGGATAAGAAGACACAATACAGGTTTTTAGCTGCCTTTGCCAACGAGTGCCGTGTCAAAATCAAAGTGATACTAACATCTGATCAGGCTGGGTATAAATCTGGCAAAAGTGGTTAAGAAACCATGGCTTTGGCTTTCATTGAAGTGCAGATACTCTATAACTGAGTTATCCTTTCAATGATTTATAAATAAAAAAATGTCTTCTTAAGCTTGGGTAAGTTAATTCTACAGTACAATTTTCCCATTTTTGTGAAACAAAAGCTAGAAACTAAAGTAAACAGGAAAAGGCTTGCTGATCATCTTAAATGTAGGAAAAATTACGTCTTATTTTAATCATAATGAAAAAATCCACTGCACTATTATTTTTCATTCTGATTTTTTTTTGTTGTTGTTAGAAATGACTGCTAATGATAAACACAAAATTACTTTCCTAGAATTCTGATAATTTCATACACATACTCCCTGAATACCACATGTGAGTAATATTTCAGTTATCCGACTGATGTCACTGAGATGGAATTGGAAGTGCTGAAATTTTCAGTGATGGATATTTCACTGCAGCTGCAGGCAATGTGTTCCTCAGAGACTAATTCTCCTGAGGCAATGTTAAACCTTTGGACTTGCATATTGTTAGTAAAATAATACAAATTTAACATAGTATCAAAAGAGATCTAGCCAAGAAACTTAGTCTTGCGTATATTTCAGTTCATATATAAATGAATCTCTTAAATTATAAATGTGTGTTTTTTACCCATATATATGGCTATGTGTCATAAAAAAATAAACCATAAAATATGTTAAAATGAAATCAACAAAAAAGGGTATTCAGAGTTAAGACTAAACCCATAATCTCTTGAATGGCTTTTGAATGTATGTTGTTATTTTTAAAAATGGCAACAGTTAAAGATTAAGTGGTAGGATTTTTAAAAAAATTTTTAAGTGTAGCTGTCTGACTTTTTTTTTTTGCATTTTATGTCCCTTAAACTTACTGTAATGCTTTCCAAATACTTCATTCTCTCATTTATTTTCTTAAACAGATATTTTTAAAAATGAATTATATGTATCTACTTAATTTTAAAATGTGTTAGAGTAGCTCACACAAATGAATAATTCTACCAAACAAACCATTACTGACTACTTTGCAAATAAAAAATAAAAAATAATAATAATAATAAAAACAACTTTTTTACTGTCGTTATTTAATGGCACACACTGATCTCCAGAGCTTTCTGAGTTCCAGTAAAAAGCCTGATTCAGAAAAGCATTTGAGCATGTGTTTAAGAATAAGTCGTGGATACAAAACTGAAAGCCTGTTGGGATGGATGGCGAGCATGCCTCCTTACCAGGACTCTTTCACGAACTAGGATCTAAGCATGCAGATTTCTGGCAGAATAGACCTGACTACAGTTGACAGGAAAATTATCATAGCTTCAGCTGTTCAGTAAGCATGGGAAGTCCGAAGCTGTCTCCCGCACCTCTTCTTCAGCAAATTGCACATCTGGTACACCAGAGGACTTTTCTGCATCCATGGACAACTTTTCATGTTGGGAGGATGGGGGAATGCTGTCCAAACAGAGTATCCCTGTGAGCAGTTCCTCATAACCATTTTCTTGAGCAGTTGTGGCTGCAAATTTTCCCATTCAGTACCACTGCCTGCTCAGACCTGCCCCTGCCACCCTTTCCACGGTGTGAGCACAGCTGCCTGTGGTGCCTTGCAGGAATCCAGATTTTTTTATTTTTTTATTTTTCCTGAAGTTATTTTTAACCTGGCTCTGTTCATTCATGTAGCTTGTCATGTGGCCTCACGAAAAGTGCCAGGCACCGTGATATGAAATATGGAGCCAGTGGCAAGGGGGCCTGGGTGTACCTTAGGCTTTTGTTACTGCTGAAAACAGCCTATCAAATCAACTGTGGCCTGAAGAATCTGATTTATTATGGTGGTAAATCCAGTTTTTGAGCACCGAGTCTGAGATTAGAAACAGCATAGTCCTTTTAACCTACAAACCTCACTCTGCTTCTTCAAATGCATTCAATTTCTTTCCACGAGTATCATTGCCCTTGAAAAGGTGCTGGCTCAGATATTGTCCCCCTCCATTGGTTTAACTTTGTGCTGGATCACATCTGATCTATCCATTGCTCACACAAATCTAGCATGCAATCCTCAAGATAGCATTAAATAGTACATTGTCCAGTTTTGCAGAACACAATTACATCGTCACACTTGATCTGGCTTCATTGTGCACTTCCATTTACTCCAGAAATACAGAGGTCGGGGATTACTGATCATGGAACCAGAATTACAAGAAAAACAAGCTCATTTTCATAAGCCTGATAGACATTCATATTGCCAGCAAAAAATGTATAGGGGTTCAAAAATTGCAAAACAGTTGAAAAGAGTCCAGACAACATACATCAGTGCTTGTACTGTAAGTTCTTCTTCCATTTCTAGTGTTGCAGAAGCTTGTCTAAGCCACAAAGTTTGCATGTATGCTACAGTTCTCTAATGCACATTTCTAATCTTACTTTCTTGACTTGAATTATATGCAGTTAAAAGCTCAGACCCCCGTTTGTATGTTATACCTGTAAATTCATATATAACACACATACATACACAAATATGTTTTATATGTACTTTAACTTTCTCCATACATGATCACACATATTTAACTTCATGCGCTGTGTGTGTTTTTGTTAGAAGAAGAAGCACAGTCAGTTCCCAGCACAGGTAGTGCAGCCTTCAGCCGAGACTCTATAGCAGCCTCAGGCTCAACAGCCTGGCAGGAAAACCTGCAAATCCTGCTGCATCCCACAGGTTTCTGTGACTGATAGAAACACCATCTCTGCTGGGGCGTTAGAAGTTCCCAAAGAAGGAACCTTTGCTTCACTCTTTCAGACTCATTACACAACTGAATTTTCTGTCTTTTTGATGCTAAACTTGAAATACGTTATTGCCACACACAGGCCAAACGAGCTTCAAATAAGGGTAAACTAATGGGAGTTTTATTACCTGGCTTTAAAGAGGCTGGCATTTCTCCCCAAGGTTGCTAAAATGTCGGCTTTTATAAATTTTATTCTAAAAGAATGTTTATATAAAGTCCAAGTTTTTAGGTAAGTGATCTAGTGAGAATGATGCTGTTGTGTCCCATAGTTAGCAGTACAATGATATCGTATCTAGCAGTGACTTTAAAAACAGTCCTACTGCTGCCATGGATTTGGTGAATTGTTCTGTATTTGGTCCATTCTGGGAACAAAGTAGAACAGTAACTACATATGTGCCATGAAAACTGTTTTTTGTTTTGTTTTGTTTTGTTTTGTTTTGTTTTGTAACTGAGCTGTCACAGCAGCTGGAAACTTCAGAAAAGATCAACAAAGGGACTGGAGATACCAGAGAGAAATGTCCTGTAGGATGTCAAGACTTACATTTATCGTTCTCAAAGAATGGACAAAAATGAGAGGACAGCAAATAATAAACAAAGCCTGGGGATATTAGAAACAGACGAGAGGTAATTTCAGGCTCTGTTCTGCAAACAGTTATGCACATGCTTAATTTTACAAGTGTGAATGATGTTTTAATTCCAAAGGCAGACATAAGAGCTCTGGGTTTGTTTTCAGAAGAAAATTAATCTAAATAGCCAAATCGATATAAATAGAGAATTGTACCCTGAAATGTAGATTGCAGTGAAGAAGAATAATTGTAAGGCAGGAAAATTAACACAAAAGTAGGTGTAAAAGTGAAAGATCAAGTAAGTATATTTCAGAGCTTACCAGGACGCACAGACAAAAGACTCAGTCCTGGTTCACCCAGAACATTTGACATTTTCCTCTTGGTAAATACTTGCAAAGATGTAGGTGGAGTGGCCTGCTACTTAAAAGTTTAGAAATCTTTACAAGTGATTATGTTTCCTTGTAAAGAAGCGGTAGAATAATTCCTACATTACATTGAATAATAATTATAACTGGTCTTTTTTTAAAAAAAAAAAAATCATCTGGTATTTATTTGCTTTTTGAGGTTACCTTTGCCTGGGAGATCTTAAGTAGCTTTCATAAGCCATTTACAATGCACAGCACCAATTAGGGCACGAAAGAGCAGGACTATTATCACTTACTTTCTCAAAGTGCCAAGTAATTTGAGATGCTGAATGCCCTCAATAACTAGTTGTTTAGGTCCATTATTGAGCTGGTGGAGCTAAGATGATCCAAGTGCAAATACAAAGCAGTCCTCACGATGTGCAGAATAACTGTGGATGGAGTCGGAGACGATCAGCTACCTGGCAGGATTTGAAGTCAGCGGGATGCTTGTTGCCTACTCCTGGGAGAAAAAGAAATCCCCTGAATTCCATCAACCAGGTAGTACAGATAAACAGTAAATAGGTTACTAAACACTTTTTCCTTTCTGAAAATAATTATATTTGTACACCTAATGCACTTCAGGTATTAATCACTATTGATTTTTCAAATAGCATTATCATATACCAGCAAGTAAAGACATTTCATTTACTTGGAAAGGCTTACTCAAGGGTATTTATTATTTAAAAGCTGATTAATCAGCATATTAAAGGGTTCTAATCCTTATAGAAAGCCCTTTGGTAATTACTTTTTCAGCCCATCGCTGAGAGCTTTGCTTCACACGAAAAAGCGTTTAGTCTGCTGAAAAGTTTGCACCTTTTGGGCATGAGCTGAAAGAGGCCATAAAGATGTTAAAGATGTTAGCTAAACAAAGGAGAGACTTGTTGTGAAGTCTGAAGCTGTTTATTGTATTAAAAAATGTAATGTAACAATTTAATTGTTTAGCTTTTTTTCTTCAGAAGTTAATTCTACTGTAAATTAATTCTACTGTAAATTATTTTTTATAACTATAAACTATGTAACAGTGTAGTTGTAACTATAAAACATTTAAAGCAAATAGAATGAGGAAATTGAACCCAGAAAAATTCCAACAATAATATAATGATTTTCTCTGTTAGAATTTATAAAAGTTTTAAATTTTTTAAGAAACTTTTTTTTTTCTCTGTAAGGAATAGAGCAAAATTGAGGGAAAACCACTTACTTGCTGAAGAGAGGGAAGCAAGATTAAAGCAATTGTACTTGAGGACTACAGGGGCTTGACCATGATAAGTTTAAAGAGACCCTCAAGCAAGAATTATTGAGGGAAAGATTATTGTTACAAAATGCAATCCTATCCCTGGTTGCAATGTTGGGAACTTACCGCTGAATTAATCAAATGGTTTACTTTCCTCCATTCTACCACTAAAAGAGGAGGACCTTGTTGAGGGGGACACAGATTTGTTTTGGTAATAGAATCTATTATTTGAAAAAAAAAAAAAATCACCACACAAAACTGTTTAAAGGCAACAATGAGTACCAGTAAGGAACTTAAAATTTTTCAATTCAAACTGAAGATAGTTTATTTCCTTGTCTCATGACCAAATATGGTGTTAGCCTTGGGCAAAATGTGTATTAAAAGTTTATCAAACTTCTCTGTAGTACTCCCTGTACAAGATGTACATATGCTCTGACAGAGGATGATGCATGGGAAAACTGGAAAACAGATCATAAACTCCTGAATCTGGAGGATGAATTGTGATTAGGTAGACACCTGTTTGCTTTACTCACTCTGTTTTTGTAAATGTTTAGACTGATCAGACTAGTGCAAGGCTGGAACTCATGGCAGGTCTAAGGTCCGTGTGATTTAGAGCCAGCAATTTCATGGGTAACTGGTCAAAAGTCAAACAAAATAGATGTAATTCCTCCATCAAACATACCCTTCACCTTTTGAATGAAATATGCAAGAACTTTGCTGTTTCTGAGTTGAAATCCAGTAACTGAAGCAGTAGGTCATACTCATTGTTCAAACTAAACAAGACCCTTTCCCTATCGCCTACAGAATAAATGTGGTAAATTTCAAGCTAAGGCAAGTCAAAGGTACAAAGCAGCTTAAAATAGGGCTTCATAATGGGTGCAGGCCTAATTACAGAAAGTCTATTGCCTCTCTAAAATAAACACATAATAAAATAATAAGTAATAAATATATAATAATTAGCTCACACCTGTGTATAACAAATCAGGTGGTTCAGTTCAGTGAATGATGACACTTTCTGGGAATCACGTAGCCTGTGGAGGTGTAAGGTTATTTCTGGAATAATTTTGTTAAATTTCAGTAACAACAGAAGGCTGTGCTTTGTTCCTCCCTAAATGTAGGTGGGTATTTTGTGATTCTTGGATTCACAGACATGAGGAAAGCTAGGGTCCAGTTTAGAGCCCGTTCTTTAACGTGCCCAGTGTAGTCCCTGCAAATGTGACCACCCAAGCTGATTGCCACAAGCAAAGGCCCCCAGCTGCTCTCAGCTACAGCCAGGTAGGACAAGAGGGAAGATATTTGTGCCTCAGGCTTTGAAGCAGGTGCTAACTCTTGCTTGGATCTCCAACAGGAAATATGTGGGAATAGCAGGGGAAGTTCCTGTGGCTAGCAGATGGGCTCCCTCACCTTCTGCTTTCTATCTCTTAAATGTGTTATCCAAATCCAGCAGCTTCTGCAGAGTGAAGAGTCATAAGGTGCTGGAGAGACTCTAGATATCTGTAGACAGGTCCAGTAGGTCTCAGTTTTCTCCCTTACACAAGCAATGAAGACCATGTTAGCCTTGGGCAAAATGTGTGTTAAAAGTTTATCAAACTGCTCTGTAGAAAAAATGAAAATCTGTATTTGTAATTATTTATTTTTATTTTTAAGGAAACTGCTCCACATATATTTTCTTGATTATAAACCTGCTAAGTTCAGCTTCTATTCAGTCACATAAGAGTAGCCTCAGCACAGAGTCCATAAAATCATAGAATATTCTGAGTTGGGAGGGGCCCACAAGGATCATTGAGCCCAACTCCTGGCTCTGCACAGGACCACCCAAAAATCAGACCGTATGTCTGAAAGTGTTGTCCAAATGTTTCTTGACCGCCAGCAGGCTCAGTGCCGTGACCACTGCCCTGGGCAGTCTGTCCCAGTGCCTGACCACCCTCTGTGTGCAGAACCTTTCCCTAACCCCCAGCCTGACCCTCCCCTGTCCCAGCTCCATGCTGTTCCCTCGGGTCCTGTCGCTGTCCCCAGAGAGCAGAGCTCAGCGCCTGCCCCTCCACTCTCCTTGTGAGGGAGCTGCAGGCCACCATGAGGCCTCCCCTCAGCCTGCTCTGCTCTGGGCTGAGCAAACCAAGGCGCCTCAGCCACTCCTCATATGTCTTGACCTCCAGATCCTTCACCATCGTTGTAGCCTTCCTTTGGATACTCTCAGATAGTTTTATCTCCTCTTATGCTGTGGTGTCTCAAACTGCACACTATACTTGAGGTGAGGCCTTACCAGCACAGAGCAGAGTGGGACAATCACTTCCCTTGACCAGCTAGCAATGCTGTTCTTGATGCACCCTTGGATATAATTGGCCTTTTTGACTGCCAGGGCACACTGCTGGCTCATGTTCAGCTTGCTGTCAACCAGAACCCCCAGATCCCTTTCTGTGCGGCTGCTCTCCAGCCTTTTGTCCCCCAGACAGTACGTATATCTGGGGTTGCCCTGTCCCAGATGCAGAATCCAGCACTTGCTCTTGTTAAAATTCATGTTTTTGGTGATTGCTTGGCCCTGTAATTTGTCAAGATCGCTCCTCAATCAATGTTCCTCTAGAGAGTCAAGAGAGTCAACAGCTCCTAACAAATAAGTGTTATCCTCAAGCTTATGTAGTGTATCTTCAAGTCCTGCATCCAGGTCATTTATGGAAACATTAAATTGAACTGGCCCTAAAATGGAGCCCTGCAGAACCTCACTAGTGACAGGCTGCCAGCCTGATGTAACGCCATTTACTGTAATACTTTGAGCCCAATCCATCAGCCAATTGTTTACCCATAGTATTAAGCATGTCTAGCTTTATTTGGGACATTTTATCCAGAAGCATACTTTGAGAAGCAGTATCAAAATCTTTGCTGAAATCCAAAAAGATTACATCAACTGGCTTCCGCTGGTCAATCAGGTGGGTGACCTTGTCATAAAAGGAGATTAAGTTTGTTAAACAGGACCTTCCCCTTGTGACCCCCATGTTGGTTGTGACCAGTGACTGCATTGTCTTTTAGGTGTTTTTCAATAACTCCCAAAATAATCATCTCCATATTTTTACCAAGCGACTGACAGGCCTGTTATTACCAGGGTTTTCTTTCTTGCCCTTCTTGAAAATTGTAACGTTTGCCGGCTTCAAACCCACTTGGGACCTCTACAGATTCCCACAACTGTTGAAAAATAATTGAGAGAAGTCTTGCGATATCAGCCAGCTCTCTGAGTATCTTGGGATGAATCTTATCAGGCCCCATAAAACTATGTGCACCCAAGTGGAGCAGCAAATCCTGCACAAGTTTGGGGTTGTCTGGTATTTATCATTACTGCAGTAACATTCCTTCAACTCAGGGCCCTAGGGATCCCAGAGCTGTCTTCAACACATCAATGTTGAAGACAGAGGCAGTGAAGGCATTAAACTTCTCTGCTTTATCTATATCCCAATTTGTGAGGTGATCATCCTCATCGAGTAATGGACCAATGTCATCTCTGGTCCTCCTTTTGCTGTTAATAAGTAAATAAATAAATAAATATTGTCCTCATTTTGACATTAATAAATAAATAAATAAATAATGTCCCCCACAGTGTTGGCCAGCTTCACCTGTAATTGAGCTTTGGCCACACAAATTTTCAACCTAAAATGGCGAACAGTGTCAGAATCCATCAGGAGACTGATGGACCCTAATGTCTTCAAAGGCAGTTTCCCAGGGGACCTTGCTAAACAGTTCCCTGAGCAGCCTGAATTCTGCTCACCCCTATCCAGTGTTGAAGTTTTGATGGCAGTTTTCCTCCTACTACCAAAGATTTTAAACTTGTCTATTTCATGGTTACTATGGCCGAGACAGACACCAATTGCCATTCCACGCACAAGATCTTCTCTGTTTACAAGCAACAAATCTAGTAAGACACCTTTCCTCATCTCCCTTAGTATCTGTACCAAGTAGTTACCATCAAGATGTTTTAGGAATCTCCTGGACCTGTTTGTATCAGCCTTATGATATTTCCAGTTAACATCTGGCAAGTTGAAGTCACTTGTAAGGACAAGGGCAGCTCAGTTCCTTAAAGAATAATTCATTAGTGTTGTCATCCTGGCTGGGTAGTTTATAGTAGGCTCTCACAGTCACGTCCCCTTTATTTGCTTGTTCCTTAATCCTTATCCACAGTTTCTCAACTGTGTCATCACCAACTGTGAGCTCCATGCAGTCCATCCTGTCACGTTCCCTGCCTATCCCTCCTGAAGAGCCTATAACTATCCATTGTAACAGACCAGTCACAGGACTCGTCCCTACCATGTTTCACTTACATATTTTGTCACTCTGGGACCAAGCCAAGGCTTCTAGCTCCTTTTGCTTGTTCCTCATGCTGTGTGCATTGGTATAGAAACGTTTAAGTGTGCTTCATTGTACCTCATGGAGCAGACTGAAGGATCTCAGTAGCACACAGACCCTCACATTTTGACATGCTATCTCATAGCTTATTACTGGTGAACCTGGTTTTATACCTTTACCCTCTGAATCTAGTTTGAAGCTCTATCATCGAGTCCTGCTAAGTCTTGCACAAAAATCCTTTTCTCATTCTGAGAAGGGTTCCTCCCACCAGGAACCAACAAGCTTGATGCTGTGTAGACCATGTTATGATCAAGAAACTCCAAATTCTGACAGTGACACCATCCTTGGAGCTATGTATTGATCAGCTCGGTCTGCCAGTTCCTTTCAATATTGCTCTCTGCTACTGGAAGGGCAGAGGAAAGCACTACCTGTGCCCCTGATCCTTGAACCAATTGCCCCAAGGCCCTGAAATCCCTTTTGATTGCCCTTGGACTTCTCTTTGGTGCTTCATCACTGCCAATATAAAGAACCAATAATGGATAATTATCAGAGGGATGTATGAGGCTAGTGAGTTTTCTAGTAACAGCACGTCAGGCCCTCTCTTCCTCTTCCCCTTAGAAGAGTCCCTTGTGACAACTTTTTTTTTTTTTTTTTTTTTTTTTTTTGTGGGTCATGATAACAGGAGTAGTCTGACCCGGTCAAACACATCACCCTTTTCCTGTCCATCAAGTTCCAGATCCTCATACCTGTTCCTCTGTAAGGGCACCTAGGAAGGTGAGGTGGAGGGGGGGATTTGCCTGCTGCTTCCTTTCCCCACTGTCTCTTAGGTCCCCATCTACTACCTGGTGGCAAGCGGGTAGGGGATACTTCATTTCTTGTGTTGCGGCTGGCTGACACATCAATTTCAAGGACACTAGAGTACAATTCCACCAGTTGTCTCCCCTTCTTCTTCCCTTGGGAGCTCTGTCTGAGCATCTACATCACTTCTTGTAGCTGGAGAGTACACAGGATACATGGATGACATAGTTTTCTGCTGGGCAGATACCATGACTGGAGCTCCTTGTGAGTGAGTTACAACCATTCGTGGAAGTGGCAGTAAGAGTGTCCTCCCTGTGCTGTTCCAGATTTCTGGCATACAAGGCAAAACTCAGTTTCCAACTCTGCCATTGACTCCCAACGCACATTTGAATAAGTGACTTTGGCCTGTGGAAGCAGTCAGGTACTGTAGGTCAAAATTAAGTTCCTGATTCCAAGACTGCAATTATCAAAATCCTGTCTCTGTGTTGGTTGCTGGAGCTCCCTAGGGCACATTGCACAGTGCGTGCTGCATACTGCCAGGATTGCATGCTAGGAGCTGTTACTTATTTTCCAAGCAGTTAACTAACCAAGCACGGATTCATAGATTTTTAAAGAACATGGTTATTTGTAGACTCAACATCTGCAGCCAGCATTTGAAAAAAAAACTTGTGACGATTTTCTTAACCATTTCACTGCAGCAATCCGCACTCCCTTCACTGATTTCCTCATTTGGTTGCTGTAAATCTGTTTCAGTATAAGGTAATTCCTAATACTAACTTTATTATTTTTATTATTATTATTATTATTATTATTATTATTATTATTATTAAATTATTTTTAATAATGGTGCTCTCACACTGTTTGTTGTCACTTCTGGATGGAAAAGGTAGTAACTGCCTTCAACTCCCTCTGAACACAGCCATCAGAAGTGTCCAGAGATTTTCATGGCCGCCCCAGAGAAAATCCTCTCTTAGCAGCAGTAGCACAGAGCATGAGCTCTGAATTAGAGGTGTTTTTGAGATGCTGTTTTTGGAGAAAACACATCTTAATCGTGATCCTTTTTTTCAGAGAAAATATAGACAGTCTTCATTTCATACAGTTTATAGCTTATACCCACTGAGTTAGTGTGAGTTTAGCACTTAGATGGTGGGCATATACTTCTTGAACAGCTGTGCCATAACTTTTGTGTATGCTCTGTGAAAGCCTTTCTTGAGTTGCTGGGGCCAGGCAGCAGTGTGCAGATGTTTGATGAACCCATCCTTTTCTTCATGTCATCATGGATTTGCTAGTGTTTTTCTGTGTTCTTCTTCACTTTCTAGTTCATGTAGCTTTTACTGCATTTGCCTCCAGTTTGCTCCAGACGTTGCTTGCTATTATCTGATGTTTGCAAGTCCTGCGTGAAAATTAGAAATGTTTGGTTTCACTGATAGTCCAGATTATTATTTAGTCCAGATCCTGGCCTCAGTTTAACTACATAAATAATGACTGATCACTGGCAACTCTCCTATTGCAGGGCTCTTGAGAGCTGTACCCAGATCTGCTGACCTAAGCATATATTGGCTTTGGATCTTTAGATCATTATTGTGCCCTATCATTTACTGCTTTTTTGTTCTGTCATTCATTCTTCTGTTGGAGTGTGAAACAGAAACATTGTTCTCTGATGCATCCTTTTCCAATGCCCCTTCTTGCATGGTTGATAACTACTGTGACACTCTAGGATGTCTTGCAGCTCTGTCTTCATTTGCTTTCAAAGCACCTATTCCATGATTACTTGTGCTTAAGTTTCCAATTGACACTGACTGATTTGTGTTCTACCATGGGGCATGGAGGCCTGTTGTCTCAACAAGTCAGGTTTGCCACACATCTTCCAAAGATCAAAAAGGCAGTCCCTGCATGAATTTATGTGTAAGCTGAGAATCTGTGCACACAAGTAGAAATGATGATAGAGTAATGCAAAGAAACAATAAGAAGTCAGCTTGGTCAGCATGATGTTAACGGTCTCAGCACAATCAGAGTGACTTGTTGAAAGGCTTTATAGGCATCACAGACATTTTGGCTGTGACCTTAGTTTTGCCTTCCATTCAGCCCACTTCCTAGTAAATGAACTGCTAATCTGTTGCTATCTTGTAATTTCTGTATTTTTTATATATAATGAAAAAATGTATTACAGGTCTCATTTTTTGTTGTTGTTGACTGATGGACTATGAATATTTTTACAGAACCACGTATGCTACTGATTTAGCATTTCCGCTTGTGAAAGAGCTATTCCTCCATCTCATCTCAAACATCCCTTCCTCCACATGTGATGAATGCATTTGTGCCAACTGCCAAATCCTCTGGAACTGCTGCTTTATCCCTGCCTTTCAAACAGAAGTCCATCTTGTAGCTTTGTCTATAATAGGGACTAACTTCCTGAGGCATTTTCTCCTTGACATATGGCTAGCTCTGGAGTATGAACTTTTCTACTGTCTGCCATCCTCAGTACTCTCAAAAGAGAAACAAAGGAACTGCATTTCGCATATATTTTCTGTTTCATAGAGCTGGCAGAATACTTGCCTCCAGAAGGCATGCTTTGATGTGTGTATCTCTGTCACTAGCAGTGCTGTTACTGAGTTCTTCCTTATCCTTGCAGTACAATAGCATTTCAGTAACACGAACTGTACTTAGTCTTGCAGCATGGAGTATTTTCCTGGAAATGGTTACCAGTGCTTGCAGTGAGGCACTACATCCCACTAACTCATTCTTTTCTAGAGAACATGGCCTGGGAGTTTCATTAGGTGTTAGTGCTGCTCTGGACAATGCAGTTCTAGCTGTTCTGTATGTAGCATGCACATTGGGACTAATACTTTTCCTATGTTCTCTTCTTGTGTCCCTAGGTGCTTTTATACTGTATAATTTATTGCCTGAAGGATGCATCAGTTTCTCACAGGTAATTATGGCATCTGAAAAGGTATATCAGCACAGTCTCCTTTCATTTTTTCTTCTGGGCAGTACATTCATTCTATGATTCTGAGATTCATGGCTTTCAGTGTCTCACTGTCTAACTGTAATCCGATTTTTAAATAGAGAACACTAATTTTCCCCCAGTCTGCTTTCAGCTTAATACTCCTGTCTTAGCACCTGTGTAGGCATCGGCTGCAGCTTGATCATGGGCTGTCATCATGGGCTGCTTCTCTCCAGATCTCTTGTTACCCAGGAATGAAAATGTTCCCAGCTTCTGTCTTGATTCATGGGAGTCCCCTTAGTGCCTGCTTCAGTTTACAGTGAACACATTCCGGCCTCAGGATGATGCCCATTGGCATTTGTACCAAGTGCTACCTGCCAAAAAGTGTGGGAAAGGTTGTCAGGTGGTGGGATGTCTCATTGGGCCTGACAAAAAAGAGCCCATTCTTGATGAAAGCTGGCTGGGAATTTTCCAGTGAAACTTGCTTTATTGGGAATGTGGAAACTGTTATGTGTTGACCAGGTGGAATGTCTGGTCAAAACCAAAGGCAAGAGACCCACCGCAGAACAGTCTGGCAGTTAATGCAGCAATGTGGAAGAATATCATTCATATCCATGCTTTGCACAACTAGTTCTTTGCACAGCCCAGTGGATGTCTTAACCACAAGATCACCGAGTACTCAGTCACACCTCTCAGCCCCTCATGGTGCAGCTGCTCAAATTTGTATAAGCAATTCAGGAACCTACATCCATCCTCTTATGCCATACACACCTCTCTGCTACTGGCTGCTCTGCTATCTTTTTTATGCTTATTTTGATCAAAAACTCTGTGTTGAAAATCCCGTCATTGAAAGCTATTCATTAGATCTTCATTTTCAATCTCAAGGAAGACCTGAAACTGTATCATATTTTCTGCTAGCAAAATATTAGATCTAAAATTCCAGATGATGTCTATCAATGTCCTCATTGCTAGATGCACTGCTGATTTATAAATTCTTAATGTACAATTAAGTAATATCAGGATTTTGTTTTTCCTACTTTAATATGAAAAGTAGTATATGAGAAAAGTAGTATACAAAATTGTAACATACAACAGTAAGGATTCTATTTTCCATACCAAATATGTTTCAGTTTCCAGGACTTTGCTTTCTCCAGGGGCAGCTGCAGTTCTCAAATGGAGCTGCACTTTCATGACAATTAGATTTTTTTCAAATTTATTTTTCTGGTTTTGTTGTTTCATTTAATGGAAAATGACTTATTCCAGTAAAGAAAATATTGTCTCATTTTTTCTGTGGAAAACATAACACTTTACATTTTCTTTAAGTTCAGAAAAACTGAGCTGTTATTTGAACTTGTTTAATAAAGGGGAATTTCTGATACTGGCAGAGAATAACTGTGGAAATATCTTTTTCTCTGCAGTAATCTATAAGGGTTTAAACAGCCTAAGATATTCAGAACTTTCAACATAGCATTAGTTTTTCACTTTTCAGATTTCCATTTGTACAAATATGAGAAAAAGAAGGAATGCCTTTTTCTGGTTTGTTCCTTTGCAGAATTTCAGTGCCTTTTTGCTTCAGCTCTGTTTGCCCAATGTAACCTAAAACCAAAATGGAAGTGAATGGTTTGTAAGAAAGATATTTGCTTAACAGCTAGTGGCTCCAGCTAAAAAATCTGCAGTGTTGCATTGCTCTCACACACTGGGTGAGGCAGCCCTACTTTAACTGCAAAGCTTATAAAGTATTGGCTCCTTTTTTACGTGAAGTGGCAGGTTTTTGAATTTTCTACTCTGATTTTGGTAATGTTTTCAATGTTTCAGCTTTATCTATCTATCTATCTATCTATCTATCTATCTATCTATCTATTTTTTCCTAAAGAAATTAAGTGTAAGAAATTAAGTGAGAAGTGTTTCAGCATTCATGTCTGTCAGGTCATCCCCTATCATTTTGGAACCTACTACCAGTTCTAACTGAGACAGAGAACCAGCATGTTATGTGTTACTAATTACCAGAAAATAGATAAAAGAGGAGGAGAGGGAACATGCTGAATGGAGTAAAGAATGAGTTGAGAGAGTAGTTTACATTTAGTAGATATGGAAGAACTCACATAAGGTCATACTGTTAGAAATGTCCTGTTAACACAGCATTCTCTTCTGGGACAGACAATGTGGCATTTGTTTCCCGCAGTGTAGAAAGCTATAATAAGCTCATCAAGCTCTTACTACAGTCAGCAGAGAAACATAGACACTTATGGAGCTAGATTCCATCAGTTTTACTGACTAGATCCCTAGCAGTCAGAAGGAGGGCATTTTGCCCCCATTTTCCCTGCTTTAGCTCACATTGTTGAGTAGTCTCAGAGATCATGAATGCAGATATATTCCAGGAATGCACTTGGGAGTCTCCAGCTGTTTAATGGGCATTCAGTCCACAGGACCAGACTAGAAGTAGTCCAAAATAAACACATCTGAAATATGTACAGCACCAAGTAGCTTGCATCCACTGGTCCATGCTACTTGCCGATGTAGTGTGAACTTAGAACAATGTGTAAAAATTCACTGCAGTATTCATTCTACCTAGCATCAGGCAAATAAATTATGGGCAAACTCTCAGTATTGGGGTATTTTCCCATTTTCCATTGCTCTGCTGCTCTTGCTATAGCAACAGAGATTATGTTAATGTAATATGATTACAAAGATTTTAGCCACCTTCTTGTGTCTAAATAAATTTATTGGTAACAAAATTGAGATAAATTTATTATAATTCTAACACTATTGGTACAGTAACAGAATCAAAACAAATTATTAAGAGTGTCAACAGTCTTTGGTTATGATGTGGAGACATTTCCACCATAAGAAGTCTGAGATTTGTTATCTCTTCCATTGGAAAAGAAACCCTGGGGGGTCTGCAGAGCTGATTTTTGACTGTTTGAAATATCTAACTTGGGTTGATTCAAAAGAATTGAAAGTAGAAGTCTAAATCTGTTACAGTTAAAGTAACATCTTAAAAGAGTTATTAAAATCACTTATATTAGACTCCATTCTCATAGAATGAACACGACTGGGAAGGACCATCTTACTCATAAAGTCCATTCCCTTCCAAGCAGCTGAAGACAGATTTACTCAGTTCCTACTTTCTTAGTCCCAAACAAATTTTAATTGAGTTGAATGTTTAGGCTCTTGAAAAAAATGGTGACCTGGACTTTCTCTGCTTTCTATGAAGGAGATGGAGGTGAATAGTTCTCTATGTATGTTTACAAGTCTTGCACTATCCAGCCATGGGTCACCCAAGTGTTTCCTGTTAGCTGCTGTCCCTGGCAACATGATTGTAAGGGTATATCAGAAGGAGCAGTGGCAGCTCTGTGCTCTATACCTGCAAGTATACCATCTTCAACATGTGTGACTCATGGATTATGTCCATATTGTAATTTGATTTATACACGACAGTGGGAAAAGCCCTATCTTTAGGTTTTGTGGTGCAAATGTGTAACAACTCTGCACGTTTCAAAAGAGGAAAAGAGCTGCCAATGCAATTTAGAGCAAAATTTGTTTCTTTGCGTTTGGAATAACAATAAAATGGCTGATGTTTATAAACTATTCTTTGGAAAATTCTGTTTTGTTACAGATTAAATTGCAAACTGTGTGAGTAATATTCTGCGAGTACCAAATATCCCTGTGGGCTACTTAAGGAAAACTAGTCAGCAATTCAAAAAATGCATTATTTTGACAAAGAAGATCCATTGGTAGGAATGCCAGAGGTAAATACCAAATTCATTTGTTTCATTACAGAGCTATGGAATTTCTCTTGATTAGAATGGAAGGGTTAAATCACTAGCCTTGAAAAAGTAATTAGAATGTAAAATGAAGAAGAATTTAGGCAGAAAATTATGAAAAGATGTTATTTCAATTATATTTTCTGAAATCTTTGTACATTTCCCTATTTAATATCTTCCAGTTTTCAAAGCTCTTATAGCAAAACTTTTTTTTCCTGGAATGAGTTGACTTGGCTGCATACTCTGATGAACCTATATAGCTCCCATTGATATAAGAGAAAGTCAGAATCATCCAAGTCCACATTCATCATTTAGAATGTCCTCTTCATTTGCTCAGTCCATTTATGTGGCACTCTTACCACCTGGATTTTGTGTGGTTACAGGTAAACAAAACAAGGAAGCTCCTCTCTAGGTCAAAACAGATGTTCAATTTAAGCTTGAATAAGCTTTGCATATTGGAAAATAAATCCTTTATTAATCCTATATAGCAATTTAATGTACTTCTATTCAGTTGATAGTTTCAGTGGTGAAAAAGGAGAAAAATATACAAGGCAAAAATGGTTAATGTGAAGCCATGAATACTTTTGGTAACTGGATTTGGATATACAGTTCCTCTTACCTTAAATTGTTCTTGTGTCACTCAAGTCATTTTTTTCTGAAAATTAAAACTTTAACACCCCCACCACTACCACTACCCCCACTCCCCAGACCTAATAATTCCTTCTGCCTGAATTAAAGTAGACTTAATTTTCATCTCTGAACATTCTTTGTTTGGAACAGGCCTAAGAAAATGTTCTGTGAGGCTATTGCCATGTTCTCCATCTCAGGAAGCATTATAGTTGTGATGAAGTAGAGTCAGCTCTGCCATTGAAATGCTTTGGGGGCTCTGCATTGTGAACTGGAGAAAAGGAAACTGTAAACTACTAGAAAAAAAAATATATGAAAAAGGTAAAATAAAATACTTCCCCTCACTTGTTAACCAGAAGTGATTCTGTATTATCTTTGCATCTTAATTTGTAGCCTGCAGTCTACCAAATTTCCCCCGCCCTGATCTCTCCTAAAATCCATCTCCCCCTCAGAGCATGACCGTATCTCCCTGCATGCTATTGCTATGCTTCTTATCTTCCGTCAAGAAAATAGCACTGTGGTTAGCTTCTGAAGGGTAGAACTTCTTAAGACATTCTCTGTACGCATTTCATACAAGATGCTGCTTGTGGGCTCCCTTGCATTCTTTTTGGTTTCAGCTACTTGACTGCACTGTTTTCTTTCAGAATATTAAAAGATAATGTCTCATTCCAGCCCTCTTCACTCGAAAAAAAAAAAAAAAAAAAAAAAAAAAAAAAGTAGTAAGTGGAGTTTCCTTGTTTCTCCAGATCCAATCTCAGAGCAGCACTAAAGTTACAAGTTGTTCAGGAACTAAACATTGCCAATCCTATTCACAGATAGTTAATGGAACATTAAGTGAGAATAAAATAGTCTGGATTTATCCTTTTGATTAGCACACACTGGCATAAGAAACTGGATTGAAAGATTCACTGTATCAGATGGATTTTCACAACATCTAGCACTTCTCATTTCAGTGTGAATAGAAGTTCCTGGATTATTAAAGATTTCCACATGCCAAAGACCTTACTGATGACAACTTGTAGGGGCACTGACCTATCTTGATAACCTTTTATGTTCCTCTCAAAGCCTTAAGATTTTGAAGATCTGAAATAAGATCTTCCAGTAAGGCATATTTGTCCATATGGCTGTTGGCATATGGACGTCATATATTTTTGTAAACTAGCAAAAATATTTTAAATACTTTACATTCTTTTGAAGGGAAATATAATGTGTAAAGCTACATTTCAATGCTCGTTGTTTTCAGTGTTTAGAATTATTTCCAGGACCAGAAACTTACACTTATAGGTTCAACCCTAGATTCATATCAGACTCTAGACTGCATGTCAAATGTACTGAGCACTTGTAGAAAATTGAAAATATTTTATTGTTCTTATAGTAATGAAAATTTACATTTCTTTCCAATGCAATATAATAAATATGTACGTATGTATATATAAAGGAAGAAGAAACAAAGATTCACTGATATTGAAAATGAACACTGAAATATGAACTGGCAAAGTCTGTTAAACAGATGATAGAGCAACCATATATTTTACTTAAAATACTGTACGTACTAGACCCCCATGTTTAATTCATGGAAACATTAATTATAGTGCTAAACTTCTCCTGACAGGCAAAGTATAACAAGTCTTTAAATAATAAAACACACCTAATTTCTTCTCAACCCCTTTTCTATAAACAAATGCCTGAGTGTGTCTCCAGAAGTACACAGTCTCATCTACATGGAAACCTAAATATTTAAAATTAGAATCTCTATTGAGGGGGAGAGTTACCATGGGGGGACTTGATCTACAGCTGCTGGTTAATACCAGCCAACTTAAATCTTGTGCCAAAAATGTCTAGTGTTTGTTTTCTTTTGTGAAGAAGCAGATGATTATCCAGATGACATCCAGATGATTAAAAGGAAGCTGAATCTGTATCCTATCAAAACCCCTCTGAAGATCATCCATAATTTCTCCTTTCTCCCACTACATATATTTCTTCCATGTGCAAAAAGTTACAAGAGTTTCAGACAAACCAGGGACTATTTATTACATGAAAAAATAATAATGTTGTAGTGTAGCAAAACTAAATGTCTACAGTACATTGCAAGGTGATTGCTATGCAATCCAGTAAATATCTTAACCTGCAATGACAGTTATCCTGTCTTCTATCCTACTTCATAAGTGACCTCAGAAACAGTGACTGGTTTAGATTTCATTATGGTCTAGGCCAACATTTATAATATTTTACCATTAACCAAATAACAGTGCATTTACATTAAATTTGTTTGCCAGAGAAAGCATTTTTTATGTCTTGTTTTTAAAAAAACAAAATCTTCTAATCTTTTTTTTGCCAACTTCATGAGACTTCTGCAGTTGAGAACAGATTAGGGACAATGGCACTAATTTAGCACCTTAGCATACCCCTTACGGAGGTATTCTGTGTGATTATTCTGTGGATCTGTCTAGATTCTGTGTGGTCAACAGTACTTATGGCAGCAAATGGATCTAGAAAATGAGTATCAGCATTTTTCCATATGCACTGGTAAAAGTCCGTGAGGTGCTTGGGATCAGTGCTGTCTTGGTCTAACACCTTGATCTGGACCTAGGTACTCCTATCTCAGCTCAGGTCGACTGGAAACTTCTTATAAACCTTACTTGTGTAATTTGATTCATTACCTTCTCTAAAAATAATGTGTCTGGTTTTGCATGATTTCAGCATGAAACTAAGTGAAACTCAATGGTTTCTATTTTGTTTTGCTTAGAACTCCTGGGCACATTTGAACCTGTAACTTGGAGTTGGGGACTGGAGACTCAGGAAGCCACACACAGCAGAGCAGGACAGAGCGGAACAAGCAAATGAACCAAATAAGCAGCTCCAGTCTTGCAAAGGAAAACTGCAACTTCACAGGCAATTTAGCTGGTACAATTTATTCTAATTTATTACAGTAAACTACATATTAGCAAACATTAACAAATCAGGGGCAGATTTATGGCAGAGAAGGCTACTGTGCTAATGAGTGGGCCCCTCATTAGCATTGCCTGGAGCAGCATATGCTCTCTCTCAGCCTATCCTTACCACATTTTCCCATTACCGTAACAGCAGAAACAAACCTTTCATATCCTGTAATCTCTGACCAGGAGGTACCTTGTTTGGGAGCTGAAGAATTAAACTGAAAGACAGTTATTTATATGAACTACAACTCCATCTGTTTTTACATGGACAAGCACGGGAGTTACGGGGTACTGGGCACCTCTCAAAATACCGGTCCCATTTGTGATGCCTGCTTTAGTGATTGTAGCATTTCTGTACCGTATTGCTGCTAGCTGGCTGTGACTATCAGCTTCTTGGCTGTTTTATTCCTCCGTATACAATACAGGATTCATAACACTCACCTATCAAAGAGAATGATTCTTACTTTTACAAGTTTTTTTCATTATTATGTATCAAACATTTGCATTTTCATCATTAATGTATTTGGCTTGCTGAGCATCTGTGGATTTCACAGATTAATTATTGTAAAGCATTTGAGATCTTGTATTGGCAGGTGCTGTCAAAGTGTAAAGTAATATCAACATACCTTTAAATCAATGAAAGACCCAAAGTATCACAATTCAGAGAGCAAACAAACCTAATTGTTTACTCTCCACTCTGCTGCAGTCTGCAAGAGCAGACTAAATTAATGTAGTATACTTTGGCCACCCAGCTGAAAACCACAAAAATCCATATAAAACACCTTCCAAATTCCTCAACCCCAGATTGTACTAGTTTAAGAAAACTCTTTCTATGATATCTTTTCTCCCTTTAAAGGACTGGTCTTCTATTAAGTACCTAGCAATTTGAAAAGATTGGAGTGATTTTTCTGTCACAGATTTGCAATCCATCAGTTGAGAAAACTACTTCTCGATGTCTCTAATGGTAAACTTTGCAATCCCTCCACCCTCTTCCCTGGAACAACTCTAAAGAAAAACTTTCCATACTGAATATCAGCAAACTGTCTAAAGGCAACACTGTAACCCGTGAGAACATGATTAAGTCCTGATTTGTAATAATCTTTTAATTAATTGCTGGCCCTTTCATCAGGCAGTCTGGATTTCATTCTATGTACATCTGCAGTGTTCCTATTTTTTATTTTTTGCTCTAGACAATTTACATTTACAATGTAACACTTCATTGAAGACAGGGAAAAGGAGAGCAATGCAAATGTCCTGATTTTCCAAACGTCTCTGGCCACTTTGAATCACCCCATAAAACTTCCAGATCCGTCTTCCTTGGGGAAAACTGCAGGTGGTGGTGGGTTGCAAGAGGAGCTTGTGAGCTGAGTTCCCCCCCTGGCCACCAGCAGAGAGGGTGCAGAGGGGAGGGAGAAGGTGTTGGTGAGACTGTGGGTGTCTGGCTGCCACTCGCCAGCCATTACCCCATGTGGGTCTTGGCAGCTGGTGAGATGGAGCTGCTGGGAGAAAACAGCCAGTGCCTGCCATCAGTTTTCCTTTAATAACTCCGTAACGTTTTCAAGCCTGAGGAATTCCTGAGAATAACAGAGAGGGAGGAAAAAAAAAAAAAAAAAAGACTTCCAACAGAGTGAACACTACTATTCACTGGTGATTGGAGGGGGTAAGGGAAAACAAGGGAATGCAAAGTTTTAAAAAGATAACATTTGGAAATGTCTGGTTTGGAAAACCTTGAATTATCTGAAGAATTGTTGAGAGTTGTTGGCATTTTTTTGTTGTTGTTAAAATAATAACCAGAAACTCGATTACTATTCCTTGCGTGCTCAACTGATCCTCTTGGGATGGATAAAGCTTTAGTGAGGGTAATTTTTTTTCCCATACATAAATTAATATACTTTAAGACCAGAAGGGACTGTTCATCTGACCTCATACATAACAAAGGCAACTGATTTGCTGTATTATTAATATCAAGTCAGATAGCTCTGATTCAGCTTCAGCATACTGCTGAGAAATCTTCCCACTTCAAATTGTTATCACCCTGTTTACACTTCAATGAGCTCCACTATCCTTTTGAGAACCACCATCATTTTTGGAAGTCTAATCCACCAGGGACTCTGAGATCCAGTGCAAGTCCCCTTGTCTTGGTTCACCTCCATCAGTCTTGGGAGAATGGTTCTTAGTCATTGTGATAAAGTACATGACTTCTGATCATGACAAAAGTTGTATCATTACATAAGCAACCAAGATAAAACTATGTCAGTATATAAGCCTTTTTTTTTTCTTTTTTTTTTTTCTTTTTTCCACAGCATTCTTCTCACATTTGTGCTACAAGCAAGCTATGGTGATGTCTTTGGTGTTTTTTTTTTTTTGTTTTTTTTTTTTCTTCATTAATTAAAATGTCAAGTAATATTAGGGTCAAAGATTAGGGAACTTTACTCAACAATTACTCTGTATTTATAGTTGGCATTTGGAGACCTGCCAATTAGCTAGTATCTAATCCATTCAGTGTGGGTCCTGTTGACTTTACATCATTCTAGTTTATTGTGTGGTGTCCTGCCAAAAGATATTTGCTTCATTTACATTGTTACATTTATCAAATCTATGATTTCACTTGCTATTAAATGATTAATCTCCCTTGCAGACAGATTACTGCTTGACACTTTTTCAATAGAGAGCAATGAAAGCGTTGAGCTCTTCAGCTCTGGGGCCCCCAACATAAGAAGGACATGGACCGGTTAGAATAAGTCCAGGGCCAAAAGACGATCAGAGGGCTGGAGCACCTCTCCTACAAAGACAGGCAGAAGGAGCTGGGGTTGTTCAGCCTGAAAAAGAGAAGGCTCCAGGGAGACCTTATAAGCAGCCTTCTGCTACCTAAAGGGGGCCTGCAGGAAAGCTAGGGAAGGACTTTTTGTCAGGGAATGTAGTGACAGGACAAGGGGGAATGGTTTTAAACTGAAAGATGGTAGATTTAGATTAGATATAAGGAACAAATTCTTTACTATGAGGGTGGTGAGGCACTGCAACAAGTTGCCCAGAGCAGCTGTGGATGCCCCATCCCTGGAGGTGCTCAAGGCCAGGCTGGATGGGGCTTTGGGCAACCTGGTCTGGTGGGGGGTGTCCCTGCCCATGGCAGGGGGGCTGGAACTGGGTGGTCTTTAAGGTCCCTTCCAACCCAAACCATTCTGTGTTTCTATGATTCTATGATTACAGGATAACCATAAACATTTCTTCAGTTTCATATTTACTGTAAGTTATCACATCTAGCATGTGATCAGAATATATAGCTTCATATTTTCTACATGCACAGCATATTCAATTCACAAACTCTGTTTGTGCTCTTGGAACAGCAAATGTATCAGTTTCTCCAGCAATACATTCCTCTTCCAGCCTAGAAAAACATAAAAAATCAGGAATGCCATTTGTTTTATCATAATCAACATCCCCCTGATTTCATGAACTTTTGATAATATTATCAGTAAGATGTCCTGCTTTTTTTTGAAAATTACATTTTGAAAATCCATACTAACAGTAACTAAACAGAAATCATCCACACATATTCTTTTATTAGGTGGAAACTCTGATATAAATCTGTGTTTAACCACTAACCTCAAATGAATACAGCTCATTGGAAAAAAATCTATTTTCTTTGAGTGGGTTGCTTTTACTGGCTTCACTAATGTCCTTCAATACATACTCTCTGCTCAGTTTACACACCAGCAACTTTTGGTGTATTTAGACTTTTCTGCAAATACAGAAGTGATCAGAACCCACAGCAGTAGGGCATTGAAGTTTGTCTCACTTTGATTAGCTTCATCTAGAATGGAGCAGATCCAGTAGCGAACCAGCCTAAGGCACTTTCCAAGTTGTGCATATTAGAAATTACACCGGAGTACTGGAGTATGCATTGGCTTCCCAAATCATAAGAAAGGTCCTAGAATGTGTTTGTTTAGAGAGAGAGGATGAAAGAGAGGAAGGAGATGAGGTATTGTCCTACTACCACTGTGAGAAGCCTGCTGAGAAAATAACATGATTTTCTGAACAAATGGACCAAAACTCTAAAGAATTTACAAAAAAAAAAAAAAAAAAAAAAAAAAGCTACATAGAGTAAGGAAAAACATTCATTCTGCCAGTGTACAGTCAATGCTAAAAGGTTTATAACTATGAATTCCCCTCTCCCTCCTCATTATCCCCTCTTTTTTAAGAGAGGAAGGGGTATTTTTCTTCCAACTTATAACACATGCCTGTCCACCCATGTGAAGTGCATGTGAAGAGCAAATCTTGCAGGCATATCACACAGTGCTCTGTACAGGTGGTAAATCCAGGGTGCAAAGGCCGGTGCTCCTGTTCTGAGATGATCCTCAGAGCCAGCATGTGGTAAGTCCACTGCCAGACAAGCTGAGTCAGGTAGTCATAGGATAGCAAGACTGGTGCTTTGGACCCCCTGTGCATATAGATGGTGGTTAGGCTATGTGTGTACCAGATGTATATTAACTGCAATCTCATTGAGTGAACATGTTTGTAAAGATGTGTTTAGTATCCTTAAACTCCTGAATTTTATATAATTAATTTCTGTTTTGGTTAAACTGTATTGTATTTCCTCTCCATTCCCTTGCTAGGCAAATGAGATTTTACTTTCTTGATTGCTTTTACAGAATCTCTGCTATACCAGGTGATTCAACAGTACAAATACTATACAGATTATGTATGGGCAGATGAACATATTTATGCTGAATTACCCAGAGCACACAACAGAACAATTATGTTGGCTTTCTGCTTCTGTGCTGGTTTTCCAGCAGCTACAAGTGCTGCAGATGCTACCTGATCTGGCACAAAGTTAGAATGGGGTGAAAGACAATACCTGATCCTGCATAAGGCCTAGGAGCACAAAAGAACCCCAGGTTATTGTTTTTCAACAAGTTTGCATTGGAATGCACTCAGGCTATATTAGACTTATGTTTTGTTTTGTTTTAACATTATTGATTTTAATTTTTATGCTGTGGCCAAGATATTTTTAGGACAAACTACTAAAATCTATAATCTGGATTTACTGTAACATCAAACAACAGCCTGAATTTAATGGAAAGATTTGTTGAGACAATGTAATTCAATGTATTTATTCAGCATCATTTAAGGCTACCCGCTTTTTAAATATGCTGTTCACAAACAATGCCAAGGATGGCTTTATACCTACATATGACTGAATCATTGAGGCTTATACGACTTCCCTTGAACTTGCCTCTGTTTTGGAGGACATTGCTTGGAAACTGACAGTTCAAATTATCTGGCTCTATTTTTTTTCTTTCCTGTATCTCACAAAGTGAGAGTGGCCAATTTCATCAAATTAGTTGCTGTGAATTATATTAGCTCTGTCCTGATTCTCTGAAATGCCAATGTTTCAAACACTAGAAATCCACGAGAAGAGGACAGAGTTCAAGAAAGTAAGTATTTATTTATAAATGAAGCACTACAGCATTAACTGTTCTGTGTTAAAACTTTAGAGTGAAATCCAGAAGTTTGGGGTAATTTCTTGTACTTCCTCTACAGGCTTGGGCAAACAGACACGTTACATGGAACCTCAAATCCTCTAGGCTGTGCAGACATCTGCTCAGGGTCTGTAGAGAAGTCAGGTATACATATTAAGCTCACATACTTTGAGGTACTCAACGCACGTCTGCCAAAACTTGCTTCTGTCTTTTCAAGGTCTGCCTCCAGATCTCCTTCCCCCAGCGGCAGAAACTTGAAACCATCCTCTGAAGTAATGGAGCAGAGTTCGTGCTTTTCTTCTGAAAGTTGTTGACTGGACAAGGACCATTTTTTTTACACAACAGGCTGGGGATTACAGCAGTTGCAAAGGTAGAACTCAATTAATTTTGCTCTCTGCCTGAAAATTCACGTGCACATCTGCCACCTCTGAGGGAAATGTGAGCTCCCAGCCACAGGTTGATGGAGGATGAAGAGTGGGGCAGCAAGAAGGTGCACAAAGTGTTCACTGAGCCTCCTGTTGGAGTCAGTCCATGCAATTTCACAAGTCAGTGAGCCACGCAAACCTGGCTTTATAGTCCAGTAGTTAATCACTCACATGGAAAAGAGGCACCCTGGATTTTGACTCCTCTATCTTATACTAAATAACAAGACTTAGACTGTCCATATAAGTGTGTGTCTGTGTACCCAACCCTGCCTCCCCACTTCCAGCCACAGTGCTTATGGCTGAGGTGTTCACAGGTCAGTGCCAGCAAGGATACTGCAGCTTCATTTTCACTGCAGATAAGAGCTTGTTTCATGGAGTCCTGCATCCATGAGGGAGCTGTGACTCTGCAGCTAATCTTAGGCTTCCCAGGACCCTCATGCTCAAAGATACCCAGTTTCAAAACTTTTCCATCTAGAATAACAGATCCTATTTTCCACCGTAATGTGATCAAGGATGCTCATTATGTGAATGTCTCCCTGTCAAGTATGTTGTTTTCTTTATTTCTATAGAGGCTGCTGCTGCAGTGAGTTCTGGGATCGGGAGGTTTGGACTGATGTGGCCTGTTCTCCCTTGAAGTTTCTTTAGGAGCATAAATTGTGCATCCATATACTTGGCTCTAGTACATGGACGAACAACTTATGCTCCTAAAGGAAACCAATTTTTAGTCTGAAAACCACTCTGTAAAATGCAATGGTTTGTAGGAGTGTTCATGTGTGTGTCAAATATTTTGAAAGCAGATAATAATATGCATATATTAAATCTATTTTATTTATTTTTGCCATTTACATAGTGCAAAAGGTTCCTGTGACACAGTAAAAGCAGTTATGCTGCTCCCTGTCTGAGGAGTGATCTAAAGTGGGTAAATGTACTAGTGAGAGGAGATAGTTTCAGTCAGACATGAGAAGTGAAAAAAAAAAAAAACTCTTTACGATGTTTCAGGATTAATGATCCTTTAGTTCTTTTTAAAGCATACTACCCAGGTTTCAACCTCTACCTCTGTGGCCTCTATCAAACTCAGAAAATATGTTTTTTTAGAAACTTTAGAAATATGGCTTTAGCTCTTCCTGTTGTCCTGTGTCATTTTAATCTATCTAAGCTTCACTTAAGCAATTATGGCTCACAAACATGACTGACATGTCCATGTGTAAAATCCTGCCAACAACTCCTCCATTCTAATCTCACTTTTGCCACTAATTTCTGTTGTGGGTTTGAGTTCATCATTTAAGTTTAATTGCTGATCTTACTGGTGTTAGAGCACTGCCACTGAATTCAGCAGAAGTAATGCAGGCCTTGCTTCCTTGTCTCCCTGTTGCTGAGAACAGATGAGAAATCATAGAGCCTGGTGCTAAAACAGCAGTCATACCAGATCAGGCGTTATGCAGCTGTATCCTGAACTGTGTAGGTGTTTTATATTAATCTGTCACCGCCGGATGAGCAAACTGTGCTAGAAGTCAGGGCTAGATGCCTAGCCCTGCCCCTACAGGCTGAGGGCCTCATCCTGTGGGCTGCAGCAGGGCCACCTCTGCTCTGCTCTTCTAGCCCTGCCATTCTGTCCTGCCCAGCAGCTTACCTTCCCCAGGGGATGTTGTCTCCTCAGATTTATCCTGCCACTTGGTACTTTGCCACTCGTATGCTGGAGATGCATGTTTGCTCCCTTGTGCCAGTTAAGACCTAAATTTCAGTTCTGTCACTTCCTGTGTGACTATTCTAGCAACTAAACAATTATGACTAGTGCATAGCATAAGACGTGCTTAGTTGTACTCCTGACCACAATTAACAATTCAGTCTTCTCCAGGGACTTTTAACTGAGTTCAAGTACCCATCCAAGTAACCCATTAAATGAGAGGTGTAGGAATGAGATAAGCATCCATCTTTCCACTTCTGAGTATATGTGGGAGACTAAAGGCAAATACCTCGGAAGATTTCAAGCTAAGAAGGGAGTCACCTAATGAATTTATGTAGACATACATGAGATAATCCTGGAAAGTAGGACAGACTACATTGCTCTGTGAGACTGAACAAAAATTTGGGCACCTGTTTCCCATTTTAGACAGAACTTGCTTAAACTGGATCTAAGACAGTCAGTGGAAAAATTAAAATTATTATTATTTTTTTTTTTTTCCTCAAGATATAGAAATGTATGTTAGCTATAATAATATGGTCTTTTTTAATATTGTTCCTTCCTGAGGTTTCTCCTATGCTTTAGGTTTTCTTTGTATGTGTGTAAGTTTAGTCCACTGGCTGTATCACTTGCTTCCTCACCAAAGAACAGGTACTAGTGAGACAGGAACTCTCCTCAGCCTTTCAGGGTTTCTATACAGTCTATAATAAATGGTAATAACATATGACAGGCAGGATGTCTCGGAAGCCTGGAAACTTCAAAAACAATTATACTGAGATGTCTTAGATGCTAGAACAGGGAATACTTAAAAAAAAATGCTGTATTGTGTATTATATTCCCAGTTCACTGGAGAGAGAGATTAATGCAAATTCCCCAGACAGGTAAACAAGTCTGGGAAAGCACCACCCTCTGGGAAAGTTGCACTAGTTCGAAAAGGCATATAAACACAAAGTGGTTTTTTTTTGTTTGTTTGTTTGTTTTTTTAAGAGACAGGCTGGAGACAGGACCCCAGCCAGCCTAGAGTGCAATAGCCACGCAAAGACACAGACTAGAACAGCTTTATGAACTTATGTTTATAGCTTCTGGCACACCTAACAGCATACTGAAGATGTGTGCAGACTGCTGATTGTCGTATGTCTTGTTTTGTCTGTACCTGTTTGTCCTAAACCAAAAGAGACTACCATGAAAGCTACTTGTGGTCGATACACTATACCATGGGAGAGAACAGGATTTCCTGCTGAATTTGGTCAGACCTGCTAGATTATAAACACAAAGAGCTGCAGGGGTTTAGGGTAAGAACCGAATTTGAGCAGAAATAGCAATTTCCAACATCCAGCAGAGGAGTGGAGATGGCTGCCGACAGCCACAGTTTAACTGACTGCAGTTAGGAATGCCAGAAGCTGTTGACCCCTAATACTAGTCCACTCTTACCCTGTTTGCCCTTCTGCAATTCATATGGCTTTTGGATATTCATTAGCTTATATGATGCAAAGTATTCAGAGTCTGGCATGTCTGCAGGAATAATATTTGAGAAATCCTAATCTGAATTTCCCATTACTTTTGCCAAATGAGAATTATTGTCTTAGCTGAGCATTCCTCAGTGTCTCCTAAATCACCATGCCTTTGTACAGTATGTATGACAGAGTGCTTTGTAAATAGCGTTATGTTTAATAAGATTTTACAAAGCAGGACTTCTGATGAATTAGGTGTCTTTTCAGGGGTCATAAAGTATTTCCTACCCTGTTTGGAATGCATTTTGTTCCTTATGATGCATTCAGTTAAAGTACTGGTATATCTGTGAAGAATTATGGTAAGGTTATAAGGCAGTGGCTACATTCACCATACAGTAATATTAGCAGCTCCTGTACAGCTCACGTGGCTTTATAATTCTGCAAAGGATAATTTTCTCTCTAATGCGAAGGACCTAAGTAAAGTCTATTACATCTAAAAGTGATAATCAGTACAGTATACTGTTACTAAATCTTATTTATTATAAGAATATATAAGAAGTCATAGGATATATTACTCTCAGCCAGTCATTTTTTTTTTAATTTTATTTTCTTATGGGATATAGATCACAAGATAAAAAAATCCAAAATTCTTAGAAGTTTTATATGAAATTAAAGAGCCAGATCCTTCAACACCACTCATGAAGTCTTTACAGCAATACCTTGGTCAGCAGACACCAACTACCCTTACTGATGTCAGCTGATTCAGATGTTGCTGTGTGAAGTGCTTTATAGGTCAGAACATGAGATTCCAGGGTTCCTGA
Source organism: Heteronetta atricapilla (assembly GCA_011075105.1). NCBI lineage: Eukaryota > Metazoa > Chordata > Aves > Anseriformes > Anatidae > Heteronetta > Heteronetta atricapilla. Next base: position 33,890,119 of record CM021731.1, read on the forward strand.
AGAAGTGATGTGCAGTGGTGCCGGACTCATGAGATGCTAGGAAAAGTACAGCACACAATGGACACTCAGTCACAGGGCCTGAATACAAGACTGGGTAAACATTTTTCTCGACAGTTGTCAAGGTGAAAGGTATTAGCCTGCACTAGAGAGTAGACAGTTGTCACTCAAATTATAGGAAAGGTGGGTTTTTTTTGTGTGTGTTGTTTTTTTTTTTGGGGGGGGGGGGGGCTTGCATGATTTTTCTATACTGTTAAGTTTTATATTGTACTTGTAGGAAGTTAAATAGAGGTTATATATTATAGCTCATGAAGTCTGATTTTTCTATGAGAAAGCTAATGCTGAAACTCTGTAGTCTCCTTGCATACGCATATGTTGTAGGAATGAATCCATATGGGGTGGCCTCTTTACCTATGCAGATCTGATAAGTCTGGCGGTATGACTGTGGCAATAACTCTAGTAAACAACCTGGCTTAAATGTTACTCCTTTGTTAATAAGAGCAGTGTACAGAATGTCCTCAGTGGAGTAATCAACTCAATAACCAGTGGCAAAGCTCCCAGATGAGAAAAAGCGCAGTGCTAATTTTTTGTGGGAAAGCATCGTAACGTTTGAGACACAATGTAGTTCTGCCCACACTTAGTAATAAGAAAGCAATGTAGTAAAATGTTATGATAATGGTTGCTCAGAACTAGCAGTGAAATAAAAGCACCTGCATATTCCAGTTCCCTGTCTTTAAATCAATTGTCAAAAAGCCCATCCCTTTTTAATGACTTAACAACATTTAACCTCACAGAAATCAATGAAAATTTTGTCACTGACTTCTAAAAGGGCCCCAAGGAGAGCCTTCTCAAGTATGTCCAGCCTTTTAGCAGTACCATCTGTCTCCTTCAGTCCAAGAAATATGATTAAAATCAGAAGATTCTCAGAATATTGTTTAAAAGAGTCTGATACATCAGCTGTTGTATACAGTGTAAAGCTGTCCTGAATGACAATCCTCTGGAATGCCTAATTTGATTCTTGGAAATAGGTATACTGTTTATCTGTTCAACAATAAGTTGCAGTGTACATCCCTTATGAGATCTATATGCAGAGTCCTCATTACAGCTAGTACTTCCTTTATCTTTGTCTTTTCTTTTTACTCTGTCATCAAAGCCCATCCTTATTTGCCTTTGGAGGTCAGACTAAAGTATCTTGTCTCTCACCGGGGAGAGCAGTAGGTGCCTCAGGAAGAGACAGACATACTTTGATATTTCCTCTGCCTTTTCTTCCAGCATTCTGCAGTCCATAGATTTCCTGAACTTCTAGTGGTATCTTTGTAACTTAAGGCCCAAAATACATTATTTTTCTTAAATGCTTATGTTACTTTTTAACCATTTCAGATTTTGGCCTCTATACTATTCTTCGTAGTGTATGATTTGTATGATTTAATTATATAAAATGACTGCACGCCTCTCTCTTTTTGCTTTCAAACTATTGTCCAACAACTTCATTTGTTATCCTTTAATTTTGACCACAAACATCTGAATCATCATATCCTATTCATCTTCCACCACTTATGGTTAACACCTGTGATTTCTAGCATAATCTTTCAAGTCTTCTCTCTTCCAAACTAAAAATTGAGTGTATTAACATCTATTGTTCATATAATTTACCTGTTCATATAATGACATGCATGTCATCAGAACAGCAAATAATACTAAAAATCTGGACCTGTCATAGCCTAATAGTGACATAATTCCTTTTCTGAGACTTTCTCTCTTTACCTTTCTAACTAGCATTGAGCATTGAATGGATTTTTATGGGGACTTGTCCATACTAACTTAAAAATATTTTTCATGGTATTAAGACTCAATATTGAGGCTACCACTTTAGAGATCTAGTTAGGACTGGTTTTGTTTATGATCCTTTTTTTTTATTTAGGAGCATTAAATTTCCCCTGCTAGTTTACTAGCACACCAGTAAATAACATGAATATTCATTTTTAAAACCTTGGATTATCAGATAATGTCATTGCCTTACAATCTGCATCCTTTTCTAGGTCATTTATTATTATTGTATTGAACACCACAAGCTTCAGCACAGATCCCCAGTGAACTCTCTTTCTTGCAAATCAGCCCATTATCTCTACCTTTTGTTTCTATAATTTGATCAGATCTGAAGTTTTGAGGGGATCTTCCCTGCTGCAGTGGCAGCTTAATTCCCCCCCCCCCCCCCCCCCGAATGCTGATTGAAAATTGGATTGAAAATCTACCACAATTACCCAAATGTGCCTACTCTTGAGCACCTTTGAAAAACTCTGGTAAATTTGCAAGGTATAACTTCCCTGTGCAAATGCAGTATCCACTCTTCCCTATTAGAAAATGTTTATCACATTTTGATTGATTCTGGGATATTTTTATTACAAGTTTCTACCAGCTTTCCTAATTTGAACAAAAGATTTCCTAGCCTGCAGTTCTTTCAATCCCACTTGGAAGATTTTTAAGTCTTCATCCCTTAGATCATTTCTCATTACTGTGGTGTTTTAACCCGGCCGGCAGCTAAACACCACACAGCCGTTTGCTCACCCTCCCCCCTCCCTCTCTGGGATGGGGGGGAAGGTGAAGCCTGTGGGTTGAGATAAAGACAGTTTATTAAGATAGAAAATAATAATAATAATAATAATATGTACAAACAAGTGATGCACAATAAACTGCTCACCACCCGCTGACCGATGCCCAGCCCAACCCCGTGCAGCCAGCCCCCCACCCCGGCTAGCCACCCCATTCAGCATGACGTCAGATGGTACGGAATACCCCTTTGGCCAATTTGGGTCAGCTGTCCTGGGTCTGTCCCCTCCCAGCTCTTGCTGCACCCCCAGCCTGCCCGCTGGCAGGACAGAGCGAGAAGCTGAAAAGTCCTTGGCTTAGTGTAAGCATTGCTCTGCAGCAATTAAAACATCAGCGTGTTATCAGCACTCTTCTCATCCTAATCCAAAACATAGCACCCTACTAGCTACTAGGAGGAAAAAATAACTCTGTCCTAACTGAAACCAGGACAATTACTATGTTACTGAGACCATTTCGAATATCAGCTCCCCTGTTTCATAAAGGGATTCCAGCACGCTTTGCAAAAACATGAATATGTCTTTAAGCAAACTGTGTAATTCAAAACAGAATGCAGTTTTCTAGATGTCCTCCTTGTAGTAAAAATGATCAATAAATTCTGCTTTGCTTAGGACACCTTGTTCCACTGAACAGCCACTGAATGGTTTCCCCTTTATGACTGAAACAAACAGGTATTAGTAATGCAGTTAGTCATTGCAGTCACATCCCTGCAATCTGTAGACTGAGGCAAGCTGAGAACCCAGCTGAATCAACGGCTTCACTTCTGTTTACTTCAGTGGACAGGAATTAAGGACTTGCATAATTGTACTGGGAGTTGAATACCTGCATGTTCACGGACTATGTTGAGAAGGATTGAGGTTTGCCAAAATAAATTCCCAGTTTTCAGCCAGGCAAGATTTTTATTTGCCATGTTTATTACCACTGATTCCTATTTCACCTTTGAGTACGGCCTTCAGGGTTTTGGTTCACTGATTCTTATGAAAAGCAAGCTAATTTTGGGATCTAGATTTATAGGGCCAGAAATTTTGGTCATCTTGGACCAAAATTGTATGTATATTTACAGTTTTATTTTTATTTTTTCCCTGTGGCTGTGTTTTTATGATAGGGAGTTCCCCCCGCGCCATTGTTTTGATTTTAGAAAGGACTAGCTGCTATAATCTTCTGCCTTATTAAAGTGTGTATGCTCCCATCAGCGTCTTAGGAAAATTTAACTGCATAAACAGATACCTCTGGCCAAGACAGCTCAGAAAGGCTACAGTGCAGAGCGCTGCCATCGGGAAAACAAGGTTTGGAATTGAGAATGTTTTTGCTGGGCTGATGGAAACTTGGCATATTGCATGACAAGTTAAAGTTAATGAACGCTGGTGGAAAACAGGCCCCAAACTCCTGGCAGTGGAAAGTAAGCCAGGATCAGAGGTTTAGTAAACAAGCTGTTCACACACAACCCCAGCTCCAGAAGGTGGGATTAGTGCTGGTCATTGCACCTTCAAGCACTGGCCACGAAGGGGAAGAAGACCAAGCCAGACAGGAGCTGTGCAGGCGGTCCTCCTGGCAGAGGGCAGCTGTTGTGCAACCGCCATCCTTTAAGGCAATGAAACCATGCTGTAGGCCATGGGAGACTTTCTGGATTTTATCCTCGATATACAAGATAGATTCAGGTATCTGAATGCTATTCAAGTTTGCTAAATCTAAAATACATAGCCTCAAAATGACTACTTGGCTGCCACTTAACTCTGGGGAGGCTGGTTATTATAAGTACTGAAGTTTCTATCACTAAAATTTATTCTGTGTCTAAATGTTTGCAACTGTTCATACGTTGGAGTTGCCAAAACATCATCATGTGAACATCTTTAATCTGGGTTTCAAACATATTTGGGGTATATAAATTAGACATTGTGATAGCTGGCTGGCTGGCAGGGCCTAATCCAGTCAGCAGACTCACAGGAGATCTTCATTTCTGCTCTTTATTTAAAGTGCAGCCAGACGGTGTAATGCCCCTTTTACTTTTCTGGTAATGTCGTTATAGTATAGTTAATTTCCTCCTGTGCTTGGTCAGATGGTACACTTAACTACGGTGTATCTTCTGACAGAAAGCTGTGTCCAACAGCAGCTATGTGGGAGCACATTTTGAACACCAAAGAGAGATGATCAATAGGATAAGATGACACATGTTTCAGCTAAACAGGGAGTACTCACCAGAGAAGGCCTTGGCTCCTGATCTTTCTCATCCTATGACCTGTAGGCGAGAGTGTCACTAGGTAATGAGAGCATGTGTTATCTTATTTCAGAGTTCATTGCAGAAGGCTCCTATTGGAAGAACAAAGTATCCAGTTTTGAAATGCTCAGTAAACTAAAAACTGGACATCCAGAGCATGTGGATTCAAGTTCCCTTGAGCAGTAAAAATGTTAAAACTTTGTCTCTCCAGCCTGAGGTGAAGGCTTTAATCCATACTCTGTAGAGCAAGAGAGAGAGAATGCTGTGTTTTGTGAGAAGGGGGTTGGCATAGGGACCTGTGATCAAGGACAGACACTTTCTCCTGGGTCCAGGAGTGCCAACTCTGGTTCACAGTAGTTGCTCATACCTACGCTTCTGCAGGTTGTGTGTTAACACATGCATGCCCTAATTCGCTTCAGGCTCAATAAAAGGAGATTAGCTCAATAGTGCAGATTGTTGGCATGAGCCTGGCTGAATCTCCTTGGGGTGAATTAGGGAGTTGCCCCACATACTGACTCAGTCACAGGTGGGCTGGGGCAGGATTCTCCAGCCAGGAAAAGAGAAAACATCTGCTTCTGCCCTAACTTTAGGAAGCAGTTCAAAGCTAAAATTACCTCAGGCAGGAGGTTCTTCCTTTTATTCCATACTTGCATGCTGAAAACTCTATCAAAATGGATTTAAAAGGTCTGGATGTTCCTAAATCCCTCTGTAGCCTAAGCCACTACCTCATCTTGTTTTTCTACAAGTAAGCCCTGTTTATTGCTCACTTGGAGTCCAGTTCTGGTTTCCTCAAAACTATTACCAACATGCATTTAATATGGCAACAACAAGATTAAGCAATGCAGGGTAGTCTCTTCTGTCATTCTAGTTTCCACCAGGCTGGATGAAGAGGTCCCAGCTTCTTAACCCTCATCTCCTCTCTCCCCAGTCCTGGCTGCTTTTTCTTGTCACCTCCCTTTTACCAGCTCAGGTCTTTTTTCTAATCCCATACTGGGCAATTTGCTGGACATTTAGGAGTTTCAGCAAGTTCTCTCATGGCCCCTGGGAAGGGGAGAATAGAGCGACAGGGTTGGGTTAGTCTTTATCAGGAATGCAGCAGCCAGCAGTCAGCCAGATAGAACCAAAACCCTAGATCCTCTGGCACAACTTCTTGTGTAACTGCTTCCTAACCCAGTTGGGTCAGACAGACATCGGTTTTGACAGATTAGATACCACATGGATCCGATTGTTTTGACCAAACTGGGTAAGAAATAAATTGTTAGCACTTTATCTTGGCAGATCTGAAGGGTACAATTAAAAGAGGAGGTGGAGCTTAGAGTAAAATGAGCTATAAATTTTTACCAAGACCAACTTTGGCCAGAAGAGAAAGTCAGCTGGGGTTTCATGTGCCAGCAAGGTCATTGCTGACAGAAAACTAAACCTCGCTATTAAGCTATTTTGGAAGAAGGTCTTATACTGGAGTAAATTCTAAAGATGTATTTTTGATTTTGTAACATCTAAGTTAAACAGTTCATCAAAATTATACATAAAGATTCCTTAGCATATTTACTAGGGGGCACCTGATATATATTTATTTTGTAGAGGTAAAATTATTCTTCCAGATTGCTAAAGTCATTTCAGCTTTCGTATGTTTTTTGCTATTCTGTGCTAAGAAGGAAAGATACTACTAATATAAATCTTATAAGAGAGGGAGAGAAAGAGAAAAAAATATTCACAAAAATTTATCTTTGATATCAACTATGAAAAAGTAGGAGTGAAGTTTTCTATGTGGTCTGATAGAGTCACAGGCTGTGATCTTCCTAGATAGTAAAATTAGCATCTATATTGCTAGGACAAAGCTCAAGATTATATCTGTTAAGAAAACAAAGGAAAAGGTAAATAGGGCTTTAAATATAGGTATGCTTATTTCCTTTCAGACTGGAGTCATCAAAAGACAGTTTAATTTAATTTCATTTGGGAGGTTAGACCAATTACTGTGTGGCAGAAGAGAGCTAACACATGCTTTAGACTTTGGTTTTCATTTAACTAGAAGGTGACTATGCAACCATGTGAAAAGAGCTTTACAGCATTTAATATCTTTTGTATGCTGAATGAGTGAAAGTTGGCAAAAAGACAATTTCCCTCTTCATATCAGCAGCAGAAATAAAACTGTATTTATCACATTAATGAAGACACTTTCTTTAGATTTAAAGAAGACTACTGCATGTCTGCCTCTAAAAACCTGGTAGCATATGGGTACCATTAACTCCCAAATTAAATAAATAATCTTACTGGTAAACCCAAGAAATTTTCTTTAACATGATATTGTTTAAATATTATTCAGATTATTTTGACTTTAATCAGGGTTGAATAAAATACTTATGGTAGACTCGTAGAATGGTTTGGGTTGGAAGGGACCTTAAGACTATTTAGTTCCACTCCCCCTGCCATGGGCAGGGATACCTTCCATAACACCAGGTTGCCCAAAGCCCCATCCAACCTGGCCTTGAACACTACCGGGGACAGGGCATTTTCTGGGCAACTTGATAGCTTTTCTGGTAAACTTGCTCCGGTGCCAAACCACCCTCACAGTAAATAATTTCTTCTACATATCTAATCTAGATCTACCCTTTTTCAGCTTAAAGCCATTCTCCCTTGTCCTATCACTACACTCCCGGAGAAACATTCCTTCCCCAGATTTTCTGTAGGTCCCCTTTAGGTACTAGAATGCTGCTATAAGGTCTTCCTGGACCCTTCTCTTTTTCAGGCTGAACAACCCCAAATCCCTCAGCCTGTTTTCATAGGAGAGGTGCTCCAACCCTCTGATTATCCTTGTGGCTCTGGACTCATTCTAACAGGTCCCTGTCCTTCTTACATTAGGGACCCCAGAGCTGAAAGTTGTACTGTAGATGGGGTCTCACAAGAGCAGAATAGAGGAGGAGAATCACATCCTTTGGCCTGGTGGCCATGTTTCTTTTGATGCAGCCCAGGATATAGTTGGGTTTCTGCACTGCAGGCACAGAATGCTGGCTCATGTTGAGCTTCTCATCAACCGACACCTGAAGGTCTTTCTCCTCAGGGCTGTTCTCAATCCGTTCTCCGCCCAGCCTATTTTTGTGCTTGGGATTTTGCCTCAACCCTGGTGCAGGTCCTTGCACTTGGCCTTGTTGAACCTCATGAGGTTTGCACAAGCCCTTATAATGCAATACATCAGATTTAATATAATTTAGAATATATGCTCCTTATGAATATCACAGTGAGGTTTAAGCTAGATATTGCCTTGTATATGTGTAACATAAATTTTAAAATGAATTGCTTTGTTATAATTCTTCCCTTCTATAATTGTATTCTTAATTCTGTGCTAAGGATTAAACAGGCTGTGCATAATTTAGAGTTGCCATTTATTCTAATTATTTACAATATTATTTTCAGTAAAAGTAAACATGTATGCCAATAATAATAATCATCATATCATAAACCTCTGACATGTAATGATTGTTAATCTGCTGTATCCTTTAGTTTGCCACAGTTCATTGGCACCATTGTTGATATTGATAGCTTTATGTTTTCTAGACCCTAAGCAAGCAATTCATCAAGAGAACAACAAAGGCTGGAACTGAAAGATAAAACATCCAGGTCAGTAACTCATCAAGTGTCTTACACCTGAAAATGTGCTGGAACATACCGAAGCTACAGGGTAGTTTGATGTCTAGATGTGCCAGGTTAGCAGTGGGAGTGTCAGCGCACACAAGGGTGTGGGTGCCTTGGAGTGCCTGCTGTGAACCAACACACACAATTATATATTTCAGTAAAAAAAATGTTTGCTGTCAAAAGATCTGAGAAAAAAAAAAAAAAAAGACCTGCTAATAAATTACATCAAGTAATTTCCAAATTCACTTTTCTGTAATACATTTCTAAAAACATTTAGGAACTTTCCAAACAAGCATGCCAAGTGTGGGTAATATTCAGCCATCTAAAGATGCAGACTGAGAAAGATTTACAGAATCCAATTGGGTCCATACTTCCCCATGTATTTACTTCAGATGATGGTTCAGGCCTTTTTTAAAAATAGGAATCTAAGAAGATTGGGTGATGTGCCCAAGCTCATCATATGGCCAGTAGAGAGTGTTAGCAAAACCACTGTAGTCTTCCTTTCCACTGATTATAAAATGCCCCTGTATGCATTTTTAGTGTCCACATGCTGGAGGAAGCTGATGGGAAATGGGCTTCGCATTGAAAATCCCATTATGTATGCTCACCCCACACTTTTCAATATCTAAATACTAAGTAAGTCTACCTCTAAGTACAGTGGTGCACTGGTTTTATAACTGAAAATGTTAGGACTAAAAATACTACTTTTCCATTGAGAAAAAAGAAAAAAAAAAAAAAAGAATGAGACTTAAGGAAGTTGATGCTATTTCAAAGGCTTCCATGCAGAAGAAAATAGCTGTGCTTTGCTTTAATTAATACATCTGACAACGATGAAACAATCCTGAAATAGCAGAATAATATTTTGTTGGTGTTTAAGATAAGAGGATGAATACCTGGCATAAAAATGGCATCAAAATGCCATTTTGATTTTTTTAATTAATAATTAATATTGTTATTACACTGTCATTTATATAGTGCTGTAGATGAACAGAACTTCACAGAAGTATGAAAATACAAACCATGTGAAGAACTGCTAGTCTAATTTCCAGAGTATATTTTATGTATTTACCCTTTTATATCTTTAAACATGTTAAAAAAATCTAGTTATCAGTTTTCCCCACTGGCAGCAAAGGTAAATGTTGAACACCTAAGCCTGGGCTCATTCTCTGTTTTTTCCTGTAGTCCTTCATAGACTTTGAGCATCTCCTATTATTGTGACATCAGTCTATTTCTTAAAAAAAAAAATAATACTAGGTTGTACAGGAAAAGCATGTGTCATTTCTAACATATTACCACACCAGTGATGTCTTTGACAATGTAATTAAATGTCCAGTTTGCTTCATGTCCTGAAATTTTCAATGTGCTTGTATTCCTCCCCAGTCCTCTGTTCTACAGAGGAAGTAGTAAGTACTACTTCAGGGTTAGGTTTCACTCCTTTTCAGGTCAGGCCAACATAGTAGCCAGGCCAGGGATCGTGAATTGTTAATGCTATCTAACCATATTTTCCCAGTAATAAGTTGTTGCCTAGGAGTTTGGTTGCTTTTATTCTCCCCAGAATTTTTCTGAGTGGAAGAAAAAAAAAAGGGGGGGGGGTGAGAGGGGGGATATATTCTGCCTTGGATGCTTGGATGTGCAACTGTCAGAAGAGACTTTTTTTTTTTAAGCTTTGAATTTTGCTTAATCATGTTAACGGGAGAAGGATTTTTAATATATATTTACTTTTTCTAGTATTATCAGGCCTTTGAGTAAACAATCAAACCAAGAAACCCCCCAAAAAACCCTGAAGAACAACAAATTTCAAAAGCTTTGTACATGACTTGGGGCTCTTGAGCTTGGATTACTTGTGAAAATCTAGTACTACTTGGAAGAAAAAAAAAAAAAAAGTGGCTGTTCCAGCTACTAAATGGATTGTTTTGAAAAAAAAATAAATAAATAAAAATAAAAAATAAGAGTTAAGGAGATAAAAAGATAAAAGACAATTTACCTTTCTTACTAATTTCATTTCCGATTTCAGATGACTCATAAGGACTCTATTATGTACTAACATAAACACAATAGTGGAGCACTATTTCCATAGTGGAATGTGACATCTTGTAGTCATTGTTATCATATTTATTTTTAGGTAGGAATCTGTAACTCAACTATTGGCTACTTAAATCTCTCTGTGTATTTTTTTTTCTTTTTTTTTTTTTTTTTCTTTTTTTTTCCCCTCTGACTGTAGGTGAGGCTCTGGTTTCCTTGCTGTAACCTGAATTTGTCTGAATATATATCTTTCACCCCTTTTTTGACTTCTCGATATATTTACTGTTAGGGACTTTGAAAATATGGTTCTTGCTTGCTTACAAAAAACATGGATTAACTTCTGTTTTGGGAACTCCAGGGCCTGGGCACAACAGAGACTACAGTGGTTATGGAAGGACCACATGTCATTTTCTGTACATTGTGTGCTTCTCCTGACTCCCTTTCCTGTTTTCTTGTAGGCACTCTTTAGGTGCTAGAAGGTAGTTAGGTACAAGGTCTCCCTGGAGTCTTCTTTTCTCCAGGCTTAACCATCCCAGCTCCCTTAGCCTGCCTTCATAGGAGAGGTGCTCCAGCCCTCTGAGCATCTTTGTGGCCCTCCTCAGGACCTGTTCTAATACATCCATGTCCTTCTTGTGCTGAGGGCCCCAGAGCTGAATGCAGGGCTCCAGGTAGGGTCTCATGAGATCAGACTAGAGAGGGGGAATCACCTCCTTTAACCTGCTGGCCACACTTATTTTGATGCAACCCAGGACACGGTTAGCTTTCTGGGATGCAAGTGCACATTTCTCACTCATGTTGAGCTTCTCATTAACAACACCTCCAGGTCCTTCTCCTCAGGGCTGCTTTCAATCTGTATTTGTGCTTGGGATTACCCCAGCTTAGATGCAGGACTGTACACTTGGCCTTGTTGAACTTCATGAGGATTGCACAGGCCCACAGCTCAAGCCTGTCCAGGTCCCTCTGGATGGCATCCTTTCCCTCCAGACTTGCTGAGGGTGCCTTCAACCCCACTGTCCACGTCACCAACAAAGATGTTAAACAGTGCTGGTCCCAGTACTGACCCCTGAGGAATACCACTTGTTACTGATCTCCACCTGGACATCAAACCATGGACTTCAATTCTTTGAGCATGACCACACAGCCAATTCCTTATTTGCCAAATGATGTCAAATCCATTTCTCTCCAATTTAGAGACAAGGATGATCCAACTTGCCCACAAGTCACCATATAACCTGCTCCAATTAACCTAGATCTTCCTGATTAGAGTGGGATAAAAATCAGGGCTAGAAAAAGTACAGGAAGTTCCTGCAATAAGGGAGAGTTATGAGCAGCTGGAAAGAGACAGAATCATAGAATCATAGAATCATAGAATATCCTGAGTTGGAAGGGACCCTTAAGGATCATCAAGTCCAACTCCTGACACCGCACAGGTCTACCCAAAAGTTCAGACCATGTGACTAAGTGCACAGTCCAATCCCTTCTTAAACTCAGTCAGGCTCGGTGCAGTGACCACTTCCCTGGGGAGCCTGTTCCAGTGTGCAACCACTTCTCTCTGTGAAGAACCCCCTCCTGATGTCAAGCCTAAACTTCCCCTGCCTCAGCTTAACCCCGTTCCCGCGGGTCCTGTCGCTGGTGTTAATGGAGAAAAGGTCTCGTGCCTCTCGACACCCCCTTACGAGGAAGTTGTAGACTGCGATGAGGTCTCCCCTCAGCCTCCTCTTCTCCAGGCTGAACAGGCCCAGTGCCCTCAGCCGTTCCTCGTACGTCTTCCCCTCCAGGCCTTTCACCATCTTCGTAGCCCTCCTCTGGACACTCTCCAACAGTTTCATGTCCTTTTTATACTGTGGTGCCCAGAACTGCACACAGTACTCGAGGTGAGGCCGCACCAGCACAGAGTAGAGCGGGACAATCACCTCCCTCGACCCAGATAGAGGGAGAAAAAAGATAACCTGCCACCAAACTGTTTTGAAGAAATTAGAGTGTGTGTGATTCCAAGGCCGACAGCTACCTTGCAGTGAAACGCTGCCATGAATGCTGTTTCCCTTTCTGTGCTGTGATCTGGATATCATAGTGCTAGGATCTATTTCTATAGCATATGTACAAGCTATGAACTGATAGGACTTAGCTGTTTTATAGTTGTTCATAAAGCATAGTACAGTATAATGTTGACATATAAAACTACTCTGCTTAGAGCAATGAGCAGACTGTAGCCAGGATATTCTGGAAGAATGTCTGTTTAGTTTGATAATTGTTTTTTTTTTATCAATAGAAGATGATTGAAATGTGATCAGGAATGCAACTTAAACTCTGCAACACAATCCACTGCTATTTATATATTTAAGGCATGGAGAATAGGCCATTTTTTGTATTTTAGCATGGCAGCCAAGTGAATCTATCTTCTGGAACAGCGAATCATATGAAGTCACTTCATCTTTGGTCTCAAAGATCATAGAATCTGTAATGACCAGAATGTCTAAATTCAGACCGTTTTTCACAAGCAATTTATTTCTTACTCATTAGGTAGTGAAGAAAATACTCATTATTTTCTAATTTACCCATTCTCGCAGAGAATCCACAAATGATCCACAATTTAATCATCTGTTTCAGGGTATCTTGGATAACCCAATAACTCATACTGGTTTTCCCCCTGTACATAGTGAAGGACCCAGTTATACTGATATACAATTTGTTTTTGGAAAATAGTATATTTCTGGTATTTTATAACAATAAAATAACAAATAATGCATGCTGCAAATCAATCAGCAACAAAGCAAATGATCGGTTGAGGTGTGCTAATACACCAATGCATGTGACTGTGCATGTATGTGCTTATGCACAAATGCCAACAACATGGATCTATGACAATTTCCAAGTCTCTTCAGATGCTTTCTTCCAAGTTGGGCATGATGCCAGTTTGAAAGAGAAGACCTTTCAAGCAACTTACCTTATAGAGAAAGGCTGAAGCACAGCCAATGCTAATTCTTTCTTTAGGAAAACTCCACAACATAAAAACACTGTTTAAGATCACATATAAGCCATATAAGTTTTCACTGTGGGAACTTCATGCCAAAATCTGATGGTAATAATTACACAGAGCTGTGAACTTCAGATCACTTAGGGGCAAATCAAGCAAATTTTGTACAATCATTTTAGCAGTTTTGCTGAACTGATCTTCTAGTTAAAATGCGCTGCAGTTGTGGAAACTAAAGCTATTATTACATAATTTCCAAGGAATTTAAAGTAAGTCTGAAGCTAGCTGGGACCTGTCAGAACATGAAGGCAGAAGAAATCATCCATCTCCTAACAAGAAGACTTTTTTTTTTTTTTTTTAAACCTGCTCAATTCTGAATTTGCATTATTTTTGTTCTTTTACTAGCTACTAAAAGAAATATATCAGCCACATGTAGAAATGCCTTTCTCTGTAAGCTTCTAGCTATTGCTAATTCTCTGTAATAGCTACTGCTAATTCTCTGTAAGCTGCTAGCTATTGCTAGCAGCTAACCAGGAATTCTGTCTCTGGTCTTTCTGAATTCCATATTTTAAATCCAGAAAAATTACTACTTATGTTCATCTGTAAAATTAGGACACAAAACACGACTGAGATTTGCTACCAGTAGTTGCTCATTTAGTTACATTAATATTGAAAGCAATTGGGAGTTACATAATTTCTAGTCCTTCAGATGCAGAGTAATAGGATATTTACATACTGGGGTATAATTTTCATCTCACAGAATCACAGAATCATCCAGGTTGGAAGAGACCTCCAAGATCACTGAGTCCAACCTCTGACCTAACATTAATAAGTTCTCCACTAAACCATATCACTAAGCTCTACATCTAAATGTCTTTTAAAGACCTCCAGGGATGATGACTGAACCACTTCCCTGGGCAGCCCATTCCAATGCCTAACAACCCTTTCAGTAAAGGAGTTCTTCCTAATATCCAACCTAAACGTCCGCTGGCGCAACTTTAGTCCATTTCCTCTTGTCCTGTCACCTGGACCATAATGGTAAATTTACTTGGTAAGAAAAGGGAATATTTGTTTCCTTTGATTACTATGTAATTGATAAGCAGAAAAGTATGATTGACAAATACTGCTTTTCTGCATTTGGGGAAAAAAAAAAGCAACAGTCGATATGTTTCTTCCATATGATTACTAAATTCTTTTAATTTCCATCTGTATTTCCATCTCATTCATTATGAAACAAGTCCTATTATAGATTTTGAATTATCAATTGGAATGTTATAGGTAATTAGCATCTTAGATCTTTTCAAGTGATACCTATATACCTATAGTCTGATTGTTTCTTTCTAATAAGTCTGAGAAAACATGAACTTTTTCAGAAATTTCAATAAAGTTGGTGTTTCCAGCTATGTTCTCTTAATTCTTAAATAAGCAGCTAGACATCTGACAGACTACATAAAATGCTCAATGATGAATAATGTTCATTAAAAAATCAAAAGAGGATCATTTGATCTTGTAAAAATAGAATAATCCATTTGTTTTAATGAGGTCATAAATTTAATCAAAATAAATGTTATGAGGTTTTGGACCTCTGTGATATATCACTCAGTATTACATAATATCACATTTTTTTTAAGAAACTTGAATGAGAAAATATAAATATAGTGTATGTGCAATGGATTAAAACTGTAAGTACAATATAAACTTGTTCTTTGTCTGTCTGTACTGAAACAAGATACCTCAGGAATCATAACTTGGCCTTATATGACTCACTTCTTACTAGGCACTTACCTAGGCCTGTATTCACTTGTACACTGTGTGATCTCAGGCAAAATATTATAATACAATCCCATGTATGGAAGCTAAATCCAAGTAAAATCAAATTAGATTTGTAGACACAATAGTTAAGAATGAGGACAATCAGTCACTGGAGATACTTCCCAAGGTACACAGTCAACAACTCTTCAACGAATATTTTTAAATCAATACTTGGTATTTTTCTAAAATAATTGTGGAAGTTCAGATAAAGGTATCTGGTGGGAATCAGTCCAATGAACCAGGAGAAAGACTGAAATATCACAATTTGTTATTAATCTTCTAGTGACAGTTTACCCACTAGTGGCATCTATATGTTGGGTTCTGTGTTTGTGTCAATCTCACAGTTTCAAACATCTATTATTTTAGATAACACTTTCCAGACCTTTCTTTTTTTTCCCTAAAGTATTATTTCTTTTCTTTATTTTTAAAGCATTTAGCTACTTCTAAGAGAAGACATTGGAAAATCGATATTTTCTGCAGTGTAAGTATTTCTGAAATTATTAATTATCTTAGATACCGAAAAAAATGATTAAAGAATGGACATTGATGACAATGTGAGTGTTATTTTTTAATTTGGCTATGTCTTTGAATTTAAAAAATATTACTGTTTGAGGTATAGTGCTGTGAGAACAGCCTTTTTACTGCCTGTTTGCATCTGGAAGAAAATAAATTTGAGATGCATGCTGCTGCTTTTAATTGTGGAAGTCTGCTGTTGGTAGTTTATATATGTATGTAACATTAATGGCAAGATTTCCAAGACCAAATACAGGATTTGGTCCTTTATACACAAAATCCTGGATACAAAAATCATTAATTTTTGAAAGTAGAAAGTTATCCACTGAACACAGGAATGAACAACATGCAAGATAAGCATTTGTGTACTTAACATGAATTCACCTCTGCTTAGAAGTGACAATTCTCAGGTCAGTCAGTTTATTATGAAAAATAATACAGTCTACATTTAGAAAATATAAAAACAGCGCTGACTAGTTACACCATTGTAAAGCATGGAACTCTTTTTTTTTTTTTTCTATGGAAAAAAAACAAAGGTAAAAGCTGTATTTTAAGCAACTAGACATAAACCGTAATAAGAGAACATTAAAGTTGTTCTGCTAAGTTTTCAAACACCAAGACAAAGGTAGTCAAATATTGATAATAAGTCTTAATTTTGCCCCTTGTGAATATGCATTGTTAAACATTTTTTAATGTTCTTGCAACGTAACGTATCTTGCATGCGAATTTGCGTTTTCTGGAAGTCATTTGAAATGAGTGAAATAAAGCTTTGAAAAGCTGTTTACTAAGTATGCCACATTCTAATTGTAAAATTGGGTATCTTAATTATGCCATTATGGTATATACATGTAATTAGGCAATATGGATATTTAATTTTGTGTTGATTATCATGTGCAATTATGAACTGAGTAATCTTAGGAAATTGTGGCCAAGATTGGCACATTGAGCAGTTTGAAAGTTCTCCATCCTACTTTTTGTTTTTCTGTAAACGTGCCCTAGAATATAAACTGTGTTAATATGCTAATGTCTCACCTCAGATCATGTACTGTATAAACAGCAGCATGCAATGGGCAGCCTGTAGTTAGGATGATGATTCCTTCTCATGCTATAAGACAACAGTTCACAATCCAGTGCTGAAATTTTTATTGCATTTCCTGGTACATCCTGAACATGGCCTGACTACATTGAAGCTATTTTACATTTTTTAATATAGTAATCTTGCTATCACTCATACCCATTGACTTGATCTTTGAATGTAAACCCCTCTTAAAAAACTGGTTCAAGTAGTGGCAATAGAAATATAAAGCCATACCTCAACAGTTGCTGAAAAAATAGCACTCAAACTATTCCTGAAAATATCCTAAGTGAAAATATCTTCAGACCAACATGAAGACCAATAGATCCTCTAGCTTTACCAGTTCAGATAAAATTAAAGAAGGCAGATATCTGCCTGACACTGGTTTAGACTACAGTGACTTAGATACAAGACAAAGTTTAACAGCCTATAGCTTTCATATGGGTCTTTATCTGAGCCCTGTGTAGATGCAGTCTAAGCTGCAGTTACTGCAGTGTCAATAGAGCTCCACAAAGAGCAGATGCAAGATGGTGCAGCACCTTAGAAAGAGCAGATAAAGGCTGAACCTGTGGTGGTGGTACCAGGAGGCATCTGTATATTATGACACCACTCAAAATTCCCTTCACCTTCTAGCTGCAAACCATGGTCTGCTGGGCCACAACATTCAACCTGCTGGAGTAAAGGACGTATCTGAAAATTTGCTAATTAGTTTGTATTCATATGCATTCCTTACATAATTCAGCACCTGCCTGATCCCAGACTGCAAGAAATTATAATTAGAAATTATAATTAGAAATTTAGATCATTTTAGTTAATAATAATCTTGGATAGGAGATGTATGCCTGTCCTACCCAAAGAGGGTACATCATCAATAGAAACGTATGGCAGCTGAAATTGAGTGGCCAGGAACTTGAACTGAGGTGCCTACAAAACACATAATCCCAGAAAGAAAGTAGGCAAAAGTGTTGCCTGTGAATGTTGTGGGCTCTGGATGATCTGTAGCCCATGTATTCACATGGGCTGCATTCTTCCCCATTCTTGATAACCATTACTATTTAGCATGGAAGAAGAGGTGGGTGGTTAATCTTATTTCCTAATGCATGCATAAGAGATGAGTCCAAACTATTCTCATCATTTTGTGTCAGTTCATCATTTAACTTTTAACCAAAAAAAAAAAAAAAGGGTGAGTGGGGTGAGTGGGAGGGTTAGTGTTTTCACCTATGGTTCATTGACCATGGGTTGAGAACTAATATCTGTAACGGCTCTATTGCATATATAAATATATATATATTTTCAGTTACAGTGAAAACAATTTTCCTGCAAATAATTTAATATCAGATAACTGTTCCTACTCACTACTCAGTCTGTGTCTGTTTTCCTGCTAATTAGCTGATCACGCTTTTTTGAACATATATCACCTTTGGTTACAGTTATGAGCTTCACTTAGAGGGGTGCTGTCTCCTGTATCTATCTCAAACTAGGCACTGGCAGGAAAGCAAACATATGATTTACTAGGCTCATGATCCCAGATAAGAGCAGAAAAAAAGTGAATTTCTATTGGTGTCTCACACTTGCAAGTGCCACAGCTTCTGGCTACCAGCTGGGAGCTACCAGCTGAAACATCACTTTATGGTGATGATATGTCAAAAGAGAAGAATTAGTATTTGCAACAAGAGAACGGGATGGTATGTGGTACTATTATAATTCAGGACTGCAGCACGGCACAAAAATCAGTCTGACATTGAATTGTTCTTTTTAAGATAGACCTCATACTGCAGGCAACCTCACACTCCAAGCAACTAGACAGAATGTAGAGTGTTTTCACACTCTCTCATGAATTTCTAGTTGGTGGCTAATGATGAATTGTTACCAGTAAATAATGAAGTTATTTTCAACAGGGTGAGTCGTATGAATAAACATCTAGTAATGTGTATGTATAAATCAAATGGAGTCATAATAATTAGTGTTAGTTTATAGGATTATTTTAGGTCAAAAATTATCTTTCCTAAAGGTAATTTTGTTATTTGAACAAATAACAAAAATTGGTCCTGTTGGAAACAAGATGTCTGGGACATGTTTCTTGTTTACACTATGTATGAAACCAACAATGTAAATTGTATTTAAAGGGAATGAATATTCTATCTGCATCTGCTTTAAGTCTATTTTATACTACCAGACTGGTATTAAGGGGCTTTTGGGTATCCTTGAAGAAATCTTGAAAGTTGCTAAGGGAAAATAAATCATATTAACTTTGGTTTTCATAAGATATGAAGCCAAAGTTAACAAGCATTATCTTTAATCTTCTCTTCCCCAAGGTAACATATAGGAAGTACAACACAAAATTCAAAACCAAAATGGGTTTGGACACAAAATGTTACCCAAGCACATAGTCAAGAACATCATTGTAAACTTCTGCATGAAAAGTGCATTTGCTTTTCTGCTGTAAATGGTTATCAGAGAAGAGCAAATGACTAAATGCAGAAAGTATGTGTCATATGGTCTGTTATGATGCTGTAATGACATGTTTTAATGACTACAGAGCATGTACCTGAAGGCATTTTATCTAAATATATGATTCCATTCAATCTTATAATAAAAGTTGCTAGTGGATCAAGATGCAAAATTACTTATTTCAATAAGAACTGATTAGAATAAAAAATGTGTTAAAACAGATATCTTATTTCTCCTTCAATGAAAATGAGAAGTAAATAACTCTGCCTTTTGAATAAATAAATAAATAAATAAATAAATCACTACTAAATCACTCATATTTGATTTAAATGGTGAACTAAGTAAAAAATGATATCCTTTTTGGAGTTTGTAAGAATTTTGGTTTTTATTAAGAAAAACAAAGATCACCTTTGGAAAGCAAACATCTTATTTCAGAATTTTTATTCCCACAAAAGATCAAATGCATTAAAATTATGCCTCCCTTCTCCCCCAGTTAAAATGCTTCTCTCTTTTCTTCTCACAAAAAGCTATAAACCAACAAATATCTGTAATTCAACTCATCAATTTAGAATTAGGAAGTGTAGTAGAGGAGATACCATAATTTGCACTGTAGCACAAAACCAAAATCCTTTCTGCAGATGAAATTTAAAAATGCCATCATTTTGAGATAACTGTATCAGGCAAAGTGTGTCAGATAAATTCCATCTTTGGTTATTATTATGTGTTTAGCTTTTTAGCTAAGTAACACAAGTTAGTAACACAAGTTTTTTTTTTTTTTTTTTCTTTGAATATAACATTCTCTATTTATTTCTAAATTAATATGCATTATTTTTGAATATCATTATTAGGTAATTGATTTTATGTCCACCTGAGGTGACTGATGGCATTACAGATGAATATGAAGTGCTCATTTTGTAAACAGTACATTAGTTTTTTTTACTGTCAAAGAGGACAAAATATATACTGTGCTCTGTAAAGTCTGAGTAATACAAGTAAAGTTTGAGTAACATGAAAATATGTTAGCATTTATCTTGTTTAAAAGAAATGTAGAACCTACGATAGTGTAACAATTTGCATTGATTACTAGTATGTCTTTTAAGACCTACATTTAAAAATATATGTATTTGCATGTATAAACCACTTCCTTGTATTCACATAACATGCCATCATTTTGTTGCCATTACTGCACAATGTTGAAAAAATCAGCCCCAAACAACCTACTTCTGAATTATGGAATTTAATTTTCAACTAAAATCATGTCAAGTCATGTCAGACATTGCAGAGGAACAGCAAGAGATACCTCTTTCTCTGTTTTGTGTTAGTCTCTCTCTCTCTCTTCATCTATCTAATATACAATACGTATTCTAATATTTTCTGCACATTAAGGAGGAATTTTACTGGACTTGTAATGATTTGATCATGAAATATTCACCAACATACGTATATAACCCCATGAATGCTCAGTATTAAGACAAGTCCAGCGGAATCAAAAAGAACTGAGAACAGATCCCACCAATGCTTAGAATTCTAGATCAAGCCCTGTTTAAAACAAAACCAAAATCTATTTGCAGATATGATGCTCACTCAGAAATTAGTGAAACGAGTTCCCTGAGCATAAGATTCAAATAAATGCCTCATCTTGTACAACCATATACAACTAACGTGACCTAACATGTTAGAAAATAATAAATGTGATTTGGTAAGTTATTTTGTAAGAGCACAGATCTGGATTTTCAGATGTTCACTTTGTGTTTTACTTGGCTCACACCACTCTGCTTTAAAGTCTTGTGCCATGATGGAATGATAATTGGGCGTTGATGAAAAACATCAATCATCATTGTATTGTGATTGGAGTTATATTTGTTTTAAAGTTGAGCAGTAAGATGTTGTGAAATAAACCATATGGGTTTGGTGATTGCACTTTAAAAGCTCCTTCATTTCCAGTCCAAGTGTGAATCATTCCTTAAATCAATAGAGCTTATTGAAACTCTAGGATTGCCTGAAAGGGTTTTGAAGAGTTTGTCAGTAAAGGAAAAATATTCTGACTCTTTTCTAGTACATATCTCTGTGTGCTCCATATCCTCCCTAATATTTCTGAACCCTTACTGTGGACATTTTCCTAACATTTCTGCTGGGACAAGCCAGTCTGATTTTGAAGTTTTGTTTAGCAAAGTCATTCAGAGGAAGTATTCTGTTATCAGTAATTTAAATGATTCATCCAAAAAGAAATGAAAATAAAGACAAAATGTCCAAAATTTCATTGATCTTTTAGGCATATTTATACCAGTTAACTCAGATTACTGGGAGGAGATTAATTTTTGCCCATGGATGAAAACAAGTATCTAATTACATAGAAGAGATTATATAAAGCTGGCACTGTTTTATATATGAAACTATTTTGAGCGTTACATATAACATAACCAGACATTAATATCACAAGTGATTGATTGCTAGGACAGGGCTGAGGCTTTTTAGTTGTTTAGATGACCCAGAAAGTCCAGAGTAAATGAGAGTCTTACAAATGGTGGTTACAGATGATGTAATCAATATGCAATGCAGCTTGTGTAGAAACCTATAGCTTCAGTGAGGGATACAGTTGCTCTTTTCCTTCTTTAACCACAAAGAGCAGAGACTTAAAATTAATTTAAAAATGTTTTTTACTGTTGCTATGTGTAGGTTTCAATGTAAGAAACTCAGACTAATATGAAGTTATTTCATTTCAATACCCAGCAGGAGCCCATCCTCTTTTTCTGTTTTTTCATATCCAGCATGCTAAAACTTCTGAGGCTAATAGCAGTAAATACCCAGTGACCTGGAGTTTCTGAGATCAGGGTGGGATTCTTAGGTCAAGTATATCATACATATATGATGATCTTAAATAGACATTTATGTAGGTCAAAAGACATTAGTTTCAGAGCTGAAGAGCTTCAAGAGCACAGGAGAAGTGTGAAGAGGAGGGATTATCATTTTAGGCTTGGTGTGCCTACACTATAGAAACTAATCTGATATGTGAAAGTGAGTCAGGAAGTTATGACTAGGGAGTTTGGCTGATCAGGGCCAAATGCAAAGAGAGCTCAGTAAAGCGACAAATGAGCTGGAGAAGTGTGTTGTAACTGGTAAGTGAACAAATGCATTTGAAGAAGGTGTTGAGAGAGAAGTAAACAGTAAGATTCAGCAGGAATCTTTCCTATTCATTACTGCAAAATGTCTTCAATCTTCACTCACCTTTTCTTATCCACTTGTCATCCACCTTCCCTTGTTCTCACTAAAATACTTCTCTTTAACCTCCTACTTGATTACAGTGTCCTTGCTTTTCCATTCTGAAACAACAATGAGCATGCATAGGAGTGTGTGGTTCAGACTATTGGCTACATCCCCTCACTTATTTTGGCTACAGAAACTACTGTTAATTTTTATGTTCCTCTAACTGCTATCTCATAATGAACATAAAGCACTTTCAAAAGGATGAAATTAATTAATGATCCCTCATGAGACTTTTGCCTACTTTTGCTTTAAAGTTTACACTAATTTCAGCTTGTGTCAGAAGGCTGAGGTTATCTTTAATGTCATGTCATATGAGTCAAAATTCTCAGCTTTTAGAATTCAAGAATCACCTGCTTTTGCAGGGGAAAAAAAAAAAAAAGACAGCTTGTACAATGTCGACAATTTTGTTTTCAAGGATAAGCAAATAAAAATGAGGCTTAACTTCTGGTATTCATATATTACTTCAGATTTCCCCAGTTGTCTCAGAGCTTTTCTGCATGCATGAGAAGGGGTATGCACAGGTTCTAGGTCCATTAGAAATTCAGCAAACACCTAACGTGCAGCCAAGTTCTGAATACTGTCAATAAGTGTGTAAGATCCTCACAATGATTAAGGCAGTTCTCAGCCACTTCAAACCAGCTTTTCAGAAGAGCTTGGCTGTTACCTAACCTTAACTACAGTTAAGATTTTGTGCAGTGTTAAGAAGCAAGAAACTCTGACTGACCAGGTTTTCAAAAAGACTTACCAAGACCTAAGCTCTTCATGTTATGGCCACTTAAACTGATCCTAGCCAGAGGTTGAGCTTGTCTTGAGTATATGACAGTAAGTATCACATCTGTTTCATAGATATGTTGACCTTCAAAACATCTCTGACAAGAGGGGAAAATTTCTTCATTAAGAATGTTTTGACTTTGAATACTAGGCTTACTTCCATACCTTTGCATGAACTTGAAATTTTAACTTGAAAATAACTCTCTTGAGGCATAAGTGTATAGTTTCTATGCCTAGGCATGCTAAGCCTTGGCAATTCTGTTCTTATTTATCTGGACTGGATTTTATTGTGTTCGTTTATGTCATATTATCCACCTTGTATATTGCATGTAGGTTTTTATTATTATTATTGTTATTATTTCAAGTGGTATGTTAGACCAGGCTAGCAGAGACATGATTTCTATTACCTCCTTCATATGAAAGAGGAACATATGCAGACCTAACCAAACTCACCAGCTGTGGTTTGTTGCAGTGACATTACAAATTATGGTGATGACCTCTAAAAGAGTTTGCTCTATTTTAATCAATAATCATTATACCTTCATTATGTTCACCTTTTTATGCTATAGATGGTAAGAGGATTAGTCACCCTTAATCACTCTGAAGCATATTTTTAAAGGATTTCAGGGTAGATATTCAATCCAGAAAATTGGTTCTAAAAATACCTTTCAATTTTTAAGAAATTCTGTTGTTTTTATAAAGTCTGAACAAATGACATCTCTATCTTTTCCAAAATATAATAAAACAAACTAAAATATTCACAAACTTTCCCCATATCCTCTTAAGCAATCTTCATGTTCTTGAAACATAACCTCATAACGAAAAACTGAGCCTGAAAAGGCAAGGTGAGGGAGGAAAAAAAAAAAAAAAAAAAGACATTCAGTTTAAGAAACATTTCCTTCTGTGTATTCAGACCTGAAGAAAGTGCTTGGCCTCTTTACCTATCTGTAAACACAGTCAGAATGCCCCAAGGTATTAAAACCCAATGTGTCAGCAAATACTAGGAGTCAGGTGTTTAGTGCTCTGGATGTGTGGATGCTTGAGATTTTGCCAGGCACCACTGAACAGCTTTCATCCATGCATAGTTTATAATGTGACAAAATATGCTGAATAAGAATAATGGTGTAAGCAAGACAATAAATAGTCTCTCACTTAGCTGGGATTCAGTAATTTTTACTCCCCACAGCACGGTGGTCTCACAATATCTTTTTTTCCAGTGTGATTGGTTCAGCCTACATAAGCTGTAAGCATTGATCTTACAGCTGGGTTTGGAGAACTTACACTGTAGGGACCATTAGCAATTTTTGTTCTTCCATTAATGAAGTGCAAACATCCTCATATTTTTTCGTTTTCTCCAGCTTCCCAAATAGTCTTCACTATCCCAAACTCTTTGGAGTTTATTGCTCTTGTCCTCCATATACACTCTTGATATTTTCAAGGGTCCCAAAAACATCTTTCTCAGCTTCCTCTCTTAATTGTAGAGACCAGCTGCAGTCAAATGACCATGGCCGGTGCTACTTTGAGCATCACAGAAGGAATGAGGGGAAGTGAAATGTTTGTGAACAAGTGTCAATAAAACTTAACAACTAATGTGTAAGTGAAGTTATAGAGATGCTAAGTGCAAACCACTGTTGTTCTAAAAAGAATTATACCCTCCTCGAGATAAGTATCACTGTATATCTTCCTTTTCTTTTAGTCTTCCCTTGGTATCTTCTACTAGCTGAAGTATCAGAAAAAGGAAATAAAAACTAAATCTATCTGAAAATACTATATTTTTTTCCCAAGAATCAGGGGAAGAAGCCACAGAACTGAGAATGAAAATGGGTATAGAAGACAGCTAACCACAAAGTAAGATGAAAGAGAGTCTTACGGATTCGTGGGGGAGCAACATCAATCAGGCCATTTTTGTTAGACCATTGGAGCCCAACTGACCTTTGCTGGACACAGCATTGCAGGTCAGGTGGAGTTTAGGTATGATTTAGTCTGTTGAAAGAGTTTTTTTATAAAACTTTTTTTTTTATATATATATATCTAAGTTGTGTGGTTTTGGAGGGAAACATTTTTCATAATGGGTAGCAGCTTTTATGCCTCTTTTGCTCATTTAAAAGCCATGCACCATTTCAGCATACATCTTTGAAGAGTAGTTGATGCAGACAAATCCTCATCTGCCAATTCTGCTACAGGTATTACTGCTGGAAGAAAAGTGGGACTGTCAACTGGCATCAGGAACATCTTAAACCACTGAGAACAGAGCCATCAGCGGTGACTTGTCAAAACCTTGTGACACATGAAGAATTGCAGTGGAAGCAACTAAAGCCCTACAAGTATAATGTGGACAACACTATTCCAGTTCTGTGTGCCTTTGGGTAAAAATTTATATCAGCTTGAGGTAACTGATAGGAAGCCAATAAGAATGATTAGAGGGTTAGAAGACAAAAGTTCTTCCCATGTTTCAGAGGAAAATTTGAAGAAAGTAAGTTTTCTTTTTTAAAAAATTAAGGAGGGAAAAGGGAAGGAGGGAAAAGGCAAAAGGGAAGGAGAGCAACATTTCTCTGCATACCTGCAGAGGTATGACTTTCATTTTACCAAGAGCTATTTAGAATAGAGGCAAGGGAATGCAAATGGGACACTTTTGTCTTGTGTTACAGAAGTAGATTGCCTGGAGGAGCTGTGAAATCTTCATCACTGGAGATCCTTAAAGACGAAGTAATCCACCTTTTACTCAGAAATTTTTACCTATACCTCTTCCCTAAAGTTAGATCAATTCCTATGAAACCTCTATTTGATGGAGCATGTAAATCCTCTAACAGACTTGGTTACATCATGCTTAGTCTTTGCTTCAATTTATTTTTATTATTATTATTATTTCTTATTTTGAAAAATGTTTTGGTAAAAATGTCCATTGCCAATGATAAAACTAGCAGGGAAAATAAAGTAACAAAAAAAATGCAAGAAGCATAGCCAGTGTGGCTGTAATTTTTCTCAGTGTCTACTTTGAAGGGCTTTGCTGAGCTCCATAAAGAGATTGAAGTGAAACTGACTGACATAGAAAACTCTTTCCACAAGGGTAATGGACAGTTTTGAGGATACTTATATTTGGAAATCAGAGTTAGATGTGAGTGTGATGCTTGTGCAGTACAGTGTTTACATTTGTAGTCATTCAAGCAACGAGAAGAAACCATTTTCAGTCATTAACTGCTTTTTCAACCTACCATTTTTGTATTTATCTTTAGTATAGTTGGTAGACTTGTACTCATACATGATTCAGACGTCCTGTATTTTCAGATAAAAAAGACTATTTTGTCACTTCGTCTGATTTCTGTATAATGCAGGTCAAAAAAGTTTACCATGCATTCAACTTCATATAGCATAAAATTTCTTATGTAATGCCTTGGAAAATTATCAAAATCAGATTTTAAGAACTCATATGATAGAAATACCCTACTATACTTTACTAGTGAGTTATTAGACTTACTGTTAAAGAAGTACAGTACTGAATAAGCCTTTATAGCCACAAGACTCACACTTAAAGTGTTTTCATTGCTTTGCAAAGTCAATACTAATATCTTTCTCAAATGTACCTCCTAAGTTCCTATGGCAATCAACAGTGTTAGAACTAAAGTAAGTCTCCCACCTGGATTTATGTTCCTTGTCATCACTGGTATATAATCCCATGTGCTGCTTGTTAATTTTTTCAAATTTGATAGTCTTTAAGGAGAAATATGTTCACCCACTTAAATATCTTAAAAATACAAATGCAATGTCCTGCCAAAATAAACAACAGATGCTCAAGCATACCTTGGGGTGAATACATCAGTCAGAATAATCATTATCACATAATATGCAACCACATTATCTTCATCTGTTCCTGTGGTGTATTCCCAGGAAACCTAGGCAACATATTTCATTGTACCAGGAGACAGTTGGGTTCAAGGCACACTCATCAAATCTTCTCATTCCCTTTTTGAAGAGATAAAAGATATACATAAACATTTGTAGATAAAGCAAAAACAAACAACATGTGCAGCATATGAAATAAATTCTAGCATAATTTTACAATAATCTTTTTCTACTGCCACAAAGAGGACCTTGAAATGGCAAAGCCAGATGGGGATTTTGAAAAATAACCTATCAAAAAATGTGAGGATTTTAGGGTGTGTATTCGGAATATTTGAGATAACAATCATTACTGTGAAATTCAGATGCTGAATAGAACTTGGATCCTGAGTAAACTTGATGTTTTTGTCTTCTTTTTCCTTATTACAGTTCACTTTCTACTTATGAATCTTAAGACTTAATTATGAGTTTATGGAGTTCTGTGCTGTCTAATACTGATACTAATACTAATGTTATGGTTCCCATAACACATGAAGACTAGATTATACTGGAGAAAATGTGGGTTTCTGGCCAGTGAACACTACACATTTTTTTTTGTTTATTGAACAGAAAATCCTTGCATTTACCTTCTGTGTGTTGATCCACTTTATGCATATTAAAATGCATGATTTAATAGCTCTAAATGTTTCTTATTTTACTTATAATGCAGTGGTTTAGTAATTTTACATTATCTGTCGCACCTTCATGCCTATAC
This sequence comes from Heteronetta atricapilla, assembly GCA_011075105.1. Classification (NCBI taxonomy): domain Eukaryota; kingdom Metazoa; phylum Chordata; class Aves; order Anseriformes; family Anatidae; genus Heteronetta; species Heteronetta atricapilla. The sequence goes on from CM021731.1 coordinate 33,918,035, forward strand.
TTTAAACTGTAAACAACCTAACAGATTTTTTTTTTTTTTTTTCCTTACAGGTTTTAGCTGTAATATTTGGTTTATCTGCCCACTATTTTAAAGGTGCTAAGGATTTGAGTCCGAGCACTGAAAAGTTTATGGTGAGTGTTATACCAAATGCAAGTAGGTGCAAGTTAATATAGGGTAGCAAATTATAGCTATGCAGAATCTAGTTATCAAGTGAAAACATTTGTTGCTGAAAAACTTGCAAGAAGGTGAGTAAAAATGGCTTAGATGGTAAGATGTTTATGGCACTGAACTAATCTGTGCCTTGGGGAGTGGGGTATTTATAAAGTGATGCAGCTCATTCTCTTGGTTTTGAAATAGATGTGATTTCAGGGCTAAAATATATTTTACAATCTCCTTAAAATATCAAGATACAGCCCAATTAAGGTCCAGACAGAAATCTAGTCTACTTACTGCCACCACTGCTTAACCCAATTGCTAGGAATTAGTGCAAATGCTACAGAGATCAACCCACTCACAGAAAGGCTAAGAAGTTCTAGGCTCTGCCAAGGCTTTTATTTTTTTTTTTTATTTTTTATTTTTTTTAACCCAGTGTAATTCCTACCCATAGGGATTCTTAGACTACAGCTATCTTTATCTATTCCCCTCAAGGAAATGGTAAAGGAACCTGAATGGAGTTTCACAACTGAGGCTGTGATTGTCACAATTTCAGCTGCTTCTTGGTTCACTTGGAAGTTACACTGTGCCAGATCATCCCATGGCCTGATCATCTCTTTGGCATATGTCCAAGATCCCACATATACAGTCTAAAAAAAAACCTGTAGTCTACTGCTCCCATGAGCGTGTGCTTTGATCACACATTATGCAGAGGCTGGATAGTGCCCCCAATATGCTGTTTGCAGTAGATACTCAGTTTATTAAGACTAGGCTCCAAATAGGGTCCCTACCTGCTTTTTCCTATTTCTTGCCACTGGTTTCTTTGGAAAATGCAAATGTATCACTTAACTAGACTATACTGCTATCTGGATAGGCCTGATTGTGTTTGCTTATATTTTTCTCTGTGTATTTTCAGAAATGTTGTTAACATACACACACACACACACACACTCATCCACAGCAGACTAGTCTTTTGATGAGGCAGCACTTAAGTTTGTGTTTTAAATTAGACTGCATTCTATAGTTTTATTGTTACAGCTAGGCCCATGTACATACTTTGTGCCAGATTCTGCTCTCATACTTGTCACTGAAGTCTGTGAAGTTATTCTAGACTTGTACAAATACGATCCAGAACCAGAAATTATAGACCCCTCCAGGCTATCGGTGGTGATACACGTTCAGATTCAGATTGTAAATATCTAGGGTATTTTCATCCAAGGTTAACTTTGAATACAGAAGCCTTTGTAGAATTCTGACTGATACTTGATTTTAGAATGATTTTAGAATAAGGAGTCAATTGGATCCAAACTTTGTTTATCACAAAAGCATTTCACTGAATAAAATCAGTAGTGGGTATTGCAGGGATCATGTGTAAAGGACATGCATTATTATTATTATTATTATTATTATTATCATCATCATCATCATTTATTTATTTATTTTGGTTATCAATAAGATAATCATAATTTTCATGGTAAATGGTAGGTGCAGAAGAGTTTGTAGGATGAAAAATAATTGGGAGCTAGAGCAAGTTACTATTACAGAGAATTATGTATAATTTAAATGTTTGTGTTTCAGCCAAAAGCTTTTCTGAGTATCCAAATGCAATAGAGGGTGGTTGGGAACCAAGACTGCAGATGAGAACAGCAAAAAACAGGACAGGAAACAGCCAAGGGAAGCAATGAAGCACAATTGAGCATTCAGAGCACTTAATGTCTCTCAGTATGAGTGAATTGTTAATGAAAAACTATGACAAAAAAAAAATCCATGTGATTCTTGGTTATTTAAGAGAGAGTACCAGGTGGAAGCAGGAAAGCAATATTACTTCTAGTATAGCACTGTTAGATTAGTGTATCAGGGCTATCAGAATCTAGAAGACTGCAGATATATTAAAAATTTCAAACATTCCTGAAGAGGAACTTGAGAATATAAACCCTATAATATAAGTTAAAAGGAGCACAGTTTCTGTGAACTTCTTAGTTCATAGAAGACATTCCCTGTGCTCAGGTGATACTGAGGAGAACTTTGATACTGAAAGAGAAGAAGAATGTAACAAGGATTAGCAAAGTAAGGCTCAGTCAAACTGAACTTCAAAGGAAGGTGCCTTCCTAACAGTAGTTAAACATGGAAATAGCTTACAGCAAAAAGGCTGCAGACACTAGATTACTTGGAATCATTAGAATAAGACTGTAGTTTGTTTTTAAGGACAAGAAGTTAAACTTGAAGAAAATCTATGTCAGGAAAAGTCAGAGGGGTTAGGGGAGTGAGGTGGTCACAATGGTTGTTTTGGCCTTGACATCTCATTTTGCACTTCAGGGAACTTCCTTCTTCTTTCCATTCTTCTAGCAGTTAAAAGAGAACATACAGTTGGCATTGTCCTCAGAAAACACATGACAATAATTATGATCAAGCATAGCATGCTTCAGCATTTCAGGCAGTAATATGCAAGAGGAAATTCATTATTTTTATCCCCCTTTACTGTGGCCTGGCTGCTTTGTCAGGCCACATTTTAGTTTGAATCTGCAAGATACGTCAGATTAAAATTCAGAGAATGTATTTTATCTTTCTAGTTTGCTGGGCAATGGTGGTGTCCATCCATATGTCAGAGCTAAAACTAATTTTCCTGTCTTGAACCAATACTACATTCTGGTTTTACAGACTAGATTGGCTTTTGTTATTGCTTTTTCACTGTTTTGTGTTTGTTATTGAGGAGGAGAGGTTGTTTATTTACTTGTGATTTTCTTTCCCTTGTGGCATGGGATATGAATCATCCTGATCAGATCATCTGAACGTCCCTTACTTAATGAGCTCCTTGCTGTTCAGAAACCTCAGGCCCTGGTGGAACCTGCATCTTTCCTTTTCACCGCTGGGAGAGCACACTTGTTTCAGCTCTCAAAAGTAAAAATGTTTTTGTTTATCTCCACTTGTTGGCCATAGCATAAGCTATCTGGGTTAAACTAAATGGGTTGCAAATGCGGGAAGCTGGAATACATGATCTAAAGGTCTCAACTGGTCTTAAAAACTTGCAGACTGTCTTGCAATTATAAGTCTAGTCTCTCTTAGAAATGTGTTTCTCTTTTGTATTGTGATACCTCAATTATTTTATTAAAAGGAAGAAGAAATTGTATCACACTGCATGTTTAAGCTATGAAAATATTGGTAATATTAAGAGTTTCAAAGAACTTTTTTATTCATTCTTTAGCACAAAGACTAAATCTGTCAGCAACTTAATAGCCATCCTGCTTTCACATTATGTCATCCCATAGGGCACATGAATTATATAATATTTGCATTATGCGACTCTAACATATAATATTTATACAATCTGTTTCCCCCATTGGTTACTTAGTTTTATAGTCCCCTATTTAAATTAAATTTAGCTGTTAAATACATGTTACTAAATTTCTTACTATCACTTCACCTGTGGCATGGAAAAACAATAATGTATCTTTTTTAAAAAACAAAAAATATATACAAAAAAAAAAAAGAAAAACTTTAACAGGAAGCTTACTAACTGTTTAGGAATCTAAAACACTCCCTGCTCCGAAGCAAAAATATTAATATTCATAGCTCTTACAGGTAAGATTTTTGTCAGTAGACTGTGTTTGCCCACATTGATTAAGCCCCTTCCTCAATACCATATATTTTGAATTTGCTCATACTTATTAATCTCCTTCCCCAATATCATACATATTCAGTTTGCCCATATTTATTAAACACTTTCCACAATACCATACATTTTGAGTAAAAAAGCTTTAAATGTGACTTTTAAATAAAAAATGAATGCATAGATTAAAATGTATGCAGTATTTCTTGTCTTTTAAGGCCTATACAGAAAGTTCTATATATTCCCAACTTAGATGGAACATGTAACACTGATTACGAATGTATCACATGAATGTGTCTCTCTAAGCAAAATATGAAATTGTGTGCTCAATAAATACAGACATAAAATTAATTTTATTTCAATTTATTGCTGCAAAAGGTGTCAGTAACTATAATCCATATACAATATACATCCATCTATACCTATTCAAACACATGCTTATATATAACTCATGGTAATAGATATTTTCCCATTGGGTTTGTAATTTCTTTCATTGCTGTAGGCATCTTTGTAAAAAAAGCAAATATGCTGCAGCTGCACACAGCCATAAAGAATCTTAGTCAAATGTGTTTCCTTGAGTGGCTACTTTATTTTGAACAATTTTAGTAACCATACTTCTCAAAAGTAAACAGAAAACCAAATCCATCTTTTTCTTTCATATCATTTTGTAGCTAGGTGGTAGAAACACAGAATGCAAAAACTTTTTTGAAATTGAAAAAGTTATATAATTACAGGAAAGAAAATCTTTGGATTTTACTTTACCTTTTTAGCCTTTATGTTTTCTGAAATGGCCAAGTCATTAAAACCCTTCAAGTGAGAGATTGCAGAGGATATAGCAGCCTTGATGAGACTTAGTACTATTCTACAACACACAGGTATATTATTTTGAACACACTTCTTTATTTTCAATTCTCTCCACTGCAGCAAGAAATAGAAAATATCAGCATGGGAGACTTTGTGTAGCATGAAATTCTGGCAATATATTGATGAGTCAGAAGATTCAATTTGCTGTAGCCAAGGTGAATATAATTTGTGGGACTACTTTCAATTTATGCTTCATTGCATTATTCCTTCCCTGATAGATAATAAAGCTGTTTTTATTTATTTTTTAAGAAATATTACAGATCTGTAAAAACATAACACTCTCTTCTGTTCTTTATCTGCACTGAGATCCCTTTACGCTTCCTTGGCTATAAATGTCATTTACAGCCTACACTGCCAAAGTGTTTTAATGGATTTTGGAGGTAAGTGAGGATAAGGCTCATCCTGCTAAACACAGATAGAGTATAAAATGATGAACTATGAGACCACCCACCTCCACTTACTGACAGGCATAGACTAAATGAGCCTATAGAGAATCAAAACTATTGGAATTTACAAGCTGGGAAAAAAAGGAAAAATGTGTAAGGAGGTGGAAATTAAAGCCAATTTACACTTTCCATACTCCTCATGCTAGTTATTTTTCCTGTTACTACCTTGTCTTCCAAACCCTTGGCATGTAGGCTACATCATCATATACCGAGATTTGCTCATTCTTTTTTCTGATACATCTTCTCCCTCATATACATTTATCTCTCATTTGGGACCAAATTTTTAAGATTTCTTTCCTTCCCCTGCTTTCAAATGACACTGACAACAGCAGAATCAAAGAACATGTCTTCCCTCAGAATGCTACCCCAATGCCATTATAGGTTTATTTAATCTGGTAGTAGAGTTGAGACCATATGAGCCTCTAACTCTATTCAGGAAAAGTTAACAGTTCCCTGCAGGACCATATAACTCTTCTTTACTTACATTAGGAATACTTTGATTCTAGTAATACCCTGGCACTGCAGCCCTGGAAAAGACATTCATCATGTCTTTCTGCTTCTTGTTCAGTGGAATTATGCAAAAATGGTGCATGAGAAGAGATTTGAAATGCACTCTTTAAATTATATGTTACAGAAATTCTGAGAAGTCACAGAGGATACTGCTGAATTAACTTTCTTACTGAAATATGCAGTTTATTACAGTAAGAAGGGGCTCTAAAAAGCAAATTAAAAAGTCTGGGTGTAGTGACTTAGTGTTTACAGAATGTAACTGTTTCAAGACTGATTGCATGATATATTGCTTCTTTCATTGTGAGCCACAAAACAGGTAAAGGCATGGTAGACTAATTTGGTTTATATATTCAGCTGTAGGGCTAGACACTGCATCATTCTTCTCATAAAGCAGGGGCTGGAAGCATGTGGAGCCTGTAGCCATGACAACAATAAACCAGCTGAGAGCCTGAGCTGCAAGTAAGAAACTCAGCCTTGTCTCCATCCCTTCCTGCTCATGACCCGACTCTCCTTGCTGTCCGGACGGGGGGCTGGGTGCTGATGAATGATCTATTGAACGGAGGTACGGTATGGAGCAGTGTCCCCACAATGAGGCCTTTAGTGGAATTTCTCACCATTACACTAACACTAGCACAGCTCTGCTCTTGCTGGTGGTGACTTCAGCTAAAGTATACAAAACCTCTTGGCAGCCGCTCTACTTCACTGTATATATTTAATGCTGTATAGTAAACATTGGTGATAAAAATACAAACAGCTTGTCTGCATTGGGACTCCCATTGTTGCCAGTATTGATGGAGGTGCCAGGGGTGAGGAATGGTGAATACCTACAACTCCTGCTAGAATACAGATTGCACATACTCAAAAGTCACACAGAGGGTGGTTTTCTTCACTCTGAGGGTGGTGAGGCACTGGAACAGGTTGCCCAGAGAAGCTGTGGATGCCCCATCCCTGGAGGTGTTCAAGGCCAGGTTAGATGCGGCCCTGAGCAACCTGATCAAGTGGGTGGCATCCCTGCCTGTGGCAGGGGGGTTGGAACTGGGTTGTCTTTAAGGTCCCTTCCAACCCGAGTCATTCTATGATTCTATGAGAAGTCCTTAAAGACTGGACCCAAACTGCCTAAGCTGACATTTTATTGGCATGAACAGGCAATATGAAAGCCATATAGGAACTTCTAATGTGCTAAATGATATGGATTATCTGTACACCTCACATGAAATGAGCACTAGTGATAAAAGAAGAGATCCATTTCAGACAGCAGATCTCTTTTCACGCTGTATTTCTTTGTTGCTGATGGCTTGTATTGCATTTTGTCATGGTACATAAAGACATAGATAATCACATGGTGATAACTTGTTCCCTTTTCTTATGCTCATTAGTATTAAAAGTCAGTTCTTCACATGAAGTAATACAGGAATGACAAGAGATGGTAGTTGGCAAGGAAACAGGGAGAAATTCAGGGGAAATAATTCAGCAATTTACCCCATCATATTTTATTCCAAATGAGAATTTCTACAAATCCTATGTGGAATCATTGCAGTGCTTTCTGCATTCCTTACTCCATGAAGTTGAAAAACTTGGTATTTTATACATCTGTTTTCTGCCTATTTTTATTTTTAACTTTAATTTTAATTTATTTTATTTATTTATTTTTTCTCCTGTCACAAAGAATGTTGAAGTTCACATCATTACGTTTGCATTCTTCAAACTATGTATAACTATACCAGGACCTCTTTTCAATAGGATCTCTAAGCTATAAAAAGCAAATGAGCAGGGACTCTGGAATATTATCTTGAGGAAAAGTGAAGATTCATTTAGCAATGGAGTTAATGAGGTCTTTGATCATCTTCATCTAGACTCTACTCTATAATGACAGGGAACAGTACTGAGAAGGAAGAACTGTGATGATGCAGTCATTTTGGAGTGGGTTAACTCTGAGTCTGTTAATTAGTTTCATTTTCTCTGTTTTGCAGCAATAGTAGTTTGTGGTTTTAGATACAGAAATGTAAAATCTACATTTTGCTAGTGTATATTTACAATTTTGCTAGTGCTGGAGTCATCACTCAATCCATCAAGAAACTTTTTTGACTAGCTACAGATGTCAGTGGTTCATCCATTGTGTTTGCCTCACTAGATGACAGTGTCTCAGTGGATCATTAAAATCTGGCTTGATATTTTAGTATGAATTCACAGAAACACAAAAGCACAAGGCTTGTTGTTCTGGAGGTCATCTGGTCCAAACCCCTGCTCAAGCCGGGACATGCAGAGTGGGTTGTCCAGGGCCACGTCCAGGCTGCATCTGAAGATCTCTAGAGAAGCAGACTCCACAGCATCTCTGGACAGCCTCTGCCAGTGCTCAGTTACCCACACAGTAAAGATGTGTTTCCTGATGCTCAGAGAGAACCTCCTGTGTTTCAGTTTGTGCCCATTGCCTCTTGTCCAGGCAAAGAACAGCACTGAAAAGAGACTGGTTCCATCTTCTTTTCATCCTCCCTTCAGGTATTTGTGGACATTGATAAGATCTGAGCCTCCTCTTCTCCAGGCTGAACAGACCCAGCTCTCTCAGCCTTTCCTCACATGAGAGGTTCTCCAATCCCTTCATCATCCTCATGACCCTGTGCTGGACTCTCTCCAGTATGTCCATGTCTCTCAAACTGAATTCCTCAGGTAGCCTCACCAACTCTGAATACAGTGGAATTTGTGTGCTCTCATGAACATCCACTGACATGTCATACCTAGTCGTATACCACTGTTATGCCAAGGAACTTCTATAATCAATGCCCAGAAAGCTAGTTGTTACAATTTTGTTAACTGCTTGTGAGTAATTGTAAGATACAATTTGTGCCACACTCACTGGCAGCAGATTAGGCCATAAGACCATAGTGGTACTTTTCTATACATTTTTCTTCTACTTCTTAATTGCTTCTCTATCTTTTCCATTCACATTCACTCAAACTGTTCAGAAAAATGCTATGAACTTAAAGATGCTTCCTACTGCTAAGTATGTCATGGAATTAAAGTAAATTAAGTAGCTTTCATTTTATTAAGGTAATGATTTTCATTATTAATCTAGGCAATGCATAGTAGAATTTTAAAAAGAGAGACTGCAAATTTCTGTGTACAAACAAATATAAGCAAATGTTGGAAAAATAAAACAATATATAACATGCCTTGGAACAGCACACCAAAGATGAAAAACAAATATGCCATCCCCACAATCATTTTGCTGTTGTTACTCAGCTATACAATTTTGATTGGGTAGCAAACTCTATCTGGTGTTTAATGGACCTTTTACCTGGTAAGAAATAAATGCATTGTTTTTGTAATTGAAACAAAGAAAAAATACATTTGATTTTTGTATTACTAGTTATTTTGGAAATATTGCAATCTTTCAACTGTAAACATAAACATAAAAAGTACCAGCATTTTACTTACTTGACAAAAAAATGTTTTATTTTAATTTAATAAACAAACAAACTACCTATGCAAGTTAATGTCAGCAATTTCAATCACAAAGGCTTAATCCTTCACAAAAATAAGCAAAAAATAAACACTGCATAAGACAATGAGTACTATTCTTATGTAATAGTATTTCTGGAGGACAATTTTTCTTTAGGACAGAAAAAGATTAAATGTACTGGATACGTTCAGTTTGAAATATTATAAATGGGCCTCTTTCACAGTTTGTCTTTATAGTCTTGAAAAGATGCAATTTGGAGAAGTCTAAGATTTTTACCATGCTACTTCCAGCACCAAGCTAACATAGACTCATAGAATCATAGAATGGTTTGGGTTGGAAGGAACAGCCTGTGCCAGGGCCTCACCACCCTCACCATAAAGAAATCTTCCTTATATTTAATCAAAATCTACCTTTTTTAGCTTAAAGCCTTACTCCTTACTCCCTGACAAAGAGTCCCTCCCCCCACCCAGCTTTCCTGTAGACCCCCTTTAGGTATTGGAAGGCTGTTATAAGGTCTCCCCAGAGCCTTTTCTTATTTAAGCTGAACATCCCCAGCTCTCTCAGCCTTTATAGGAGAGGTGTTCCTGTCCTCTGATCATCAATTAAAGAAATCTGCTAGATCTGATCATCAGTTAAATAAATGTTCATTCAAAAAATGTCATCCAGTAGCTTAGAAGGAATTCTTGACAGTAACATTGAATTGTTTTTCTTTGCCTTTGTTTGCATGTCCCCAGGTTCACAGAGTATCTGAATTGTGATACAGGACACCTTCTTGTTCCTTTCTTTATTTTTCTCTCCTCTTCTCTCCTCTCCTCTTCTCTTCTCTCCTCTTCTCTCCTCTCCTCTCCTCTTCTCTTCTCTTCTCTTCTCTTCTCTTCTCTTCTCTTCTCTTCT
>CM021731.1:33927975-34061957 GCA_011075105.1 Heteronetta atricapilla
TCTCTTCTCTTCTCTTCTCTTCTCTTCTCTTCTCTTCTCTTCTCTTCCAGCAATGCTCCCCCAAATCCATTTATTTATTTATTTATGGTACAGTTGGGCAAACAGTGATGTTAGAAGTTCATCTGTAACAATAAACCTGCAAGGACAGAAAGTAGGAATGCTGGTTGTGTGACATCTGGCACATATACACTGCTGAATGACTGCAAATCCTCCTTGGTCTTCCTATTTCAACTGAGCATCTTCCAAAGACACATCAGGTGCTGAAGTTAGCCAGAGGTTCCAGGAAGGAAACCCTTCACTCTAGGCTGAAGTCACTTCCCATGGTGGGCACTGTGCACCATGAGGAGAGCCCTGTGACATCCTGTATTTCCCTGCACACTCCTTGTGATGGAGGCACGGGACAAAACTACAGGCAGAGGGATGATGCTCCAGGCCTATCCTATCCTGAGGCTCCTGGTGCCCAAAATGTGTCAATGGAGAGTTGGGGAGAAACTATGATGCTGGGCTGGGAATATCTAATTTATCCTTTCTGTGACAGGGAGGGTCAGATGCAAGTCTGAAAAACAGAAAGGTTCACTTTTAGTGCATGGTTCTCTACATGAGCATCTGAATTGAGGCAGAGGAATAAGAAGGGAAAAAAGCACACTAATAATTATAAAAACAGGAGTATTAAAGAAATGAGCTGTGTCTAAGACAGAGTTGGGTATAAAAAGCATGTTAAAATTGGTTGTCTTGTCTTTAGAGTCAAAGACAAAACAAAATGGTTTGGTTTGCCAGAGGAATACGATTATTAAATAAATAACTCTCTATAGTTAGTCTTTTGATGAAATGTATACTAAAATGAAAAGTACTAAAAAAGCGCCAACAAAACAATATGTTTTTTCTGCTCATGCAGTGGTACTATCTGTTAATTAAAGTTACCATGCTAGCCAAGGCAGAAAAAAGTATTCAGGAATTTAACTAATTTTGCAAAACAGAGTATAATTTTAAATATGCATTGATACACATTTTGTAGATTTTTATAATTTTACAAGAAGAAATTACTTCCTATTAAGTCAAAATCTTTGATATTTGTATTATACAGTCTATTAATTTTGTTTTTAAATGAACACAGGAGAAACTGTGCCTGTCTGTGTATGTATTTGTGTACATGCTGAGAAAGTACAGTCTATAAAAATATTTTTGTATTTTGTTGTTCACAGACTTTTAAATGTAACACAAGCAAGGAAAATTAATATAATAAACCTAGTCCTCAATTTGGAAATGACCAGTTATTTTAATCAGAGTTGTATATCATGAGTGTGTTATAGTTTATGTACTTTACCAAAAAGACTGAATTTCAAAGTTATCCTTTTTCAGAGAAGAAAATGCTACAACATTTTTCTACAGTGTCATCCCACAGGGACCTCTAAGTGCTTTGTAACCATTAATTGAGCTTCACTACACTTCTCAGAGGTAGATATTTATGGATAAAATGAGGATCAGAGTGACTAAGTGATCTGTCAAAGTCAAAAGAAGCCTTAACTTTCAGAAAAAGGATTTTTTTTTTTTTTTTTTTTTTTTTTACTACAGAGTAAATAAAGACAGCAGAAGTGCAGCAAATACCTGTAAGCTTCAAGTGCAAGATTGGCTCACAAGCCAGTCCAGAGTGTGCTGGAACTTTCTTAGCTTAGCTATCTGTTACTACAACCTACAACTGAATTATTTATGCTAAGACTTTTAAAAATAAGTGATTTTTTTTTTTTAATAGTCTATCTTTCTTCAAATTTACCATGAACTTGAGTGCCTTTAAAATAATCCAGGCAGAAGAAGATTTAGCAGTCTCCATTGAATGCCGTGTTCTGAGCCTTAGACAATCTGTTTTCATACATCACTGAAAAAATTAATGATCTTATGTACAAGTACAGGTCTTTTTATTGGTTCATGTCTGTCCAGAACTGTACAGAAAAATAATCAGGTATGTATTGGCCTTTTTGCAATGCACCAGCTTGAATTATTATGTCATTATTGTGCATTTAATGGAGTTCCCTGGTGCTGTTATTTAGAATGATTACTTTGTCTCTATCAGGTCTCTATATACCTTTTATAAAACCTCGGTTTCAAAGAACAAATCATAATGACGTACAGGATTTTGTAATTCATGGACACATGCTTCACAGATCTGTACACAAGTAGTATTTTCTTGTGAAACTTATTCACAGATACTTTCAAAAGGCTCTGCAGTTTATTAATTGCTTTCCTTTATGTACCCTTAAAGATTTTATGTAACTTGCCTTCCCTCTAGTTCCCTTTCATTAGTCTGTTGTGTTCCTATTATTGTTGTAGAGTACGGCAGCTTTCCACATTGACTTTATCTTTATTCACATTCTTATTTAGTCTTGATCTGGTAGCTGAGGGATAGATGCAAGAGTGATGAGAGTTTGGTTTATCCTTAGCCTTTATTATCGGGTACCCACAAGGAAATAAAGCTTTGATCTACTTCCTTAGAAAGCTAATCCTGGTGATTATGTGGAGATATGTGCAGTGGTAGCTACAGGGATATATATCTTTAATCTCTTGGTGTTGAATACTTAATCCAGTAAAGATTCTTGGCAAGAAGATTTAAGAAAGAACAAAATAATTAAACTGTTCACAGGCATTGTTTTCAGGAATGCAGATTTGGTAGCTTACTACTGCAGGATCTCATGCTTATGCTTTTATTTTTATTTTTATTTTGTAAAGAGACAAATAATAAACTTGTATCATTCCAGAGGAATGTATTGCAAAACATAATATTTTCATTGTTGCAAACTGCTAAACACTTAAAAGTCCAGCTTCCACACTGTGGAAAACAGAAATTGGTGTGTGCAGATACGACTAGACCAACAGAAATTTTATTTCACTTTATTCAACCTTAGCCCCAGTTTTCTTTTTTGTTGTTGTTGTTGATGCAAAATGAGTATGATGAGCATATAAACCAGCATATAATTACTTGTCCAGCTTATTGAAACTGAAGCCTTTATCCCAGATCTAAATGTTGGGCACTGAAAACATATCTGCATACTTACATGCACACCTCTTCAGTTAGTATCTGGGGGAAACAGAATTATGCTATACATATTTTAAAGAAAGAACATAATACTGATTAGCTGTATTTTCTTTCTTTCTTTCTTTCTTTCTTTCTTTCTTTCTTTCTTTCTTTCTCTCTCTCTCTCTCTCTCTCTCTGTCGCTCTCCCTCTCTCTCTCTCTCTTTCTCTCTTTCTCTTTCTTATTTGAAGAAAGATGTCTTTTTCTTTTCCCCTGCTGTTTTTTTTTTTTTGGTTATTATTATTTTTTAAATGCCAACATCAAAGTCTCTCTGGTATAAGACAGACTTTTAAATACCTATTACCCATGTGGCTTCTCTTCACAGTAACATTTGTAAATAAGATGTAATGGAATGGTTGAATTTAAAAAAAAAAAAAATACAAATCTTTATTGCAAGATGTTTGTGCTTAGTTTGAACAAAAAGTATTGATAAAAAAGGCTTGCTACTTCTCAGTAACATTTTAATAGTATTTTACTAAAAGTGCAGCAATTTCAAAAGGGCATTTTCTTACAAGTTGAATGGTTTGAAATTATTCAGTTTAATTACAAGTGGCAACAATTCTGAATATATATGCTTTAACAACAGGGAAGAATGAAGAATGTATCTGTTAATGTGACAGTAATGGAATTCCTTCATTTCTCACAACCAAGATTGCTTTTTACACAAAATTAGTTTCATGCTTTACAATGATGACACAGTGATTTAATTTATATAATGCTGTATAACTTAAATTGACAAACACATTAGATGAAGTTCCTGTGCACACACACAACTGGCTGAAGTAAACAAACTTACATAGACCATAAGTAGGGATCAGGCTTGCAGAAACTATGCTTATGTTCTAGTAGGAAGAAAGTGCATGAAGACTGTATAATTTATGGCCAACCAATTATCTTCCAATATACATTTTATGAATTCAACCAAACATTTTGATTTTTTAATCATCTAAAGTTATTTTTCCCCCTAAATCTTATGGTTGAAGAGGAGTTACATAGCATCATGTGACATTTAAGCTTGATTACAAAGAATTGTAATAATCATAAAAGAGATGTAAAAGAGATATTATTAAATAATATCCCCCCAAAGCTAAAAATAAGCTAGAAAATACATTAATACAAGCTAGAATATAAGATAGAAATATATTTTAATGTCTCCCCATCCATCTAAGGATTTCCCAGTTGTCACTGTGGTATGCATCCCACTCACCCAAATGTGTATCAGCAACAACAAAATTCACAGGTTTTGCTGTTGTTTCCTTGTTTGTTTTTTTGTTCTAAAAACTCTGCTACTACACTAAAGGAGAACTTCTCTCATTCATAAAGTCTATGGGTTCTGATTCACCTGAACTGAAGCAAACAGCATGGCGCTGAAAACATTACCATTACCCAGCTGTTCACCGGGGTCTGGGACAGATACCTTAATTCAGATAGATTATACTTACAGATCACGGAATTCCTCATAATATCTATAAGCTGAAAAAATGTAAACAAGTTACATTCCAGTTTAAGTATAAATCTAAGAACAGCTTGGGTAGATATGAAAGAAAATATTTGTTTTAATTTAATTCCTGGTTGCAGTCAGGTATTAGTTTTAAAGAAAATGAAAAGAAGTATAGGTATAATTTTGTGTAACTCATTGTCACAGGTTATCATTTATGATAAATATATGAACATGAGTTCAAAAAAGAGTTAGAGAAACTTTCAGGATACAGCTTACTGGGAAGGATCATCCAGACATTGCCTGTGGCTCAGGCAGGTGCATAAGCACTGGCTGCCAGATTCTGACAATATCCAAAAAAAGGATCACACTATAGAAAAGGGAGAATGAATCTTTGTGTATTGATTCCTATGCACTTTTGTTAACTATCAGCTACTGGAGGCAAGATCTGCACCTAGGGTGATGTTACATGTTCAGTTCAAACTAGCCACCTAAACTTTTCCTTAGCAGGAAGAGACTCAAGAGAGAGAAAGAGAAGAACTTCTTGAAGCTATTTTACTACTTTCATTTTAACATGTACATGTATTGAATTAAATGCCTCCTGGAGGTGTCCATTCCTTTACCAATTGTTAAAGAAGACAGAACAATTTATACTAAGGCCCTAAGTTTTAGACAAACTACAACAACAACAACAAACTAGGCTGGATAAGCCCCCATCTAAATTATTTTCCATTGTTTGTCTCTGGAACTTGAAAAAAAAATCCATAGGGGAAAAAAAAAGACGTAGCAGATCTCTCAAGGCAGTTAGATGTTTATGCAACAAAGTAATAATAACAAAAAAATCTTTTAGAAAGTCTCTAATGATCACAGTTAAAGTGCAAGACAGCCTCTCATAATAGGGAGACATTGCAGAGAAACTCCTTGCAAATAAATTATCCAATAGGTCCTATTACAGAT
Source organism: Heteronetta atricapilla (assembly GCA_011075105.1). Lineage (NCBI taxonomy): Eukaryota > Metazoa > Chordata > Aves > Anseriformes > Anatidae > Heteronetta > Heteronetta atricapilla. Next base: position 33,933,438 of record CM021731.1, read on the forward strand.
TTTCTTGCCTATTTCAGTGAAATACTTGGTACTTTCAGTTATCACATTCCTGTCTGGAAGCTGCTGGGTCTGCACTGTGCTTGAGCCTCTCCCTGTTATCTGACACTTATGTGGAAGGGAGGTCTATAGAAAGACCGTAGTTTCTTCTACCCCCTTCTTCCTTCATCAAGAGAATCATTTGCAGGAGTTGTCCAGAGAGAAGAATTCGTTAGTGGAAAGACTGAAACAAGAAATTGAGAAGTTAGAAGAGTACGATGTTTGGAATCAGCCTGAAATTATTATTTCTTTTTTGTCACTCATGTCCAAGCAATACATTTTTTCATTTGTTTTGTGTTGTTTACCTCTCAAAAATTCAATTAAATCCCATAACCTCATAAGGAAATTAAGGTTCTAAATACAATTATCTTCCTCAACTACAAGTTGCTGTGGCTTATATATTGCACATCAAATTCATACCTTGACTCCATGGTCTTTCAAAAGCTCCTTTATAACAACTCAGTCTTTATTTTCTTCCCTGTAGCTAAAATTCCCCACATGAAGTTTGTGTGTCACTTAAGAGCCAATCTTTTGACTGTGTGATGATGGGGTGACATCTAGTACTCTACTTTTGTTTTCATTTTCCTTGGTACAGTATTCATATACATTCACTTGTGCAGTTTCATCCCTTCTTAGCCACATATCACCCAGATTGAAAAGATTATAAATCTTTTCCAGGCTGAAAAGAAACATAAGTGAGAGACTGTGAATGTTACATGAGTTCAAATGCTGGGATGCTCAAATGGAAATGATATATTTAAGTCATAGGAATACATGAAGAGCACTCTAGTACCATAATAAAGAAGGGGACTTTTCTAATTTCTGTCCTTTTATGTTATCTTGTTAAAAAAAAAAAAAAATAAGGTGTAAATCTTATGGTAATTTAGGACCTAACATTATTAAATTATTAAATAACCCTTTTTTTTTTTTTTTTTTTTTTTTTTTTCTTGCAGATTTTCCTTCATTGAAATGTCTGGTTTTCTTTATCAGGTTTATGAATTATCAGTGAAATAAAATCAAGAAATTGAGAGTGTTTCCAAAGTACATTATTATAACAGTCAGTTTTATGTAAGTGAGAAGGATGATGCACATTTTAGCCTGCCCTGCTAACTGGATTCAAGCTAATTTCCTTCACAGGTCTGCACTGGTTCTGTGCCATTCATTCTAGTGGAAGTTATTACTTTTATTTGAACTGGAATGGGATCTAACTCCTGCTTAATGAAGAAAGTGTTTACTAATTTTCTTTGAGAATAAATAATTTCTTTGAGAATGTCCTCAAAACTCATCTTGAGAATTTGGCCAGGAAACTGCTAAATGGTTTGCGTTGTAGGTAGTATAACAGCTGTTTTCTGGATAACTCAGGATGTCCTCTTATTAACAATACAGATGACAAAAACCAATTCTTTCCTGTGAAGATTTTTTTTTTTCCCTGTAAAGAATTATAACACATAATGATTTTTTTTTTTTTTTTTTTTTTTTTTAAGGAAAACAATTTGTGGATACAGAAATATGGGCCAGTCAGTACCACTACACAAAATCTGTATGACAATATGCATCAGATCCCCCTCCACAGCTGGGGTTCAGACTTTGCTAAGGTTTGCTATGATTCGCTTCCCTTCCACACACTTTATTTTCCTTTTCTGTGAAAGCAGAAAGAAAAGACAGTTCAGACACTGGTCTCATCCTAACAAAGACTGGGTATTCAACTGGACTTGAGAGGAAAGATGTCATTCAAGGTCTTATTTTTAAGGTCTTGTTATTTGAGACACAGACCATGAGATCACCTGTTCCTGTTTACTGCTCTTTAATGCAATTCCAGTTTTATTACTGACCCATTTATAGCTGAGTCAGACTGGCAAGTAAAATATAATTACCTTCACTCAACCTGTGAAATGTCGACAATAAATGTCTAACCTTGAAGTCTGTTGAACCTGAATGCACTCCTCCTCTTTTAATTTATAACTGTGAGTGATTAAAAATTGTCTCCCATGTATACAGGAAAGATTTTTTCAAACTAGGCTGAAAAAGTTATGACTTTAAGACAAAATTCTCCCTCTACTCTGAAGGAATCCTCTTATTCGGAAAGTGAAAACAGGCATTTACTTTCTTTCTTCACTTTTTTTTTTTTTTTTTTAAATATCCATATTATGTGAAAAGAGATTTCAATTAAACCACCATTTACATGAAATGATGATATCTAGATGATGGTGTATGTCACATATATGTTATCTGTTTGAAATGACACTGATTTATACTGAGAAAACCCCATAGATTTTTTTTTTTTTGTTTTTCAACTTATGAGTGCATTTCACTCTTATTTCTGGATCACAAAGTCTAGGTATTCTCCACATTGTTGTCATGGTAGAAGAAAAAAAAATCAGCAAAGTTAAGTTTATTTTGTGCAGACTACTAGAGAATGACACCCATTAAGGACTCTGCTAGCTGGTAAATATATTAGAATTATTTTCAGCTGATTCCATGATGAAGTTAGTAACACTGTGGTTACCAATGATTACTTCTGACTATCCATTTAACTCTCATTTCCATATGTGTGTGTCAGGGTCCTGAGGGCATTAGTAAGTCTTAGTGGCCCTGACCAGCCTCGCCTAGAACATCCACCCACACCCATGATCCCAGGAGAGCTATTTAAGCTCAGCCCAAGGTATCTTGCAGTAGTTTAAGCTGTGTTGGATGAGTGCTGAGCTATAGGGTAATGTTGGATTTTGTCTCAGCACATTGGGGCTGGCTTGCCTTTGGCTCTACTTTGTCACTACAGCCCTGCCTGAAAATCATTAGACTCAGTCCTAACCCTGATCTACAAAATGACTTCCCGGGTTGATCTCAGACCTCCCTTATTAGGCGCTATTGCCTTATGGCTTGTGTTCTTTGTTGGACCTGGATGTTGTCCTTTGGCCTGCCTTGATTCCTCACGGTGGGATGTGCCCTGGCTGGTGGATCCCCTGTGGCTCCCAGATTACTACCCTTAGAGAGCAGCCCTGCTTTTGCCGCTTGCTGACAAGTTACCTTAGGTCTCCCCAAGCCCTAAGCTGAGCATCATGGAATCTCATTTCTGACCATGTGTGGTCTTGTCCCTACAAACCTCCCTGAGGGGACAAGTATTTCCCTGGACCTAGTCTCACCACAGTGCTGCTCTACCTGTCCCAGGCTCCTAAATGAGCTCCTGTCCTGCTTAGCCCACGCAGCCTTGAGGGCTTACAAAAAGCATCTTGGACCTCCTTCTCCCCTCTGGGGTTTGTCACTGATGGTCTGAACATCCCAACCCTGTATGTTATGCTGTGTCCATTTCCAGTTTGCTGTCCCTGCTGCAGCTCTCTCTCTGTTGTATCCCATGGGTGCCACACTGTAATTAAATCACTGTGCAGCAGGGCCCGTCTGTGCCCAGCAATGTGAGGTGCACCTTGCAGGAAGGGGAGCTGCTGTGGGGTTCCTGAGAGTGACAACAGGCCTGCCTGGTCCTGACTACCTCCCCCAACCCTGCCCAGTCCCAGTCCCAGCTGCAGCAGATCCAGTCTCCAGGCCCTAGCAGCCCTGCCATTAGCCCAACCAGGATGGACACCTGTTCTTGGCCTGTCCCCGGGGAGGTGCCCGATGGCTGGGGCTGTCCCCTGAAATGCCCCCCTAGCTCCTGGCTAGAGTGGTGGGGTGGGCCCTTGCTGTGGAGGGCCTGTCCTGCTGCCCCCATGAGCAGCCCCCACCAAGCCCAGCTCACCTCCCCTTAGGGATCTGTCTTGCTTTTGCTACTGTTGACAATCACTCCAATTTCTTTGTAGGAGAAGAGTGAGTAATTAATAAAACCCTTTAAGAGCCCCTCATGAAACCATAGACATTAAGTGTTGTTTACATGTAGTATTCTCATGAGAGAACATCTAATTGCTTCTTCAACAATTGCTTCTTCAACAATTGCAACTTCACTGATGCTGCTTTAATTGTAACTCCACACTATTTCCAAACTCTTATTCATCTTTTACCTGCCCTACATGTGATGTTTCAGTTTAAGGCTGCTTTTACTTTTTCCTGAGGTTTATTTCATCCCTCTGTGTCAGGGGTGCCCTGAGGGTACCTGTAGGCCTGGATGGCCCTGACCAGCCCCTGGTGAATCTCACTGGGCCCATTTCCTCTCATCTCTGGATCTATCTCAGTATTCATGCTGTGCTCTGTCAGCTGGAAAATACCTGGTTGCTGCTGCATAGCTGGTAAGGAACTGTTTGGTGACGCCTGGCATAAAAAGCTATCTTGTAAGTTGTATAAGAAGACTTTTGGCCCCTGTGTTGCTTTTTGGCTCTTTTGGCTCTGTTGGTGCAAGATGACCATAACTGATGATTCAACACAGTCACACAGGTTGTTTGATTTCCTTATCCCTTGATTCATTTCACGTCCCCTATTAATAGACTAGGGCACACATTTTAGAAATATAAATGCATATAACAAAGCTGTCACTGTTATTCAGAGCAAACATGTTACTGACTTAAGATCATAACTGGACAGACAACTCAACCTTCACTAATACCACTGTGTAAAGAAAGCAGCTTCACCCTAATTAAGCTCTTAACCCCTGTAACTTCACATGGAATAAAATCAAGAGATGATATGGCGGAAATGTAGTCCTCTAAATTTATATTGTTCTTCATGGCTAGCCAGAGCAGTTTACTGATTTCACAATACTGATTTACGCTGGCCAGGTGGTGATGGGTGGGGGAGCAACTCCTTTCAGTTGCAGTACTAGTTTTTGTTATCTTAAAGCATTTGTTAAACCACAGCTTAAATGTGCAGTTTTTTGACTGACTTAAAGCATTTGTTAAACCACAGCTTAAATGTGCAGTTTTTTGACTGACTTAACCTTATCTTATTTTGACTTTAGCCAAGCTTGTGACAAGGTCTGCCATATTTTTGTAGCCAAATTGGGAAATATGGCCTGGGCGGGTGGATTAAAAGGTGGATGAAAAACAGATTTTTATTTTATTTTATTTTATTTTATTTTATTTTATTTTATTTTATTTTATTTTATTTTATTTTATTTTTCAGTTTAAAGGGTAGCTGCCAATAGCTCTCAGTCAAAGTGGCAACTAGTTACAAATGGCTCCACTCAGGTTGATACCTGGGCCCTCCTGAGGTCCCTTACTACTTAAATGGTTCTGTGTTTTTAATCCTATGGAATGTTAACATACAAAAAGACAGCCCCCTTTCCTCTATACACATATGCTAGGATTTGTTAGACTCATTTTTCAGATATGAGTTGGTTTAATAGCTACATAGCTTCCCAGTCACGATTACAGATACAAGAGGAAGGGCAGGAATGGGTGAGAGGAGACAATAGGGATAAGTTTGCCCTTCATGTCAGCAGCTTTGAGTTAAGTCTGGCTACTCTGACGAGAACCTTAGCCTACATGGCAGCAAACTGGGTCAGTTACAGAGCACAGAGAAAAGTGAAGGTTAGGCCAACACCACAGGTGATTAGAGTCTGCTATGCTGAGTTGCTTCAGTTCACAGGGTGAATGAACACTTCTCAAGTCCTGGTTGGCAACATCTGAGAGGTTTTTAGATCAAAGCTGATACTCTGTATAGCATGTGGAAGTGAGGAAGTTAGTGCATTTGTCAAATAATTGGTGTCCCTTTTGTTCCCTCTTCCTTTTTAGTAGTAATCTCCAAGAAGGAAATCACAAGTTTGCTTAGATTGCCATTTCTCAAATTCCATTCAGTAGTAGTCAAGCAAATGGGTCTCTGTAAGCAGATGGCTAAACCAAAACACAGTTTCTAAAGATCATTTAGACTTGAAGTGCCACCAGGAATTAAAAGTAAAGAGGTTTCTATCCAAACTCCATACTGGCAACAAATGGGGAAAACAAAAACAAAAACAAACAAACAAACAAACAAACCCCCTCAACAACAACAATAACAACAACAACAAAATGTTCATCAGAGACCTACCATTCAATAAGCCTGGAAAAGATCTGACTTCATCACTGAGAACTTGGGCGCTGCAAACATAATTGTTCTGTACTGATGACTCCAGTGAGGACTGGCAGACACTGACAGCCATAAATACCATGAGTTCATAATATTTCTTGTGGTATGAAACACTGTCTGCTTAAAGAAATTAGCAGGACTGTTCCAATAACCCCTTCCCAGAGCTCAAAAATCTGACCACACCCTGATTACTGGGACCACACATGAACATGTAGCTCTACTCTCTCAAAGCAACAAAATTACACTCAAATCATCACCAGACCAATGCATCTTACTGTCAGACAGGTTTTCTTGTTGGTTTGGTTTTTGTTTGTTTGTTTCTGTTTGTTTTATTCCAACATATTGTCTTGGGTAACTGTATTAGGCTGATAATCTTATTTTTAGCTTGTCCTGGTTTAAGCTGGGATACAGTTAATTTATTCATAGTAGACAGTCTGGGCAGGACAAGATGTAAAAAATGTGCTCCACACTGCAGCTGGGGAGAATGACCCTACCTGGAGTGTCTGTCTGAAAGCAGCAGTCCACCCCTAGCGTTTTGGAGTCAGGGATACAGAGGATTCAAGACCCACTGTATTCCAAGTAAAAAGGAGATATTGGCAACATATGATGGGGTTTGAGCTGCTTCAGAAGTGGCTGGTACTGAAGCACAGCTCCTCCAGACTGCCAGTGCTGGGCTGGATGTTTGTTCAAAGGGAGGGTTCCTGTTACACATCATGAGACTGATGCGACGTGGAGTAAGTGAGTCGCTCTGATTATGCAATGGGCTTGAATAGGAAACCCCAGTTGCCCAGGAATCTTGGAAGTGATCACGTACTGGTGAGAAGGCAAAGATTTTGGCACATCTTCAGAGGAGGAGGTGACACCAGAGGAGGTGATACATGCTGAAGAGGTCCTATTTTATAGGGTACCATAAAGTGAGAAGCAATATGCCCTCTTCACTGATGGGTCCTGTTGTATTTTGGGAAAACATTGGAGGTAGAAGGCTGCTGTACGGACACCTACATGGCAAGTTGCAGAAACTGGCAAAGGAGGTGAACTTAGACAATTTACAGAAGTGAATGAAGTGAAGGCCATCCAGTTTGCCTGAGATATTGCTGAATGAGAAAAGTGGCCAGTGCTTGATTTCTGTACTGATTCATGGATGACAGCAAATGCCCTGTGGGGGTGGTTACAGCAATGCGAGCAGAGCAACTGGTAGTGCAGAGGCAAACCCATCTGGGCTGCTGCACTATGGCAAGATATTGCTGCCCAGATAGAGAACCTGGCTGTAAAAGTACATCATGTAGGTGCTCACATGCCCAATAACTGTGCCACCGAAGAATGTCAAAACAACCAGCAAGGCTTCTAAGATTGAAGTGGCTTAGGTGGACCTGGACTGGCAACATAAGGGTGAATTGTTTTTAGCTCATTGGGCCCATGACACTTCAGGCCATCAAGGCAGAGATGCAACATATAGGTGGGCTTGTGATCAAGGGGTGGACCTGACCATGGACACTATAGCACAGGTTATTTACGATTGTGAAGCATGTGCTGCAATCAAGCAAGCCAGAAAGTTAAAGTCTCTTTGGTATGGAGGATAATGGCTGAAATATAAATATGGGGAGGCCTGGAAGACTGATTACATCACATTCCCTCACACACACAACAGCAAGCACCACACACAATGGTGGAAGCAACCACTGGATGACTGGAAACATATCCTGGGCCCCATGTCACCACCTGGAACACTATCCTGGGCCTTGAAAAGCAAGTCCTACGGTGACATGGCACCCAGAAAGAACTGAGTCAGACAATGGGATTCATTTCTGAAACAACCTTATGGACACTTGGGCCAAAGAACATGGTATTGAGTGGACGTATCACATGCATCAGCCTCCAGGAAAATCAAACAATACAATGGCCTGTTAAAGACTACACTGAAGGAAATGGGAAAGGGCTGCTGGGACATTCAAACACTGGGATACCGTGTAAGTACACTAAGGGCCAACCAAGCCAGGCCTGCCCATTCAAAACTTTTATGTACTGTAGAAGGTGATAAAGTCCCTGTAGTGCACATAAAACCTCAAGGGGATTTGGTGTTGGGTGAGAATAACCAATGATTTGAATTGTACGATGTTAATTGCTATGTAATTCTGTACGTCACCACTGCTATGGTTTCTATATGCCATATCAATGGTATCACAGTAAGAATCACCCAGATTAATGATGAATGAATTTTGATGGAACCAAACAAAATGGAATCAGAACTGGCTTCAATATACAACAATCCAACACCACACACAGTCTCTTCTGCCCTGAAAGACTGTTATGACAGCTGGAGTCCAAAGTCATGGACTATATGAACTCTTTGGACATTTCAGAGGAATGGTCCATAGACTAAGAGAATTATATCTGTGTATGTGTATATATGAAAGGACAGGAAAGGTGGTGATTATTTGTGATACATTAGAAAGTGTGCGACCTGAGCAAGACATAGATGGCATGGAATTAAGGGATGGATATTATCCTGGTTTCAGCTAGGATAGAGTAAGTTTTTTTCCTAGTAGGTGGTATGATACCATCTTTTGGATTTAATAACGTTGATAACACAATGATGTTTTAGTTGTTGCACACAGCCACGGACTTTTCAGCTTCTCATGGTGCCTTGCCAACTGAAAGGAGACACAGGACAGCTGACCCAAACTAGCCAAAGTCATCATTCTATACCAGAATCACAGAATCACAGAATCACAGAATTTCTAGGTTGGAAGAGACCTCAAGATCATCGAGTCCAACCTCTAACCTAACCCTAACAGTCCCCACTAAACCATATCCCTAAGCTCTACATCTAAACGTCTTTTAAAGACTTCCAGGGTTGGTGACTCCACCACCTCCCTGGGCAGCCTGTTCCAGTGCCTAACAACCCTTTCAGTAAAGAAGTTCTTCCTAACGTCTAACCTAAAAATCCCCTGGCGCAACTTAAGCCCATTCCCCCTCGTCCTGTCACCAGGCACGTGGGAGAACAGACCAACCCCCACCTCGCTACAGCCTCCTTTGAGGTATCTGTAGAGAGCTATAAGGTCGCCCCTGAGCCTCCTCTTCTCCAGGCTGAACAAGCCCAGCTCCCTCAGCTGCTCCTCGTAGGACTTGTTCTCCGGGCCCCTCACCAGCTTCGTCGCCTTTCTCTGGACCCGCTCAAGCACCTCCATGTCCTTCTTGTAGCGAGGGGCCCAAAACTGAACACAATACTAGAGGTGCGGCCTCACCAGAGCCGAGTACAGGGGGACAATCACTTCCCTAGCCCTGCTGGTCACACTGTTCTGATACAAGCCAGGATGCCGTTGGCCTTCTTGGCCACCTGAGCACACTGCTGGCTCATATTCAGCCGACTGTCCACCATCACTCCCAGGTCCTTCTCTGCCTGGCAGCTCTCCAACCACTCATCTCCCAGCCTGTAGCTCTGCTTGGGGTTATTGCACCCCAGGTGGAGGACCCGGCACTTGGCCTTGTTGAACTTCATGTAGTTGACCTCAGCCCATTGGTGCAGCCTATCCAGATCCTCCTGCAGAGCCTTCCTACCCTCGAGCAGATCGACACACGCACCTAACTTGGTGTCATCTGCAAACTTACTGAGGGTGCACTCAATGCCCTCGTCCAGATCATTGATGAAGATATTAAAGAGGATCGGCCCCAGTACCGAGCCCTGGGGGATGCCACTAGTGACTGGCCTCCAACTGGACTTGACTCCATTCACCACGACTCTTTGGGCCCGGCTATCCAGCCAGTTTCTAACCCAACGAAGCGTGCGCCAGTCCAAGCCAAGAGCAGCCAGTTTCTTGAGGAGAATGCTGTGGGAGACGGTGTCAAAAGCCTTGCTGAAGTCAAGGTAGACCACATCCACAGCCTTTCCCTCATCTACCCAGCGCGTCACTTTGTCATAGAAGGAGATCAGGTTCGTCAAGCAGGATCTGCCTTCCATAAACCCATGCTGACTGGGCATGATCACCTGCTTGCCCTTCAAGTGCCGCCTGATGACTCTCAAGAGGATCTGCTCCATGAGCTTCCCTGGCACTGAGGTCAAACTGACAGGCCTATAGTTCCCCAGGTCTGCCCTCCGGCCCTTCTTGTAGATGGGCGTCACATTTGCTAGCCGCCAGTCAGCTGGGACCTCCCCTGATAGCCAGGACTGCTGATAATGATGGATAGGGGCTTGGCCAGCTCCTCTGCCAGTTCTCTCAGTACCCTTGGGTGGATCTCATCCGGCCCCATCGACTTGCGCACATCCAAGTGCCGTAGCAGGTCACCAACCAGTTCTTCATGGATGGTGAGGGCCACATCCTGCTCCCCATCCCCTTCCACCAGCTCAGGGTACTGGGTATCCAGAGAACAACCGGTATTGCCACTAAAGACTGGGGCAAAGAAGGCATTGAGCACCTCCGCCTTTTCCTCATCTCTTGTAACTAAGTTTCCCCCTGCATCCAGTAAAGGATGGAGATTCTCCTTAGTCCTCCTCTTTGTGTTGATGTATTTGTAAAAACGTTTTTTGTTATCTTTAACAGCAGTAGCCAGATTGAGCTCCAGATGAGCTTTGGCCTTCCTAATTTTGTCCCTGCACAGCCTCGCTACATCCTTATAGTCCTCCCTAGTGGCCTGCCCACTTTTCCAAAGATTATAAACCCTCTTTTTTCTCCTGAGCTCAAGCCACAATTCTCTGTTGAGCCAGGCTGGTCTTCTTCCCCGCTGGCTCATCTTTGGGCACATGGGGACAGACCGCTCTTGCACCATTAGGATTTCATGTGATGTCAAGTTGAACAGTAAATTGGGGTGGTTGGCTGGGGTGGGGGGGACTCAGCTGGGGTCAGGCTTGGCATCAGTCAGTGGGTGGTAACCAGCATTGTGCACCACTTGCTTTGTATATTCTTTTATCATTATTATAATTTTCCTATCCCTTTCTGTCCTATTAAACTATCTTTATCTCAACCCATGAGTTTTTACTTTTGTTTCCAATCTTATCCTCCATCCTGCTGTGAGAAGGGAGGGAATGAACAAATGGCTGTGTGGTACTTAGCTGCCTGCAGGGTTAGACCACAACAGTCTTTAAAAACTTTTTTGTTCTCCCATTTGTCTGTGAACAGTGGGCATGTGCAGAAGCTGGGGGAAAGAATGAAGGATATTGCTCTTGTCACCCTGTTCATTTATCATCAATGACTTGAACATATTTGTTCCCTCTGTGTTGTGTATATATTCACTGCTTTGAAATCTCTCAAATACAAGAGTAAAGCTCTGTTTATGGGATCAGGAGAAGAAAATAGAAACATCGTCAGGCTCTTTGGCATTGCTTATTATCTCTGATGAACCACACTTACTATGTTAGACTGTCTGGCATGGGAGAGTTTGTCCATTCAGTAAATTTACCATAAGTGCAGCTACATCTGGTGTGTATTGAGTAAACTAGTTCTAATAACAGAAATCTGCATGGAACTGGTGTAAGTTGTACTGGTGCAAATCACAGTTCAGAGCAGCTTTGTCTGGCTCTGCTAGAGGCTGGCAGTGATACAGCCACTCTGATGGAGAGCAAGCAAAAGCAGAAATTGCAGGAAATCCACAGGGTAGTTAATGTCCTTGCCTGAGACACTGTAAATGACAAGCCTTTTGCAGCAGACACAGAAGACAGCAATGCAGCAGTAACGTGTGATGTGGCTTTCCTCAATTTATTTTTCACATACCTTTTTCATAAAACAGAAAAAGAACTTTCAAATTAACACTTTTTCATAAGGTGTGTTTGTTTTATGAGACCCTTTCTTGAGAGAATTTCTTACCCTCCGTCTTTAAAAAAAAAAAAATCACTTGAGAAGAGAGGGAAAAATCTGTGTGTGTCTCAGAGTAAACATTCCCTGCTGGGCTCCTGGCAGGCACTGAGCCCACCCCTTCAGAAAGAAATTGGATCCTGAAGCAAACTAGGTAAAGGAAAAAAAAAAAAAAAAAAAAAAAAAAAAAAAAAAAAGCAGCTGTTAAAACATTTGGACTCTTCCCCCAGCCTAGTGCTACAGATGTGATCATTTCAGTTGTTTGGTGTGTGTGCTAGAAGCCTCAGACCCTCTACAAGGAGACGTTAAAGAGGATAAGATGTAACATTCCCATCTTCTTCCTCACCACTGTCCTCTTCATCACTGCCTTCCTTTCCACATTCTTGGAGGACAGTCGGAAGATTTATTGCATAATTTCTTTGGCAGCTGTTAACCAAGTGTGCAGATACAGCTTGGTTTAATTAAGAAATCAGAGTGATTCTTTTATGTAGGTCACATCAGTTTTTGATTCTGAATCTCATAAAGTTTTAACCTTTCTGAAAAGTCAGAAGCGTGTATATGGCTTTTCAAAAAATTACTTTCTTACATGCTTCTAAGTGTTGTTTATGCCAGCAAATGCCATTGCCACTTTACCACATAAATAGTCAGAGACCTTTGTCTGAATGTGGCATTTGGTGAAATATAACTTTTTCCAAGTGCTTTCAGATAGGATTCATACATACTATATGTGCTCCCAATTTTCCAAAATATGGCTACATTGGAAAAGGAGCAATGGATGATTTGAGTTTTCTTTCTTTGTCTCACCACTATTCATATCAATTGGAAATGCCTAAAAATAAAATATTCACAACCCATCAGAGAACAGGGGTGTGCTGGCTCAGACACATTGAATTATTTTTTAATTATCTAAATCACTGACTTCACTCAAAGGGAGGAGCCTTTAAGTCTATAATACTTACACATTTATTTCTTTTATTGGTGACCAGGCAGCATACAAGTGTGTGGACATTGGCTACTGCTTCCAGAACAACACATCTGTATGACCACAACACAGTTGCTCAATGCCTTACTCCTTCATTATATCAAACTGTCAACCACCAGTTTTTTCATGGTTCATCCATGCCTCTATTTATTTCTGAAGAAATCATTATTCCTACACGTGATATTTTAAATCAATTTCTATTCATTTTAGAAAGCTTCCTGTTCTTTCTCTGACTCAATATCGACAGAGTTAATGTAGTATTTGATTAATATTCCTTAGAGCACAATTTTAGATATGAAATGAAAAGATCAGTCATTTCTTGAGGGTACAGTGTTTCAGCCTTTATCCTCAAAGTTCTTCATGTCCTTGACACAAGTTATTTAAATAACTTTGTAACCCTCTGAGAAGGTTACATCATCTTCAACATCTTTATTGCTCAAGGACACTGAGCAATGCATAACATCCTCACTGCTCAAACACAGGGGATCTCTGTACCAAAGCATAATGCTAAGTTGTGCAGGAACGGTAGCTTTCTCAGGGCTGGCCCAAAGCTTTGAAATGAACTCCTTCAGGGACTTGAGACCATCATAGGCTGCATTCCTTTCTACTCTGCAAGGCCTAAATCCACTAAATCCTTGGTTCCTCTAACTTATAAAAGCGTATCAGCATTAAATGCTTTATATTAAAACAAAACAATAAAAATCCCAAATATCCCTGTACACATGCTCTCTCACACACACAAAACCAAACCAAACCAAAACAAAAACAAAACAAAACAAAACAACAACAAAAACAAACCAAACCAAAAAACCCTACTGAAACAAAGCCTTTACTAAGATCTGTTTTTCGAGAATGGTGAGAAGACAAAGAATGTGGAATGAATGTTAGTCACACATATTACTTCTATATTAATAAACAAAAATAACCAAAACCTGATGTCTGTCCCCAGGTGTGAGTGGCATGGCTGGCATTCCTACAGTTAAACTTCTTCCCACTCCCCTCCTAGCCCTTGCTGCCTTTTAGAGAGCAGCCTGACCTGTGTGATCCACCAAACTGACTGGAAGAGGCTAGGACAGTGCTCAGAGATTAACTATGTTCAAGGGAGCATGCTAATGATATGCTAATGATTAAACAGGATGGGTAGTCACATGCCAATACCCTGGATGTATGTAATTTCATTGTGTATATGTAGCCATGGCATAGACTAGGATCCAATAGTCTGTTAGAAAATAAGATGCAACAGAAATGAGAAAGGAGGATAGACTCACAGGAAAAAAAAAAAAAAAAAAAAAAAAAAAAAAAAAAAAAAAAAAAAAAACAAAAAAAAAAAAAAAAAAAAAAAAAAAAAAAAAAAAAAAAAAAAAAGTGAGTTCAGCAGAGTTTACAGTGTGTTACAGAGACAGGAATTTTTATCTAGGTGCTTAATATCACACTGGAGGCTATACAGTGCTATCTGTATCATCTGAAGGTAGGATGCCAACATAATGAAGCACTGTTTATGAAAACTTTTTGAAGGAGAGATGGAAGGAATGTTATTCCTCTACATCTGTCCAGGGAAACACTGCAAAAACAGAGTTTAACTCTACATGGAAGGTTCCTTTTCTCCTGAGCTCAGCAAAGAATTGTGCTTTTCTTGACCCTGGATGAGGCATATCCTCTCCTCCCCATGTTCCAGACTGCTTTCCCACATATTCCCCTTTTCCTAGGCTGGCCCTGGCAGTAAATGCCTATAAGACTAGGACCACACCAAGCAACAGTTCAAAACTGGATTCACGAGTTGTATTAACGTTGCTCACTTATCAGATACAGGATTCAGCATGATACCTAACATTAGTTTCTCCGGCTCAACCAGGAACAGATGAGAGCAAACCAATATTGTAAAGCTGAAAGGTAACAGTCGAATCAATATTAAGTATTCATAAAATAGCATTGACTCTGCAGCTGATGCAAAAATCATGCCCCAACACAGCTGTTAAAGGTTCCTGGATAGCCCACCAACATTGAGGGAGAATCTGCCCAATATCTGAAGCTCCAGCAGTGCTCCCTCATGGAAGTGCTCCCTCATGCTAGCCAAACTCAAATTTCAAAAATCACCTTTGCCAAACTTTCCCTACCAATGCATTTCTTAATCCTTTCGTAACATTTCTATGCCATTAGCATGTCTGCAAAACACATATATGAATTTATGGGACAAAATAAGGAAGTCCAAATGTTTTTTCTTGCAGTACCAACAGCACATGTATGGATGTTTTTTTTAGTCACACGACTACATTGCCATAAAGCAGCTATACAGTTCCTTCCCCCCATATTGAGGCCTAGTGTGTCCTCGTTCCTCAGGCTGCAGCTGCATTTTCTAGAGGCACCCACAAAGCTTTTCCTCAATTACAAGCAATTAGTTAGTACCTCAGTTTCCTTAACTGAACTTTTGTGTGAGTCAGGAGCATGTGAATTCATTATTTCATAGGGAAACAGGAAAATCTGTCCTTACAGGTACTGAAAATAAAATAACCTCCTCACTGTTTTTTTTTTTGAGTCAGTAAATCTGAAAGGCAGTTTTGACTGGAGCTTTTATTTTGCATTTTGTATATATATATATATATATTTTTGCTTGATATTGGGTACTAAGACAGTTGGTTTACAATTTTGTTCCAGAATGTTTCTGTCCCTCCCCCCACATTTCTGCTGGAGTAATCTGTATTTTCCGGCAGCAGTAGTGAAGCTTTGCCCTGGAGCAATCCCATAAACACTTGCAAAAAGCATAATTTTTCACAGTCAGATATTCATGAGGCAAAAACTGGGTAGCTTCATGCAGCAATAGCAAAGTGCTGCAGACAGTCTGTCTAGTGGATTGTGCGCTAGGCTGGGATCCAGGAATGCTTGAATGCTAGTGCTGGCTCTTTCACCAGCTTGCTGTGTGGTCTTGGGCCTGGGCAAGCCGCAGCCTCTGTCTCACAAGTTGCCCATGTATAAAAGGAGGACAATAATATTTGCTTGCTTTGCAGGAGTCAACACTCTTGTGCTAATGTTTTTGCAGACCTCTGAAAAGTTAAAGAGATGCCAAAGTGTTAAATTTTTCTACCAAGCAAAACATTTGTCTTTAAATTTAGAATGCAATTTGCTTCAGTGAGAAAAAAAAAATCAGCCACCTGCAAGGGTTTACAGACACTGTTAGATATCCAGTGATGTTTGCCATTTATATAAGTCAAATCAGACACGATTCTTTAGAAGATGAACAAAGAAGCTGTTTTGCACATTCTATGCACTTTAGATGACTTTCTTATCCCATTACCCTGTGCTCTGTGCTTTATGTTGTACACCAGCCAACTCTTAGATTCCCAGATCCACTACTGAATTTAGACAAGTGCAATTATTGAACTCATATTGCCTTTTTGTTTCCACATCTGGCATTTATGCAGTCAGTCCTTTTAAGTAGAATTAAACTAGATGACATTGCAATGTATGCAAAAGAAAATCAAGATAATCCATGATGAAATTACCAGACAAGGGCAATAATAATTCTATCCTCTTTAGCTATCAAAGCACAAAGCTTTTCAGATGCAGAGGGTGTCCACTGTCTTGCTGGGAATCCTGCATTTAATGTGTCACAGACTTCATGTCTAGGTTCACTAGATTCACTTCTAGAGAAATTCTTTGCCCAAATTGTGTTGAAGACACAGTGTGTAGCTCTGGGAGAAGAGGAAAGCAAATTCTCAATGTCTTACAGAAAGCACTCTTTTTTTCTTAGCCCCAAAATACAGCTCCAGGGGCAGATGAAACCATATGTGAACTGAGGTTGAATTTCAAGAGTCATTTTGGTCAACATGACAAATGTTTCAGAAACCATGAGGAAGTTTGCTTAGATGTTTCTGTTATGTTGTTTTAAAGCACCACTTGTGGTTCAAACACCAGAAGGCAGTAACTAGTGATGAGAAGTCAATGCCCAACAACGTTCAGATAAAAGCAGCATCTGCTTCTGTGAATTCTCTCTCTGCTTCATTTTGGTGAAACCTTTGATGCTCTTAAGACTCTTCTCTGATGCAACTCAGCTCAGCAATGCAAAAGAAAGGACATTTTTTACAGGTTAAGCTTGGCGAACTTGTGAGATGAACTGCCCTACAAAAAACAATCTGGTGAATGCTTTGCAGGGGCTCAAGCAAGGCAAGCCTTGGGAGCATACCCTGGGAATGCGGGACAGCTGGAGGAGTGGAGAATAAAAGATTTTTTTTTTTTTTTTTTTTGTGGGGGGGGGGGGGGGGAACAAAAAGCCTGTACTTTAGCTCAACTGGTTATCTAGAGGCTTAACAGGGCTATGACCAGAAATCATAGAAGGTGTTTGAATCAGGTGTTTTCCAAGCTGCAGGCTGACTATCGAGCAAGTCAACATTCTTTTCTGATCAACTGAAGGAGTACAGGTGCAGTTTCATGTTATGTTTTATGTAATCATCAAATATTGCCCCCACCCTAGGTATAGTTTTACCCGCTGCTTTGGTCAGATGTAGAGTCTGTACAGTTTAGATGAACTTTTGAGTTTGGAGGTATCTTGAACAAATAATTCAATGTTTTGATGAGACCGGATAGTTGAGTCAGCCCATCTTGCACATCAGCACAAATATTAAATCCAATGTGAGGGAGAGACAGCAACCCATAGCCTGGGGTCAGAAAAAAAAGGAAAAGAAAAGAAAAAGTCGTGATTTTTTTTTTCATAGACACCAGTTAGATCTGATTAACTGTAATCTGAAATTGTACCCTAAAATAATCTGAAATCTGTACCTCAGTGCAGAAGAGGAAGTCCTGAATTTCAGCAAATCCCAAAGAGAGGCCTATGGCATACAAAAAGGACAAAAAAAAAAAAAAAAAAAGAAAAAGAAAATAATTGCTAGTGTTTCATATGAGAATATAAGGACCTTGTGGCAGTCAAGATACTCAGCTAGGAGCTATACTCAGCCACAAAAAGTAGAATTAAAAATTATACCTATTCTAAATGCTAATTGAAACAGATTTGTTTGTTTTTGGGACACCTGCATATTTAGATGTCTTGTTTGCTCGTTAGCCTATTTCAGCTAAGCAAATATATGCTTTTATCTCTGTGGTATTTAAGTTCTGAATGGTCTCACTGTGACTCGGTAGTGATAAGGTCTCCCATCTCTTGGAAGGAATCATTCCCTAAAACTGAGTGCATTTATCAGTGCCTTCCTCCCCAGATCATTCCACCAGTTCTACCTTGTCTATGAAAACCAGCTGTATATTAGGCCATATCAAAAGATGCATGGCCAGCAGGTCAAAGGAGATGATTCTCCCTCTATGCTCTGCTCTCATGAGGCCCCACCTAGAGCACTGCAATCAGCTCTGGGGCTCCCAATCTAAGAAGGATATGGTCCTGATGGAGTAAATCCAGAGGAGTGTAACAAGAATGATCAGAGGGCTGAAGCACCTCTCCTATGAAGAAATGCTGAGGGAGCTGGGAATGAACAACCTGGAGAAGAGAAGGCTCTGAAGAGGCTTTCCAGTACTTAAAGAGGGTCTGCAGAAAAGATGAGGAGGGACTCTTTATCAGGGAATGCAGTGATAGGACAAGGGAGAGTGGTTCTGAACTAAAAGAGGGTTTTAGATTAGGATTTAGATTAGATATTAGGAAGAAATTCTTTACTGTGAGGGTGGTGAGGCTGCCCATCTGGAACAGGATGCTCAGAGAAGCTGTGGGTCCCCTATCCCTGGAATTGTTTAAGGCCAGGTTGGATGAGTTTTGAGCAACCTGGTTTAGTGGGAAGTGTCCTTGCCCATGGCAGGGAGCTTGGTACTAGGTGATTTTTAAGGTTCCTTCCAACACTAGCTGTTCTATGATAAAAAGGCAATACATGGAAAAACAAATCTATGACAACATTCTGCACTGTGAATGAGAAAAAAAAAAAAAAAAAGAAACATGTCTGAGTGTATTTTTTTGCCACTGATTTTTTTTTTTACATCTCTAAATTCTTCAATAATATCTAAGGTTAGTAATGCAATTGTCACCAACTGAGAAAACTATACAAGTAACAACTACTGCATTCAGAGCCTGTTTCACACATAATGCTTTATCTGTGACAACTAATAATTCAGGTAATCAGGAAAGGAAGTCTGTCTCACCTTGTAAAAATGTGAGATCTTTGTGTTAATTCCAATACAAAATACAAATTTCACAGTTCAGAAGATTTTTCAGAAATTAACAGTGATTGGTAGAGATGGACACCTGGAGATAATTTCCACCACTACCTCATCATTCTCCAACAGTTATCATTTGATCTGTCTTTGCTACCTAAGTGTAGGGGTTTCTGTTAAGCAAATTCCAGCAAGACTACCTAGAATTTTTAAAGAATGTTTAAAAAAGGTGCTCAAAAATGATTTTGTGTGTATGCTTAAACAAGACAGATTTGGTTTGTCCCTTCTGCTAGTTACGCCAGTAAAATAATATTGACCTGGAGATAAAAGCAAGGAAACAAATTTGGGGTATGGGAAGCTGGGGTATGGGAAGCTGTATAATGCCTTATCATATAATGCCCTATCATTTGAGTTTTATTATTTTGTAACAGAGAAGTTTTCTTTTTTTAAAAAAAAAAAAAAGAAAGGAGAAAGGAAGGAAAAGGATTTTTTTTTTTTTTTTTTTTTTTCATTTGAAAATATCTTTTCTCTGAGGAAGTTGGATATTTAAATATTCATTAGATCTCTTATTACATCTCTATGTTCCTTTTCAGCCTTGTCACTGGTCACAAAAGGTCAAAAATGTGAGCCTAAAAATGCAGCTACACATTGTCTACATCTGACATGAGTTGCTATGGCAAAGGATCATTTTTGTTTCTGTGTGAATGTTATTGAAAGACTCTAGGGGAATATTGGCAAGAGAGAATATTTTTTTCCAGTGTCCTATAAATAGCTAGATATTTAGCTAATTCATCAACAAAATCAGAATATTAGGAGTTCAGTGTTCCTTTTTAGGCTTACCCATAGGTGTTATTCAAATCATGAAAATAATTCCACGGAGGCAGAGATGACATGGAAGGCAAGTTCCTGTTTTCTTTTGGGTTTAATTATCTCTGTTATCAAAACAACAAATTTGTTGTTAGAAGGTGAGGCTTTTGACACTGCTGGGGGTCAGCTTAGTAAGAAATGATATAGCTTTCATCTCCAAGAACATATGTTGTCAACATAAAAGAACAATTATAACATGCTTCTCTACATACAAATGAAATATAGAGATAGACAACATAGAATAACTATGCATAAATTATTATAATGATCAATATTTGTTATTATATAATGTATGTATAATATATACTTATACACAAATATAAATTATACATAAACATAATGCTATATATTCATCCAATGTTATATTAACGAACAAAAATTATGTATTCATACTCCCTTCTTACAGATAATACCCAAGGAAGGTGGCTGTAATGTATCTCCCTGGGGTCTGTCAGTACCATGATATAAATAGTTGCTTAACAGAGCTTTGGAACCATAGCTGATGTAAACAGGTTTACAGCACTCTGAAGCAGATGGCTATATTTGCAAGAGCAACTCCTTTGCCCATCAGCATGGCCAATAAGCAGCCATGCTAGTAGCCTGCTGAGATCTTCAAAACATGTTATGTGTCACATAACTGCAAGCCAGAAAGTGTTCTTGGCTCATGGTCACTAGCTTTCATAGAATCATAGAATGGTTTAGGTTGGAAGGGACCTTAAAAATCATCTAGCTCCAACCCCCATGCAATGAGCAGGGACACCTCCCACTGGACCAGGTTGCTCAGGGCCTCATCCAACCTGGCTTTGTGTACACATCCAGGAATGGAACATCAACAACTTCTCTGGGCAAGTTCTTCTAGTGTCTCACCACCCTCTGAGTGAAGAATTTTCCTTCAAAACTCTAATCTAAATCTCCCCTCTTTTAGTTAAAAACCACTCCCCGTTGTCCTGTCATTATCTGCCAAACCAAAAAGTTGTTCTCCATCTTCTTCATAAGCCTCCTTAAGTATTGCAAAGCTTCAATAAGGTCACCCTTGAGCCTTTTCTTCTTCAAAGGAGAGGTGCTCTAGCCCTCTGATCATCTTTGTAGCTCTCCTCTGGACCTGTTCTAACAGATCAACATTATTCTTGTGCTGGAGACCCCAGACCTGGATGCAGTACTCCAAGTGGGTCCAAGGACATAATAGAGGGGCACAATCACCTCCCTTAACCTGCTGGTAACTCCTCCGTTGATGCAGCCCAGGATGCATCTGGGCTTCTGAGCTGCAAGCATGCACTGCTTGCTCATGTCAAGCTTTTGGTCCACCAGGACTCCCAGGTCCTTCTCTGCAGTGCTGTTCTCATTGAGTTCTGCCAGTCTGTCCTCATGTCTGGTATTGCCCCGACCCAGGTGCAGCACCTTACAGTTGTACTTGTTGAACCTCATTAGGTCATGTGGTGCCAATTCTCAAGCTTTTCGAGATCTCTTTGGATGGCATCCCTTCCTTCTAGTTTATCAACTGCACCACTTGGCTTGGTGTCATCTGCAAACTTTATGAGGGTTCACTCCACCCTATTGTCTATGCCATATTTTTACATTTTAAAAATTCCACACCAGAAGTCCTTACCACTTTCCTCAGAAAAACAACAACAAACCAAAACAAACAATCAAACAAAACCAACCAACCAACAACAACAATAAAAAAATCTAAAGGATCATCAAGATCAGGAGACAGTTTCATATATTTGGCCTATATTAGATATTTCTGCATTTTTTTAAATACATATTTTCCATCTTTATTCTCTAAATAGTGATTTCCTTCATTGGTATTTATAGCAATCAGAGATTTTTAGGTCATTCTTGAATTAGGTAGACAGGAAATTGAGGTGGATTTACAGTGTGCTCAACTCTATATTAACCATCCAAGCCCATAATAATAGGAACCGACTTCTGCTAACTCCACTTCTGCCTGTTTTATGTTCCAGATGCACTTGGATAAATTTAGTAACACATAGTGTACAACTATATAATTGTTATTACTCTTAGCAGATAATCTTGAAAGGAATAAAACTCCCAGGAATTTTTTGTGCTATGAAAATATACATGCAATATACTATGCATGTATAATAACCTAAGTGGAGGACCTGTATTTAGTACACAACACTACATCCTGCACTAAACCACAATCTCTGTACTGCAATAATTGAACTTGAGGCTTAGCAAGACAGCTGTACACATATGGAAGATTTATAAAGACTTTAGAATGTTAAAATAATCATTTAAAAGCTGTAACGTGAGATGGACTTGGCTAGACTGGAACCTTTTAATTTTGCTGGTACTTTATTCTCATGTTAAAAAAGAGTAGTTTGATTTTTATTTTTTTTCCTGTTCTTTCCTGTGTAACTGAAATGAGATCTATTACAGGAGAAGACAAGGAAAGGTGCTGAATCTTTTCACACACATTTTACTGGTCATTGGGCTGGGCAAAAAACAAAAACAAACCAACTCACAATAGCCATATGATATGCCTGTTTTCAGTTTGTATGACTCCTTACCTTCTCTTTTTTTTTTTTTTTTTTTTTTTTCTTTTTTTTCTCCCTTACCTTCTGGCAGAATAAGATTTGCACTCACTGGTTCCTTGTACTTGAAATATCTTTAGAGCAGGGCAATCTCTGGATTTCTGTTACTTTCAACCTCCTGGTATTACATGGACAGTCTGTCACTGAAACTTGCTTTCATCTATGAAAACCACTAAAATAAACTGCCCCTCTGCTGTGGAGACAGACTGTTTATTTGATACTGCCTGCCTTTATTATTTTATAAAGCTTTGATTTGCCCATCTCCAGTTCTTTGACTGTCTGTGGGAAGTGTAAGGGTCACACTCAGAAATATTGCAACAGCACAATAACATGAGGAACAGGTAACACCAACAAGTTTTATAGTGACCTACATGAAAGAGCATTCACCTCAGAGAAGAACAATGGAGGAATATGGACCCCTGATGAAATGACTCTAAACAGCCCATTTAAATCATCCGAATCATCCATGTAAATCTCAGGAGTGGTAAGAACTTTTGTTCTGTCAGGCTAAGAAATTCTGATTATTTCTGAAGTAGGGATATTCTCTGGGAAGATATGCTAACAAAACCTCACTGAAAGTGTGTAATAGCAGTAAGAAATGTGTTCATTTGTTTGTTTTATAATTATTATTTCCTAGTCATACTATGATCCCCCATTGTTTGTAACTTTCTTAGTAATTTTCTAGCTAAATCTTGTAATATGAATGTCTATGAAAATAACATTTCTGGACTATAGTAGTAATTTATTTGATGAAGAAAATACATTTGATGAAACTTAAATTGAGATCTACATTATATTTGTTTCAAAAGGAAATGGATTTCCCTTATGCAATTATGCAAATAAAAATCAAGGTAAATCAACATTGTTATATGACTTCGGAGACCAATAGCAGAAAAATTACCTGAAAACTCCTGTGAATAGATTAGTGATAAATCTTGGGTTGAGGTCCGTTTAAACAGATGGTTTGCAAGATAGTTTCTAATAACATACATAACATTCACAAAAAGCCTAATGAAATAAATTATTACATTGAAACAGAAGCAGACTCACTGGACAACATAGCCACTGAAATTACTCAAGAAGTTTTGTCATTAAGTAATGATACAATCTGTTGAAAGAAGACAAAATGATAAAATGATCATAAACATTTATTATTTTATTTTATTTTCATTTGAAATGCAAGGAAACAGGACTGATACATTAGTTTACTCTTCTAGTGAGATATGGGAATCTCTGGCTTACATTCTACTCAATATAACTGAGATATTATTTTTTCTAATTGTGATTCATTATGAATGAAGAAATGAGTAGAATACCAACTGAGATTTTCTGACTTAAAGACAATAATTACATGTTCTGAACCAGTCTGAAACTTCTTCAGGGTGACACATAGAACCAGGAGCAGGATGCAAAATGACAGGGACTCCCCTCATTTATCTTGGGTTTTGCTCAAAAAATACCAAAACCTTTCTGCATTTTTAGATATAGCTTAATATTTTTTAGTATAATCATCAGCCCAACAGATAAGAAACTCAGATTTTGGCCACATCTTTTCACAGAAATACAGGGGGAAAGGACCAAGAGAGCACAAGCATTTCCATCATCTTGTAAATGATCTTGACTTCCAGTAATTTCTTCTACATCTTGATGTCTTTTAGCACTTAGCAAAATTTCATGAGAACCAGTGTTTTCTGTGTCTGTCATCTGGAGCTATGCTATTTCCTTCAGAAATTGTAGAATTTTGTATGTACCAGGATAAGTATTTTCCAGAGTAGTCATTGAGTATTTTGGGTCAATGCCTCAGTCAGGTGGCAGAATGGCACATACAGGTCCTGAAAATCCTCTTCAAGACGCACATCTTAGAGACCTGACATAGTCTTTTATGTTCTTTCTGTGAAGAAAGGAACAAAAAGCACAAGTTTTAATTTAACAAACAATTTCATTATATCTTTTAAATGTATGTTGTTAGCTTTTCAAATTTGTTAATCTGTTATTTTTATATCATTTTGCTCTCATTTCCCCATGGCTGCTGCACAATGAGATCTGTATTTCTTCATACAGGTTAGTATTCTTTATTTCAAACACAGTAGATGCCTTTTTTTTTTTTCCCTGAGTTTGTCAAAAAGAAATGTTTTTAAAATTCCATGATTTTACTTGTCTGTTAATGAAATGTTGCTTAAGTGTACTTAAGTTAGTTTAAATGCACACATTTGTTTATGACAAAGAGCTCTTCTGAGCTCTTCAGAGCTCTTCTGTTTTACATCCCTGATGTATCATAGCTAAAAATTCTTCTTTTTCCTTTTCCTTTTCCTTTTCCTTTTCCTTTTCCTTTTCCTTTTCCTTTTCCTTTTCCTTTTCCTTTCATTTCCTTTCCTTTCCTTTCTTTCTTTTTTTCTCTCCATTTCAATTTTTAATGTATTTCATAATATAATAATTTTATAATATAATCAAGTCTTTTAATTAAGAAATACATTTATAATTGTATAAATGTATTTCTTAATTAAAAGACTTGATTCAAAATAAAGAAATTATATATTCAGGGAATATTCAGAGGGAAAACAAACAAACAAACAAAAAACAAACAGGAAATTGGCCTTAAGATGATCTCTCTTGTTCTTAAGTTAGAAAAGGATAATATATGTAGTCCATTTTGGATAACAGTTTAAAATTAAACTGGATAAAATGCAGCAGAATAACACAGAAGAAATTGTTATGTCTGATCATTGCATCCCCAGAGATCACTCATTATATTGGACTTTTTATCTCTAATTTCTATAGTTCTGCTAGGGAATTTATTCTGCCATATGCTTGATATAATAATATAGAGCTCCTTTACTCATGGATGTGAAAAGGAACGACAAAGAAAATAACAACAACAACAACAACAACAATAATAAATACTATCTTTATACAGATAACAAGTTGCAGAGATGTTTTATTTCTCACTGCTTATGCATTATTTTCTTTTCTCCCATGCCGTGTCACAGCACGCCATCTTGTTTTGCAACATTTGAAGCTATGAGACAAATCTCTAAAACACAAGAAAAATATATGTAGATTTTTTGTTGTTATTATTTAAGAAGCAACATACCTCCATTGGTGACCAGGTATCTTGCAGGTGGGTTATCATTCTGAAAACATAAAATTTACATAATTACTGGTTCTAGGATTATATTTGTAAACATTTCAGCTTCTGCCTGCAGAATTTTAAGTGTAAGAACAGCTGTCTCAAAAATTCTGTGATTATCGCTGTTAATTAATTTACCTAAAACCAGCAAGATAAAACAACAACAACCACAAATTAATTCCTGTCTCAGAGTTTGCAAACCTATCCTGTATGTTCTGCAAGGTGATGATACACAAAGGTTTGACTGTTGCAGTCATTATATAGTCCTAATTTTGAGCATAAGTAATATTATGTCTCAGATTGAAGGACTAATTTTAATGAGAGTATAACAAGCATATTTGCCATGAACAGTATTTTTACATCAGTTCTTCTTAGTCAGAATAGGGCAAGATTTGCATTCCTTTGGGTATCTGGGTGGTTGATAACTGTAACCGTGTTTTTGTTATTTTTAATATTTCCTCCTCCTTCTCTCAGATCCCCAAGTAATAACAGTGTATTTATGCACACAAGCCCATTCAGAATACAACAGCATTTTAAAAAAATATTTCTAAAAACAAATTTTATACTATCAACTGTATCCTACTTCCCCAGAGAAGGGTTTAGAAGTCTTTGAAAGAAAGCACACGTCCTAGGAAAGGTTCATTCATGACTGCCAAGAGGAAAATATCCCTCCTTTCTCATATCCTGTACTCTTACTAAGTATCTAGCTGCCAAGCAACAGCATGTAGGAGACATAATGAAATGTGGACGATTTGGAAAGAAAAAAAAGTCTTGTAATTAGCATAGATGACCATATTTAGAAATTGGGAAGCACAAGAATGTTGTAGGTTCTGGGATCAGGATATTTTTCTCTGCCTGCTCTAGTATTTAAATAGCATCCAGTCAAAGGCCATTTTTCCCTCTCACAGCCTGGAAACAGGACAGGCTAGTAAGAGAAGGATCATATGGAAGACTGTTGATTTAAATTTGTTTCTTTTCCCAAATCTTCTTTAAGAAATTCCAATTGAATCAGCAAGTCCTGTCACAATTAACCTGTCTACATATCTATGTGAAATTTAACTCCCCAAAGAAGCAAGTAAAATGAAGCATTTTGTTTTGGTTTACTTTGGTTTTAAATCACTCAGGTATCTATTAGCAAACACTCTGCATCCAAAAACGGAACAACAGTCTGCCACGCTGAATTGCTATTGTACCTGAGGCACCTTACTGAGTTTCAAAACTCTGGTTTTCTCAGTGCTTTTTAAAATTGCATGAACTTCACCAAAGATGTGCATCTTATACCACTCCCTGAAGAAAATATAAGTTCTTTGGTGATAAAACCTGTGAGGTCTGTTCATGCACTTACTCAGTTGCTTGGTGCCATCCTTGTTATTATTGATTGATATTGACTGCAGGGAAGTTCTCAGCCAGCACAGTCCTATCCCCTCTCAGAAAGGCTGCTGTAGGCATTGCTACCCAGGCAGCACCTACTCTGGGATCTCTGGAGACTGAAAATGATGCATAAATCTAAAAGAGAATAATTTATAACAATTCACGCTCTAAAAGTATTAAACATGTGTGTAGACAAAGTCTAGGTAAAGATTAAATAGGAAGGAATCAAAGATATATTTTTGGAATGATTTTTTAAATGTTTATCTCTTTCAGAGGTAAAATATCTCTTAAATTTTTAGGACCCTAGGCTATATCCATAGCTATATGTAAATAACTAAAGATTTAAAAATGAAATAAAATGTAGAGCTCCTTGTTGGTTATACTAAATACTAGTTAAGATAGGGCTTCAATAGGTTGCAATAGGATTTATTGGGTAAAAATATTAATATTACATTTAAAAAAAAAATAATTACATTAATCTCTAAGATGTACTGTTGCTTTGTTCATTGCTGGTATAAAATTGATAAAACTGATTCAAACTGATAAAGGAACAGGAGGATCAGAGATAATTAAAAGGAAATAAAGGATTCCTGAGAGTCTGATCTTTATATTATATGAAATAATAATAAGTTCAGCCAGGATAATTGAAAGTGTCACTAACCTCACATGTTTTTGGATGTATCAATTAAAAGTAAAATAAAGTGCTTCGTGGAAAATAAAAGCAAATCAGATATCAAAGAAAGAAAAAGTTCAATGAGAGACTAAATGTAAGCTGCTTGGCAGAAGACGGGAAAAAAGATCTGTCCTTACTCCCGCTAAATGAAAAGGGAAATTCTTTTGTATAAAACATCTTCTTGGGAGATCATTATAACCCGGTGAGCTCAAATTTCAAGGATTTATAGTGAATCCTGGTATGGTGAGAGAGACTGTTCTTATCCTCTGCTGAAGAGCTTATTTATGCAATGACAAAAACACACGAGTTCTATCTCCATCAGCAGGGGTCAGGACACAGGTAAGTAAGTGGACTGATATCTATTGGGTATGCTTAATGAAGGACAGGAACAAAGTTAAGCAGAGTATTGCCAAATTGCAAGAAGTTTCTTTCCTTCCTTATTTGCATATATTAGTGCTTTGTTTCCTCCTTTTCTCTATAGAGATTTCCTTATGTATGCCAAGCATCAGGGTGCTTTGAATGGCAGTAATTCAGACTGGATATGACCACAAGAGGTCATCTCATTCAGATCTCTAGTCAAAGCAGGGCTAGCTTCAAAGTTAGGAAAGAGTTCTGTAGGTCCTGTCCAGTCAAGTTTTGAGTATCTTCAAGGTTGGATATTTCACTGCTTCCCCAGGCACCTAGTCCAGTGCTTGGCCACACCCACAGTGAATTTATAGCTAGTTTGAATTTCCCCTCCTTCAGCTTGTGACCACTGCAGCTTGTCCTTTCACAGTGTACTAATTTGAAAAGTCCAGCTCTTCTCCTTATAATCCTTCCAGTGTTTGTAGACTGAAATCAGATCAGCTTTTTTTTTTTTTTTTTTTTTTTTTTTTTTTTTTTTTTTTTTTTTTTTCCCAGGCTGAACAAACCCAGATTCCTCATCCCTTCTTCATATAATATGTACTTCATACCCCTCATCATTTTGGTGCCCCTGTGACAGGTTCTTGCCACTTGGTTGATCTCTCTTGCATGGAGAGTTGAACCTCAACACAATATTTCAGTTGCAGAACCATAAGTGCCAGGTGGAGAGAAATAACCAGTTCCTTCAGCCTGCTGGCTATGAATTTGCTATTGCAGCCCAATATGCAGAAGGTCTTCAGCACTCACAAGCCACACCCATTTTCTGTCAAGATTCTCTGTCACCCTTGCAGTTACCACAGCAGACTTACAGGAGCTGTTACCTATGAACAAGTCTTTCTGTAAAAGTAAATGGGCTAAAGAAGTATAGGTAACAGTATTCACATGCTTCCTACTAAAAACAGGGGAAAAAGGAGACAACATGTTATTTTCTTGTTGTTTGAACAACCATTAAAATTAGTAAGCATAACATTCAGCTCTTAATTTACACAAATAAAACATATGCTTTATGGAATCAGGTGACTGAAACAAGAAGAGTCTCCATGCAGAGCACAGACATCTACCAAGATGTGAAATCATTTGTAATTCTGAGCTGTGCTGGTAGGTAATAAGTACTTGGAAGAGAAGGAGGGGGAGTGAGAGAGCAGTTGTGGTGAAGTTCAGCTGCCTAGCAAGGTCAAACCAACACAGTCATATACATGAGTGAAGTCGAAAGAGAAATAGCAGAAACAAAAGGAAAGATCCTGTGGTTATATATCCCAGAGTAAGACCTGTATGGAGAGATTTTGGACTCTTTGTCTTGAGAAAAATTAAAATATAAATAAATAGTGAGAGTAAAACATTTAGAAGATACTAAAAGGATACTGCTAGCATGGCTTTTTCCAACTGTTAGCCTTGGTGCTAAATACACCCCTATTTGTATGTTATTGCTATTAATACAATATTACTTTTACAGAAATAAAAAATAGTTCTTTTTGTAGTGTAAAGCTTCTCAAGCGTCTACTTTGGTTGAATGGCAAATAGTTTTACAGCCTTACAGATGGCAATCTTCAGGGAGCTTGTACACACCAAAAAAGTACAGATTTAAGTGGCCATATACTAATATTGTATAAATACACCACTCTAAGGAACTTGTTTGTAATCCAGTAAATTCTGATTATTTTAATACCCTTCAAATGGCAGTCTGAAATTGGTCTATGTGGTTAATACAGATTGGTTAAAATTTTTAAAGTGTATACATAGACAATGAGAATACTGAGCCAAAGCCTAAATGCCCCTTCTCTATATTCCCTCTATTTTCCATAATACACCATGCTGAAAGAATGAAGGAAGTATGAGATTGTTTAAAGTGTTCACAGAATTAAAATATTTCAGTTATAATTTCTCCCCTTCCCAGCATGCTCTCTCCATTCCCAGAAGGGCCCTCTTTATATCGCATACATATATGTGTCTGTAAGTAAAATACCTTTGTTCTGAGAATGCACCAAGTAAAGTATAAAGCTTTGTTTAACAATACTATGAACACACAGTGTTATGACTTCAAATTATGGACTCAAGCTGAAGGTATATTGCAGGGCAATTTTAAAAAGAAATCTGAAAACAACCGCAGCCTATTTTGTACAATTTCATCAAGTATTTAAAAGGTTTGTTGTTGTTGTTGTTGTTGTTTTCTAAAAGTGGTTTGGGAAATGGTGTCTATCCAGATCTGACAGAGTTCAGCTTTACTGAATGTATCATATACACCCAATTTCATTTTGTGAACACAACAGAAACAAATGATGTAAGAGACGGCTGAGCAATTCCTTATGCATCATATGTTTGATGTATGTATGCCCACTATCCTCTTTCTTCTACCCTGCAAATTAAAGGATGGGAAGCAGTGGAAAGCACTGTGCCAACACACACATACGCACACATGTGTAGAAGACACTCTGCACTGCTAGGGCACTAAGGCTGTGCCTGTGCTAAGCAACACTGTGTGAGGAGGCACCTCTGTTTCAGGCAGTATAGAAGCACAGGGTTTGCTTTCATAGCCATGTGGGAAGGGGTCCCACCCTTCTGGTAAATGCAGAGGGAGAGAGAACACCTATTCACTGATACTCTGAAAGGCAGACAGGCTTTAGTCCCTGCCTTGTGTTTGTTCCCTCATCACATAAAAAATCCATGCTGGTGCAAGCCCTGGACAAGTAGCTCAGGGCTGTGTATGCACTGCTAACTGATCTTGTCCCTCACCTCCTTCATGGAAAGTTGGGGAACGTGACCCCAGCCATTCTGCACATCTCATACATACGGGAAAACATGCAGAATTCCTTTATTCCACTGTATGGGAAGAAGCAGGATCAGCTCCAACAATAAGATACAGTTTCAACAGAAAGAGAGTTTGTTCATGCCCTTTTTTTTGTGGGTGCTCTGAAAGGGGAGAGGCAAGGTAGTGCCCAGGTAGATATTTAAATTGAGCCCCAGAAGACAGTAGTCAGCTATATTTTATGGAGCTTTTCAGGCCAGAGCGACTACCCATTTGTGTACAGTCACCGGGGTGGGCATACGGTTATAGCAGAAATTTAAGGTGCCTTATTTCAGATAAACAGGAATAAAGATTTATCCAGCTCTACACAGTGCCTCTGCCTAGGTCATATATTTCTGGTCTGATACTGGTTGTTGAAGCAGAGGTATCAAATACACCTGGTGTGATACTCACCACACAAATCCCACTGACTGCAGAGGCTGGTATGCTCCAACCACACTAGCTGATGATCTTGACATCCTTTCCTTTTCTGCACCACCTCTCTGGCACATGTACACATTCTTGCTGCAGACACGGGACCACCCAGCCAGGACTGGTACACTGATTCCAGTGTATCAGCATTTGAGACACTGAGGTTCACAGCAGGAGTATTTCCAGACAGACAGCTTAGTACAGAGTCGAGACATTGCCTTCAAGAGTAAGCAGAGGAAATATTAAGGTATCAGATGGCTCATATACAGCAAGTTCTTTAAATTGAGGTTGGTGGCATAAGCAATATTCTGTGTTTTTAATCCCAAATAGAAAAAGATTACAATGAACTAGATGTTAATATCCTAGTGGCAAATGTTAATGCATTATGCTATACTGGATGGTGATATTTTATTTTATACATCCATTAAACATGAAACTGCCACCATCCCGCAGTATGTTCTGGATGCGTTCCTTGGGATTTGAGTTCTCCTTTTTCCCTGCTCAGTATGAAATTGTTAATGAAAATGATGGAAGAGGAAACACCTGACAAGTATTAGACAAACTGTTTATCACATTTGGGCTATAGATTGAAGCCCAAATGAAAAATGTATTACGGTCCCTTTCCCATGCATAATCTTGCAAAGTATAAATTTAATAATGTAATCTGCAGGGTGCTTCTTCCTTTTCAGCTGGCATATGTAGGGTAGACTGGAAACAAAATAATTTACAGAGAACTAAGGTGACATGTAGACATTTCTTGCCACAGGATCCTGAGTAAGTTTTGTCCACAGAAGAGTTAAAAATAGGATTGGGAAAGAAGGTTTGGAAGTGGCCCTGAGCCACATAAAAAAGACTAACATTTCTTCCTCTTCACTCACAAAACTTTTGTGTTTCCAAAGCATTACCCAATGTTCATCAGAGCTGTAGTTAACAGTTTGCCAGAAATTCAAAATTCAAAGTCAAGCTTAATTTGAAAATGCTACTGGCTAATCACTTTTTGGCTTCAGCTGACAAATGAAGTACGAAAACTGCCAGCAGCTGTGTATTTTATTCAATTGTTTGATCTGAAAGCTAGACAGAACAGAGTAGTGGGTACAGAGGAAAGGGTGAGCATAACAAAGTGAAAAAGGGGAACATGTCCTCACAACAAACAATTGTGTGTTAAAGTGACTAATTAATCATTCTGATGGATTTCTCCATTGACCCAAATTAAGCCTTTGCTAGTTTCACATACATACTAGAAATTAGTTGTCACATGGAGTTCGTTAGCATACTGCTACTCCAGTTCTTGAAGGCATTATGAACAATGCAGCCTTGATCAGTCACAGGGCTGTGAGGTACTAGTATGACTCCATTCTCTCACTGGACCGTGTCTAACAAGTCAAAAATATACCTGCTTCCTCCTGTTTGTACTTTACCCTTTGCCTCTTGACCTTAAATATCCAGGACATTCCACTAAAAAGCACAAGGAGCAGCAAGAAGGGTGGTATAATACAGTCATAGAAAGGGGTACTATTGTTACACTGGCTGGTAAATCTTCACCAAACATCAAAATACTCAGAAAAAAATAAGTTAGACTGAAAAAAAAAAAAAAAAAAAGTGTGCCCCACTGCCCGCAGTCAAATGACAAGATCAGTCAAAATGCAAACGAATTTTACGGAAGGAGGTTTCAATGTAAGGCCATAAGCCTCCACAGCATTTGGTCAAGTTCCATGCGTTAGTAGATGTGACTGGAAAGTGAAGAGAAGGTCAGAAAAGCAAAGATAACTTAATTTTGTAAGAGTCAAGAGAGAAAACAAAAGTGAACAAATTATTTCTTCAGAGAAATCTTAAAATTATTTTATCTGTCCCTTGTTCAGGAAAAAAAAAATGTTTTAAACTTCATTTTTTTTTCAGTAAACAAGATGTTGTTAAAGTACCTACCTACAAAATCAGTGTCCCCCAGAATAACAACAACAAAGGACATACACACATATCAACGCACACAAAATGGAAGTGACAAATCCCACTCTATCCAAAAACTCCTCAGGAGCCCCAACACAAACAGACATGCAGAAGAGAAGCTTCTTTCCTTCTTCTGCACACTAAAGGCTGTGCCACTGCATTACAACACAATGCCTATATATAGCACATGTTGGTGCCACATCCTTATTCCAAAATGCATGATAGAGATAGGCTCATGTCAGTAATGGCAAAGCAGGGGTACACCCTGGCAAGCCTACAATCTTGTTCCTTTTAGTAAATTCATATTCTCTTCAACTTGAGAGAATCTGTGGCACCGTGCAGCACTGGGGAGCATGTGATTGGCAGCTCCACAGGAGATGCATAGTGATGGCAAGTGAGGCAGCAATGGAGGAGCAAACCCTTTTAGCCTGACCTTTTCCCCTCCCCAGTACAATCTGTGCCAGAAGAACTTGTTGGAATACTCACTTGGCATGTGGAGATCTGTCTTTACATTTAATAAGAAATTTAACAGTCAAATTCCCAAGCCAATGCCCCTGCCAGCGTTGTGAGAGCTGGCATTCTGAACTCATTTGCTTTCTGTTGATGTGGTCCTACTCCACATTTGCCATCTGTTTAAAACACACATGAGAGATAACAAACTGTTTTAAATCCGTGCTCTGAATCAGACCTCTGTTACAGACGTATCTGAATGTTGATCTCCTATCTCCTAGGTGATTATCCTAAAAACTGAGTGTTACAATAAAGAAACACCAGCAATTCTGAGAATCTAAGTCCTGCTTTTTCATCATAGCTACCTCAAAAAAGACATTGCTGCATTGTTGAAGGCATTATATTGATATTTCAAAATCTGACAGATGCTTTAAGAGAAGTCATTTTCATATAAAAACTGAAACAATTACCAAATTTTCCCCAAATTCAGAATTATTTTCAGTCACTCGAAATCTTTGTTTTTCCCTGACAGACAATTTTTCAAAGATTTAACTCAAATATGTCAATATGGGAACTAATACCAGCCAATTTATTGAGTGAAAATGATAATGCTATGATTTGACAAATCTAACCACGAACTAGCTTAAACTACAATTTGCACAGCAGATACTCACTGAGGTCGGGAGTTTCAAACCATTTCTCCAAGTCCTGTAAACATGTCTAAATAAATAAAAAAAATAAAAAATAAAAAATCCACTCACAAAATGAATCACATGGCATGGACCAAACTCTGCTCTCATTTATGTATTTATTGACACCAAGCATGTTATAATTGGGCAAATAGAAGAAAACTTCAGTCCATGTCTTCACCTGCACTGAACTCATCTTATTCTTTTCCAGAGGAAGACATAAAATAAGCTTACAGGATATCCTTCTGAGTAGAAGTGTTTTGGAGACAGTTCTTCCCATTTTTAGGATCATTAAATCTCTTGATTTACTTTTCCCTGAGTTTATAGGTTCTGCAAAATAAGTATCTGAAAGTTAGCTGCTTAATATATTACACTCGGGTTTTGGTATGGATGAAAAAAAAAAAAAAAAAAAAAAAAGGAATCCCAAGCAACTCACATGCTTTTAGCAACCTTTTATCCTATAATGAAAGCAGCTTTTGGAGTAGTTCTTAGTAATGCAGACTCAAGCACAAGTAAACCCAATCAAGCTGTAACACATTGTAAATAAGGTCTCAGGAAGCTGCAGAGAAGAGTTGTAAGAAACTAAAATTTGGATTATTTTTTGTTAGAAAACACTCATATTTGTTAGAAAACACTCACAAACATTTCTATGTTAGCATAGACATCTTTGTCTTCTGAACTGCAGGCAGTAATTACAGGATGAAGATTTCACAAATGAAGGGTTTCTCAGGGAAACTCAGGTTTCTCTCCTGACAAAGCCATCAACTAGCATTTCCTGTCAGTACAAGAGGAAAATTTTAAAAATGATTCAACGGAATTAAAAATTATTCAGACTGTAGTTACTTGTACAACCAAACCAAGACAGCAGCATAAGGTTCAAAATGAAAGGCTAAACTGAAATCTATAATTCCTTGAGTGCATCTATATCTCAAAATGTTAAATTGCTGCTGACATTGCCTGTTGATTGTTATTGCATTGATTGTTGTTTAAAATCTTGACCTAAGAAAGATTTAGATTATCCTAGAAGAAACAAGTTAAAACTCTATGTCTTTCTCTCCACTGAAATTCAACATAAACTCAATGGTAAAATTGCATAAACAGACAGTAGTGATTACACCTGATATTTGGTGAATTTTCTTGGGCAGACAAAAAGTATAAGGATTGTGTGTCTGTATGTAGTACAATTAGAGATGAGTTAGGTGTTGATCAGCTTCAGATTTGTGAGTTTCCAGGGTTTGTAAAAGTGAAGTGGACATGACAGAAAGACAAGTGTGTCTCCAAATGCAGGAACAAGTCCAGATGTTCAGATGCACAATAATGAGATATGGACTGTCTGAATATATTAATCAAATGTGAAGCTCAAAATATTTTTGTCTGAGGCTGGAGCTTCATGAATATAATTTTCATATTTTTTAAACAAGATAAAGAAGTCATCTTCAGGTCTTAGTGTCCAGTCATATATATACATATATATTCATATATATATATATTTATACTAAATTTAAATGATTCACTACTATGATAGCTTGATAACAAATATATACATATGAATACCTATGTAGAAAAGAATGTAAAGCAGATATATTTTATCACTCCTTTTTCAACCATAAAAGAATATTTCATATTGTTGTACTGTATTGAAAATGTATTTATTGTGATTAAAACATGTATAAATCTGGTGTCTACAAGTAGAAATGCAAATGGAGTCAACAGCTACGACATAATATGAAGTAGTCTCTAAACAGGGACAAAAACCTATGGAAACTTCCTTGTAAAAATTAAATCTGTGTTTTCAAGCAGTTTACTCAAGAATTTCTATACTGCTTAAGAGTGAGATTTTCAGAAGTGCTCTTGAATGAAGATCTTTAAAAGAATTTTAGCCCTTCAGTGACCGTACTTAAAATCACTGTGGACAAATGTATTAGTGCTGCTAAAATACAGATCTCAGGTTTAAGCTCACAGGAGGTGAATACTGTAATGTACAGAGAATACTTCTGTTTGTAGTTTGTTCAGTTGTTCAGTGTAGGAGTGCTTTTGCTGGACTGTTTCTTAAGCTGGTTTAAGCATCCCTGACATCCTCTCTAATCACAGCCTAACACCACTTTTTTATTAAATGAAAAATGTTTTATCTCTAAGGTAAACTAGATCAATGAGCTAATCCAGCAAAGAAAGGGAAAGAGAAGAAGTAATGGAAGGAAATGAAGGAAATGAATGAAAGTGAGGAAATAAAAGGAGAAAGGAAGGAAAAAAGAGAGAGAAGCAATACAAAGAAAAAAGAGAGAGAGAGAGAGAGAGAAGGAAAAGGAAAAGGAAAGAAGGAAAAGGAAGAAGGAAAATGAAAAAAGAGAGAAAATTCTCAGTTGTCTCAGTTCCCAAGTTCAATTCAGTACATGACCACTCAAGCAGCTGTGCCACCACATCTGAAGGGGCAATGTGAGGGCAGAAACAAAAGACTGGAGTATGAAAAGAGAGGAGGACCGTACTGACACCACACAAGAAATGAAGATCGGATCAATTTTCAGGCTTTGAGCAATTTCTGACAAGAAGCAACACTGCCATGCTTTATCTGGGTCTGCTCTTACTGAGCCCCAGCAAAAAACTTGCATCCACCAGCTTCAACAGCAACTGTGGCCATTTTGAAGATGTGGGTGATGCCTTAACAGAAGTGCCCAAAGCCAGAGACAGACTCTGAAGTTCTTTGAATGTCCATGGCTTGGTGACTTTGGAGTACATAGGCATAAATATGACAGCTTTTAGTACCTGCACACAGGAGGTGCAGAGCTGTACTGCTCTAAGTAGGTCAGTACGACTGAGCAATACAAGTTTCCTAATGTACAGTTTCCCCAGAAATATTTCAGAAATACAGGAGTAGTTTATTTTCTGGCAAAGCACCTCTGGTCTGTACGCAATGTTGCAAGCAATGCTCAAGTTTATATATTGACACCATTCTCCCAGTGAAGCAGCTACTCCTGTAAAAACACAATTTTGCTTGTGTGGCTTTGCTTGTCTGTTCTGGGGCTCCTCTCTGCAAAGCTTTTGGTCAGGGCACATCTCTGCTTGCCTTTCCTCTCAGCTGAGACAACAAAAGCCTAGAGCACACAGCTTAGGCACAGATATATTTTTATACGTCTGTTTTTTATTTGTTCTGCAATGTTATAAAGATGCATATCACAAACTGGTGTGGGCAGCACTTAGCTTGGAGTTGTGAGAAAAAATATGTTATTTGGGATTTACATCATTGGAAATGCTAACTGTAGCTGGGGAAATTCACTGGAGAGGGAGCAAAGTCAGAGTTCACCAGGTGGGAGCTCAGCAGAAGCACTTGAGAAAAGTTGCTGTAAGAGGTGAAGAAACTTTTTTGTCAATAAAATAGCTCCATCACTGGAGCTTCATAGCAGTGGGAAACATCATATTGTTTACCAGCACCATAACAGCAACACACATTTTACACACAGGCTGCATCTAAGCCATTTAAATATATTATGAGTATGGGTACTTGGGTAGTGACTTTTTCTACAGTTTCCAGCTGAATAGGAAGAGATCATTAAGAAGGATTTTTTTTTTTTTTTAAGATTTTTTTTTCTTGTCTGATGCTGTGCCCATATATGTATGTGTATATGTATGTGTGAAGATGCATAATATATTTCAGTAGGAATCCAAAAAAAGTCAGGGAGCTTTTATGTGGAATAGGGTGGAAAACCTGGCACTTCACTCGAATGGCCTGCCACTTCAGTTTTGCACTGCTCCTAGGGGATCTGCAGCAGACGGAGGCAATGGATAGGAAGGGAAATTGCAGTGGGAAGCTCAGCACCTGCCCCCTGGACCACGCACCTACCCTGCCACCCCACAAGGCCAGGGAGAACATCCTTCCCTGAAAAGCCTGTGGAAAAAACAGTGGAAGGAGAGGCTTTTGTCTCTTACCAACAATCCTTGGAAGCAGTATTTGCAGGATGTGTCCATCTGGCCTCTTTGGCCACTGCAGCTGTGGTAGTTTGAAATGGGGCTGCTATTTGCTGGATATATGTATGCTGTGCAAAGTGCAGAGCAGATATCTAAAAAAAGAAAAAAAAAAAAAAAAAAAAAAAAAAAGGTGGGGCAGAGGAGAGTCTGCCACTGGAAGACAAGAAGCACCTTCCCCAGAGAGTAAACAATTTTTTTAAAAAAATAAAAAATAATAAAAAAAAATGTTGTTCTTATCCTACTGCTGAATTTACCCCAGGGCATCTTTTGGCTTTGTAGTGGAGAAACATTAAAGGAAGCCTTCGAGCCTGCTGTGGTCTCTATTGGTTCTCCAGATGAGTCTTCTCACAAGCCTTTTGTCTGCATGGGTACAGCATTGCTGAACTTCTGAGCCCCTTTACTGTTCGTTAACACTTAGCAAAACCTCTTTCCCACACCAAAGGTTTCCACAACTTGTGAGCCAAAGGTACATTATCACATGGTTCCCCTTCCCAATATCTCATGTTACTTGTACAGACTGCATATGGAGCTGTGGGTCTGGTTTTTAGAATTTTATAGCCCATCTTCTGTTGGTTTAGTATGGTAATATAAGCATAGCTAAATACTCTACTAGAGTGGCACTCACAGTACCCTGGAACCATGTCATGTCCATGAGGCCATGTTAAGACACAGTCTCTTTGGCTGCAGTGAAGTTGTTATCATATTTATCTCCTTTTAAGTGAAGACTTCAGATAAATAGAGCTTCTCTTGTAGGCTTGTTCAATGAATGTAGTTAATTAATGTGTTCGCCCTGACCATTGTTTTCGAGTTTTGGTAGCATTATTTCTGAGGGAAAATTAAGAAAAAAAAAATACATAGGTCTTAACCTTTGTCTTTCTCCATAAATTTCCAAAATGTGTGGAGTAGCACACAACAGGAATAAACCACCTTTCTTCATTCTTCAGTAGAGCAGGGAGTGAAAGAGCTAAATTTAGATATTCTGCTCAGGATCTACAATATCCCTGCTATTCCTGAAAACATGGAAATATCTAGGAGACTTCTACAACAGCCTCTCTTTCAGTTTTTCTCCATCCTTTCTACCATGAAGTTTTTCCTAACATCTGGTCTGAATTTTCCCTGCTACATAAACCTCTCTATCGTATTTTCTAGCTCTCTGTTAATTCTATTGTTCTTTGCAGATTCTTTCAACAGGTTCTTCCAGCTTGGTACTGAAAAATGGATGTAATATTTCTTCTGAGCTCTCTACAGGCTTTTTCATGAGACGGAAAGATGAGTCTGTAGGCAATGTAATCATAGTTCTGTGATTAAAGAATTTGCCTGGAGGAGAAGAAAGTAGGGCTCAACTCCTCACATTATCACAGATCCTGCAATGCTGATGGTAAACTGTGTAGGCCGAGATCCAAAGAGGTTTTAGGGGCTCATTAAAGGTTTCTTGTTCCATTCAATTACAAGCCTAACCTCTCTCCTACATTTCTCCTTTCATGCTGGTAGGTTTGCTGAGAGAATGCTTTCAAGTTGAGGTACACACTGGAAATGAACAGGGGAACCAAGTTCATTGCCGTTGATGACACTCAAATATGAGACAGAAGCCAAGCCGTTGTTAGTCATGTCAACAGTGATTTACTTTTAAGCCTTTGCAGACCTAAAATTCAGGCATCTGAGGAAATTCAGCGTTGAAAAATGAGGTGCTGATTGAGTCTGGGCACCTCCAAAGATTAAGCAGGAGCTTTCAAGAGCTCAGTTTTAGGTTCTTAAATTCGAAGTCTCACTTAAAGACATCATCACCTTTCTTGATCCAGGCCTTGTGATATCTGTTTTTGTGACTCCCTGTTTGGAAAAGGATTTGGAAATACCTACTCTCCCAAGTATCTCTTAAGTGAGATAATAGTACTTGAATATTTTGTGGGGTATGAGCCTGAATATTTTCATGGAAACTGAAGAAAGCTCAGATAACCAATGGTTTCAAACTGCAAGTTCAAATGAAAAAATATTGTAGACTTTTCTCATTACTTAGTTAAACAGTCTAATCTCTAGACTTGTTATATAAGCAGAAAAAAATAAGGCTAAACTACAGAATCCATATCTCTGTGGATGTGAGGTTGTCATTAGGAAAACTGGGGTGTATATGGAGCTTATTTATCCAGGAACAAACATTTCAGTAGAATAGTTTCAAGATCACATTTTTGAATATATTCTCTTTAATGTTGCTATGACTCATTTTACAAACCTTTGGTGTGCATTTTTACATTACATATGAGTAAGTACATTACCTGCTTTAAATTCTGAGATGTTAAAAAGTGAAGAGATCAGATATAACAAAAGCAAAGGTTCCACTAAAGCACTGAGCTTAAGTTTTTATGAAAACAACAGAAATATTTTTATTGCTAATCTGCAAAACTGAGCTAAATTTTTTGAATAGTTCTTTTTGAAAAGTCTGACAATTGCATCCTGGAAATACCACAATCTCCTTCACACTGATCTCTTTGCAACTCTCTCTGTGGTGCCAGCTAAAACTCCTCAGAAACTGGTTTGGTCTGAGATTCAAAAACTATAGCTAGAGAAGTCAACTCTGATCTCAGTGAATATTATTGGATTATTATCTCCTGAATTTCTCTGAAAGTTTTCATTGAATGACATACCTACATTCTCTTTAATATAATAGATTTCCATGAGCTGATTAAGCAAATTAACCCAGAAGAAAATGAATCTGTCTGAAGAAAGGAAAGGTCTGAAGAAATTCTGCTGGATTCACAAGCTGTGCTCTCTACTGCAAGGATGTAAAAAATGTCAGCTTGATGCTGGAGACAAAATGGGACTCTGCAGCCTGACACAGATAAGAAATGGAAAAGTGAGGGGCAGTGGAAGAAACAGATAGGTGCTTTCACTGGCACTGAACGCTTATTGATTGAAGAAGCAAATCCTGAGAAACTCACTCAAAATGTCAATAGAAGAACTGAAGGCAGTTACCATGAGCAGATGGTAAACACCCCAGAAATCTAAAGCAACTCAATATGAAACTGAGGAACTGCTTCATGGTAGTGTATAACATATGCCTTGGCAGCAGTGCCCAAAGAACAAGAAAAGATGAAGGTTTGTCTTGTTAAAAAAGATGCTGAGAAAAGCAATTAATAAATTCTATGAAAGCTAATAGAAATAATAATAAAAATGAAGTTACAGACAAATGTATAGAAAATAAAAGGGAAAAATTAACACAGTTTTTGTGAAAGAATACTCAGCCTTATAAATCTAGCTATTAAAAATATGAAGTAAATAAATATAGAACATTCACTGTGTTCCTATATTTTCACAAATGCTTATAGCAAGATCCATTATCAAAAGCTCTTAAAAGCTTATGACTGTAAAGAGACTGGAAATGAGGAACTAATATTTTCAGAAGTTACATTTGTGTTCCATTATATTTGTCAAATTATAAAACAGTATAGCTCTTTCAAAATAAAAAGTCATACACATTTAAGTTTAAAACAAAAAAAAACAACCAACCAAACAAAAACCAGAACAACAAACAAAGACAAAACTTGTCAGTTTTTTCCAGACTGTAGGTTAATAAATAGTGTAAATTATTCTAAACCTGGTGCACTGGTGAAAGAGAAGTGCCATCATGCTGTCAGTCTTCTGCTAGTCCTCTCCTCTCTATTCTGTTTGTTCAGTTAACTTTCAGCTGGTTTCAGTCTTAATTTTACTCAACATGTGGCCTCACCAGCACCAAAATAAGTGAGGATTGAAATGTATGGCAAAGACTAGGATTAAATAGCATCCTCTTCAGTGCTGCTTCAAGTCAGATTGTTTTTAACTACAGATTCATAACACAAATCCTTGCTCTGATTTTGGTTTGATAACAGACTGGGAGATGGTTAGTATTTGTGTCTGCACCTGTGAACCTAAAAGCCTTCCTAAATCAGCCACCTTATAAATATACATACGGACTTTATTAAGCCAGTCTCATGCAGTGGAGATAAAAAGCCCGTGGCATCTAAACTACTTCTTGCACCTGACATAGCCAAATAGATGATCTTCAGATACCTTCGTGTTACAGAAAAATTGCTATTATTTTAGTAAGAAGACTAACTCCTCTTCAGGGAGCAGCACTCTGGATGGACTATATTGAATTTCATAATCTCACATCATGTTTTTGCAAACTATGAGATTAGGAAAAGGGTAGGAGTGAAGCTGTTGTGGACAGCAATATTTAATTGGTACTGCTGTCTACAGTACCAATGTACAATCTACTGCTGTCAATAAGTTCTCTGTTATGACTGGTGTCTTCATTGGTCTGATAGTATGTAAGAATTTTAATAACATTAACTGTATGTGGCCCCACCTGATAAGAGCCTTTTATAGCTCTTTTCCCTGTATAAGGTATCACCTGGTGATTGTCTGCTGGAGAATTTTCATCCTATGAGATTATATTTGATCTCCCTAGAGCAGCATTTAATGTGAAAGACACTGAACAACAAATCAAGTTATGATTTCCATAGCCACAGGGATGTAGCAGTGAATAGATTCATTATGTGAATAAGGGTTCAGAGACAAGGCCATAAGTGTGCCCAGAATGTTGTCATTGTTCAAAAAGAAAAAGAAATGCCAGAACAAAAACAGTCTGTCTTTTCACTTGCTTTTGCAGTGTACTTCTTGAAATGAAACAGAGAAAACAGAGAACAGTAGCACACATTTTCTTCTGCCATTTATTTTCTATATGTCCTTAGTAGAAAGCAAAGCCATCAGAGCAAACCCACAAGATTCACCCAGACCTCAGCACTGCACCTGTTATATTCATATGGTATAGGAAATAGGAAAGAAAGGCAATGAGTCATTCCTTCTGGTCTTTGATCAAAGCGTGACAAAGGCTTTCCACATGTGTAATTGTATGAGGCCCTGGGCAAGATACCATGTGCATCACTCCTTTGGATGTTAGCGTGTGATATTCTGCTATGGATGAACACTAGAAATCTTAAAACACAATCCTTCCTTTTTCAACAGTTTAAAAATCTCTCCAAAGAAGGATATATTATAATCCACCTGAAGAGGGATTGTG
This sequence comes from Heteronetta atricapilla, assembly GCA_011075105.1. Lineage (NCBI taxonomy): Eukaryota > Metazoa > Chordata > Aves > Anseriformes > Anatidae > Heteronetta > Heteronetta atricapilla. Next base: position 33,976,670 of record CM021731.1, read on the forward strand.
TGGCTTCTGCAGGCATCCTGACTTGTGCTGATTTCTTTGTGAACTCCCAAAATACACACAAAATGGGATTTTTGCCCATATGTCAATTGCCTATCTCAGTGTAAGTGCATGTTGTCCAGGTAACCCCTTTCCTTTTCCAACATGAATCCAGGTCTGTTGCTCAGCTGGGCTGAATCCCCCCTTGGCCATTGCTAAGTCTTTAAAAAGAGCCACACAACATGTGGGCTAGTTAAAAGCCCAAAGAAGAAAATGTTGAATGAAGTGACCTTGTGGGGTTTCTTACTTTTATGTGCATGTTGCCTAGTCACCCTGGTAGCATGTGATTGCAGCATGGCTCTTGAAAACCTCTGAAGCACAGAGATTTGTTAAATGATACTGAGAGTATAGATCTCCAAGCAGGCATGTAACCCTCTAAGTGTAAGTCAAGAGCTTATAGGAGACAGCAAAGCCACACAATAGGAAGTAATGTCCTTTTCTGCTTTATAGGTGGGGAAAACCTTTATTACTCTGATGGTAGAAATTGTAAAAATTCTTATGACTTGCACAACTGATATTTTTGTTGAAAATTGTTATTTTGGAAGAGGGCATGGTAAAAGCATAATTTAATTTGCCTAGCTAATGAAAAATAACTCATATACAATTTTTATCTCTGTGTCATTATTATGACTAGAGTAAGGTTACTTTTTCATCTTTTCTCTTTGTTCCCACTTAACATAGTTTATCTGGTCACTATCAGATCTCCACAGTTGTTTGTCTGCATGGTGAAAAACTTCACCATTTAAAAGAAGAAAATACTTAATGTGACAGCAAAACAAGTGAAAGAAAGGATACTTCCACGTATGTTATTGAGCTTAATTTTATCTGATTAAAATCTTACAGCTCTGACTGGCCTCATGGTAGATTTTTTTTTTTTTTTTTTTCCAAAACATGGTTTGTGGAACAGTGAAACATTATATTTTGTTGGCAAACAGTTACAAGAATTTAAACCTTTAATCAAGCTCTGCTAAATGCTTCAGTTTATAAATTGTTTATGAGTTAACCAGGACTTTCCACACAAATCTGTTTCACTTTAATAATAGTCTGGAACTTTTCTACACAGTATTCTGTCTAGCACAGTCTTCTACTGTTCAGATCTGGCTACTATTACAGTCTAATCAAAATTAGTCTCACTTACAGAAAAGCTTAAATATTGTTTGTGAATAAGTCATTGCTGTTAATAATAAATAATAAGACTCTCTGAAGATCTTCCTTCTTGCTCTTGTTATGCACCATAAGGAAGAAAAGCAAGCACTGACTCATCTCTACTTACCCATTAGCCTTCCTTGGCAAGCACGATGCTTGGCACGGCTGTTTCTTCTTGCCAGGCTGTAAGTGAGAAGTTCTGATTGTGCTCTCAGCCTCACAGAGCTGCAGTTCAGCAGTGCCCCTGACCCTGTGACCATCCATGGGGATTAATCTGTCTTACAAACGACAGGTCAGTCTGTTGGGTCAAAGGATTTTGTCATGTTGTTAAGCACTCAGGGAACATGCTTCAACACATAATGCTACAGAGGGAAAACACGTTGGATCACCGTCCTGACAAAGACGTGGTGAAACAACTAGTGGCAGACCTGTTTGATAAGCATTTCTGCCCTCTCGTGGTAAAACTGTGCTAAATTTAGTTATTACATGTCACGTAAGCTTGCAAGCAGACAAGAAGAAAGTGATCCAATACTTACGCTATGTTTTCTCCAAAAATCAGGACTCATATTCACTCACTTACCTTTTTGTGCCTGAATTTCAAGAGGTCTTGCCAGTCTTTTAGCTTTTTTCCAGCATTAGATGAGGTTCTTAGAGGTGTTGTAAGCTCTATTTATAAAAAGACCTGTATCATATTTAGCTGGATCTGTGAATAAATTCTTCACATGAATAAGAAATGTTTTTTTTTTTTTCTTCTTCTTCTTTTTTTTTTTTTTTTTTTTCCTCTTTCTAACCTGAACCAATTTTTAGTAGGTGTAAGGAGCCTTTTAGCAATCATGAGAAGGTGAAATAGGGAAAGAAAAGTGTTTTGGTTGTAATTATACTACTTCTAAGTTTCTTCCTAACAGCAGCATACATTGCATCATGCTGAAAAACATTGCACTGTTGCCCTCTTTCAAAAATAATTTGGAAACTATCTGAAAATGACAGCAACAAGGAATCCATGATTTTCTTAATGTCTTACAAAAAAATAAAAAAAATAAAAAAAAAATGACAGAAATATTTAGGAGGAAAAAATCATGTCTTTCAGATAGCTCCAAAAAGTGGTGACCTGAAGAAACAGAAATATTTTTTATTTGGGGCTCTAGATACAGTCACATCTACACCTCAGATATATAGCTTACATTGTATTATTTTACTCTCAGTCTTTACCAGGACTGAGCCATACTCACACCCAACCCTCCTAGCTTGTGTTGCCTGATGTGGCAAAGGTGAATACAGGCTTAGACAGGCCTACCAAAGACTATATAGAAAGAGCAGATCAATTAATTTACCTGTTGTGAAGGTTCTTCTTAGGTCTTGTCACAGTGAAATAGTATCTGAATAAATTATGTACCTGTTCAAGAGGATGTGCAAAAATACAAGAACTAGCAAAGCAAATGGTTAACAATTGGTATAAATGAAGTCATATAAACGTGGTTTAGAAGAGTCAGCTAGCAACACATATATCACAGTTCAGGATTGTTAAGGTTTCTTTGTTTACTGCTCAATACGTTCATCTGGGTAATTATTTAAATGAAAGATACAGTTTAAAATAGCCTGTTACAGACATTCTTTTTTTTAAAAAAAGTAATTAAGAAAGTGTGTTGTTCTTCATTTGTTGCATTATGGTGAGCCTCCCAGTATTGTTTACATCAAACAAATTAAAATTATTTAAAAGGGATTATTACTATAGTCATGTTGTTAAGTATTTCAGGTAGTAAATGTGTCATAATAATGTTTCTCAGTTAATTGTTCTTTGTGCTGGAAATAACACCTACCATAATATATTGGTATTACATACAATTGCTTACTTGTGGGATGCAAGACATCCCACTATAATACCTACTATACCTACTATAATACCTACAACACCTACTATAATATATCAGTCCTATCATTCCTTATGTATATATCTATCATTCCTTACTTGTGGGATGCATCAGAATTCAGGCTACCAACCACTGCTTGAAAGAATGAATGAGAGAATTGTACTCCAATGGTTTATGAACATATCTTTTTCCTCACAATCAAATTAATTTTGGAAAACAAAGTTGGAGTGAGCATTTTTCCCTCTTCTCTCTGATGCAAGTATGAGAATCAGGGTATTCAAATATTTCTCAGTTGCAGAGTATTTTGAGAAACTGTAGTTTGTTCTGACTTAACTGGAGAATGTCACAAAATTCCCATGGAAATCTCCACATAACCTTATATGTTTATTTAAGATATCTGCATTGGAAGCTTATTCACCTGAAGTTCCCTTAATCATTGATGGTAGGTGATAGATGTCTTCAGACAGTGATTAGGATGGTGGGCTAAATTGCCTTTTTATCTTGTCCCCCCATTGATTGTGAAAAACAACAACAACAACAACAACCAACCAACCAACCAAACAAACAAAACATTTTCTTGATGTTTGTTTTAGTTTTTGGTCTTATCATGGCCTTTCTAATAGATATGCAGACTGCAGTTTCTATTATTTAAACCTGCAAACAATAAACCTTCTTTTCTTACTTGTCATCCTCAGACCTTTCAAGAACTGACTGTGTGTACAGGGATCAATGGATCACAAGTTGAAAAACATTTCCATACAGGCAGTAGTTGCTACAGCAACAAGGCTTCTACACTAGATAAGCAGTTAACAGTAGCTGGAATGAATCTGGGTTTTCATGAGCTGTTGTACCTTGACTGAATGGATATAGATTTCAGGGCATGAAAGTATGTGTGAAGGAAAATATATGAAATGAAAAATTGTTCATTTCTACAGAATAAGGGAGGAAAAACTTGCATTTCATATCTGTCTTAAAGTAGGAGCCATTCGAATGAATCAAGGCTGTCTAATATATCTGGAATTACAACCTAATTGCCACTTCCCAAAAAACAGCAGTGTGCCAAAAATAGGATCAATTTAGAAAGAAGACAAAATATCAGAATCACACACACACACACACAAAAGTAAATGTTTGAACCTTGGGATCTAAGTACTCATTAGAGTAAACAGCCTTAACAGCTTTAAAATGTAGAAATGTACAGATTTCTGTTTCAAGGAAGAGTCAGCAGCTCTGAGGCACTCACTGGGATAAAGTTGCTTGGCAGAAATAGAAATTGCTTCGAGATGCCAAATCTGGAAGCCCAGCAGGCTGCTGCAGCACCACCATGCCTGCAGGTCCCACTGGCAACAAGGCTGAGCATCTACTGTAGGCACATGCACACACATGGGTCTCTCAGCAGACCCCAGACCCCAGGGTCTCCCTGGGTCTGGCCAGGTCCCGCACTCACACTCTCCTGGTAGCCCAGGCCTTCATGTACCCCAGGTACCTGCCCCAGTCTCTGGCTGGTCTGGCTAACAGAAAACCACTGTAACTGAATTTTTTTAACCAACCATAATTGAATAGTTTTGCACCTCTTAGCTGCTATAATTGGAAGTTGGTAAGTTGGTAGTGACATTTCTATTGCAGAGAAGAGGGAGCACATGCTGGTATTGATTTCAGCTGGAAGAGGAGCATAATGGAATCTGTTCACATTTTGACCATAAAGCACTGGTTATTTTTATGAGATATTATGCACAACACATGAACTTTATCAAATAGATTGCTTTTTTCAATTGCAGTCTAACTTATAAACTGTCCTCCATGACACACATTACACATTTTGCCTATCAGATCAACTAGATTTTATTGAGACATGAAACTAATACATTTCCCTTTTGCCTGTATTTTGCTTGTATTTTGCCTGAACCTATTAGTCTTCTTTGTATAGTGCATTTTATCAATATTTAACACTGATAACTAAACGGATTATTTCACCAGAGTCAGCATCTGTTCAGGTATACAAACAGCAGAAGACAAGCTCCACTCACGACTGATTGCCACCATGGACCTTAACTTAGGAAAACTCAAGATGGCTGAGATTTTACCGGTCATTTTTAATGACTGTTAGTAACGGCTTTAGAGTTACTATGTGGTTTAAAGTTTAGGTTTATTGCTATTTTTTAAACTTTTTTTAAAACTTTTTTTTTTTTTTTTTTTTTTTTTTCAGAATAGGTTATAAAATGTTTAGTTTGTTAGTGAATATTAACTTGTCAGTATTTTCTTTTTGGCACAATAACCGATTGTTTTGAAATCATGACTATTGCTCTGATGGTCAGTGGGACTTACAACTCGGATTACGAAATATAGTTTCATGAATCTAGTTCTGCATTTGGTCAACGTCTTCTCATGAAGAACCGCAGTTACCCCTCCTGATGACTTCTGGTTGTGATGGACTATAGTAGTGTTTTGACTAGGAGTCCAGCCCCCACAGAGACAAAAAATACCTCGATTCAGATTTCCATGTGTCTTTACAGGAAGATAGCCAAAGCAAAATATTTAGTTTTCAGGCATGTGGTCTTTAGGGAAAATGAAATAAAACAAAAGCAGTTTTCTTTGGAAAGCAGACAGTTTCTGGAAAAAAAAAAGGGGGGGGGAGGGGAAGGGGGGGGGGAGGGGGAATTGTCCAAAAGCCCAATTTTCCATTGAAAGAAAATTTCAATGCAAAATGTTCAACCAACCATAAAATACAGTAATAAACACAAATTAATGGAGTGTAGTGTTTCAGGCTATTTCCTTACACTTACTCTCTCACACATAAAGACACACACACATCTGAAATGGACAGACTGCTAGCCTATTAGGGAGACTGTAGTGTCCATTTTATTTGTAATTGAAAGAATCAGGAAGAAGATAGTGAAAAGATGTTTTCTGAATTAGAATCCTTAAATAATCCTTAAATAAGTTAAATAAAAATCTCCTGCAAGGTGTTTTGAAACCAACATCATTAACACAAAGAAACTTCCTACTCTTTAATGCAGACACCTGTAAAAGATAACTAACTGAGCTTAGATAAATATTTTGGAATATTAATTCATTGAGTAAGTGTGGGGTCTCTAATTGTATTATTTTAAGAGGAAAGACAAATGTAGGGTGATTATTGTCTCTATGCTGCTTAATGAGACAGAGAATTAGCTCGGCTTCAGCTTTCTCATATCTGTTAAGTCAATGGATTATTAACTCTAATGCAGTAAAGGCATTGTCACATTTTACAACGTAAATGTCTAAGATAATGGTTGGGAAACCCATGAAATAATAATCTGTACATTACAGGTTCATAATAAAAATAGTGACCTGTACGTATATTTAAGGGGATAAAAGGTGGATGATGAATAACAGCATCAGAAGGAGAGAAGAGAGATATGTAAGAGCGATCATTAAAAATGATATAATTCAGAAAGCAGTTCAGGCAGAGCAATAACCCATGTGGTTTCTATGTTCATCACTAGCTAAAATCAGACTAAGTACTACCTAACCTAAGTAAGAGCAGAAACGTGGTACCAGCTATCAGCTAGGATAGGGCAGATGTATGCTTGATTTTACCCATCAGGCTTGCACAGAAGAGAGGTTAGTCTATGCTTGGATTATGGTTTATGTGTACTCAGTGTTTTGTTTTCCAGCTGCACAAGATCAGCTAACTGACATCAGCACTGATGTATGCTGACCAGCTGCAGGATGTTCTCGGTGAAAAATCCTTTTCATCTTTGTACCTCAGGGTCAGATCTTATGTATTTGACTGTGAAGCCTTATTTATTTATTTGTTTATTCTCTTTTTTTTTTTTTTTTTTTTTTTTTTGGTGGGAAAAGGTGGCTGTATTAAAACTTTCAAGGAAAACAATTAGAATGTGTGTTAATAAGATAAAACAAGATTAGACTAGATTATAGTACCAGTTTGTAGTGGTCCTCAAGCAGCAGCAGAAAAAAAAAATGTTCTGACAAGACAAGAGAAAATACTATAAACAAGTATGCAAACTACTTCTTTTATTTTCAGATATCCTAGTATAATGGTAGCCCTCTGTAGTGGGTTTATGTGGCAAAGTTTTGGTAGCAGGGGATTATAGGGGTGGCTTGTATGTGAAGAATAGAGAAGCTGCCCCTTGTTAGGTTAGGGGCCTGCCGCTGGCCAGAGCCGAGCCAATAAGCAATGTTGTTGGCACCTCTGTGAGAGCATATTTAAGAAAGGGAAGACAAAACAAAACAACAACAACAAAAAAACCTGCTGGGCAACAGTAGTTGGGAGAGAGAGAGGAGTGAGAAGCAGCCCTGCAGCCCCCCAGGTCAGTGCAGCAGGAGGGCAGGAGGTGCTCCAGGCACACAGCAGCAGTTCCACTGCGGGCTGTGGAGAGGCCCCTGGTGGAGCAGGCTGTCCCCCTGCAGCCCATGGGTGCCACATGGAGCAGATCTCCACGCTGCAGCCCGTGGAGAAGCCCCCAGTGGAGCAGGTGGATGTGGCCTGGAGGAGGCTGTGGCCCATGGAGAGCCCCCGCAGGAGCAGGCCCCGGGCCGGAGCTACAGCCCGTGGAGAGGAGCCCACGCAGGAGCAGGGGTCTGGGGGGAGCTGCCGCCCGTGGGGGACCCGTGCTGGAGCAATTTGCTCCTGGGGGATGGACCCCGTGGTACGGAGCCGTGTGGGAACAGTTCTTGAAGAGCTGCTGCCTGTGGGCAGCCCCCACAGGCTCAGTTTAGGAAGGACGGCATCCATGGGAGGGACCCCACGGGGAGAGTGGCAGAGAGGGACCGTGAGGGAGCAGCAGAGAAAGCGTTAGGGACTGACTGCAGCCCCCATTGCCTGTTCCCCTGCACCGCCTGGGGGGGAGGAGGTAGAAGAGGGTGGATGAGGAGACGGCGTTTTTGGTTTCTTTCCTTTGTTTCTCACTTCTCTAGCTTGTCAGTAATAGGTAATATATTTTACTGTGTCCCTACTTTGAGTCTGTTTTTCCCTATCACAGTAATTGTTGAGTGATCTCTCTGCCCTTATCTCAACCCTTGAGCCCTTTGCATAGTATTTTCTCCTCCTTTACCTTGAGGAAGGGGAGTGAGAGAGCAGTTCTGGTGGAGCTCAGCTACCCACCCAAGTAAAACCACCACACCCTAAAAGAATTCAGGAACCAAAGATGTTTTTAGCTTATTTTCATGCAGACATCTTGAGCATCCTGTCCTTGTACAAAATCACAGTGGCGATATGCTGCAGTGAGGGATGGAACTCCTTTCCAGGCAGCTGTTAACTAATCTTTGCTTTGATCTTTTTTTTTTTTCCAGAAATTAGATGAAGTGATGGAAGGTCTCACGACAATGAAGTAAAGGGCTGGCTACAGATGCACATTTCTCATATAGACCAATTAGCCAGCAAACAGGGAATGAAGTAAAGTCAGGTTAGCTCATTACATTTTTTTTTGTACTTGGGATCAACAGAGATTATTCATAGATTCCTTGGACTGCTTTTGTGATAAGTTTAGGATAGTTTGTTTTGTAAATACTTGTTTATTGTCAGTCATTTTGTTCTGTGAAAAGTATCTTTAAAAATATTTTTTATTTCTTGAAGGATGCTTGAAAATTTACATAAGCATTGGTCATAAATATAGTTGTTTTATTAAAAATATCTTTATTTAAATCTGCAAATGTCAATGTCAGTAGTGAACTTCAATTAGGTTATACGTGTATAAGTGTCTAAACACTCTAAGATCATAAGCAGCCCAGGCGAGATTTTTAAACCAATATATTTTCATTTTAAATAACATTCTTTTCTTTTGTTAACTCCATTCTTCCCCCCCCCCCCAACATAATTACCACTGTGTAAATTATAATTCCAAATATCCTAGAGAAGGTTAGGAAAATTCATAATGGACTCAGTTTCTCACCACATTCTTTCTGAAACAGAAATATTTTTATACAAGCTTCAGTTTGCTTGTTTGAGCTTACAGGGGGATTCCAAAGTGGATTAATGTTCTCAGAAACTCTTTTATTTTAGATAGACTCTGACACACTATAAATTTAAAGAGTCCACGGCAAGTTTTCCTTTGTTTGTTTATTTATTTATTTATTTATTTATTGGTTGGAAAGGAGCAGACTGATTGGAAGGTCATGCAGATTTTAAAAAAATATATTTAAATATTTTCAAGTTTTATTTTTTTTTCTTCTTTTACAGGACAAGATTTTCTTTTTACTAATCTGAATATGCTAAACGTTCTCAAGACTTTCCCAAGTGGCAAAAATTGATGAGCATAATATAAGCTACAAAGAGCTTATTCCCTTTCTGCAAGGAAGTATACTAAGCAACTGGCAAAAACAGATAAATTTGAAGAATCATATAAACCACCACAACAAAATATTAAAAGTCTCATGAAAAAAAAGATTTGGAAGTATCTTTAGAAATAAGAATTGAAGTATAATGACTGTGGAGATCACTCCTAAAACAAGGTCATCTGTAACTGAATTATTATAATATATATATTTATTTTTCTGTAGATACAGCTGAAGAGAAAGTCACAAGCATTTTATTGTCCCTCTCCAAGGTTATAAAGTTCTCTTTTGCAACAATTTTTTTGTTGACCTCTGAACCTGTTCTACCATGTCAGAAGAAAGACTGTTGTCATTAGTATAAAAGACCACGAAGTATAAGCTCTAGCATGAACCCCGCTTCCTCCCAAACAGCACCATTTTATCCAGCAAACCTCCTTTCTGCATGCATTCTGTAATAGCTGTCTGTGCCAGTAATATAAGCTTTCTCTCCTGCAGAGCCCAAACAGCTAGGAAATACTAAGCTGCAAATTTTGTTCCATCTTCTATATCATCAACAGAGTTGTTTAATAACTTTCAGCTGGATACACCTGTTGAGGGAAATAGGGTGATAGTATCATCCATAGAGGGCTTAATTTGGAATTTAGTGTTGCACAGATGTAGCTGTGAGCTCATTTGGTTTGCAGAACATTTATAACTAGCAATGATATGTGACATTAAAAAAAAAAAAAAAAACAGCACAACAACAACAACAAAAAAAAAAACCAACCAACCCTAAGATGATTCTAAGGAATAGAGAGAGAGCATTTAGAATAGGCAAACAGGCAAAACACACACACAAAAGAACCTCCAAACATAAAACAGCAACAACAACAAAACCCATGACATTTAATTTGTAAACTAAACACATTTGATACAGAAATTCTTGAGTGAAAATAATGTGAAACCCACAATGGGATTTTTCAGGACATGACAATGTTTATATTAAGAAATCAAAATCTACAGACTAAACTGCTGATTAGTTTGTACCAGACCATTTTTTACCACTAGGAAAACAAACTCACTTAAAATTTGCAAGTCTAAATTCATCTTGTGGGATGTCTTGACCAATATATCCAACATGATGAAAATTTGGAACTAATGTTACTTTAATTTTATGAGTGTGGTCACTGCAAACACCTAGAAACATTCATTAAAATGGTTAATCCAAAGCATATTTTCAGGGGAAATTTTGCTTGAAAATTTACTATACACTTTGTACAAAAAATGATTTGTGTCCTGTGAGTAACTACTGCAGAGCCATGGGGTAAAGAAAACTGGGTCTTCTAAAATAATTACAAAGTTATGTTCATTAATTGCCTCAGTGTGTAGGACAGCTCAGTGTGGTCCTGAGCTGTCTTATCTCGGTACAGGTTATAAAATGTGGTCAGAGCATTTGATTTGCATCTGTCTGCATAAGCATTCCCGCAGCTTCATCAAGAAGCTGCACAGGGTTTTGTAGAGTCTGCATTGCAGCTAATTTATGAGTTAAATCTACCAAGCCAAATATTTGCCTTGGAAGTACTCATGAATACAATTGTACGTATTTAGATCAAATTAAATTTTAATAACTTTTCATTTATTCAGGAGGAAAGGCAAGTATTCTGTCACTGTGTTTCATGGGCTTTTTAGGAGATTTTTTTTGAGTAAAATAATGGAAACATTTGTGTGCATATAGAGTAACAGAAACCTTATACTTTTACAATTGTAGGATTTCATGAGTACTAATAGAGCTGTATCACATACAATGTTATCAATGTCATTAAATCCTTCAATCTATGACAGTCCTCCCATGAATTTTGTAGGCATGATACCAATTCTAAAAGTCCAAGTTCATTACAGTTGTGTATAAACTGCAATCAGATTTGCAAATGTCAGAATTGTCAAGGCATTTCATATAGTATGAAGTCCTCTGCTACTTTGGTAAAAGGAGAAAGGTAAAAGATTTTTGATATATGGAAAATATCTCATATCCAAATAATTATAATCATTATTATTTTCCAAATAGTTATTTTCATTATTTATTCAGTATGCCAGCTTTTCATATAAAAGTATGAAGTAATTGCTGTAATTGTCCCCAGATAAAAAAGTTGGCTGAAATATGGAGATTTTCAATGTACTTTTGCTTATCAATTTCCCTGGGGAAATAAAATAAATAAATAAATAGATGATACTTGTAAGGACTTTCCTTGCCTTATTTGATTTTTGTTACTATGATCTTTTTATATATCCTGACCTTTTTATAAAGACTTCCTTCAAACTGCATAGCCAGCATGATGTACTATCACTTCTTGCTTGCAGAGTAAGCATCTGTTTTATGCCCAATAAGAGCTAACTAGATTTGTGCATAAGCACAATCTCTGATCCTTAATTTCAAATACAACAGTGTGAATTTGCTTTCCTACCAGATCTATGATTAAAGTAACCATATGGAAACTACAGAGACATCAGTGGCACTGGCTCTCAGAGTGATATCCAAGCCTTGGGACAATTTTCTTAAAGTCCCAGTTTCTGGAGACGTGTAACTTTTCATAACAATTTTTAAAAATATGCAGAATTCCTATGACCACAGAAACAAATTAAATGAAAATCTTTTGGTTTTAATTCCACAGTTTTAAAGATTTTGCAGGATTTGATGGTCTGACTCATAACTTTTGGATACTGATTTGGCAACATTGATATACTCACAATCCTTTTAGCCAGATGATACAAAAGATTTAGAAGTGCAGTGATTCAGACAAACACTTTTAAAACCACAGTCTATCTGAAGATAGAAACAAAGAAAGATTGGGGCATGAACAGACAGAAACAATAATTCTTCCAGACAAAAAAAACAAATAAATAAAAATGAGGAACTTTATATATTGCCTTGCCTTGCCTATATATACTTAATATATTATTGATAGATGTGCCTTCAGTTTCTGGCTACGTTTCCAGTGTTGAAATTCCATAAATGCCAGTGCTGAGCAACCATCTAAGTTGTAGCAGTGTTCAGACATGAATATATCCCACTCCGTTTAGACATCAGATTGAGGTGTCTCAGTGAAGAGAGTAAGTTCTTTATCTTCCCTCTTTTGGCTAAAGTTAAGAAGTGTCTGCAGAAAACACTCCGGAAAAGCTAAGATTTCATTAGGAAACCAAAGCTGCTGAAATCAGAGCAGACCAGACAGCTGGCTGAGATAGCCATTCCTGCAGACCCTTGTGTGGTACAGGCCTTTGATTCCTGGTCACCCTGAGTGAGTTGCTTGGCTTTCTCTAAAAGGAAGGTGATTAAACCTTTCCACATTAGTCCTGTCATTTGCTATATATAGTCACAATAAAATAGTCAATGAATATTCTACAGTTAGCATTCACCTAGCCCTACTCTGCTGCTAGCAGGAAACCTGTCTGGAAAAAAAAAGTATAAGTGAAATGGCAAGCTGTAAAGAGGAACATTAGTAAATCTCATGTAAAGAAAATATTGTAATAGTGAATCACTGCCAAGAAATTCAGGTAAGTGATTCTCAGCAGATGTAATTTTAATTCCTGATTTTGCATATATATCCAGATGTAATTATAATAGGTCTACAGTGTATGTAACATCAATCATGTACACGTTTTTTAAGATAAGGACATTCTTCTGTAAATATCTGTATAACTTTGGAAGATCCCAATTCTGCACACACTAATAAGTGGAGTGTTTATGACAAGTATAACCCTCCATAACAGTGGTCTAAAATTTATACTACAGTAGCAATGAATCTATGTGAAGTAAAATGGAGCTAATTCAGGGATGTGCTGAAGCACAAACTTAAGCATATATTTATTCAGAAATATGCCTCACAGAGCAATATTTAGGACTAAACTATCTAGATTCTGTTGGCCAATTGTTTTCTGAGAAAGCTTCAATTTCCTTCTCCTTCCCCAGCTATGGATATTATATCTGTAGTAATCACACCCCACTTTTACTCCCTGGCATAGCTTCTGCTTTTATAAAATCAAGTTTGGGAACTATCAGCTTAGATAAGACAATCTCTAAAACCTCTCTAAGCTGTATCTTTTCCATTTCTATTGAACTGCTGTTAAAGAACTGTAATTTGCTGTAGTTTGATACATATATCACAAAATAGTAATTTTGGCCAATGTTGTCTCATGATTTAAGATATCAACAAACAGTCCAGAGTTTCCTAGAATGGATTTTTACTACAAAGCTTGCTCCTGTGATTTTCTTAGTCTTTTTCCCTTTTGTTACTAAAGCTATTTTATTCTGTTTATTATTTTCACAGCATGATGTGAAAATAGCTAGTGAAAATAAAACAATATTATATGTCCAGGCAGTCAGGGAAGTTTTGGTTCATACAGGTAGGGTCTTAGTCTGATGGCTGCCTCAATCTAAGTGCAGGTGTTTTTCAGAATACATTTAGAAATAATACTGTTAAGAACTGAATTGAGAAAATATTGCAGCTAAAGTATTTAGTTGATTTTCTGTTGTTATATTTTCTATGCCACGTATTCTCTTAAACTGTTAGCTGCTTCGGGTGTTTCATGTTGACCCTGATAAAAGATATCATGGATCTTTCTTTGCATAGAATTTTGTATGTATATTGTCAGGGCTATAATGTTGTTGTTATTTTGGTACAGAGATTCTAGCAGTTTTCTGATTTAAGTCTGAATCACAGATAGCTGGGAAGTTTTGAGAAGCATTTGTGTAGTGGAAGACTGAAGTGATTTTAAAATCCTGGGACAGTGTTGTCATCTGTCATGACCAGCCTTAATCTGTGTGATTTAATCCAAGAAGTTTACTTACTGACTGTTGTTGCTCTCACTGTCCCATACTGCTACCCAGCTGAGACTGGAGCCTGGCCAGGCAGTTTTCTTCCTCTGATTTTCTGGCACACGCATTCTGGGATTTCACATCTACCTGGAAAAGCAATGACAAGCATCCTACTTGTAACTCATTTTGCAGAGAAGAAAACAACAACAACAACAACACATAGAATCAAATAATTTAAAATAATTCTTTTTTTTTTTTTTTTTTTTTTTTTTTTTTTCTTATTTGCCATTCACTCTGCTTTAACATAAGTAAATGCCAGAGTCTCTGGGAAGTAGCCTCCATCAGTCTTCTCTGCAGTACAGTAAAAGACAGAAGAGGGAAACCACTAATTACTTCTAGTCATCACTGCAAATAGATGGTTCTCACTGATCTGATGGTCAGAAATCTTCCTCTAATTTTTAACCTAAATTTACTCCTGATTATTCTGCATATTCATTCTTAAAGCAGAAATGCCATTTATATTACATTGACAATTATCACTAATTTAATTATAAAATCTTTTTCTATCTTAGTTTTCATTCAGTGCTCCCAAAGAGCTAAGTTCTCTCAGTCTTCCTCCATAAGCTAGGTTGCACGCTTGCTAATATCTTCCTGGGAATAAAGTTTACGTTGACACCAATCACTGATGTTCACTGCTTAGATTCCTTTGCTCAGGGCTGCTTTACACTGATGTCTGTACAGTGAGTGGCAGCTGAGCAGCTGTGCTAGCACGTTACCCTAGGTTGTGTGCATGAGGCTGTACTGCCTCTTCATGCAAAATGAACTTGGATGTCACTTTCCCATGTTTTCTTTTATTTAAGCACCAGACCCAGCTTGTGTGAAACATGGTAGGTGTGGTGTTTTTGCCCTGCTGGGCATCTAAACACCAAAACTGCTCTCTCATTCCCCCTCCTCAGAAAAAGAGGGAGGAGAAGAAAATATGCTGGAAAGAAAAAAATGGCTCATGGGTTGAGATAAGGATAATTTAAGTAAAGGAAAAAGAAATAAAGAAAAAGAAAACAAACAAAAAAGAAATAACAAAAACAACAACAACCAACCAACCACGGACCACCACCAACAAAACCACACAAGCAGAATTTGCATGGAATCAAAGAGAGAAGAAAAAAAAGTATTCTCTACTTACTATGAACGAGTGATGTTTGGCCGTGTCCTGGGAAGCAGGACCTTAGTATGCCCTGTTTGAGAGGACAGATGTCTTCCTAACAAGAGCCACTCCTCTCCTCCCCCTTTGCCACCTTTTATTGCTGAATGTGACACTATATGGTATGGAATATTCCTTTGGTTTGTTTAGGTCAGCTGCTCTGTTGATGTCCCCTCTCCACTTCTTGCCCACCCCCAGCCTACTAGCTCTGAGGGTGGGGTTGTTGGAAGGAGTGTTGGTGTTGTGCCAGTATTGCTCAGCAATAGACAAAATATTGGTGTGACACCAATACTTTTCTAGCTAAAAATGCAGAGCACAGCACTCTATGGGATGCTGCAGGGAAAGTTAACTCCTTCCCAGCCAGGCCAAGTAGGGTGCCTCTTCAATGTGCTTAAATTTTTCATTCTTGAATGTTGTGTAGGCATAACTTTGCTTGCCCTCATCTACTAAGCAAGATGAAATGCAACTGCCGAGTTATAGGGGAGTGTAATCTCTTTGTTCCAAGCAAAAATTCTCCCATACAGTGAAAATATACTGCATATTCCTCTGTGTTCATTAGACCTTCATGATATTAATACCTAAATCATTTTTCCTATTGCCTTCATTTTTGTTTTCCTAGATGTATTGATTATAAAATGTATTACAAAGTGTCTCTAGGGCCTGTAATATTATATCCATGGTATCTGTATTAGTCTTCCAATAAATAACCATCACAACAAGATAATGGTGTAATTGCATAATTTAGATATATGACAGTACAGACTTTTGTTTGGTTTTGTTTTAATTATGTGTTTATCTTCTCCTTTTTCTTCTCCTTTTCACTGTCTGGTTTTCCAAAGGCAGTATATACTTTATCTTAACCACAAAGAATAAGGATCCATATAACAATAATAATAATAAAAAAAATGCCTGAAATAATGAATTACATAGATTTCCTATATTCCTGAAATGTATGAGAAAAATGTTCTATACATACAATTTAAAAAGCTCCATCTATTTTTTTCAGCATGAAATTAAACATGACTCATGGTTCTGTAATGGTTTCAGTTAACTGAGCTTTGCCAGTAGAACATGTGATACTCAGAACTCTCATTGCACTTGAGCAAAACAATGAAGCAATCAGAATATCCTCAGAGGGACATTCATGGCTCCACATTTTTTTAAAAACTTTGCAAGAATTAAGTGTAAGTAAACAAGAATATTCAGAATTTTGACTTTTAGAGTTCAAACTGTTTTTAATGATGATTTCAAATAAAACTTAATTTGAAGGTGAAATTTCATCCAACTTTTGTTATTCATATTTTGGACTCCATTTGTGAAATTCTGCTTTCAAAAAAAAAAAAAAAAGTTTACGACTAAATTATTTTTTATTCCCTTCTCTAAACAGATTATATTCTAATATGTTCAAGCCTTTGAGGTTTCCCAGCTGTGTCCCTTTCTTTCTTACACAGACTAAAAAAAAAGTTACGTTTATGTATATATATATATATATATTTAGCAAATGAGAGAATCTGACATTTCATGTTTAAATAAAGTTTTTGTGTATTACAAAGATCACTAGACAAACATTACTGTTTTCTGAGAATTACTGAAAATCATCTGAAGGACAACACAGTCATTGGTGATAGCCAACATGGGTTCACAAGGGGAAGGCCATGTCTAATAAACTTAATTTCCTTCTACGACAAGATCACCCAGCTAGTTGACCAAAGGAAGTCAACGTAATCTTTCTGGATTTCAGTGAAGCTTTTAATACTGTCTCTCACAGTATCCCTCTGGACAAAATGACCAGAATACAATTAGATAAAAGCATAATAAGATGGGTGAACAATTGTTTGGGCCCAGAGAGTTCTTGTAAATGGGTGTACAACAGGATGGTGTCTAGTGGAGTTCCCCAGGGCTCCATTTTAGGGCCAGTCCTCTTTGATGTTGTCATAAACAATTCAGATTTAGGACTTGAAGGTTTTTTGAGCAAGTCAATACCAAATTGGGTGGAGCTGTTGACTTTGTCAAGGGTGGTGAGGCCTTGCAGAGAGATTTAAACAGTTCAGAGAGTTGGGCTCTCCAACAAAACAAAATGGAGTTTAACAAGTGCTGGATTCTGCACCTGGAAAGGGGCAACCCTGGCTATACGTACAGACCAGGGGACAAGATGCTGGAGAGCAGCCCCACAGAAAGGTATCTGGGGGGGTTTTGTTGACAGCAAGATGAACATGAGCCAGCAATGTGCGCTGGCAGCCAGGAGGGCCAGCCATATCCTGGGATGTATCAAGGATGGCATTGTTAGCTGGTTGAGAGAATTGATGGTCCTGCTCATCTCTGTGCTGGTGCAGCCTCACCTCAAGTACTGTGTGCAGTTTTGGGCACCACAGTATAAGAAAGATATAAAACTGTTAGTGTCTAAAGGAGAGTGACCAAAATGGTGAAGGGTCTGGAGGGGAAGATGTATGAAGAGCTGCTGAAGTCACTTGGATTGTTTAGCCTGGAGAAGACTGAGGGAAGAGCTCATTGTAGTCTACAGCTTCCTCACAAGGGGGAGTGGAGGGGGCAAGTGCTGATCTCTTCTCTGGTGACCAGTGATAGGACCCAAGGGAGATTGGTTTGAAGCTGCTACAGGCGAGGTTCATACTGGCTATCTGAAAAAGGTTTCTCACCAAGAGGGTGATCAAACACTGGAACAGGTTCCCCAGTGGAGTGGTCATGGCACTGAGCCTGCTAGAGTTCAAGAAGTGTTTGGACAACACTCTCAGACACATGGTCTGATTTTTTGGGTGGTTCCATTGGGAACAATGATTTCTGCGGGTCCCTTTGAAGTCAGAATATTCTATGATTCTTCTGTTTATAAAGCTGAAAATTGCACTAACATGCTTGAAAAATTATGAAATTCAGAGGAAATCTTTGTGTAATTCTCCATCAGTAAAAGCAGTGATAAAAATATATGAAGTAAGAAGGTGACAATTTAATTTTTAAATGTCTCATTTCCAGTATTGTGTGACTTACACAAATAGGATAATAGTATTGCAACTTTCACTTCTGTAAGAACTGCTATTTGACTAATGGTATCCAAAATGAAGCACAGTGCCGAGTGGCAATGTTTTTCAGTCACCTTTTGCAGTTACTGAACAAAATTCATGATTTTAAACTCAACAACACATCTTTAAAGAGGAGAAAAAATAAATGTTTAATTCTTTTTTAATTATTTTAGTACTAGTGCACAACCCATCAGATTGTGCAGCATCTGTGTCTCTATGAATGAACGTATAATCTCTTCAGTGAATAAAGGTTTCCATCTGCTACTGGTTCTTAATCAAGAATTATTATTATTATTATTAACAAATAGTCAAGTGCTTTATTTTTAACATATTCTTGATAAGGTATTACATTCTACTGCAACTCCATCTTTAAAATTTAATTTTTAAACATTTCTTTTTATTCCAAAATGTTATTTGAGTTTCTAAGACTGTTTAATTTTTTATTACCACTAAACTCACTTCAAGGATATAGAGAAAATGAATTCTTGCTAAAATGTCTAAGTAACATTTTTGATTTTTTTTCATTATCATTCTGTCTTGGCAGCTAACCATTATGAGGTAGAAATTAATTTTATGTTCTCTTTTGTTATGCAAACCAGTCCAACAAACTGAAAAAGGCTGTGAAAAATCTTGAAAACTGTAACTGAATGTGAAACCATGTAGAAAGCAGTTTTCACTTTTTAAATTGCAACTTGTTTTTCTCAGGCCTTATATTTGGTGTAGAATAGCACTTACTGTGCTAGAAAAAACTGGTTAAGTGCTGAAAAGCCTTCTGGTGAGTGCACTCAGAGGGCACATTACACACTTCTCTCAGGAAATCATCCCTGAAAACATTTGCCAGGTCTTTCCACTGCCCAGCTTTCCCCTGCAATAAGCTGTTGAGTCTCTTGCACTCCTAGTGAAGTTAATGTGCAGGATGCATACTATACATGAGGATGTACAGATCCAAGAAACGGGACCAAGAATTCATCACAGGGATGGTTAGGTCATGGTGACAGAGAATGAAGGACAATGAAGGCTGAGATTTCACCCAATCAGACAGGTACTTCAGATCAATCCATATTCTTAATTCAGAATTACTGGATGAAAGTGAGGGGAGAGACTTTCAGACTCTGTAAACTTCCACCTAATAGTATATCTACAGAAATAGCCTCTGGGGATGCTTCCTGTATGACACATTTCTGTAGGATATTTCTGTAGTCTGAGTTTTCCCTGATCCAAGAGTCAGGTCAATACCTGGAACAAGAACAGGTAAATAAATGTGTACAAATCAGGTAAGTGTAATCAAGACATGTTGTTCCATAAACATAGCTTTTTGGAGATTAATACTGTCCATGATTTACTGTCTTTCATGAGAGCAGCTTCAAAAGTTCAGAGTAGCAGTTCTGATTTTCCTAATTTGCCTAAGCTTTGTCAGTTACTTAAAAGATGTAAAATTGACGTGGTATCTGGAAGAGACATTACTTCAGTGATGGATATTAGGGTCTGCAATTAATGGGACCTTAGGTGAACAATCAAGTTTTCCCATTTGACACTAAGTCTCTGATAAAATTAAAAGCAAGGTTAGGCTATAGTGCTGAAAACAAACAAACAAACAAACAAACAAAAACCAACACAGTATTCTTTGGCCCTGAGGCCAAGTGACAGCAACTAAACACTTTTTACTACATCCAACTAAACACTTTTACACTTTCTATGGAAGAACTGGGGCTGCATTCACACTGTCCTATTGGGAACAGTGTCTTAAATAGCAATGCTGAAAATCTAAACCAGGACAACAGGTGTGCTATAAATTAGTAGTACGTCATATCATTGATGTCATTGCTAAGGGCAGTGCTTTGTTTTAATTTTTTTCCATTAGTGTAGCCTATGAGAACATTGACTCCACTGTCAATGCATGATAATGTTACAGCTAACTCTGTGCTTGATTGAGATAATCTCTAAGTCAGTGCTTTTTTTTTTTGGTTTTTTTTTTTTTTTTGTTTTCCCATTTCATTTTCTACAAAGGCCATAAGGCCATTAGATCATCTAGTCTGACCTCCTGTAAATCACACAATTTTATTTCACCTGACTGTCCCTGTATCAAACTCCATTAGCTCTCATTTAGCTAAAGTAAATCTTTTCTCAAGGTATTCAGTCTTGATCTGAAGATATTACTTCCCTTGATATTTTCAGTTAGTGGAATTTTTTTTTTTTTTTTCCATATTAAGAAGTCGTGTTTTACTTCTTATTTAAATATATCATCATTCAATTTCTAGCCACTTTAGTTCACTATATTAAAAATTCCTTTAGCATAAGGTAGTTTATTTTCATTAATTAGTTATGCATTGCAACTAAATAGTCATCAATCTAATAATTATGTATTTACATACATATGAATACACATATTGCACTATTGCATGTATTTCATAGAATCATAGAATATCTGAGTTGGAAGGGACCCACAAAGATCACTGAGTCCTACTCCTGGATCCCCGAAGGACCACCCCCCCCAAAAAAAAAAAAAAATCAAATCAGACCATGTGTCTGAGAGTGTTGTCCAAACACTTCTTGAACTCCAGCAGGCTTTGTGCCATAATCACTGCCCTGGGGAGCCTGTTCCACTGCCTGATCACCCTCTTGTTGAAGAATCTTTTCCTTATGAACCTCCCCTGTAGCAGCTTCAAACCATTCCCTCAGGTCCTATCACTGGTCACCAGAGAAAAGAGCTCAGATCCTGCCTCTCTGCTCTACTTTGTGAGGAAGTTGTAGACTGTACTTGTATTTCTATATATGGCTTGAATAAACATTATACAAAGTATATAATACAGCGCATGCAACATCCTACTGTTGGTCTTGGTATTGTTTTGTTGCAGATCTATTATGCTTCCCTGTATACACATATTTCCCAAAGAATTATTTTAGCACATACTGCTGACAGTAAAACTGACTCCTACATTAGAGCTTAGAGTGAGGTAGGCTTGTACTTTTTTCTCCTTATTATTTTGCATTAATATTTTTCTAAGCATATTTTGTGAGCATGATCCTGTTGATAATAAAAAGTAACCAGATTATAGAGGATGGTTATCATTTTCTCTTACTCATTTATCATTTAAGCATTTCTTCTTATCTATGTACTTTATTGGCTGTGATTTCATGTTTGTCTCAGTGTTATTAATGCAGATGTTGAATTCAACTCATAACATAGTTAATCCCTGAAGAACCTACATGGAAACCCTCATATAATGATGATTTACCACTGACCTTTTCTCTTATGCCAGTTAATTCATTTATGCCTTATTAAGATTGCACAGTGTACGATTTTAAACAGAATGCCACAGAAGTTCAAAAAACATACAAAAGTTTATGTCACTTCTAGACTACTTTTATTAGTCACCTTTACTGAAAAAAACTGTAATCTCATCAAAGAATTAAATCAATTTTCTTTGATAACATCTCTGCTCTTTAAAATCCCACTCATAAGCATTAATAAATTTCTTGTTTGACAGTCCTATCTTTACAAATATTCCTTTATTCTTTCTTTTTTTTATTTTCTTTTTTTTTTTCACTGTATGTAAAAAATCATTTTTTTCTTTTTCTTTTTTTTTCTTTTTCTTTTTCTTTTTTTTTTTTTTTTCCTCCAGAGTCTTTATTTTCTCTAACAGACTTTCTATACTTCTTTCCCTTGAATTTCTCTAAGTAACTATACTATTAGTTTTTATTTGTATTTTCTGCTTTTATCAACCTAGAAGAATATCTATTGAAAACTGTCCTTTATCAAAGAATATTGGAGGAAACTCTTATTATATTAAATTCTTATAATATTATGGATGCCTCTCAAAGAACTCCATCTTTTCTTCTCTCAAATGCAGAATAATTTTCTGATTGAGAATTGCAGTCTATCTGCAAAATTATTTTTTTTTCCACTTTTATCTTTTAGCTTTGTGAAATCACTAAAAGACAAGCAAAAGATAAAAAATTAAAAGAAAAAAAAAAACAGGTCAGAGATGGAGAAGGAGCAGTGAGGTGGTCTTTGGAAAAGCACAGGGAAAGGAAGGAACAGATTCAGTGCCCCCTTGTCAGTGGAGCTGTGAGTGGTCTTGGCCAGGTTGGTAGGATGCTATCAAGTTGGTATGTTGCTGACAGTTGAGTTTTCTAGAAGAGAAGATCACTTAGGTTGCTAGCCTGGGATAGACAAAGCGCCATTTTCCCTTTCACAAAATGGAACTTTTCTAGAAAAAAAGAAACACTACTCCACTTAAATACATTCACTTGACAGTAAAATATTTTGGCTTTTCATTGGAAAGGATTTCTATTTCAGAGTCAGCCAATGTTCTATATAAAAACCAAATGTGAATGTGTAAATCTCTATTTGTTACTTTGAGGTAAGATTAGGTCCTATGAAAAAAATGAATAAATATTCCCCAAGCTTTGTTATCCCTTCTGCAGATCAGTTCTATTTCTGACCAATATGAGCTGTAACTTTAATTTCAGCTTATACAGCTCCTCACTTAAGCTATTACATTTTCCAGTACTTCAGGAACCTGGCAACTAGAATGCAAACTAAAATTTCAACAGAATTTTATGATTTATGCTAAGATTTTTTTTTCCTCTGAAATGATTTGTTGCTCAAAAAAAATTTCTAATACCTTGGGGTGGTGGTGGGGTAACAACAACAACAACAACAAATTTAAAATAAAATTACATTTCTGAGACAAAATAGGATACTGTAGGTTTTATTTCTGAATGGTATTACAGAAAAAAGATGGAATGATGAAATATTTTTTCTTCACCTTTAATGGGCCAATTAATGGTAAGACACATGATGAAAATATGAATAATATTTTCCCAGAATACCTTTCCCTCTGATGTACAATGATCTATTTTCCTTTAACAAGCATTAGGTTGGCTTTACAGGGAAAATTCAAAGAATTGAGAATAAGGTTTAAGTTACTGTTCAACAAATTGTATTTAGATTTAGCAATTTAATTTTCAAGCCCCATTTATTCCAGTGCTAAAAAATTGGTTTTACAATTAAAAAAAAAAAAAAAATCAATATGTAAGATGATTTTTCTTCCATATATTTTCTCCTTCAAAACATTGCAGTTAACAGCTCAAAGACAAAAACAGAACTGAAAGAATTATAGAAATAATGTGACAGTAAATTTTAAATGATCTCTTGGTTCATATGAAAACAGGGCACTATACAAATATGTTATTGAAATTAATTTAAAACAGAGAAAAGCAGAACAGTATGTTATACAACAGCTAAAAACTTTCAGAGTACCTGTGGAAGTAGTTACATTCTCTGTCTAGGTCAAAAATGTCTTGACGTATGACATTGGCTATCATTTACATATATATCTTCTTAGCCCAAAGTCGGTATGACTTCAATAGCATGTCAGAGTTGGTTTTAATTCCCTAATAACATCAGACTCTAATGATGATTTGTCCCTGGTCCTGTGAATGGTTAGCCACACAACAAGGCGTAACATTAGAAGAGGAAAATGAATGATGGTATTTCCA
This sequence comes from Heteronetta atricapilla, assembly GCA_011075105.1. Lineage (NCBI taxonomy): Eukaryota > Metazoa > Chordata > Aves > Anseriformes > Anatidae > Heteronetta > Heteronetta atricapilla. The sequence continues at coordinate 34,000,523 of CM021731.1, forward strand.
TTAGGACATGAATAAATCTAGTCTTCCACATTTAGGCACTTGACTTGTATTAAGACATAATGTTTTGAACTTGTGTGTTCTTTGCTGTGTGTGAGTCAAGAGTATCAGACTTTGCTGGCAGCTCTGGTACCTACCTCCTTGTAAACTTTACAGAACTTAATGTCTGTGTTTTCAGATGAGAATTCTTACAGAATTCCTAGAGAATTTCTAACTAGTTCTGCCACTGAAAGGGCTTCAGCTGCTCCTTACACAGTCCAACAGTTCCAGCTTTCATTTGAAGTGTCCAAGAAATAGGATTAAGGTAAAATATTCCTTTCCAGCTGCCATACTTTGGCATTCAGGTCCTGAATAGAGGAATAAAGATGAGCATGTATGATGAGCACTGATAGGATGTTTGATTCTTTTTTTTTTTTTTTTTTTTACTCTCAGCTCTGAAGAGAAGAAATTCACAACTAGTAAAAAAAAGACAACATTCCAAGTGTTCAGTGAGTTTTGTGGTGTTCATGACACTCCTACAGTGCAAATGATAGGCAGCCAGGGCAGAAATTCAGCTTGCCTTGTAGACTGTCTAGATCTGCTTGAGTACTTGATCTGTGCAAAGAGAATATTAATATATATAAAATATAAATGAGCATTCTTCTCCTTTTTTTTTTTCCCAAAGAAACATTAGGCAATTTAAAAAATAAAGAAGACAGTTCTTCAAGAAAGCCACAATGGTAATGGGAAACAAGAAAAGAATCAATGTAGGGCTCTCAGAGATGCTGATGCACATTGTATTACATACCGCCACCTCTCGGATGCAAAGGCACCTCTTTACAAGCAGGCAGCTCTCAGGTGGTAACCAGACTCTTACAATGAGATCACTGAGATTCAGCTTTCACTTAAGTTCTCCCTTCTGTGTGCTGATACCGGTGAAGATTTTGTTTTTGTTTTTATCTGTGCAGTGCATAAAGGATCATTGTAACTTTTCAAGATTTATCTAAACGGAATCATAGTTACATACATTCTGTCCTTACCTAACCTAAGTGAAATCCTCAAATAATATACATAGTTTCCATCAGACTAGGATATGCTTTTCAACTTAAACAAATCACCCTCTCCCTTTTTGGTTGGTCTGCAATAAAAATATGTTTTAAATTCTTAGAATAATATTTTACAGTAACATATCTAATCTTTGCTTCTAAATGATGTGCATCTTTCTTTCCTTTCACATAAATTGTAATGTTGATAAACATGTAAAATCCATATACAAAATAAAAATGTTTTCTCTCTTCCACTGCTGACTTTCTTTTGTTCTGTGCTTCCAGCTTTAGGTGCATTAGTGCTGCCCACTAGTGGACCCCTGAAATCTCTGTCAGCAAATTACAGAGCAGATGTTGGTTATTAATCACACTTATTTAGCTGGGTGATTTTAAGTAAATATAACCCTGGTGTTTTTGAATGTTCAATTAGTTCATTACTGGATTCAATTGTTTTTCCTTTAAATTATTTTCAAAGTGAAGAAAAAAAAAGAGAAAGAGAACTCTACTGTGCTAGCTCCAAAGTTAAATGCTACATGTGTGTATACATTTCCAGAAAATGTCAAAGTAGGCTTGGCTATAAGAACTTCCCTGAGAGAAGAAGCTGACTTGTGGAATATGTACTCTGCAAAAATAAGAACTCACCCATTTAAGCTACAATATTATATCACTTTCTGGAGTGCAGAAAAATTACACACAGGAATAAATTAGAGGAGAAAATTCTGAAAGACTCATTTTAATCTATTGCAACATGGATCAAACATTGAGCATACCAGTAATGACACAGAATTCTTGCATACTTATATATAGATATGTGCTAAATTGAGCCTTTAACTTTACAATTCTTATGTTTATTTGGATCAGCTTTTTCACAGCTATCATTCCTTATCATTTTGGTACAGAATATAGCTTTTTGGTTTTGTCTCACACTTTAAAGTAGGAATGGTGAAGTCTTCTGAAATATCATTGAAGTGGTAAGTAATATTTCTCCTACTGAAACTGGGTACAGAGAAGACTATTTGGTTAGGATAGGATACACAACTGTACAACTACAAATAAGGTTTTGTTGTTGTTGTTGCTGTTGTTTTTTTAGAATCAGTTTCTTCAAATTGTTTTGATAGGAGTATAGACCCTTTGGCAACAGAGTGTTGTCATATTTCATAAACACTTGTGAGTTTTAGCTTAGTCTATATGAAATTTGCTTTCTTTTTATTGTAATGTCTTACTGACATGAAGATGAGCATGTCAAACTTACTGACATGAAGATGAGCATGTCAAACTTACTGATATGAAGGTGAGCTTTCAATCAGGTCACCATGTCCTGTTCCTCTCCGTGATGTACACTCATAATTCCTGTTGATATCATTGAGAGGAGGTTGAGTTTTTGTAGGCTTGGCAAATGTCTTCTATTATGTCTTTCCAGCCTTTCATATTTATTAAGAAACACTGCTTCTAAAAAGGCAAGTAAAAATTATTATCAAATAGAAGTCTCAAGGCATATGATGCTAATTTAATAAAGACTATACAATATAGTAAAGGTGCTCATTTGGGAAGTGTCATAAATAACTCCACCAGCCTCAACAATGCAATCCTTAGCAACCTCTAATAGGTTTCTTGCAGGGATACTATTTTGTGACTCAACAAGGATTTAGTGTATCAAGATATATTGCCTAAATTAGTTAGCACATTAAAAAATAATGTTAGGACAATTTCATGCAATTATACTTTTAACTGGGGAACTGATCATTTATTGTTTGCATGATGCTGTTGTCTATTGCCTGTGCAACTTCTTTCTGACTGGTAGAGAAATCAATTAACCATCCCCTATGAACAAGCAACAAAAACTGTGATAACTTGAGTGGTATGGACAAAGTGGCCCAGCATTAACAGACACATTCTTGGCTTCCTCAGCACTTGCAATACCTCTCTTTTGCCTGCACTGACCATCTCCATTTCATCCTTCTGTCTGCCACACTACCTGGTTACAGCATGAGCAACATATGTACACCTTTTTCAAGCTTTCCTCTGGAACAGCTACTACAAAGCTACTACAATGCCTCCCCATGTGTTTCTTAAGACAAAGATGCGATGGAAGACTGACACCTCAAATGGCACTCAACCTTTTTTTGTTACTACTTTGGATGGGAGTATAGGAATTGGGAAGGTGATACGGGGTGGTAGTCATCTCCTGATGCAAGGAGCCAGTCAGCAGCAGCCTCTGGCAACTTTAAGGAGCAGCAAGGAACATCTCTTTTTGGACTATCCGTGATAATGCAGATGACATTGTCCAGCTTTGCTGTTTGAAAATATTCTTTGTCTTCTTTGTTTTTGATCTTTAAGGCAAGACTTCTGTCAATATGCTTTTTACATGACATAAAGCATACTGAGACATTTTCAGAAATAATCATAGAGGATCACTTCTGAGTAACTTCTCAAAGGGTGCTTCAAATACATAGCCTAAGTAGATGTAAAAATTAAGTCAAATTTTTTATGACAGATTCTCAACCTTCATTGCTCCTTCCATGAGTTATTTCATTTATACATTTGAGAATGAGTCTGTGTGAAAAGTTTAATTCTATAAAATAAACCAGGGGCAGCCAAAAAGCATTGAATGACAAGTTCAGGTTGCTTAACAGAATATCACTTTTTTTTTTTTTTTTTTCAATATTTTGCCATCCAAGGGAAAAAAAGTGATTTTACTGAAACATCATTTAAAATCCCACTCATGGGAGGGGAGAGAAGAAGACTTCATTAGGCTAAAGTATATATGACATTGTGTAATAAAGCATTTGTAAGCTCCAGTTACTACACGGATGATCTGGACCTACTGAAATCACATCATTCCCATCTGCTGGGCTAGCCAAGTGTTTACAGAGAGCATGGACAAAGACAGGTTTCCATTATGACATTCCGAACAGTATTATGCAGTGCAAAGTAGTACAAAAAGTTTGAGCAGCAGTCAAAGAGCAGCAAAACAAATTAAGTATATCCTATTTGTTCATGTTTATAGTGCTTGTGATATTAATAATAATAAGCTAAATGTTAGTGTATTTCTGTTTTGAGGAAAAACATCATAAAACATGTTAAGCTGACATAAATTTATATTTATCTATTTAATTGTATCAGAAAAGTTTTTGTTTGAAAGTTTGTTTTCTTAACTCTTGCAGTGAAGAGTGTATTAAGCAGTATGGGGTAGGTTGTGCCTGATTAATTTTATGGATTGCATTAAGCAAGGCTTGGTTTATTTGCTGAACTCTATATTGTAATAAAACTTTCACTACTTGTTTGATGACAAGGGATGTCATTTTATTACCTTGTGTAGATTGCTGACTAGGGTTCTTCAGTATTTCAGTAAAACCTTTTGGAAAAGATGGATTCCTCCAGGGAGATGCTTAAATGAACACAAGACCTAACTGAAGTCACAAATGTATTTAAATGGAAACTTCTGAGCATTTTCTTCAGATGTGCTGCCTATTAAGAGCAAGGGAACCTGTTGAGTTTTGTTTTACACTTTCAAAATGATCTGCAAAACTGTAGTGCAAAAATCCTCCTTATCAAGGAACTGCAAAGAAAGAGATACCTACTTTTAAATTTGCCTTCTGTTTTCTATTTCCCTCCTGTTTCCCTTGTATGCAAAGGGATTGATTAGGACTGGCTAAGTTACCATGTGTGAAAATTGATTTGAAATTGGTGAGTGAGATGCTGAAAAGCTTTTACATAGAATTGAATGAAACAGGAAGTTCCAGAGCATAAATCCTCAAACTTTTTAGACAAAAAAAGAAAAAAATGAGTCAAACACTCGAAATTCTTCTCTTTATGTAGTGGGCCAGGAGAGCACAATGACTAAAATAAATATATACACCAAACTTTTGGAAGCTTAATTTGGGGTTAGTATACTCCACTGTTTGATCCAATGTATTTTTATAATGTATTTTAGACCTTTCATAAGCACATGGTATTTTTTCTTGTTTACTGGAATGGTCCCATCTCATGCCATATTCTTTTATTTGTGTGTTGATCTGCAAAAAATCAGGTAATAGTTGCCTTCAATGAAAACCCAACATAGTTGCTTGCTCTGATCAAGTCTTTGACTTAACAGTTCTGGAAACAAGACAAGCTGAAGAAGTATGTATCTTATTTTCCCATTCTATTCTGGGAAATCTACAAGGATCAAGCCATGTGTCTTGAACTAAACCCAAAACATAAACTCAAGTGCATTATGAACCCTCATTTGCTCTGTTTTGGCAAGACTGAGTTTACTTCTGGTATCAGTTTGGCAATCCTGTACCAGACTGGTAATCCAATCTGTACAACACAGACAAGCCTCCCAGTTTCTCTCTTTGATCTAAATTAAAATGTGTTCTCATGCCCTTTCACTGTTATAATAGCTTCGGTGATATGTACAAGGATTCTCTGTGATCGTGGTGTCTGTTCTTCCTCCCCACCTCACAACACACACCATCTGTATGGTTTTGGAACTGGTCAAGTCAGTGCTTTGCCATCTTGAAACATTTCTCCTTGCTGCCTACTCTCACTTCCCCAGAGAAGTGGATAATGCCCAGATTTTGTTGCAGGAGGGTTGATTTGGACATATTTTGATGTCTGCAACTAACTACATCCAAGAAATCTGTAATCTTTTTGTATTCTGGCAGATTAGAGTACAGTCTGCTGCTAGCTGGCACGAGTGGGTAAGAGTGGAGTGCAGGTCTTTCCTTAAATACTCCATCCAGGAGAAACTTTTGAGTAACCTTTAAACTTTTTTTTTTTTTTTTTTTTTTTTTTCCTTCTGCTTCAAATCAACTATTTTGATTTATCTTTGCTTTTGTTTAAATTGAAGGTGGTCACAGAAGAAGACATGGGTTGACAGCTTCTTCCAGTGACCCCAGAACTACAACTCTTTTGTCACATAAGTGGTTTGGAAAAAAACAAAGACACAAAGCTTGATGCTTTGGACTGAGCTTTGCTCTCTCTCTCTGTCTCTCCCTGTTTGTGTGTCTATGCGTATATATGTATGAGTTACAAGTTCTGTTAGGCAGAGAACAAAAAAGATGATTTCAGCATCTCCATACTTAAGAGTTCACAGGAAATGATGCCAAGTGATTGGTACTATAAAAGCCTAAAATTGTCTATTGTGCTGAAAACCTTATGGCATCTCAGTGAATGCAGGCCACTATGGAGATTATGCTAGTGGAAAGGAGGTTTTCTGGGTGTATGTGTGATAGGCATAGGCTTGGAGATAAATTTCTGTATACAGAAATAAAGTGGTGTGAAATTAGTTCTACAATGAGGACAGAGAGGTAAAATTCTCAGAGACCTTTGTTACTGCTTCACCCAATGTTCATGCGAGGAAGAAAAGATAACAAAGTCTAAGCTGAAGTCATCTTTTCTCTCTGTGTTTTAAGGGGAGTGAAAGGAATGCAGATCAAGATATCTTTTCTGCAGGGAATGCCACCAAGGTCAAACTGGATAAAATTATTTATGGAATTGCTAGTAACCCTGTGTGATTAGGATTTACCCTTCTCTTTTTTTTTTTCTTGTGTTTTATTGTTGTTCTTATTGTTGTTGTTCTTCTTCCTCATTTTTCCCCTCTATATCTCCCTCTCCTTCTCCCTCTCCCTTTCCTTCACCTTGTGTTTTTTTCAATTTATCTTCCCACACTTATAGTTAGACCAAAACCAAAACACTAAGGGTACCTGTACCAGGAAAACACAGGGTGTATACTGACAAAAAAATTGAACATCTCCCCTTCAGATACCATGATTTATTAGAGCTGAAACTAAAACAACGTAGCTGCAGTTTTTGTAGCTTTTTACTGTTGGATATTTTTACGGAATCTTTTTTTCTTATTTACCTTGAGAAGCAGGCCATCAGACCCAGTCAGCATGGGTTTATGAAGGGCAGGTCCTGCTTGACGAACCTGATCTCCTTCTATGACAAGGTGACACGCTTAGTGGATGAGGGAAAGGCTGTGGATGTGGTCTACCTTGACTTCAGTAAGGCTTTAGACACGGTTCCCCACAGCATTCTCCTCAGGAAACTGGCTGCTCATGGCTTGGACTGGCATACGCTTCATTCGGTTAAGAGCTGGCTGTATGGCTGGGCCCAGAGAGCTGTGGTGAATGGAGACAAATCCAGTTGGAGGCTGGTCACTAGTGGAGTCTGCCAGGGCTCGGTACTAGGGCCAGTCCTCTTTAACATCTTCATCGATGATCTGGATGAGGGGATCGAGTGCACCCTCAGTAAGCTTACACCAAGTTAGGTGGGTGTGTCGATCTGCTCGAGGGTAGGAAGGCTCTGCAGGAGGATCTGGATAGGCTGCACCGATGGGCTGAGGTCAACTACATGAAGTTCAACAAGGCCAAGTGCCGGGTCCTCCACCTGGGGCACAACAACCCCAAGCAGAGCTACAGACTGGGAGAGGAATGGTTGGAAAGCTGCCTGACAGAGAAGGACCTGGGAGTATTGGTTGATAGTCAGCTGAATATGAGCCAGCAGTGTGCTCAGGTGGCCAAGAAGGCCAACGGCATCCTGGCTTGTATCAGAAACAGCGTGGCCAGCAGGTCCAGGGAAGTGATTGTCCCCCTCTACTCGGCTCTGGTGAGACCACACCTCCAGTACTGTGTTCAGTTTTGGGCCCCTCACTACAACAAGGACAGTTAGGTGCTTGAGCGAGTCCAGAGAAGGGCTACGAAGCTGGTGAAGGGTCTGGAGAACAAGTCTTATGAGGAGTGGCTGAGGGAGCTGGGACTATTTAGCCTGGAGAAGAGGAGGCTCAGGGGTGACCTTATCGCTCTCTACAGGTACCTTAAAGGAGGCTGTAGCGAGGTGGCGGTTGGTCTGTTCTCCCACGTGCCTGGTGACAGGACGAGGGCGAGTGGGCTAAAATAGCTCCATTGGAGGTTTAGGTTGGATATTAGGAAAAACTTCTTTACGGAAAGGGTTGTTAGTCACTGGAATAGGCTGCCCAGGGAAGTGGTGGAGTCACTATCCCTGGAGGTCTTTAAAAGACGTCTAGATGCAGAGCTTAGGGATATGGTTTAGTGGAGGACTTGTTAGCATCAGGTCAGAGGTTGGACTTGGTGATCTTAGAGGTCTCTTGCAACCTAGACTATTCTGTGATTCTGTGATATATGGTAGTTAATGTTCTGGGTTTTAAACTTTTGGCCTGATTGAAAGATAAGCGTTGCTAGAAATATTAATATGTACTGATAAATCAGATGTTGTTGATATATATATATATATATTTAATTAGCCATCTCCTAAGTTGTTGTACCTAGCATTATTTCCTACTTTGAGGAGCTATGCTCAGATAGGAACACAGTATTGGTTTTCTCCAACTAAGAGTGCTGTGAAGGAGTACTTAATTTCAGGCACTGTGGTAGTAGAACAGGCAGCCTCAGAGGATATAAGGCTTTTTACAGGGTTTACTCTGGCTAGGTACCCTTCAGCCCAGTGCCCAGGGCTTGGTTTTCATCCCTGTACTTGCAGGACTTAAAGTTTTTAGATAATTAAATTGACTATTCAGAACCAAGACCTTGGAAATCCTAACTGTTAACAGGGCATTTGGTGTCCAGCTGAAGTGATATGTTTGTCTAAACATAGTTCTTCAACGCTGTTTTAGATATCCTAAGTTTTCCTGTGGGGCTGGCAGATAAAACACAGGATATACAGGAAACCCATGTTTTCTGGTAGAATAGCTGCAGAACAGAAGCAATTTCATACAGCATACAAAATGACACAAAAGTACTGAGCCTGAGCAGCTGCACTGAACTTCTTGTCAGCAGAGCAAGTGGAGTTGAGACAGAAAGACAGCTGATCAGCTCACTGAAGTACAGTTTGGATGCCTAAATGTTAGTACCATTGGAGATGCCGTACTGTACCTCAGACATCTGCATGGGGTTTGTAGATATGGAAGGACCATTTGGAAGACCTGTGCATTTCTGAAGTAGCCTCTGGAGTCCAAGAGGAATACAGCAGCACATTTGAGATAACACTGGAATTCCAGAGAATTCTCAAGTTGCTTATTTCACAGTAAACTCAGTCACTCCCTAAATTCACTTAAATTCTCCTAAGTCTAAACACTCCAACTTTGTCTCAATCTGGATGTGTCACCTGCTTCTCTTGGTTTTAGTACTGCTCTTCCTGCTATGTTCATGGCCATCATGGCAATGAAATCAGGGAATGTACAAAGTCCTGGACAGGTTTCCAAAGTCTGTGCAGGCTGAAATTATTCATATCTGTTGATATCACACATATGATTATTTATTTGACACATGCCTAGAAGCTCTAATTGTATTTCCCAGAATTATTTCCATGGTGTTGTTCTGAGCTCAAGAAGGTTAAAGTAATGCTTATATCAAGGAGTCCTGAGTCTCTCTACTCATTTTTCTTCAGCATTTTTTTAAACCCAAACAGAAATTAAATGATTTCCTTCTAGAGTAATTTGATGTCAGTACTTACCCACAGACTGTTGAGGTGTTCAAGCCTGATACACCTTTTGGAAATGTTGCCTTTTGCTGTTGCTGTTGATCATTAAAATACATTATAGTGCTATGCATTTTTGGCCTTTCTTTGTAAGTTATTCACCTGAAAAATCAAGATTTAAAGTAGGGAAAATAAAATAAAATATTCCTTTAACTGCCAATGCTCTCCGCTGGCAGGAAAGAATTACTTACTATTTATGCAAAATGCTTGTGATCATAAAAGTGACTTTTTGCAAATAAAATTTGATCTATTAGAAAAACAAACTTACAGATATGGTTGCACAACATTTATAATGATACATTATTTGGAGTACTTCACAACTGATTTTAAAATAGAAATACCTTTGACTACCATGATTGAAATATATGTTTGCAATAGTTTTCAGATAGCTGGAAAATACTTTTCTACAATTTTAGACTTCCACTTTCTTGTCTAAATAGCACTGACAGATTTTAGACCTACTTCTCCATTCCAATGAATCCCTTACTCAGCTCACATATTTAGGATAGTGATCCTTCCAAAATTAGCCAGTTAAGTTGTGATTTTCTTTGGTACAAAAATGGTCGTACTGATCTTTCAGACTGTTTACCAAGGTACGAATAAACCAAAACTCATTTCACTTAAATTCAGACTCCCAAACAGTAGCTATCCATTCAGATTAGTAGCTTGAGTTTCATTAATAGGAAATAGAAAAATGTAAGCACTTCTAGATACCTTACAAGAAATGTGTTCAAGATCTTTATTTTGCTGAATACTCCAGGCTGTCTTTCCTCCTTTTGTTAATGCAGATGTAGAAGTCAACTATTTCATGGGAGAAATGTGACTAGAGTACTTTGGGGGATTTCCTGTGATGTGAGAATGGGAGATTTCTTCCAGTGTTGATACTGCACCTGCTGAAAAGTCATTGGCTATTCACCCATTAATACAGAAGCTTCAGATGCTTTGGAACTGGTAGTCTTTTAAACAACAAAAATCTAAGTGAGATAAATCCTTTTTAAACCACACGGCCTCAAATCATTCAGAAAAGTCTGTGAATGAGACACAAAGTCAAATATCTCTAACCCTTGGCTAACTTTTAAAAATCTGAGTAGTCTCCAGTCTAGAGGGCAGAACAGTGAACACATTTTACTTTTGTCTTCTGTCTTTCTCTCTTAGAAAAACTAGAGATTTTCAATCATTTTTTAGTGAAAAACCTCAAACTGAAGTACTACAGTAAGAATCATTGTCAAGAATTCTGAGCAAAAGACAATTTCATATTATAATTTGTGTAAAAAATAACTTTTTTCAGATGATATGCAAAATCTTTCTCTGACACTTGGCATGCACATTCAAGCTGTAATTACATAGTCACTCCGATGCAGCATAAGTTTCTTAACTCACCTGCTCCCCTTTTATTCCACTTGTCTATCAGAGCCATTCCCCTTCTACTAGGTTTTTGAGTGGATAGGTAAAGATATGGATCTAGAGCAAAAATAACCATTAAAAATATGTTTTCTTTTGATCTGGATCGGTACATCAGCTCATTGCTCATGGGTTTATGCTGGCTAAGAGAAGATAGAACCAGAGTAGTTGAGGGCATGGTCAGAATGACCTTTCCAGTTTGAGCTCTGCCAACCTGCTTTCCAGATGATCATCCCCCAGCCTGCACTGGTGCCTGGGTTTATTTTTACATAGGTACAGGATTTGCTAGTTTCCCTTGTCCTGTTTGCCCAGTTCTCCAGCTTCTCCATCTCCCTCTGGATGGCAGCACACACATACGTTGTTTCTGCCACTCCTCAGTTTCGCATCATCTGCAAACTTGCTGACGGTGTGCTCTGTCTTTCCCATCATCCAGCTCACTAATGAAGAGGTTAAACAGTACTGACACTATTCTCAACCCTTGCTGTACATCATTAGGGACTTGTCTCCAACCACACTTTGTGCTAGTGCTCAAAACCATTTGAACCCATTTGTTAAGCTGGTTTTCAATCCACCTGGCCGTCCACTTATCTAACCTGTATCAGATCCTTTATGAGACGCTCAGGACTTTTTTTCTGTATGTGCTATAACTGGATGCCCTGAGTTCTTTCAGAACACTTAGCGATTCCTAGCAATAAGCTCAATATTTTTTCTCCTTTTTTTTTTCTTCTTCTTTTTTTTTTTTTTCTGTTATGAGTGGAGAGATTTATCTTACATTAAACTTTTTATTTTTATTTTTTATTTCCTAATTTTGGTCCTGTTTCCTGTGCCCTTCCCTTCCGCTCTTGTGTGTCCCCACCCCTCCCCCCCTCAGCCAAGTGGAACCATACCAGGCTGGTAATATAAATTCAGGGGGTAACAATTTTCTAATAGTCTTTTTTCTTCTGTTTCTTTACAGTATACATGGCATCTGAATCATTTCCTGTTGATGACATTCAAGATGTGTCTCCTGACCTGAGGGGGAGTGAGATTAGTCTTTGATGACGTATGCACATATTCCACTACAGCCACATGCTCCTCTGTGTCTAGAGACCAAGTAGAACATTAAAGGAAAGCAATACAAACAATCCTTGTCCTATATTATCCCTTGCCAATTTATCTTAGGGTAGAAAAAGTATTTTTAAGAAAACACATCAAAAAAAGTAATCTGTGAACTCTTTTTTTTTTTCTTTTAGAAAATGCAGGCTGCATTACAAATAGTAATAGATTGTATCAGCTTGGGCTTTGCTCATGGTAGATGGATCACAAAATGTTGACAATAGGAACCTGGCTTTTTTTCTCAAAGCTGTTCCTACTTAATAGATTTATAAACAACTGAATCCAGATGGATTTGTATCCTAGCTTTCAAGACAAAGCTAACCCTAATGCTATTTCACTTGGCTATCATGAAAGAAACAATAAACTGAGATGACTCATATGGTTACCAGAGGAGAAAGTTGTGCTTTACTGTCTTGTCTACTAATATATATCATTGTCTGCACAATATACCTTATGGAATATACATCTCAGTCTTAGCTTAAGTTTCAGAAAGTGTAAAGCTACCAGTAATAGAAACAGGGCTTGCATTTAGCTGAAATGTGACTTTTCTTTTCAAGGAACTAACAATGATCAATATTTGAGGTGAAGATTTTGGGACCATTGAGCAAGGCAGGCTAAACAGAAAATACTTGCTTCAAGAGAAAACCTAAGCCAAATAAGATACCAACAAGTCAGCCACTCCCTGTTTCATTGGCATCTCTGAATCAGTATTTGCGGAAGAACAGTTAGCTATCTTATGGCTATTGCACTAATGGCATTTTCTCCAGTAAGAAGAGACAAATAAGTGAGAGTAAATGTTGTTTACTCTCACTTGTAAAGTTGGCACTTAATATGAGCCAATTGAGCATGCATGTGGGCTGAGTTACTCACACTCACATAATCATTAAGTGAGTATCAGGTATGTAAACCTATTTTTTCCCACTAGATTTTGCTTCGTTTCATTTGAATCCATTTGCAATTTTATTTCTTAAATGTTAAGTACTTAGATTAATGTCAATTCCATAATCATTGTTTTAAGATTAAAAATGCATGATAAATTTCATTTAAAATATGGTCTAAACTTTTACCGATTTTCAGCCATGGAACACAGAAAAAATGCACAATGAAAATTAAAAACAAACAAACAAAACAGACAATCAAAACCACACAGATATAAGAGGCAGAAGACTTATCGCATCTTCCCATTCTGGAGGCATGGGAACCTTAGGACTCATTTCTTGCTGTGTGGAGAGTTGGGCTATGCTGCTAAAGTTTTGTTCGGTACAGCCAGGCAGGGGAGAAGGCACATGCTGCTTCCAAGAACTGGGGTGAAACAAGCTGTTAAGAAAGGCATCAGTTCTTGTGCTAAATAAATACTGCAGTGCCACTGAATTCGACCTCTGTCTTGAAATTGGAGCTTCATGCAAACAATTTCTGTTGATTTAAGTGGGGATCACCCTATTTTCATCCCTATTAGTAATTATCTTTCAGGGTGAGATGAAACATATTTCACTGCTGTATTACGATACTGGTTTAGTAGGATTTATTTTTACATTTAGGTAGTGTATTTTTTTTTCCAGGACCACAGAGGGATATTTTAGCACATGTAATAGAAATTTTAATATTCAGATTAAATCTGTGCAATTATTTGTTTGGCTTCACCAGAACTAGGCTGCAGAACTAAGCATCTCAAAAAGTGTAACTCCAAATCAGATGACCAGAGGTACTTGACTTTTTGACCTTTGAATAGGTGTCCACAAGCTTAACTACCCCATACCCTTATTTAACTCAGAACTTTGCAAACTACCAGAGTTAAAGACAGGCTGCAAAACATGTTTTTGTTACAAGCAGAAGTAGAGATAGCTACAGGAGGGAAATACATCAGGGAACGTAAAAACAGGACAAGGTGAAACAGGAAAGATAAAATATTCTCTAGAAACAAATGAAACAATTTTGTGAGTTTTCATTTATGAAAATATCCTAATTTATACCTGTTTGCATTTAGATTTCATTGTTCTTATGCAGATTGTTCTGTATGTTCACAAATGTCATTCGGATGAATAATTGTTAGCACAAAAGGAGTAGCCGTGGGTTGTTGGTGTCATCTATTATAAATTAAAATAGAAATGAAATTGGTTATTTGTCGACTCACATTTTCTCCCCGGGTACACATCATAACAGCATCTGTTTCTCACACAGGCTTCCCACTTGTAAAGAAACCAGAGAGAAAAAACACTAAAGTCTTTTTTTTTTTTTAAATTACAAATTTAAATTTTAAAATTTATTTATTTAAAAAAAAGGGCTGTCTAGCACTCCAACCAAGCACAACTGACATTTCCACACTTTGCTCATAGACCTTTGCTCATATTTGTGCAGCTTCTTTATGTCACTAGTGACACCCTCATTATGTCACCTAAGTGATGAATTATTTGCATGTTTTAAAAATGCAGGAACATAGCTTAACATGTGAAAATAAAATACTTCAAAATCCTCAGATCTGAGGCAATGAAATGTATAGCATTAAATGTGCTGGCAGAAAAAATAGCATAGAGCCACCTGAGACTTCCGAAACCAGAATATAGAGACCTTTGCTCATATATAAAACACCTGTCTTTTGTGTGCAACCATGAGCCTTTGTTCATCATTGCATAAATGAAAATTCACTCCCTCAAGCTCATCACAGATATTTAACATGCTGGAGGCACTCTCTGCACCAGGAATCTACTTGGACAGGAATTTCTGGTAATGCAGCCACACATCAGTTTTCCACATTCTCTGTTTCCTAGTGAGGACACTTTTTTTTTTTTTTTTGTATGGACATTTATTTATATGGTATTTATTTATGTGGACATCCAACAGAGTTACCCTCATGTCAGCTGAGAGCACAGATGGTATGCTTTCCCAGAAACATAACTAAAATTTGCAAAAATATATGGTACTTCTTGTCATGGCAACTTAAATATTCTTTGTACAGAATTTTGAAATTAATCAGTTATTTAAAAATATTCAGTATTAACAGCATAAATAGAGGCTTGACATGTTGCTCAGAGCTGAGAGAGTATGTAATTTATGTAAGGCATTTCATGCAAATTTACATCAGAGACTCTAGAACGCATATTTTTTTTTTCTTCCAGATTATCATTCAATTATAATGGCAATATTATTGTGAAGTTTACTATTGCTTACAATTCCAATTTTTTATGAATTACTACTTTTGTGCCTGCAGGAACTCAGTAACTCATATAAATGCTGGAGGTTACAAACCACAACAGAGAAATATTGCACAGAGACATCATCATTCACAGATGACACAAGCCTTGGCCTCCAAATGAAATAGAGGCTTGCTGCACACTGGCAAAGAGCATCAGCCAAGGGTTGGCTGGTTCAAACCTTTTTGTCACCTCCCATTTGTCAGCTGGTGTTCGTACCCTTACATCAGTATCACTGATGCAAAGCTTGTTTTGCTATTTCTTCTGATGGCTACATTCAACTTGTGCTCTCTGCATTGTTGATAATTAGGCAGTCCAGAAAGGAAGATAAAATACATTTTGCTTGCATCTGGAAATCTTGAGATGGCCAATGAGTTAATGGCATAACAAACAGAATTTAGTACCCAGATTAATCCCACATTTTAATTAGCTCTGGCAATATCCACTATGGCCACCCGTAGTAAAATCTTACACACAATGATTTCAGATGAACAAGACAGTAGATAAAATTTCCATGCAGTAATCACAGAAAGAGAATGCCAAGAACTAGCAGTATTCACATCTTTAAACCTTTCATAGAACAGCAATTGCAGATGATGCTTGTTAACACGCTGCTGCATCTTAACATGTATACATCTCCTGTGCTGGGACAGGCTGCCTGTCTCTTTCTGGACATGATCCAGATGAAAGCACCTATTGCTGCTGAGCTACATATGACTGTAAGACAGCACAGTATCTCTGCAGTGTGCCAGTGTACTTTATGCAGGGCCTAAGCAGTACAAAAGGGTTTTGTCCATGAATGGACAAAACCTCCCATATCTCCTGCTGCATATTCCTATTGCCCCATATGACAGTTGCAGTGTGACACTTTGAAAGTAAACAGACATTGCAAGTGGTCTTGTGTCTGCTCCATGTGCCTCTAGAGCTTTCAGTCCTTCATTTCTAGTCAAAGATACTTGATCTGCCTAGCCATCTTAGAATAAATTGTCTGTAGGTCTGTGAGAAGGAAATATCTCTCTGCTACCTTTTATTGTCTGTGCAATATAGAGAAGTAAATGGAAAAAGAAATTCACAGCTTCATGAACAACAAAACCATGAGTGGGAGGAATATCAGAAATAAGGATTATAATGGTCCTTCTTTTGCACTCTTGCTAGACCTTCATCTTGTTCTGCTCTATCCCAACCTCTGCCCTACCTCACTTTGTCATTGTATCTTCTCAAGTTTTCTGTCTTCTCCATCTCTGTTTTTCAGACTGCAAATATTCCACCAAAACAACAACAACAAAAAAATCAAAAGCACATGGGAAGAACTTTGGAAACTGTTCTCGTGCTGTTGGATTGTCAGTCCAGCATCCA
The DNA here is from genome assembly GCA_011075105.1 of Heteronetta atricapilla. Classification (NCBI taxonomy): domain Eukaryota; kingdom Metazoa; phylum Chordata; class Aves; order Anseriformes; family Anatidae; genus Heteronetta; species Heteronetta atricapilla. Next base: position 34,017,066 of record CM021731.1, read on the forward strand.
CTGAACTGAAGCACAGCTATGGAGTCTACTGGGTAGCCTTGCCTAGACCTCAGATACTATTACTGTAAAGTACTTCTCTTTGGAATGATTCATAATACCAAAAAAATATTAATCTCTAAGAGACCTTTAACATTATTCCAAAAAATGAGTTCACTGGGCTGTACTAGAAATAGACTTGAGATATATTTGTATATGTGTACTCAAATTGCCCCACCCTCATCTTGTGAACCAAAATAAACTTTCCAACAAAAAGACTTCTTTGCTGTGTGCCAGTTTGCATTGCTTGCTTCTATGGATATGAGGAATTATTTAAACAAGCACACAGATCTTATTTATGTTTCCTCTTCCCCACTGACAAATACACCCTGGGGATTGATTTCTTCACAGGAGAGAATCTGCTGAAGCTACATGATAAAGATTTGGCAGCGAAGCTTTGTTCGTGCAATGGTTTCAACACAAGCACATTCCAGCCAGAAAGATTGTTGCGTAAGGATTGGCATATTGCTGTTGGCACTGTTGCTCAAAGCAGGGAAGAGGGGAGCCTGCCACTGCCCATAAATTACACCATGAGAAAATGACTTTCAGCCCAGCTATAAACAGACAATTATGAAAAGCTATGGATTGCCATCCTCAGGCTACCAGTGGTGCTAGGAGAATGAGTCTGTAATGAGCAGCACATAATGACAACTGTTTTGGGTTTTGTAAAATACTTTAACCTTAAAATGTCTTCAGATTCAAACAAATTTAGTGCACAGAACTTAATGCAGATAAAATATGTACATGGCAGATCTGTTATTTCCAAGTGTTCATGTGGGGAAAAAAAAATCTTTCCCTAAATAGGAAGACATGACTGCTCCCATGAAGCAAAATGGTTAGCAGAAGAAAATATAGGTGTTTCTGCCTTTCCGAGAAACTAGGTGGCAGTGATCACTTATCTGGGAGACAGCAATGGAGTGCAAGCCTTTCTCTGAAGTCAATACTTTTAGTTCACAACTCAACAGAAGACTCTACTTGTCCCCTCCTTGTTTTGTACTGTTGATTCTTGCACAAAAGATCTCTGCCACAAATACATAAATCACAAAAAACCTCTACTCTTCTCTTCTGAAGAAAGAAGATGCATTTAGCTAATGAACACATTGATACTGTGAAAAATTTATTAAGAGTATAAGCAGACATTAAGACGAAGCAGTAAAAAGACCGTGAAAGTTTCCTTCTTCGGAAAGCAAAAATTTGACAGTAACAGGATGTGCAAATTTCAGATAGACGGGAGTTCTCCCATTTTATGGGGTACCTTTGTCTATTTAAAAGGTTCATGATGGCAGACCTACCATTGTAGTCTTCTCTACCAGAGTTCCTTGGACTCTGAGAAATGTAAAAATAAACTTGTCAAGACAATATTAAGTGCTCATAGGTGTAAGCATGCAATGAACTTTGAAGCTGAAGAAAAATTAAAATACAATATCGTCAATGGAAAAGCTAGATAATTTCCCTATTGTTTAACTCCCACATGTAAAACTGAGTTGTTTTCAAAAGAAAAGGAATCATATTATTTAAAATATTTTGAAGGTCATACAGGCTAAAATACAATAATTGCAAAAGAACCATTTGCATTAAAAAAGTAGAATCAATCCTTAATCCTTAAAGCACTAATAGAAGACAGACATAAACATATTTTAAAATCTAATGGAACTTAGTAATAGGTTCTTTAGACTATCATGACAGAACTGTCTTTATACATTATTAATTAAGTTCCTCAGTAACCCAAGGTCTATAAATAAACTGAAAGGCAATCTACATATTTGCCAAACTTATTCCTTTGCTCATTATTTTTTTTTCCATTTTTTTTTTCTTTTCTCCAAATCATCTCTGTTTATTCTGAATAAGTATGTTTAATTGTCCGAGTATGAAATGTTCAGCAGGCAGTATGTGTGGTCAGTCACCTGCAAGATGAACCCCTTTTTCTACTGGATTTTGCATCCTTGTTTGCCTTACATATATCATTGTCATTATAAATGATTGATATTAAAACTACCATGATTTCCTTTATCTGCTCATGATTTCCTTTATCTGCTGGAAGACTGTGGTAGTCCTGTGATAAAGTAGAAGTTGACAAAGTTAAATTGAAGATTTTGATAAATTATAAATCAATGCCTACCAGTCTTAGGAAGTAATGTAATTATTTTACTTATGAGTAAACAGTAGTTTCTCTGCCACACATCAGATATCATTATGTAGGCCTTCCGAATAGTACTAATTTCATCAAACACAGAAAAAAAGTTAAATGGTGGCTACAGTGGCATAAAGGTTATTTATTCATCAAAAAATGCAGCTTCAAGGCAGAAGATTAATTCCTGGTTATTTCTGGCTGAAACTGAAATGTTAAAACATGTCAAAAACACTTTTGGGGGGGTATTTTAAACTGTTGCAGTTCTTTGGGTTTTTAAAAATGTTTAAGTTTGTAATACTAAACAAAACAAAACAACAAACAGACAGACAAAACTGAGATGTGCTCAACTCACAAAGAAAAAAGTACTGCTGCTACTACCTTCACCCAAACAGCCCATCATTTTTAAGACCGGATCTCAGAACCACAATGACAACATGAAAAAGGTTCATCTCCTGAATAACTTGTGCTTCCTGTACTGGCATCACCTAACAATTATTTGAAAAAAAAAAAAAAATAAAAAAATAAACAGAAGCTGAAGCATCACCTCAGCTGGCCTAACCAGATGTGATGAACCATATGCGATCCTAGCCTAGATGCAGTCTTTTTTCTGTTTCCATGCTGTCTTTTAAGAAATTAGAAACCAATATATAAATAGAACAGTTGTTTTTGTATAATAAACCAATTTTGGCTCAGAAACTCTGTGAATCACGAATCTGTAACAGCAGAAATACTTGGGATAAACAACAGTGCTTTCTTCTCCTCTTCCTAAATTCTTCTTTAAACACTCAGTAATGGTCATTCTCATACTATTATTGGACATAATAATTCAAATTAATCTTTGATCTGATGCACTATTATACTTCTTACTTTCTTACGTTCATATAAATAATTTCATCTACAATCTTATTCGCAATACTCAGAAAAAAAAAAAAAAGACTATTTAATTTTAAAATCCCAGGAGATATGCTTAATATTCTTTATCACAATTTCTTGACATGTCATTAAGAAGCTCTCAAAGGTATAGTTGTCTTTATTTTATCAATATTTTATTTCTGTAAGCTAGACGTTAAAGGATTAAAAGGGTAAGAAGGTGTTACCTAGCTTTATTTGTTTCTACCTTGCTGTAACACCAACAGAGAAGTGCAGTTGCAAAATAGACAAAATGCAGTATGGACATTTGAATCCAACCTATTTGAAGAGTACAATTAATTCAATGTACTTGCCTCTTGTGCCTGAAAGCAAAAAATTAAATAAAATAAAATTGGACAACAGAAAGGGTTAACAGTAATTAAGATGTGATTATGACTCCTGGAATTATTTTATCGGGTGAAGGAGAACCAAGAGGGAAGTTGGTCCAAATACTAAAATAGTGCCTAACACAATAGAGTCCATCTTAATCTTGATAAATTGATATACTATGCATATTGGGAATCTATATCTTATTCATAGGCTAGCTGCTATGATCCTATGAAAAAATAAAGAACACAATATTTAGACCCATGGCAAGATCACAGCCTGCAATTTCATCTCATATGTTTCATAGCCAAGAATTTCTCCTCATATTATTTCTAGATAAAACCAAATTGTGCTTTAAATGATCACTTAAGTCCTCCTTAGTTCTTAGCAAGTAAAAAGTCCCCATGTCCTGCTTTAAATTGTCTCCTGTCATGCCATTTTCAGGATATACACGGTAGTTATGTCTTTACCAGGCTTCAAGGCAGAAAACACACAATTTAAGCTGATCATAGCAATCCCATAAACTCTCTCCCTGGCATTCTGCTAGCCTGTGACAATTGGTGCTCTGATGTAGCCCAGAGAATTGAATGGGCTATTCCCCGTACGTAGAATGGTTGTGGGGATTTAGATTAGGAGAAATCAATCACACAGGTGTAATGTGTTGTGTCAATTGCTTCTTGGGGTGGGGAATAGTTATTTGATAATTTCATTTACTGATACAAAGACAACCACTTATCAAAGTCTCTAACAAGGGTGACTGCTCAGCCTGCAAGGGCTTGGCCAAGGACTTGGGAAGTTGTGAACTGAGACACAGCCCCAAAGTGGGCTAAACAGTGGGATCCCATTGTGAAAGAATTACAGGCACTGTCTCTGCCTTACGCTGCCTACAGGGATATTGAACATTCAGCTGGCTTTGAAATCATTACATGCCTTTAATCACTGAAATGTATATGTGTACCTTACATGTATGTAAGGATACCCTGATATGCCACTTCAGGATGAGTTGTTGAATCTTTTATATCACACAATTTGAAAAAGTTTTTTTTTAAAAGAAAAATCAGTATTTCTATCACCAGTTTGACACTGGCAGCTGCCAACAACAGCTGTCACTCTTACCTAATTGACCATTTTGGAACTAGAGAGGAAGCTCTATTAGAGAAGGCTTGCAAAGTGACATTATGAAGTGACTCCAATGTTCCATTTAATTATGCCAAAGTGATAGTTTTACAAACATTTTGCACCACCTCTTTAATGAAAAAAAAAAATCTTAGCCAGTGTCTGACTGAATAATTCTGGCATCAGAACTAAAGTTTCTCTGATGATTAATGGAAATCGTTCTCTTTGGAAACAATTCTGTTCATAATGAAAATAAGTTGATTTATATTTTTCCTTATTCGTGACTATCAGTATAATCAAGAAAGCCAGATATTTATCAAATAATTAAATACTGTTTGTTTTGATGCGTATTCTAATCAGGTCTGAAAGTTAAGGCTGCTTGGCACACTAGCCAAAAGAAATCCAATATGAAGTTTGACTTCATAGCTTATTAATCTGAATGTAGAAGAGATCTTACTATTAAATGTGCTACATTGCCTTTTTTTGTTGTTGTTGTTTAAATAGGTTGGAGTTTGAGATGTTAATCTCTTTCCTTTTTATTACTTATTTCCTGTACTACTTGCACATTGCATGTTATGTAGGATAACTACACAACTACACTATGCAAGCCCTCCTTGGATGTGAATTTATCCAATTAGGACTCAAGCACTGCAGAAAAATCAGGATTTTGAATGGAGACATAAGCTGTATAGATTTGGATGTAGGGGGACGTGTCTGAGAGTGTCATATTTAGGTAAAGGCAATAACCTCACGCTTGTGCTATGCTGAAAAGAGAGTGATTACAGTCTTACTTTATTTTTGCATATGCAAAACCACACCCAGTAATAACTGCATATACATACCATTATTAAGTGAAAGAAAATAAAACTAAAGTGGTAAATATTAAATCAGATAACTACGTTACCAAACCAAAGAGCTAGAAGCATTGTGACTTGAAGTTTCAATTGACCTGTGCATTTTTGCAATACAGACATAAAAAGTGGTCCCTCATACTCAGGATTATATTGCAGTCTTTTACAAAACAAAAGTTGGAACTCCAGAATCTTAACCCAGCATAACAAGTGGCAAGAGCCTATGTATAAGCATGCACAAATTGCAAATTGCTGTGATTTTTTTTTTTTTTTCTAAGCATTAGCTTAGAGAGGACAATTGCCCTCAGCACACTGGATGAAGATCTATCCACGTGTGATAGCCAAGGAAACTGAAGAGTGTTTAGGGATATTACCAGCCACTGGAACCTGCAAGCCAGTTCCACTGAACTATGAGAACAGCCTCTGGCATGTTTGGGGCTCAGGTCAAGTAGCACTCTCCCAGACAGATCTTTGATGATTCAGCACTTATAAAGTCCTAAGAAACATTCTCAAAAGGTGCTTTTGCCATGGCCTCTTAGGAAAGTGCAAGTCTTGCATAAACATAGGCTGTTTTATGCCAGCTGGTCTTTGTGCCCAGAATATTCCTGGAGATGTTTCCTGTACTAGGACAGAGATGGAAAGTGAAGATTTTAAACAGCAAGTCTAAAAACAAATGATCATTTAAAAATCCCTTTGTGAAAATAAGGGAAAACAGATGAACAAACACCAGAAGCTTCTTTTGTCTGAGGTGACCTTAAGTTTTTCCAGCCCAGCTGGTGCAGGATAGTCCTGTTTTTTGTTGCCCAGAACCCCTAGAACAAATTATTGTAATATTTACCTCTCAGCTTGCCAAGAAGGCTTAATCTTCTTGTTCTGGATCTACAGAACCCTGTCTCTTATGGTCACTCTCTACTCCTGCTCCAGCATGGTGTCCCTCCCACGGGATGCCATCCTTCCTGAACTGAGCCTGCAGGGGCTGCCCACAGTCAGCAGCTAGCTCTTCAAGAACTGCTCCAACATGTCTCTGTACCACAGGGTCCACCCATCAGGTGCAAACTGCTCCAGCACAGGTCCCCCACGGGCGGCAGCTCCCCCGCAGGCCCCCTGCTCCTGCGTGGGCTCCTCTCCATGGGCTGCAGCTCCGGCCGGGGCCTGCTCCTGCGGGGGCTCTCCATGGGCCGCAGCCTCCTCCAGGCCACATCCACCTGCTCCACTGGGGGCTCCTCCATGGGCTGCAGCATGGAGATCTGCTCCACGGGCTGCGGGGGGGACAGCCTGCTCCACCAGAGCTTCTCCACAGACTGCAGGGGACCTTCTGCTGAGTGCCTGATGGACCTCCTGCTGCATTGACTTGGGGGTCTGCAGGGTGTGTTCTCACTCTTCTCTCTCTCCCAGCTGCTGTTGCCCAGCAGTTTTTTGCCTTTCTTAAATACGGTCTCACAGAGGCCCAACCAGCATTGCTTATTGGCTCAGCTCTGGCCAGCAGTGGGTCCCTATGGAGCTGGCTGAAACTGACCCTTACCTAAAAAGGGTTTCTGGATTCTTCTCACAGAGGCCACCCCTGAAGCCCCCTGCTACCAAAACCTTGCCATGTAAACACAATACAGGTGGAACTCATCTTTCTGTCTGTGACAGAACTCAACATACCTCTGATTACCATAGGAGGTCTGGATTAAATGAAGCTAAACTGTCTTGGCCTAAAGCAGAACAAACAAAATAATCCTGAACTCACTTTTCCTCTTAGTTTGCCAACATTTGCCCTTGCTAGCATCCTTTCTTTTTTCTAGTCTTTTCATTTGAGGAGCTGCTGGTTGATTGAATTCAATTTTAAGAAAAAAATATTCCAGACAGAAGCTTTTTGTATACATTGTGTATGTATTTTGGTACAGTTAATAATCTTACACCTATGCAAACAAAGAATTAACTAGCATTTGCAAGATGGAGAATTTTGTTCTAGAGAGCAGTAAGTATCTGTCTGTCCAACTCAAAGACACATCAAGGAAGAAACCCCATTTTTCTGGTTTAGGTATGTAGTTGACACCAATTTCAGGTGCCTACTGAATTAAGAAATGCTCTTAAAAGATGTGTCTCGGTTTCCTGTTCAATGAAGGAAAAGCTCAGTACCTTTGAAAGCTTCAGAATGAGATCTTGCCATATCTGAGTTTGTGTAGTGGTTCAACTGTTTTCCCTTATCTGCACAGATAGGATTCTGTCTGGAAAATCTGGAAAAATCAGGAAAATGTATATATTTATTATTATTATTATCACTATTATTTTAAAAAGTCAGATGAGAAATCTGGCCTTCAAGTGTAACATCAGCATTTATGTACCTGGGTAAATCAGATTACACTGGTGTTTTCTAGATTTATGCACTGAGTGGTATCACCTAATACAGTATCTAAAAGGATGCTGTTTTCATTGCTGGATTTTCACAGTGCATCCTGCCTGGTTTTAGATATTTTTATTTTAAATTATTTTACTAGGATTCCTGCTTTTTAAATTTATTTATTTATTTATTTGGAGGGGAGAAGGAGTGTGCTACTTTTTGCTTTTTATTGGTGTTAGTAGAAGTACCTTTTCTATGAAGTTGGGGTGGAAGGTGAAAGCCACCTTTCTCTACAAATACTGTTGAGATTGAAAGATCCACATTTGGGAATATACAAAAAACTATTAAATTATTTTGTTATCATAGGAATATGGACACTAATCAGGCAGAAAAACTCAATTTGCATGTTTATTAAATGTAGCATTATATTTCATGGCCTTGAATCGCACTGTGCTCTCTAATCCTTCAAGGGCAATATTCCAGATTTCTTCCTGTATTTCAGCATAAACTGTCCCCTAGTCTACAGAAAAAAATATATCAAACCCATTTCTGTTCAGGGGCATTTGCTTTTATAAACCAAACCATCATGTGGTGAATAACCATAAGAAAAAAATATATTTAAAAAAAAAAAAAAATATATATATATATATAAATTTTACAAATTTTAGTAACTTGAAGACAGAGAAAATAATCAAGGAAATATATTAAATGAATTGTTTTTTAAAAATAATTAAAAAAATCTTACAAGAAAAAAATTAAAGCAAACAAAAAATAGTAACATCTTGGAACTATGTTAACTGCCTACCTGTAATGACTGCAGAAGTTCACACTACAGATTCTGTTCTGAAAACTTTTATCCTACTTTAGGTCTGCAGGGAGTTTAGCACCCTAGGTGATGTAGCCTGTTATGTGAAAAATTTCCCCTTTCAAAAATGCAGAAGAGAAACAAATAGTGTAAAAAAGAAAGGCCAAATATCCTTTCAATGAAGAAATAATATTTCTCTGTTTCTGCTTTTAGGTTAGATACTTTTAAAATATGGTAAATACCTCATATTATTATGAGGGCAAATGTTATAATATCAAGGTGTTTTTTATCTCTGAACCAGGTTTTACCTGGTCTACAGGTCTACAAACTCATATTAATTTCCAATGTAGAAATTGCTACTGTTTTGAGACTACTGTAACTTAAACACTTAAGTATTTAGAAACCTGTACAGTGACAAATTCATCTGCTAATATCACATAAGTTTGGGGAAAACATGCAAATGTCTTCCTAGGGAGAATCTTAAAGTCACCTGAATCAATCTGCAGTTCTAATACTCTACAAAAAAAAAAAAAAAAAAGGGGGGGGGGGGGAATTCTGTATATTTTGTTTGGGAGTAAAATTAAACTACATGTTTTTTTTTTTTTTTTGCTTATACTATCCCAGACACTTAAGAGAATTTCAAATCACTTTCTGGGACACCATCACTGTTCTGAAATGATTTTTCATTCCATGTGTGGAATGAAAGCAAGAGCTCTTAAGTGACAATCCTTTTAGGTTCAATACTAGGAATTTTTCCTTTCTTCCATTCTCTATCCTTCTGCCTTTCTGGAAGCGAGAACACCAAAATTTTGGAAAACTCCTTCAACTGATTCAGACATATTATCTCCCTCTTTCTTTCTGAGTTTTTCAAAGGAACCAGGAACTGGGTTAAGGGCCTGTTGTATAAATCTGAGCTATAATTTTACTGTCTTTATTCTTTAATACTTTGAAAAATAAATTACATGAACTCATGTCTATCTGCTATCTAGGTTGCCTGTATCACATAAAACTCACACCAGAATCAAACCACAGTACAATAATTTCAAACACGAGAGGTTTGTGAAATATACTTATTCTTATTCAGCTGAGTGTAGTAAAATTTCTAGGTGAAGATGGAGGTGCAATCTCTGAAACACCAAATTTGGAGGAATAAGGGTGATAAAGCTCATAAATTCACTAAATTAAAACAATGTCCATGTTCTTTAGTCCAGAAAAATAAATTCTTACCAAAACTCTAGATACAAGAATTATTTTTATAGATATCAAAATTTATATTCAATGATTTCTCTCAAAACACACCTATTCTCCTCTTAAAATGTCCAAGTATGATCAGGACCATCTCACCAATCCAATTAAACCTTTCTCTTCTGAAGTTTTTAAAAGTTTTCCTAGAATCGTTCAGGTTGGAAAAGATCTCTAAGATCATCTAGTCCAGCCTTTAAACTAGTACTATAGTCCATCAGTAAACCATGCTACTAAGTTCCAAATCTACACATTTCTTGAAAACCTTCAGGGATGGTGACTCAACCATTTCCCTGGGCATTCTATTCCAATGCTGCACAACCCTTTCAGTAAAGAAATTTCTCCTAATATCAAAACTAAACCTCCACTGGCATAACTTGAGGCCATTTCCCCTCATTTTATCACTTGGTGCTTGGGAGAAGAGCCAAATCCCCACCTCACTGAAGCCTCTTTTAAGGCAATTGTGGAATACGATAAGGTCTCCCATGAGCCTCCTTTTCTCAAGGCTAAATAACCTTAATTCAGATCACCCCAAGCAACAGGAGTAGACAAATGCTGGCATGAATGATTTTTACTTCACTTACATACCCAGGGATGCAATCATGAATAATGTGCATCAGTTCCATAGCAAGGACAGAGAAAATAGTTCCTGCTGTGTTCATCATAAACTAAACAGTATTACCTTAGTCTGGTCTAAAATGAGTTTCATGTATCTCATTGAAATGCTGGAGAGGTCCAACAACACTTTTGTTTTCTCTTGTTTTTGTCTTTTTGTCTTGTTAATTTCATCTAAGTTAGAGGTGGAAGTGAATTAAATTGGAACAAATCAGGACTGACAAACAAACAAAAAAAGATTTTTTTTTTTTTTTTTTCTCTTGGAGTAATAATTGAACTACAACTTACTGGATGGAACAAAGGTGTCCTGGACCATAATAAATATTTACCTAGATCTCTGGAGTGACAAGAACCCCACAGAATATTTCTGAGCATTTATTCCCGATAAAAATACAAATTCCTTTGCTATTACCTTTTGGGGTTCTCAACCAGACCAATACCTTTAAGAATGTCCTGTGTTTCAACATCACTCTAAAGTATTCACTCTGTTCTGATATCACTATTAAATAATAAGAAAAGTCAGAATTGAATCCTGATTATTTTGTTCTGATGATGCATAAAAGTCGAGTAAATGCCTCTGGCATGGTTTCTAAAGTGGTCACAAAATCATGAAATTGCCCTATGTATAATACATTCTGAGAACTCCTGAACAATTACCTTGACTCACTCATCTAAAGTCACTCTAAAAATAAACAAAAGATGAAAAAAGAGACAAAGTCAATATACCATCAATGTGAAATATATATATATATATATTTCTGATCTGTTCTCAAATTTTCAGTTTATGACATCATTACCCAGGCTGTCTGAATAAATTCAAAATCTATTATTAGTTTTGTTGTTATTCAGCAAACAAGACCAAACTAACATTTTTAGAAATTTGGTGACAATTGTTAGCTAGATGTCAAGCACAGAATAAGGTGACCCCTTCTGTTACTATAAAGGCCAGTAGGGCTACCTGTTGATTTATGGTAAAGTAACTCATCATGTGTTTTACTTAACTGTGAGTGCAGAACAGAAATAAATCAGTCAGGTGACTTTCACTGTTTGAAAGCATCATCTTTGGAATTATATATTAAATAAAAAATGAACAACCCAGTTCAGTAACTACAGCAATTATTTGAGAAGTCTTCATGTCCACTAGATCATCATCTTTACTGCCATATCACACCTATGAAATATAGCTATAGACAGGACCATGAAGGCAGTCTTCCTAAGGAAGCAATAATTTTTGCTTTAATTTTTGCTGGTTAAGACCATGTCTTAATCATAACACTTATGCGATGATCTTAATAGATTATGATCTTAATGTGATAATCTTAAAAGATTATATCAGTATGCAAGGGGAGAGCACAAGAAGTTGTTTTCCTTGACTTTAGCTAAGCTTTTAACATAGTACCCCTTAATATCCCTGTAGATAAATTGGTGAGTTATAAACAGGATATGTGGACTACAAGGTGGGAAAACTAGCTGGACTACATGAGATATGAGGAGAGAGTGAGAGTTTGGGGTTTGTTCAGTCTAAGAAAGAAAAGGCTAAGGAGTGATATTGCTGTCTGTAGCTACTTAAACAAAGATAGTAGAGTAGAGAGAGACAGTATTTTCTCAGAGATATGCAATGATGGAACAAGATGTCCCAGACACTAGTTGAAACATTATTATTTGTGATTAGATATAAGGAATTTTTAAAATGTATTTTGCCATAAGGATGGTCAAACATGAGAACAGGCTTTCCAGACATTGTGAAATCTTCATTCTCAGAAACTTTTTCAAAATTCAGATGGATTTGAGCAACCTGTTCTAATTGATCCTGCTGTGAACAGGACATAGGACCTACAGATGTCCTGCCGAAGTTAATTTATTCTGTGAATCTATGATTCTCTATCTCTGACACTCTACTGAGTGTCAGAGATAAAAGGAGAGGTTTCAACTTAGCTAACATTAAGGTACCATTGCAGACAATTCAGAGGAATATGCATTTTTAGATCATCTACTTCAGCTGTTTACTTTGGGATGAAAAGAAGCATAGAAGCATGTCAGTGCAGTCCTAGTTTTCTCTATTGCCTATGAAGGGAAGCCAGGGTGCCTAGATCATACTTGCAGACAGCACATCAAGAATAAGGAGACAGTGCTGTAAGCAAGCAATACATGAAATATAATTTTGAGAAGTATGCATGAAGATACAACACTCACCATAAAGTATTTTTCAATCTCTTGCTATGGTACTCAGAGATGCTGTTTTACTTAGGTTGTAAATCTTAGACATGATGAAGATTTATTCTGCTTCACTTGTAAATCAGCATTGTAACTCTGGATTTTGCAATTTTTTTCATTTTTTTTTTTTTTTTTTTTTTTTTTTTTTTACATTGAATGCAAGTTTAATTAGTTAATTGCAAAACTGAAAAAGATTGGGGGTATATGGTTCAGCACTGACAAATTTATATTTTTCTAGCCTACATCATTATCTACTTTATATCAAAATAACATTATTGTATGCCACGTTACTGGTGGATCTAAGCATCATATTGTTATTACTTATCTGAAGCATGATTGTTTAGCCTGGAATAAAAATAAATAATTTCAGTAAATGAGCAACTGAAAACAGGAAATCATAAAATAACAGGTCTGTGTAAGATAGTTTGATAAATCTTGATGGGATGTGCAATCCATAAGCAGGGATGAGATTTATTATTACAGTATCTCAATTTACTAAGCCACAACATAAAAATATGAAAATTTTTTTCATCATTTAAAAGTTTTTTTTTTTTTTTAAATATTTTACTGGTTTTGTTACAAAACAAAATGTATCACTTTGCATGTTAATAAAGTTTCTCTAAAAATTAACATTTTAACAACTTTTATCTTTGAAAGGGTGCACAATTTCTCATGTCTCATACTCACAATTAAATTCTGCTGGGTATCCAATTTTACTTGGCTGTGTTGTTGCAACACCGAAGAGTTATCTAAGCTGGAAATGTTAAGTCTTTCCATTGTTTTTTGTTCACAATAAAATATTAATTAATTTTAAACATAGCAACAAAGCAACACAGTTACTGTCATTGTAATTATGATTGCCTGGTAATGGTGTGCTTCTCAATGATAATGAGAATCAATCAAATAATTAGTACTTTGTGCTGCTGCCCATGTATTTTTTTTTAATGTAGTTTTCATTTCCAGGTGATGATTACCTGTTAGGTGAAGGCATGTACATGAAATACTCTTCTACCCCATAATTTTCCAATATACAGTCTGAGACCTACAGCAACCTGTGATTAATCACTTACTAATTGGATCATTCCTTCACTGTCAATAAGTTACATGCTGCATACAAGGCTCTCAACTCCACTGTCTACCAGATTGTTGTTCTAGAAACACAGCATATTTTGTAGTAAGAGAATTGTCAAAACTATAACAAAAATGTTGTTCTTTATTCAAATGCAAATTTCACCATATTACCTCCCACAGTTTTGCCTGCTAGGAAAAAACAAAAAACAAATAATATAAAAAAAAAAACAACCAATGAAACAAACAAACAAACAAAAATTAAAGAAAAACACTTCCAAGCAAATGTTTTCTTTAAAACCCTAATTCTCCTCCTAGACAAACTTGCAATACTTCCACTGATTTTAATTATACTGAAATGTACTGAAATGTAGGCTGGATATAATTTAACCTAAACACATATGTTACTTGATTCATAGCATGCTGAGAATGACATCTATTAAAAAAGCTTTCAAAACATGCAGTAAAGATGAGATCAAATCCTACATCCACCTGAACCTCAAATTTGAGAATTATTATTTCTACCAGTTTCAATTTTACAAACTGTGTAGAAAGAGAAGTATGGTTGTGATATTAACACAGCCCGTGTGTTAAAGATGAGAAAACACAAATGAGTATACCAGAATCTGGAGCTGAGCTAAGATTATTTTTTCTTTATCTAAAAAAAACAAAAAAAAAAACAAAAAAAACAAACGGATTTGTATACATTCATTTCATTTCATTATCTTAATATCTCTTTCTGTTGTAGAAGTAGTTGCATATACTGAGTATTTAGTATCCTAGTAACTAGATTCAACATTTATTTTAAAGTTTACATTTTTTCTAATTAAAGGTGACTATCTTCCATTAAACCTTGGTTTAAACATCAGTTCTAAACAGCTGCAGGATAACAGTAGATTAAATTTTTATTTTTACTGGGCCAGATCCTAAGTTCTTTATTATGGCTAAAAGTGGAAGGGCATTAAATTAATGTGGAAATATATAAATATAAATTAAAAAGCACTTATCAACAAGTATTTACTCCAGTGGAAGTGCTGATAGAAAAGAGTTTTTCTTCACTGTCAGTTGAATTTCCTTAAAAACATGAAAATATTGATGATTACATAGATTTAAAAAACAGATAAATAATTGGGTGGCACAATTCATTTAGTGTCTTTAGAAGTTGCAAACCATGCCAGACATGCATGGGCTTCCATATACATAAGCATGTACAGCAACAAGAAATGTACCTGGTCCCAAACGCATGAATTGAGGACAACTGGAAAGGACTAAATGTTATATTTAAAGACTCTGAAGTCACTCCCTCATGAGCTCATCAGTGAGGGAAATGACATACCTCCACTAACAAGAAGGAAAACAAGAAGAATCCAAAAAAAAGACTGGTTCGTCAATCTTTCTTGATTTCTATGTTATTACAAGTCCCTAGAAACAGACCTGAAAATTGAATTTGGGGGAGGAAGGAAATGGCAAGATATTTCTGAGTAAAACTTCTGCTTAGACTATCAGCACATTCTTGCTCTGCTGAAGCCACTGAGCTGTTGCCATCCCACACTGTCACTTTGCTGGAGGTTTTGAAGCACTGAGGGAAGGGGCTAACAGAGGCAGCCAGGAGATAGGTGCTGGTGCAATTAATTGAAACATCCAGAATTGATGAGTGCTGTCAAGAGCTCACTATAAGGATGGCTACCAGGGGAGCCTAATAAAGTGACTGGAAGAGATCAAGGATATTAAAGGATCTCAGGGAAATGTCTGGAAGCAACAAAAAACAATGGGAGAGCACAGTATGGTGTGTAAAAAAGTAGAACAATACTTGTAAACCCAATTAAGCATTCGGGAGTGATTAAGATGCCGGGGGAATTAAAACACTGCACAGTAAATACCAGCTTCCACTTATCAGTGATCAAGACACCACTATCCTGTGAAGATAATATTAACTTATTTTGCTCTACAGTAGCATGATCCCTTCCTGTATTTCACATATACCTAATGAAAACAATAGTAGCTGGGATGTTGCTGTTTTCTTTCTGGATGAACTTTTGAAACTATAAAAATAAATCTAATAATGGGTTTTGTTTTTATTTTTGTTTTCTAAGAATACCCTGCTGAGTGTATCTTTCAAGAGTGAATGAGCAGCTGAGATCTCCCTGGAAAATGTGCTTGTCTGAGTATAAAAATAACAATGAATATTTTGCAAAAGGAATTAAAAAGAAAATATGTGCAACTTGCAGCAATATCACAGAGAGAGGAAAAAGGGATAAGGCACAAAGAGAGACAGAGGCAGAGAGACAGTGAAGTACCAAGTAGTCTTATCCTTTGGATGACTACAGAAATAAAAACCTGTTAGCGGATTCTATGGCAGTCAGAAGATTGATTATGTGTCCCAGTTCCCCTGTGCTTCCAGTGCTGACAATGTCTTTTTGAACTGCTGATTTCACAGTCTACAAAGGGCTTGAAGAAGGCGGAATTGGCTGCGATCTAGATGTAAGATTGAAAGGTTCAGAAACCACCTTGAGAACATGATAAATATTTCTGCTTCTCCCAGCACTTCAAAGAATTGCAGTCACTGAGGATGTAAACTTCTTGATTGATAGTAGGTAGTCCACCTTGCATAAGACTTCACTTTGCAGCTGAATCAAAGAAAGGCAAAACAAAGCCTGGAATAAGATTAATCAGGTCACTGACTCAATGAACTAGTTAAAAATACATGTTGCATTTGCCTGGCTCAAGAGGCAGAGCATCACTCAGTGAAATTTGCAATGATACATACATGAACAGTCCTGCTCAAATGATCAAGAAGGAACAGAGTCATAACAATTTACACCAGATGAGGATCTGATGTAAGTATATCTCTTGAGTAATTTGACGAGCGGTGAACAGTTTTTAATGAGGAAGCAGTGAACAGTTTTTAATGAAGCCACTGTTTTGTTATATTATTCATTCCAAATGTTGGTTTAACTGACAATAATGTTATCTTCTATGGTTTTTGTTGTTTGTTTTAATTTTAGTTCTAGTTTTATTTTGGGGGTGGAGTTTTTCTGTGAGTTTTCTGTCACATTGCAAAACTAATTGCTTGGGTAATCTCTCTCTTTCTATTAAGGCCTCTAGTCATTTTTAAATAATAATGTATTTAACCTTTAGAATCAACTCTCTGTTTATATTTTGTTATTGTAAATACATCAAGGAAGAGGAGGAAAAAAGTGAACGTGCAATTTTGATGAGAATTTTGATCAAACTAAAATATTTCAGAAATACAATATAACAGTCTGCAAAACTGTAACAAAATAAAGTGTATCTTATCTTATATGTTGCTAAATTCTCTTTTAAATTGAAAAGAAGAAGGAAGGAAGGAAGGAAGGAAGGAAGGAAGGAAGGAAAGAAAGAAAGAAAGAAAGAAAGAAAGAAAGAAAGAAAGAAAGAAAGAAAGAAAGAGAAAGAAAGAAAGAAAGAAAGAAAGAAAGAAAGAAAGAAGGAAAGAAAGAAAGAAAGAAAACAAGAAAAAGAAAATGGAGCTGTGAAGTATTCTGAATTTCATTGGGATTTAATACCTCTGTTTTATGAAAACCTTTACAAACCTCCTTAAAAAAAAAAAAAAAATAAAACAAACAAACAAACAAACAAAAACAAATTTCAGGAATGCATTTCTAGATTTCTCAAGAAATTGGGACATATTCAACCCCCTAGGTAAAACGGGACTACTAATGGGACTACTGATTTCTTCAATCATTTATAAAACTGACATCAAATATACACTGTAAGCTTAATTTCCTCAGAAATTGACATATTTAGTATATACTAAAACCATTCTGATTTATTCATTAGAAATGCACACCTGGAAAAAAAAATAAAATAAAAAAATGATTTTAAACTGTGTCTAAAAAGGCTAGTTTTGATCAACTGTTTTGTTTGTTTGTTTGTTTGTTTGTTTGTTTTTCCAAACTATATAGCCCTTGAACTAGGTAATCTGGTCTTTAAGATAATGAAATGGAATAAGATGGAATGAAATGGAGAAGTTTAGTTTCAAATTTGGATTTTTAATTCAGAGTGTGTGTTTACTAAAATTCTGTTTTGCATGGATAATGTAGTGGTTTGATTTGTACCTGAAGCTGGAGAAAAATGAGAATACCTTATCTGTCCAAAGTTACCTTATCTGTTTTAGTCCAAAGAACTTTTTCTAAGGTCTTAGCTATTTTTGGAATACATTCATTGATTAATATTATCATGTGGCTATGTCCCAATCACAGTCATAAGCCCACTCTTATATGTAACATGAGTACCATTTTGAGACTGGTAAGAAATCCTTGTACTGATTGTATCACTGCAGTAAGCAGAACTTGTTGTCCATCAGATATCCTTTATCACAAAACTTACAAAGTAATCTGCTAGAAACTGGTATGCAGATATTCTTTCAAAAATAAATAAGATTTATTTGTTTATTTATTTATTAGGACTATGCATATAAATATATGCATAAATAAATATGCATATATATAATAAATATATAATAAATATGCTTATATAAATAAATGCATAGTACTTCCATTGCTTAATTCTATTCATTATGGTAGAACTTGATTAGAATTAGGGTCATCCTCATTCTGAAATTGATATCATTATATTTAAATATTATTATCTTTAATGATAATACTATAGCTGTATAAGTTTGGTCTAAAGGTCCACTGCAATCTGTAGTAAGTCTTCTACCAATTTCACTAGGGTAATAATGGCAAGAAAAAATAAAATAAATAAATAAATAAATAAATAAATAAATAATGCATACTTAATATACATTGAAGTAAAACTTTTTACAATATTCATTAATATTATTCTTCTCCCCCCCCAAAGAAAAAGAAAAATGTATGGGCTTATATTTACATAAATATACTGATCACACATGACTATGAGCTCTAATCTCATAATACTGAAATAGTTGCAGCAGAAGTTCCAAAAATATAAGAAAAATAAAAACAAACCACATTTAAAATATAATGTTGTATAAGATAAATGAGTCCATGGATATTCAATATCTTGTACATTAACGACTTCACTGCTCTAAGGATATGTGAGGACATGAGGGAAAAGAGCAAACTGATAAATGATGCATTACAATAGACCTCCTGTGACTTTACAATGACAAGGATTACTAATAAAATACCACTTGTGCAAACTGTGTATTGCAAGAAGTCTCCAACTGGAAAAAGAGATGAAGATGTCTGTCACTTGTGCTGTCAGGTAGCAGTTATGGGGGGAGGAGAACACTCTTCAGTGCTTTATCAGACCAGGGGTTTCACTGAAAACATCCAGCTTAGCTTAGTGCTCACAACACTTCTATGCCCAAAATGCAAATCAGGACTTTTGGAAACAGAAAAAGAATGGCAATGGTGGGTACTCCAAACAGCTTTGTGACTCTACTAAATGGCAGGGAAGTA
Organism: Heteronetta atricapilla; assembly: GCA_011075105.1. NCBI lineage: Eukaryota > Metazoa > Chordata > Aves > Anseriformes > Anatidae > Heteronetta > Heteronetta atricapilla. The sequence continues at coordinate 34,036,132 of CM021731.1, forward strand.
CAGAATTCCTAGAAATTTACCAAATGATGACTCCATGATTATTATTCATTCATTGGTGAGAATGTGGAATAGGTAGAAAACAGGTTTATTGAGAAGATTGCAGTTTGTAAGCAAGTGACTAAGTTGATGCCAAGTGCACACAAACAACATCTATCAACATTACATTTAAAACAGTTCTGTGATATGCAGGTTTGTTATTTGGACAGGCAAAGTGACAAAAGAGATTGATGCACCCATCTAAGAAGAATAAGAATATAAATCTCTGTCTTATCATAAGGAGAATGCAGGGAGCAGATAGGGATAAAGCAGTGGGCATAATCTATTTAGGATTCCAACAGACATTTGACATTGCATTGTAGAGTAGAATAATATATCTTCAAGTTAGCGAGTAAAACACAGCACACTTCCTTCCTTCCAGGCTTCTCAAGTTGCAGTGGAGGACACTGATTCCCAAGTGCAGAACACGTTTTCTTCCCTAGTTTTCTCCTCAACTTTTTGGGGGTTTTTCTACTTGCATTTTCTAGAAAGCTCTTCTAGAAAGTCTCTTCCTATCCACCATTTTCAAGCTGTTTTTTTCTTCTGTCTTTTTATTAATTTTGACTCATTTCCTCTGTTTTAGTTCCTTCTTATTTATTTATTTATCATTTTGTTTGTTTCTTTCTTTCTTTGTTTTAATCCTAATTCACAAATTGAGATTGCTGATCAGGCATCCTGGCTTGATCAGATTAGTGTGCTTTTTTTCTATCATTAGTATTCAGAGAATGTTGATGAAACATCCCCATCCATCGTGGCCTGGGAGTACTAAAATCATTCCCAAATAAAATATGATTCTCTTCTCTAGGGACTTTCTTCAGTCTTATCAAGAAACAGCACTGGGATATATTATACAGATAGTGCATGAACTGCTTGAAAATTGTATTCCAGAACTGATATGAATAGCAGTTCATAAAATATGCATAAGATTTCCTTTATGAGGAAATAGAAACAGTAATAGTACTAATAAAGTTTTATGTAGCTACAACACTGTTCAGGCTGCTGCATACCTTTGCATAATCCCTCATCTACTCCATTTGGTAACATATGGACAAAACACAGGAAAGAGGAAATGCCCTATACTTCAGCATGTGCTAATCTTCACTCACTGCCACTTGTTGCCTTCTCTTTTGTACAAAAATGAAAACAACTTTGATATGTCACATCACATGGCCTATATCAATACACATGCCCCCATTCTTTGCACTTGCACAGTAAAGCAAGCATGTCACTGAGACCGCACCAGTGTTAATGTCATCTTCCATTATAAATTTAGGATGCACACTCCATAGTTTTACCACAGCAAAATGTGAAGCTGTCTTTGGCAGCAAGTAATGCACTGTGCTATGGAAAGCAAGATGTGGTACCAATGCAGGTCAGTTAGGATTTTGCCTTTAATATGCAGAAGCAATTTGTATATGATACAATGCAGATAACTCTTCCTCAGAAATTTTACACTTCTCAGGTGAGATCAATTCCATGTTCTCAAAAGAGAGGATAATCCCCTTAAGAGAAGGAGTTGGGGAGATTATGCAGGGATGTTTACACTGGTGTGTGTCATAGAATCATAACAGAATTTAGACTCGGAGTCTTGAGGTCATTTTGTTTGAACCCTTACTCAAAACAATACCATCCTTAATAACAACTTAAACTGCCAGTAGCATTTAAATTGCTAGTAATATGTTGACTATTTAGAAAAAATTGCAAAATTACTATATGCATCTTATAATTGTTTTGTGAAACTTAACTTGTTATTATTATTAACATAAATGCAATGGTATACAAAGATTATCACTTAAGAAGGAAAACTTTTTATCTTTTGAAATAATGCAAATTAATTCTTCTATCAAACATCCTTTTTAAATAATGAACACAAATGTAGAATCTGTCTTAAGAATTTTCCTCAGTGCATTAAACCTGCCCTTTAAAAAAATGGTAATTGCTGAGTGAGATAAAATTCATATGAGTTTGCCCTTTTCATTGCTGTCTATCAAATATTTGTCAGGAATTTTAGGTAATGAAATGAGCTTTGGGTTCTTCTGACAAGATATAGCAATGACACAAGAAATAACCATCAAGTTCAGCAGGTGTACTGCTAATTATGACCACAATGACCTATTCATACCTACACAGTAGGCCTGTTCAATCCTCCTTTGCATACTGATTTATGGACGTATAAACGTATTTTGTTGTGTTTGTGGCTGGAATGGAATGAGAAATCAATGAGATATAAAAATTCTACAAAGAAAAGGGATATTGTCAATACAATTGACAAATATAATACAATTGACAAAAAAGCAAGATGAAAGGAAGAAATTTCATGTGGAGTAGAGAAAAAGATCAGATACAGCTAATTTTCAGAAATTAACACAATTCTATGATGTAAAGACAAGGCACAACTTTTGTCAGTACTATTGCACAAAAATTTCTTTCCAGAATGTGGATTGTATATGGAAGTCAAAACCAGAAAGACTGTGGTAACTAATAACATGAAGGATAACAAACTACATATAATCTTGTACTATTCAGGACCAAAACCTTGGATTTTGACTTCACTGGACAAAGCTGAATTTAGACATTTAGGCTAGTCTAGCACATTAAACAAAACAAGGCTAAGGCACAGTTTGGTTCATTGATCAGCAAACATCTACAGTATTAATTGTAAGCAAGCTTCCCAGGCATGTTTTTTACCTCTGCTTGCGCATGTTTTCCCAGACAATACTGAGGTCAGATGAGGGAAACATGCCAGGGACTGTTCCCTTTAGTTTTACTCATAATCTCTCCTTTCAATAACACAGTTGCATGTAATGCTAAGGAAACAATCTGACCAGAAGTGCACTGCTCTGTTGTGCATGTACATCATATGCTCTTCAGACATCTTCAGACATTCTCCAGTAAGAGTTCGCTGCCTCTCAGCTGTAGGGCACTTCCTGGCCTTATCACAATTTTCCTAGCCTTAGCCTGTTTTTCAGTGTTCACCAGTGTTAGCTTTACCTGAAGAAGTGTGCATCTTTTTCTAGGTTATTATTTTTTTTTTTTTCCCCCCAAAAATGTTTTCCATTGGAATTCCATATATTCCACTTTTTTTTTTTTTTCTTGTGTTATTTATCTATTTTTCCCCATGGGAAGTACAGAGAAAATATGCTTCCTAATATACATGTTTTGGCTAGGCTTGAAATAATAATAATAAAAAAGGTCTTAAATATCTGGAAGTAACAAAACTCTTTGTTGACAGCATTTGTCTTAGTAAAAGGAGATATCTCAGTATGGATTGCCACATCTGAACTAGTCAGTTCTACTATAAGAGAATTTTCAGCCATAAAGTGGTTGACTGCATTTGGCCAGATGAACTGCTATACAAGCAGTTATGCCTCTCCATTGAAAATAAAATGATTAGTTTTATTTCACAAAGATATAAAATTAATTTAATCAAATCCCACTCCATGTTTTATGGACTGTATAAAACTAAGATTACTTTTTCCTGACTGAAGCAATTGCATACCGGCAAGGAGACTTGACATCTTTGGAAAGTGTGATCTCCCATCCTAAACCCGAGGAACTTTTTCAGACAGAAATATACAGGAGTCTGTCACTTAATCTGAGGGAGGTCATCAACAAGCAAATAACAAACCAGCTTTGATTGTTGTCCATTGGGATGAGAAACCTAAGCTTTGAGAGAATTTCTGTACATGAGGAAAAAAAAATAAAAAATAATAAAAAAAAAAAGAGGACAAATTCTCTCTCCTGTATCTCAGCCCTGCTGGTGAATCCTGGGGCCTGAGGAAATCAGAATGAAACAGTCTTTTAGCCACAGAGTTGTGGAAAGAGCAGCAGAGAAGTGGAAACCAAAGACTTGAATTCTATGCTTATTGCTAAAGCCAACTTCATGGATAGCCTTGAATAAATCACTTATCGTCCTTATATCTTCGGTTACCCAGATGACAAATGAGTAAATCCTAATGCATTGAGTGCTGAGAAAAATAGTTATTAGCTTTTGAAAAGCACTTTCAAAGAGTCTGGTGCAGTATAAATTACACATACTTCTTTTAGACAAGAAAGCAACAGATATGACTGTTTTGTTTCAAGGATTTTGTTAAAGGAAAACAGAATTGTTGTCAGTGTAAATTATTTCCTAACACAGCAGGAACAGAGGGTTACGGGATACTCAAAGTAGGTGAATACAGTAGATGTAAGGTAGCTACTTTTAAGCTGACACATTAAGAAGCTGAAATGGTTATATGAGATAACTGAGGGAATGTGCTGACATTTATGCTGTACCTCAGGTTTATGCTATCATTATTCTACATGCTATGGAACATACACAGAGACATCCCAGTATGTGACAGTGCATATAAATTTTAACCAAAAGCCTTACAGAAGAAAATAAACTTATTCTTAATGTTAATATACTAGTATGAAAGTCCCTGTGCTGTGATGAAAGGTATGAGCATGCTGAATACATCTTTAGCACAGATCACACAGATTGAAAAAGGATTTTGAAATTCTTTCTAATGCTTTCACTGTGAAAGGATCAATTTCTTTCAATCCTGACATAATAGACCTTAGTCCTATTAGAAGCTTCTAATTAAAATAGTCTTTACTTGTGAATACCGCCTTTAGAGAAACGTCATGAAAGATCAGATCCATTTCTGGTGTATATGTTTTCAATAAAGAGATATAGGATGAACATACCTCCACATAATGAACAATAGAGTTACATGAAAGAGGATGGAAAGATATCACTTCTCTCTCTCTCTCTTTTTTTTTTTTTTTCTTTTTACAAAATTTTGTGCTGACTAGCATTCACCTTTTCTCTCCACCAGTGTGGCAGAGAATTTGGTTTTGGTTTGGATGCAGGGATGGAAGAGATGACTGATGATTAGCAGAGAACATAGCACTGACATGGTTCCCCTTCCTTCCCTATTTGCTTTACTTGCAGTAGGAAGGGAAAATATTAAGGGTTATACAGCTAGCTTATTTTCACTTTCCAAAAAAAAAAAAAAAAAAAAAAAAAAAAAAATAAGTCATATTCAGAGGAGAAATCCAGCATTTAGGGTTTGTTTTCTTTGCAAATTAGCACAAAAGCTTGATTTCTATAATTATCAATGAAAAGAACACTTACTTCAGTCCTCCAAAATTTGGACCTCTTAGAAACCTGCATATTGATAAAAGAAAAACAACCTTAATATGACATAATTGAAATATTATTAAATGTATGTAATATGATAAAAACAGATTTATACATTTTCTGAAAATCAGAATGGCCTGAATGTAAGCAAGGAACATATAACAAAATATGTTTTAATATGATAATATTAAATCATTACAGGAAAATCAAATGATCAGATTTTTTTTTTCTTTTTCCCTCAGAAGAAATATTGTCCAAGCTACCATATTCCTGCAGGTTATTCTGAATGGGATGAAGCTGCATTTTCCAATGGAAAATCATTTTGTCATTTTTATGAACAAGAAATATTCACATAGACCTAGCAGTTATGACACAGGACCTGAAGCACACCCAACTACTTCTGAAGTAGTAGCAAAGGCCAGGGAAGAGTGCTTAAGACATCTCAAATGATAAAAGTAAAAATGATTAAATATTGTCATTTTTATCAAGCTCAGAGTTTGAGATTTATCTCCAGATTAAATCAGTTGATCTGTGACATCTGCATGTGACATCTGCATTTGTCTAAGTTCCTTATGGCTTCCACTGCTTCCTAGGTAGTGGAAACCTAGTCAATAGGTGGCTGCAATTGTCCAGTGCTCCAGGACAGGCATACATCACCCAGAAGTAGGTGCCTAGGTTAAGTTCAGCTGCCTGTATCTAGTGTCATTTTCAACAGTATTTAGCCTTCCCTCCAACTAGTTGTAGAGAAGAGTGGAAGCGCTTTATTATTCCTATCAGAGTTCCTGGTACACGTGAAACTACTTCCACAGGATGTTTAGGACAATCTAAGGTGTCTAAAATGGTTTTCCATGCAGGAAATAAATAGTTTGAAGCCTGTGTTTCCCATTCACAGTCATGCACAATTCAAATACTAAGTGAATAAATAAGAAGGACAGGAATAAATCTTAAGGCTTTTAAATAAATTATTTTCACTGACATGATCAAGATCTAACTGTAAAGTTTAGACTTTGTAAACTTAATGCATTGGATTTTCTTCATGAGCAAAGAGCAAGAGAAAAAATATAAATAAGTGTTAAAATGGCACTGGCTCTTTATCTCACAACCTTTTTTTTTTTTAAAAAAAAAAAAGAAAATTTCAGTAGGACTATACTTTTATTATTGTCATGTATTTTACAGAGGTCTCTTGTCCTTTTTTGTGCTTAGATCTTTAAAGCAGTCATAGCAACAGCTGTTCGCTTCTACAGAAGTTGCCTGCAGTGTTTAAAACCAAGCATATGTTTCTAATTGTATTGTCTCACCTGAGTCCAGTTCCTTCACAACCTGAGTTGTTATGAAGGTTTGGGTTTATTTGCACATGTACTGCTGAAATGGCCTATGAATCCTCTGTTGGATATAATCCAGCATAGTCATAAAGCCTCTGGAGCCTGAGGATTCAGCCTCCCTGTTTAGCATCTGAGAGATGCTCCAAGCAATGAGAAAGAAATTTACCTCCTTCCCTTCTGTCTAGCCTAGTCCATGCCAAGTCACTTACAATAGATCTGGGCAAGAATCATTTTCCACCACCCGGTTCTTTGCTATTATGAAACACAATGGTTGAATGTTCCCCAAGAAAACATATTCACACATATTTTTGTATCTGACTATTCAACAGAGCTCATTTTCCTGATGCTAAAGAGATATCAATTATTTCTAGTACTGCCAGTACAAAAATACTGTTGTACAGTGAAGCTAGCATCTGGCTAGATCACCCTTTGTACATTCAGAAGGGTTTATATGAAACAGAATAGCTCTTTTGTTTAGACACTAAACCATATTCAACAGTGATCTCTCCCTCTTGTCCTCATTTTGTTTTGCCTATGTCTTTCCGGAGGAGGTCTGCTGAAATGTTCCTGTTCCTCCATGCTTTTAATACTGGGATGGGTGGACGGTAACTTTTTGGAGTTCTGTATAATACTTCTGTAGCATTTAATTTCTCTTATCTAAAAGTAATAAAAGATCATTTGCATTTTCAGTGGATTAAAACACTTTTTAGTCTTCACATTTTTGATCCTCACATTTATATCCTTGTTACATTAATTACCATGGTAAATAAACACAGAAAACTTACCAGCATTGAGGCCTGTTTGTGAACTCAGAAACTAAGCAGAACAACCACCTGCCTTGTGTTATATACATATGGCAGAAGCAGAACATTCTGAGAAAACGTATTTTAAAAGAAAGAAAGAGAGATAATTTTATTTCTGATACAGTTAATTAAAGTATTTTTATGAGTTTAAATTATAGCTACCCTATACAACTAGCCAAGATAGTAAAAAATACTGGTCCTTTTAGAAAGCAACTGAGGTCCTGGGTGTTTTGAATCACTGTTTCTCTGTACTTCACTGTATTCAGAAGGTGTCTGTTGCATCTGCTCTTATAGGTTAGGAGTCTCCTGTTAAAAGTGAGGTGAAATGGTTCCAGAGACTTGGTGTATTCCCTTATCAGAGAATGATATGATTACAAAGATATCAGGTTATCTTCTGTAAGTAGGGGCTGGGCTCTTTTTAGACTGCATTTGCTGAATTTTGTAGCAGATGAGCGAAAGTATTTAATGTAATAGGTGGAAAAAATGTACTTATTTAATGAAATCCCATTTGGCTTTAGTACTAGAACAATTATTAAGTATCTCCTTTACTCTCAAGTATGCACAGACAATTCAAAACAGAGAAAATAAATTCTACAGAAAATTAGGAACCTTTTACTTCCAAGCTGCAACAGAAGTCCTTTAAGGACCACATTTCCATGGGCCTCCCTCTGCTAGGAGTTCCTCTTAATCAGTGAGCACTGAGTTTATTGACTTAACACATTTTCAGACAATGCTGTATACTTTTAGACTGCATATATATTAGTAAATTAAGCTGCTAGTGAACAGTCCCAGTCACAACAAATAGAATTACTTAGATAAATGGATAGGATATTTGCTTACACAGTTTTGTCTGAGTTAACTACGGGTCCTTTTCCCAAGCAAATCCTTGGCACAGTTCAGACGACAGTATGGACTGGGGACTTGGTGCAGTGGTGAGACCTTTTTGGAGGGTTTAAAAGCTTTAAATAACCACAGACCTTTCAGTCTGTGTCTGGGATTCTCAGTCCTATATAATCATGTAGCAGTTTGTGACAGGTCAAGGTAGTCTTTTGAATAATTATAATGAATAATATGTAAGACACAAGCACCTTACAGGACATTCATATATAGTTGGAATGAAGAAACCCTACTATTCCTTCCAATTTTCTCAGCTTGTTGAAGGAAGCAACACAGAAAATCTTGCTGTTCCCTACCCCACCCTACCCTTTACATTTCTCTTGATGTTCAGAGTTGGTGAGAATGGTGACATTTCATAGGGAAAGAATATGGCAAAATAATGATTCCTCTTCTTTTTAGAAGTGTTCTAAAAATATGTGGCAATTGATCTCCTTTTGCAGTCTTTTATTCATTGCAGTCATAATTATATTTGTATGTATTTGTCTTGTCTGGAGGTACCTGCAATAACAGAGCTATTGTAGAAGCTGCTCTTAGCAGAGACATCAAGCTAACAAAAACAGTGACTGATCTTTGTCTAGATAATTCTGAGAATATTTACATATTTACACACTTTCTGATTTGATAAACATTTAGTGAAGGTGTCATAACTAATAAAAACCTAGTTCCTGTCATTGTAGTTGAACTTAAAAGAAAAAAAAAATCCTTGAGATTTACCAGGTAGGCAAAACTAACAGAAATGAAAAATGTAAACTGTGTTAAGTTATCTGCTATATGTAATCTACCAGTATTTGTTTGCTGATAGTAGTCCGGGGAGATCCAGAGAGGTCAAGTAGCTCTTCCAGATTTTAAAAATAACATTGGGAAAATTGATAAATGTTAAGAATAGTCATATCTTCTCTTGAAAAAGAAGATAATAATGCTATTCTCTTACCAGTAACTTTAGTGTTCAGGACTGTGCATCTAAAGGACATTAGATTCTCATCTTTTATGGCCTATCTTATGGTGTAATAAAAAAGCATGATAAAGCAAACAAACACAGATGCTATAATCAGTCTGGAAAATGGAAATGGAAAACACATTTGAAAATTGTATTCATTTGAAAATTGTATCTCATAAATGAAATTTCTCTAAAAATGCACTGGAATAACACAGTTTTAAATAAGATCATAGCCTCACTAAAATAAAAATAAAAATTAAACTATTTCCCACATCTTGTATTTGAAGATGATTATTCTTCCCAAGTGTAATATTTTAAACATATTCCTATTGAATTGTATTTTATTTTTGAAAATAATTCCTGCAATTTGTGAAGATTATTTGAATTCTTTCCATCCCCTGCAGCATGCTTCCAGTCACTCACATTTTGATGAGTATAGTCTTAATCCACTAGCTATTAGTGAAAATATTAATATGAATCAAAACCAGGATAGATGACTTTCAGATCTGTACACCTCCCATTTTGACAGAGAACCAATATTAACAACTCTGGATATTACTTTCCATCTATCTTGGTTTCATCATGCCAAAAGCATTACACATGTCAGTATATATTATATTGTTGCTGGACTCCATGACTTTTGTCCTGTTTGTTTTTATTTATTTATTTTTTCCAGTTAACCTCTTTACAGTGAACCTTCCCATGGGAGTTCTTATCAAAGCTTCCTTTCACCTTCAAATTTTCAACTAATTCTCTGTGTGGACTACACTCATATCTAAAGGGGATCTCTTTTTCAGTTATTATCTGTGATTATCATAGAGTGACAGATATCCCTGAGAATGAGGTTACTAGACAAAGCAAGAAGTTTAATAACCTTCTTTTTTCCTTTGTTGAAGACCAAGGTTTTCAATAATTTGTGGCTCTGAAGAATTCACATTCTAGAATATCAGAACTTACAATTAATTCATCTGACAACAGCATGTAACTGGTATATCTAAATTACCCATACGTCTCTTTGAGGCTCTGTATGTAGAGTCTCAGCTAGGGAAAGACAGACATTTCTGAGAGGATGTGCCAGATCTTAGATGGGATGAATCATCTCACACATACTTCCTCTGCATTGACTCTACAGTGAGCCAAAGGCAACTGTGTTCTTATTATAGGGACTTATTATAGGTTCTTATTATATCTTCAGATAGGTCCCTAAAGTTAAATGAGATGAATCTAGGTTCAAGTATTTGCAAAAATTCTAGTGTAAGTCTAGTTCTACATTCTTAAAAAAAAAAAAAAAAAAAAAAAAAAAAAAAAAAAAAAGTTCTGTTTTTGGAAGTCAGAACTGATGGCAGATACACTGAGAAGACCCATATCTTTCCTGATATAATACAGAACAGCAGATGGCACTTATTAACATGCTATAATGTTTGAGATGCCCCAGGCAAACTGATAAAGCAGAAGACAAGATGCAATGTTACAAGCAATAAAACAGTTCAACTCAAAACGGGAAAGGTGCTGCAGGGGATATATGCTCATAGAAATACAGGGAAAAGCTGTGTTTTTGATGGAGAACAAACAAAACAATCTAGGGGATTTAGGAGCAAATACTCTGAGACATACATTTTTTTGCAGCTTAAGTCACAGGTACAACTGAAGTCAGTGCATTTGCTGCTTGGGCATACAAAGAAAATAACAATGTGAGGTATACAAAAAATAAAGAAATGATGATAACAGAAGAGTTTATTATCATGCAGATTTCTGTTCCTTTCTCTGACAGAAATGTGAAGAAATGCAAATAACTTATACAGGGAAATCATACCTGCACATATACCTTGATTGAATCCAAACTGATCACTGCTGCTTAGGAAAGAGATTTTGAAACCACTGTGGACAGTTCATCTCATTGCTCAACAGTGTAGCTCATCTACAAAATCAGAACTTCATGTTAGCATTTCCATCACACACCATCCCCTAGCTACAAAAAGATTTGTTAGCCCAAAAGACAATGATTAAACCTGAATGTTGTACTCTTAGGTCTGCTGATACTCTCTCTAAGGGTTATTATTATTATTACTATTATTTTTAGTACAACAAAAATATATACCTATTAGCATTTAAAACATGGTGAAAAACAATTTTCTTGGACCTACAAGGTCATTCTGTTTCCAGCAAAACAGTACCAATCAAGCCACAGAACAATTTACTGAAATTGATTAAAGAATAATATATTTCCGTTTTCTGTGTATATGCAGCACATTCTTATCTAGAGAACTATCTAAATGAAGAGCAAACCAAAATTAATGCAACCTTCATGTAAAAATTCATGATAATAGCAAAGCCTTCTAATAAAAGAATACAATTCTTTTAGGTAGTGACCTTCATACAAAACCTCAGAAAAGGCTTTCAAAACCATCATTCTCTAAAGTTAATTGAGTTAGTTGTGAAATACAATCATATTCAAATGTACTTTTTTTCAAAACAATAAAGCTAATAGATATATATTGATTTATATTTAAATTTTGAGACACTACATCTGTTGTAGAACATCATTTTAGATATGGAGATAAAGGTCAAATCTCTTAAAGGAAAGATTCACTGAATGATAAGGTGTTTTAGCACTTTTCTACATTTAAATAGCTTTTGTTATCTATCTCATAACACCTGTTCTAAAATATATTAATAATCTTCTAGCTACAATTCATATCAGTACAAAGAAGCAAATAGAAATGAATAACACAAATAATAAAAACAAATTCTGACAGCTCCAAGTGATTAGAATTATTCTGTCAACTTTAAAACACTGATCATTATTTAAATAAAATAATCAAAACAATTCAACAGTTACACTTTTTCCAAAAAGAAATCATAATCATAGAATCATAGAATGATTTGGGTTGGAAGGGACCTTAAAAATCATCCAACTCCAACCCCCCTGCCATCTGCAGGGATTCCACCCACTAGATCAGGTTGGCCAAGGCCTCATCCATCCTTGAACACCTTCAGGGATGGAGCATCCACAACTTCTCTGGAGAACCTGTGCCAGTGCCTCACCACTGTGACAAGTGACGAATTTCCTCCTAACAGCTAATCTAAATCTTCCCTCTTTTATTTTTAAACCATCCACCCTTGTCCTGTCATTATCTGCCAACCCAAAAAGTGGTGATCCTTCTTTTTAATAAGCCCGCACAGCTACAATAAGGTCACCCTTGAGCCTTCTCTTCTTCAGGCTGCACATCCCCATCTCTCTCAGCCTTTCTTCAAAGGAGAGGTGTTCTAACCCTCTGATCCTCTTTGCATCCCTCCTTTAGACTTGCTCTAACAGGTCCACATCTTTCTTGTGATGGTGCCCCAAACACTGACTCCAGGTGGAGCCTCATGAGGACAGAATAGAGGGGGAGTAATAATAAAAATTAGTAATTTGATAAAGTAGTATAATTTCAGTTCAGATCAGAACATTGGTCTGAATTTAGTCAGAAACTTCTTTTCCTAATGGTGGAGTACCTGCTTTTACAATTAATATCAATGGAGATTCATTATCATTGCTGAAGAGCAAAATTTTTCAATTCCTTCATTATTAATAAATTAATTTATTAAGATAATGATCTTTCCATAAATCAGAGCAGATAAAGATGTTTGGTTTTTCATACAGCATTAACAAGGACTGTGAATTAATGTCCATCCACAGAGCCAAACTTGTAAAGTGAGCAGTTATAGCTAAGACAGAAACTTATTTCGGTTTCTGTATGTTGCAGGAGGGCTTTGCCTGCAAATAAGGAAATCTGTAATTTTAAAGGCCTCCAAATTTTTGCCCTTCAAGATTTCCCATTCCCCTCTTTCTGGACACCTTAAAGGAATTATTGTTAAACAGAGAATTAACTCTATGGTTCCTGAAGAAGATGGACTGTGGCAGGAATGCACGAGGCTTGCATATTTGAAGGAAAGAGCCAAGGAACCATGGGTATATGTTCTCTGTTTCTGTATTGCCTTATGGGATTCAAATATGAAGGGACAATCCTTGCTCCTCTAGCAATGATTTCTGTGTAGTTATGATGTTTTTAAAACCACGGGAATTGTCTCTCCTGTCAACCATTTAAAACATAACTCTAAATTCCACTGTACATTATTTACTATACAATCTATACAATCAAAATGCAATTTACTTTTTGGATCCCAAACTGGCCTTGAAGACAAGGAGTTTAAAATTAAAAAAGTTTACCTTGTCTCTTACATTGAATAATATTAAAAAAAAAAAAAATCATAGTGATATAATTTATAGGCATTTTCTACAACTAAAAAGCATGCTTTAAAAATGTTTATTTATTTATTTATTTATTTATTTAAACTGCTGATTGGGTCCAAATCACATGAAGGTGTGATTGCAAGTAAATTGATGACATTTTATATAATTTGTAAGTACAAAGATTATAGATCTTACTATACTACATAAACCCATATTTACCTACATAAACCCATATTTAACAGGTATTATTCAATGTCACATACACTGTGAAATAATCCTTCTGATGGGAACAACAACAACAAAAAAAAAAATAGTGCCATAAGTTATTCATTCCATGTAATTCTGCCAGGTCTTACTAGTGCAGTACAGGGAAGAGGAGTTTGCATATTGCACAAAAGGATCATTGAAAACCCTTTATCATTTGGTTAACCTCACTTGCCCTTCTTCATCTTCTTTGCAATTCCAATAAGGCTGCAACAGCACTGCAACAAAAAGATTAGTTTAATGATTCTATATAAAAGTTTTCAACCTTGTTGATCATTTCCTACTCCATTGTCTATATAGAAGTATATTTTATTTCTATTCTGAAAGGGCTATGAGAACTATTTTGGCGAGTTAGTAATTTCCCTCAAATCTGTTCTTCAAAACCAAGCCAAACCATCGCTGGGATCTTATTATATCAGAACAGTTTTCATTTTCCTGAATAAACAAATTATTACTTTGGACATCTATTAGGATTACCATTTTTTACTGGTCATCACAATTTACAATGGAGCAGAAAAAAAAAAAAATCCCTAACTTGCTTGTTTTGAAGCATAATGCTTCTTTCCCACACTTTTAGTTTAATACTAAGAGTTTTCTCACACACATTGTTCTGGATATGAACCTCATTCTATCTCCACTGCACTTCCTTAGGCTCATTTCTACACAGATGAATCCTCTGTGCTATGGCCATGCCTCACATTTACTGTAAGATCTTCAGCCCTATCCTTTCCTGCTCACTTCCCTTCCAATAAACAAGACACAATCCTTCAGAGATTCCTGGGTGTGTAGAGGACTCTGAGGAGGAGGAGTGCTTGGAGATGCAAATGAGTCCCTCCTGCTTGTCTATCCAGTCTTTTGTATTCACTTATAATGTGCTTCCCACAACTCAATCCCGTAGTATTTTATGCATCACACTAAAGGGTTGAGGTTTCAGTTTTAGGAAAAAGAATATATATTTATATACTTTAAACTGATAAACATTTGTGAAAATATGAGTTGGAAAGCAGGTGATAGATCAGTTATGTGCTCTTGTTTCCATTTTACCATCCTGAAAAGAGGAGTTAAGTCCCCACTTTGTAAACAAGAATACAATTTGTCAAAGGTTGTATGACCTAGATCTCATAATTCCCATTGCAGGGCTAAACTCTGTTTCCTTCCACATGATTAATGTTTTCTGTTTTCATTACTTCATCTCTCTTGTACAAGAGAAGGGGAAGTATTCCACAAGAGGATTTGTTTCTGTGCTTTCCCACAGTCCAGTAAATCCTGGAAAGTATTAGAAATCAGGCAGAATTACTCAACTATTTCCAAAGAGTTTCTGAGATGTTCAGATGGTTGAACCATATTCTCAAGTTATGAAATAGTCTCACAAAACATACAATAGGTCTGTCTCATGAAGAATTTGGTGTAATCTTTATTCACACTGAAATATTAAAGGAGGGAACTTTGAAAGTCTAGACCTGAATTTCCAGTCTAGGTCTGAATCTGATAAAAGCTCTTGAAATCTATAGATCTGTTCTTACAGTTCAACAGAGAGCTTCTCAGGTTTATCTTCAGTTAGTGTCCTTACTAAATAAGGGTTTAAAAAGTGAAATGTAAAATCCCCCAACAGCACATTCTTGCCCTCAGTTTTTCCTTAGGTATTACCAGAAAATGTAGATTCCTGTGACTCCTCTGTTGCAGAACAGGGCTACTCATGCCTAACCCATTACCTCTTCATTCCTCTGCTGCACCACATAGCAATCCAGACACTCTTCTGGCTTCATTACATCTCAAACATTAACAACTGCACATTTGCACATTTGCTAATAGTACCTTTTTGTGTTGCCAGCGTACACTTGCTGACACTCTTTTCTTTGCTTGACACTCCACTTGCTGTTGACTCTTAGTAAAAGGAATGGAATTGAAAGCCCTGGCATTTCAGTGTGTGAAACGAGGCAGTAGCTGATGAAGTACAGTTTCTCATACTGTGAGAAATTATCAGTTATATTGGCTTTGGGAAGGTTTTCAGAACTCTCATTCACAATACTGTTTCTTAGTGTTTTCTGAGCTGAAGCCAAATCCTGAAAAAATACCCATGCATAACCATCCTATGAATGCTTACTGGGCCTTACAGAAGAACCATCTGAATAAAGTTATGAACTCACTGGCAAGCAAGACAGAGTACTCCATGTAATTAAACTAAATGAGATTGTGTCTCAGAATAAGAGGCCTATAAGCTAGATTTTGCCTGCAGTGCTACATAGAATTTTTTGCTGACATAAGAAAACTACGCTGTTAAAGACTGCCATAACAACAAAACAACAACAAAATAAAACACAACCATGTTAATAAATAAAATTTAATTTTCATTAAATTTTAAAGAAGTCTGCTATGGACACTATTGTGGAAGAAAAGGTTTACATAGTCATTTCCAAACTAACTCCATATAAAGTTAATTTCTATCTCATTCTCTTCAGATTAAAATCAAGTTATTACACTTTCACATGATACATTTCATATACTAGATAAAACAGAATGATACCTAAGAAAGACAGACCTGTTAGAGCAAGTCCAGGGGATTTTCATGAGGGATGATCAGAGGGCTGTAACACCTCCTATGAAGATAGGCTGCAGGAGTTGGGGTTCAGCCTGCAGAAGAGTAGGGTTCGGGAAAACTTTATAGTACCTAAAGGGAGCCCACAACAAAGCTGGGGAGGGACACTTTGTCAGGGAGTGTAGTGATAGGACAAGAAGTAATGGCTTTAAACTAAAAAAGGGTAGATTTAGATTAGATACGAGGAAGAAATTCTTTACTCTGAGAGTGATGAGGCACTGGAACAAATTGCCCAGAGAAGCTGAGGATGTTCCATCCCTGGAGGTGTTCAAGGCCAGGTTGGATGGGGCTTTGAGCAATCTGCTCAAGTTGAAGGTGTTCCTCCTGGAGGAGGGTTGGAATTAGATGATCCTTAAGGTCCCTTCCAACCCAAGACATTCTATGATTCCATGGAGACAAAATTTAGGAATAAACTAGAAAGCTACAGGGTAAAATCCTAGCAAGGCGGATTTTGGAAGTCCAGAATGATCTAAAAACAACAGTGACTTTTACTTGGTCTTTTTGAGTGCAGTAAAATTGTATTTATCTTTGTCTACATTCCCACTATAGAAAGATATAGCATATTATATGTCCAGGCTGTGTAATTCTGTAATAGCTTGGAAACAGAAAATGTTGAAGATGGGAAGGCTAATATTTGTACCTGCAACATTATAAGAGTAAAACAAGACTTGCATTAGTCCAAGATCTATATACCATATGATGTCTTTATGCCTGGATGTCAGTCAGCTCTAAGTCTGTGTACTTCTTTGTTTGCTTCTAAGCAAAACACAAGACTATAAGACTGGAGATAGTCCACAGAAGGGCCATGAAAATGATGAAAGGGGAAGGGAAGTCTGATGCCTCCCTGGGGCCAGAGTCAGGGACATTGCCAGAAATGGTTTGCCCTTCTGATTACTACTCACTACTGATAGTCCAGGCTGGCAGTGATGACATTTATAGCCTTAAGGCTATAAAACATGACTTCAGGGGGCTGGGACGGATAGTGGACAGAGCGGGAACACAGGTGATGTTTTCGTCCATCCCTACAGTGGCAGGGAGGGGTTCAGAGAGGACACGGAAAGAGCATCTGATAAACACGTGGCTAGGAGGCTGGTGCCAACACAGAAATTTTGGGTTCTTCGACTACGGGGCGCTTTACTCGGCACCTGGCTTGATGGCTGCAGACAAGCCCCAACTGACTCCAAGGGGAAAATGGATCCTAGCCCAGGAGCTGGCAGGGCTCATTGAGAGGGCTTTAAACTAGGTAAGAAGGGGGATGGGGATGAAACAAAGCTCGTTAGACGTGTGCCAGTGGGAACAATGGCAAGGCTGGGGGAGAAGGCAAAGGCTCAACTGAAGTGCATCCACACTAATGCACGCAGCATGGGCAACCAGCAGGAGGAGCTGGAAGCCATTGTGCAGCAGGCAGGCTATGACTTGGTTGCCGTTATGGAAACATGGTGGGACCACTCATGACTGGAATGCTGCAATGTCTGGTTATAGGCTCTTCAGAAGGGACAGGCAGCACAGAAGGGGTGGTGCAGTGGCTCTCTATATTAGTGTTTTGATGTCGTCGAACTTGAGGCTGGGAATTATAAGGTCAAGTCGCTATGGGTTAGGATCAGCAGGAAAGCCAACAAGGCAAGCATCCTGATGGGGATCTGTTATAGACCGCCAAAGCAGGATGAGGAGACAGATGAGGAGTTCTACAGGCAGTTGACAGAAGTTGCAAAATCATCAGCGCTTGTTCTTGTGGGGGACTTCAACTTCCCAGACATATCCTGGAAGTACAGCACAGCCCAGAGAAAGCAGTCTAGGAGGTTTCTGGAGAGCGTGGAAGATAGCTTCCTGACACAGCTGGTTGGCCAGCCTACCAGGGGAGGTACCTCACTAGACCTTCTGCTCACTAACAGAGAAGGCCTGGTGGGAGATGCGGTGATCGGGGGCTGTCCCAGGCAGAGTGACCACAAAATGGTAGAGTTCTCGATACTTGGCGAAGTTAGGAAGGGAACCAGTAAAACCGCTGTCTTGGACTTCTGGAGGGCTGACTTTGAGATGTTCAGGTCACTGGTTGGCAGAGTCCCTTGGGAGGTGGTTCTGAAGGGCAGAGGAGCCCAGGAAGGCTGGGCACTCTTCAAGAAAGAAATCTTAATGGCTCAGGAGAGGTCTGTCCCCATGTGCCCAAAGACCAGCTGGCACAGAATAAGACCGGCCTGGCTGAACAGAGAGTTGCAGCTCGAGCTTAGAAAAAAGAGGGTTTATAATCTTTGGAAAAGAGGGCGGGCCACTCAGGAGGACTATAAAGATGTTGTGAGGCAGTGCAGGGATAAAATTAGAAAGGCCAAAGCTCACCTGGAGCTCAATCTGGCTACTGCTGTTAAAGACAACAAAAATGTTTTTATAAATATATCAGCACAAAAAGGAGGACTAAGGAGAATCTTCACCCTTGACTGCATGTGGAGGGAAACTTAGTTACCAGAGATGAGGAAAAAGCTGAGGTGCTTAATGCCTTCTTTGCCTCAGTCTATAGCAGCAAAACCAGTTGTTCTCTGGAAACCCAGTACCCTGAGCTGGTGGAAGGGGATGAGGAACAGATTGTGGCCCCTATAATCCACGAGGAAATGGCTGGCAATCTGCTACAGCATTTGGATGTACGCAAGATGATGGAGCCGGATGGGATCCACCCGAGGGTATTGAGAAAACTAGCAGAAGAGCTGGCCAAGCCGCTTTCCATCATTTTTCGGCAGTCCTGGCTATCAGGGGAGGTCCCACTCAACTGGTGGCTAGCAAACATGATGCCCATCTACAAGAAGGGCCGGAAGGTAGACCCGGGGAACTATAGGCCTGTTAGTTTGACTTCAGTGCTAGGGAAGCTCATGGAGCAGATTATCTTGAGAATCATCATGCGGCACTTGCAGGGCAAGCAGGTGATCAGGCCCAGTCAGCATGGTTTTATGAAGGGCAGGTCCTGCTTGATGAACCTGATCTCCTTCTATGACAAGGTGACACGCTTAGTGGATGAGGGAAAGGCTGTGGATGTGGTCTACCTTGACTTCAGTAAGGCTTTTGACACGGTTCCCCACAACTTTCTTCTCAGGAAACTGGCTGCTCATGGCTTGGACTGGCATACGCTTCATTCGGTTAAGAGCTGGCTGGATGGCCAGGCGCAGAGAGCTGTGGTGAATGGAGACAAATCCAGTTGGAGGCTGGTCACTAGTGGAGTCTGCCAGGGCTCGGTACTAGGGCCAGTCCTCTTTAACATCTTTATTGATGATTTGGATGAGGGGATTGAGTGCACCCTCAGTAAGTTCACAGACGACACCAAGTTAGATGTGTGTGTCAATCTGCTCGAGGGTAGGAAGGCCCTGCAGGAGGATCTGGAGAGGCTGCACCGATGGGCCGAGGCCAACTGCATGAAGTTCAACGAGGCCAAGTGCCGGGTCCTCCACCTGGGGCACAACAACCCCAAGCAGAGCTACAGGCTGGGAGATGAGTGGTTAGAAAACTGCCTGACAGAGAAGGACCTGGGAGTATTGGTTGATAGGCAGCTGAATATGAGCCAGCAGTGTGCTCAGGTGGCCAAGAAGGCCAAGAGCATCCTGGCTTGTATAAGAAACAGCGTGGCCAGCAGGTTCAGGGAAGTGATTGTCCCCCTGTACCCAGCTCTGGTGAAGCCGCACCTCGAGTACTGTGTTCAGTTTTGGGCCCCTCACTACAACAAGGACAGTTAGGTGCTTGAGCGAGTCCAGAGAAGGGCTACGAAGCTGGTGAAGGGTCTGGAGAACAAGTCTTATGAGCAGCGGCTGAGGGAGCTGGGACTATTTAGCCTGGAGAAGAGGAGGCTCAGGGGCAACCTTATCGCACTCTACAGGTACCTTAAAGGAGGCTCTAGTGAGGTGGTGGTTGGTCTGTTCTCCCACGTGCCTGGTGACAGGATGAAGGGGAATGGGCTAAAGTTGCGCCAGGGGAGTTTTAGTTTAGATGTTAGGAAGAACTTCTTTACTGAAAGGGTTGTTAGACATCGGAACGGGCTGCCCAGGGAAGTGGTTGAGTCACCATCCCTGGAGCTCTTTAAAAGACATCTAGATGTAGAGCTTAGGGATATGGTTTAGTGGACTTGTTAGCATTAGGTCAGAGGTTGGACTCGGTGATCTTGGAGGTCTCTTCTAACCTAGACTATTCTGTGATTCTGTGATTCTGTGAATGGACTGAAGCACCACTCCTGTGAGGAAAAGCTGAGAGAGCTGGGACTGTTTAGCCTGGAGGAGAGGAGGGTGGCTCTTACTACTGTGTAAAAATACCTGAAAGGAGGGTGAAAAGAAGGTGGAACCAGGCGTTGTTTGGTGGTGCCCAGTGCCAGGTCAAGAGGCAATGGACAATGGGATACATCCATCAGGTGCAAACTGCTCCAGCAGTCCCCAGAACCCTGCTCTGGCATGGGCTCCTCTCCCTGGGCTGGAGCTCCGGTCAGGGGCCTGCTCCTGAGGGGGCTCTCCATGAGCCACAGCCTCCTCCAGGCCACATCCACCTGCTCCATGGGGGGCTCCACAGGAAGCTGTATGCCTGGAGCACCTCCTGCCCTCCTGCACTGGCCTTGGGGTCTGCAGGGCTTGTTCTCACTCTTCACTGTCCCAGCTGCTGTTGCCCAGCATTTTCTTTTTTTTTTCTTTTATTTTTTTTTTTCCCCTTTACGAAATCTGCTCTACCAGAGGCCCAACCAGCATCGCTCACTGGCTTGGCTCTGGCCAGCAGTGGGTCCCTTTGGAGACAGCTGAAATGGTCCTAATCTAACATTGGGCAGCTTCAAGACTTTTTGTCTTTTTTTTTTTTTTTTTTTCAAATTTCTTTCTTTTATTTTATGAAGACATCTGTGAAATACACTTATTTATAATAAAAACATTGTAAGACAAATATATCTGTCTGATCACAATGCTTCTGTGTATGAAGAGTGCACGAGTAACATTGCTTTCATGTATTTCTTTCTTTCAGGTCCTTTACTACTACTTTACTGTGTCTTCACCTAGAAGCTGAAAACTCACTAAAGAGAATCTAAATTAAGTTAGATAACTGATGCAGCATTTCTGCTGTTCTGAAACAAATTTTTAATATTTTTTAATAGATTTTTCCCACTTCATGTACCTCAATCCAAAATGTATCAATTACTACAGGAATACCACTTCTTTGCTCTGTTAAGTGAACATCTGCTGAACAGTAAATCCTTGCAGTCAATGACTAAATGAAAATAATTGTAAATTGAAACATTATTTGATATATATTTTTTTGCCTTGTGAGAAAAAAAAAATCAAATGTAACAGCCTTTTTTTTAAAAAAATACATTTTTTTTTCCCTCCAAGGACAGCCTTTTATCCCAAATCTTTCATCTTATTTTACTGCTGCTAGTAGATATTCTCCAGCAGTGCATGAGGAGGCTGGCTGCATTTAACCTACAAAGCAATGCATGTTCTTAGACTAAGGAAAAATTACCCATTTCAGAAAAGCAGCTGACTACTGATATACAAAAGACATAGTAATTTCCCCATTTTAATGATTTAATTATTTAATTGTTTTTATTTAACATTTTGCCATTTCAGAATGATTTTTTTTTCAGTGCCTTTGTTTCTCTACCTTCTGTTCTCCCATCCCTGAAATCTTCTTTACCTCCCAGAAAGTGCACTTCCACCAAAATGTCTGAAGAAGAATGGCGTATTCCATAAGTGTATTCCAGTGAATATTGTTATTGTAATAAAATATGTATTTTACCTTATAATTTTCCTGATTTTTTCATATTTGTTGAAACTTAGGATATGACCCCAGAATCATAGGAATTTTCTAATGCAGCATGCAACCTTATTCTCACCTTTGTATTTTTCAGGGAGATCTTGATTCTCACCATCATTTTTCCAGGGCAATTTCCTCCTACCACTCCCTACCATTTTTTGTGCCTTGGGTCTAAAAACTTCTGATAAGACCTATACCTTTCACACTATGCCATTCTGCTTGATATACATGGAACAAAAACTTCAAGGAGTGCTACCTGAAGAGTTAATTAGTTTCAAATTAATTATGTGTGCAATGAAAATGGATTATTCTACCTCATGACTAAGCACTGTAGATGCCTTTCATACTCTTGTGGATTTTACTTAGACTAAGCTCCATGACAGTAAATGCACGCTAAAATAAATGAAAGTTTTCAGATGTTAGATGATAATTTCTACCTCTCTAATCATTCAATAATCTTTTTGTCCAGGTTATAATAGGAAATTGAAATGTGTGCAGCAGAATGTTCAACTGAAAAGAAAGCAGAGGACAGACGTAAGAAAGAAAAGGAAACTAAGTACACACCAGACTACTTTCTAGTGCAGGAAAGTTTAACTAATTATGTTGTTACTATGGAACAAGGTTTTAACTGGGTCTGTTGGCAAACAGTGAAAGTTTTAAACCCTAGCTCTGCACAAAACCTCAAATTACCCTTCACCCATTTCTTAAAAAGGACAGCTGTATCTTCTGCTCACTCCCCTCCTCAAAGAGGAGTGGGGAGAAAATATGATGAAAAGGGCTCAGGGGTTGAGATAAGGACAAGAAGATCGCACAGTAATTATTGTGATGGGCAAAACAGACTCAGCATAGGGAGATAGTAACATTTATTACCTATTACTAACAAGCTAGAGAAGTGAGAAACAAAGGAAAGAAATCAAAAGCACCTTCCTCCCCATCTGCCCTATTCCACCTCCTCCCCCTGAGCGGTGCAGGGAAATGGGGGAATGGGGGTTATGGTCGGTCTATAGCGAGCGCTTCGCCACCGCCACTCCTTCTCAGTCACTCTTGTCCCCTGTGCTGTGGAGTCCCTCCCACAGGATGCAGTCCTTGCTGAACTGATCCACTGTGGGCTTCCCACAGGCAGCAGTTCTTCAAGAACTGCTCCAGATATGAGTCCGTACCATGGGATCCATCCCTCAGGAGCAAACTGCTCCAATGTGGATCCCCCATGAGCAGCAGCTCCTGTCAGGTCACCTGCTCCTGTGTGGTCTCCTCTCCAAGAGCTACAGATCCGGTCTGGAATCTGCTCCGGCAGGGGTCTTCCACAGGGCACAGCCTCCATTGGTGCAGCATGGTCTCCTCCATGGGCTGCAGCGTGGAACCCTGCTCCACCGTGGTACTCCATGATGATGAAGCAGGATGATAACCTGCTTCACCATAGTCCTCACCACAGGCCGCAGGGGACTTCTGCTCCTTCTTTGCTGACCGTGGTGCTCATAAGGCTGTTTCTCACTCCTCTCACTCTCCCAGCTGCTGTGTGGCACAGCATTTTTTTTTTTTCTTTGTCTTAAATATGCTCTCACAGAGGCACAAAACAACATCACTAATTGGCTCAGCTCTGGTCAGCCGTGGGGCCCTTACCAAACATGGGGCAGCTTCTAGATCCTTCTCACAGAAACCACCCCTGTGGTCCCCTGCTACCAAAACTTTGCCACGTAAACCCACTACAGAGATCAACGGTACAAAAATATAGTATATTAAATGAAACAGTACTTGCTATGTCAGCAGAAAAGAATCATAGAACCAGAATCATTAAGGTTGGGAAAGACCCCCAGGATCATCTAGTCAAACCATCCCCCTACCACCAATGTTACCCACTAAACCATGTCCCTAGATATCATGTCCAACGTTTCCTTAACCCCAGGGATGGTGACTCCACCACCTCCCTGGGTAACCTGTTCCAATTCCTAACCACTCTGAGAATAAATTTTTCCTGATTTCCAATCTGAGACTTCCCTGGTGGAACTTGAGGTCTTTCCCTCTTGTCTTATTGCTAATTTTCAAGAAGAGACCAACATCCAGATCCCCACAACTTCCTTTCAGGCAGTTGTAGAAAGCAATAAGGTCTCCCCTGATCTTTCTCTTCTCCATCCTAAAAAACCCCAGTTCCCTCAACCGCTCCTTATAAGACTTGTTTTCCAGACCTTTCACTAGGGTTTAGACATTCAGCAGACAGTGTAGATTGATTAGAGGATGTCAAGTATGGTGACTTTGTTTTAGGGGCAATATTTAGACTTTCTAGGTCAGGACCTACAAAGCTAAACTCACTTCTTGACTTGATCTTCTGGCCACAGGAAGTTCTGCACCAACATGCGAAAAAATTTCTTCACTGTGAAGGTGACAAAGCACTGGAACAGGCTGCCCAGGGAGGTTGTGGAGTTTCCTTCTCTGGAGATATTCAAGGCCTGTCTGGACACCTACCTGGGCAACCTGCTTTAGGGAACCTGCTTTGGCAGGGGATTGGAACTGATGATCTCTTGAGGTCCCTTCCAACCCCTACAGTTCTGTGATTCTGTGATCTTTCTCAGTCCTACCTAACAGATGAAAAAAAAGGTTGATTCAAATACCCGCAGACTAAATGTGAAAATTAGTTTTGCCACTTACACATGATTTATTTTTTTTTTTTGACTTGCAGACTACAATAAAATGTACACAATCATTTTAGAGCACATTTTAGTGGGGATTTGGGGGAGAAACATGTCTTTTGAATTCTGTCTAGGTGTTAGGTAGAAACAGAAAATGAGCCTCTAAGCATTGGGGAATCCTAGATATGGCAGGCTCACTGCTCAGAGGGCAGGACACTTTCCTAATTAAATGTCAAGACATTTTTGAGTGGGATTCTTTGGCTTAAATATAGATTCTTCTTGTCATCTCAGGTCCCCTAAAGCATCTCAGCTGTCTGATAGTTGCCTTTCCAGAAGACTTAATGTGGCCAATGGATCCTTCATTATATCTGTGATCCTTGTGCAGACATCTTGAATACTGCAAGATATAGAAGAAGGCATAATAAACCTCTTCTGACACACACTTAGCAAATATGTTTATCTTTCAGTGAGTCGCAGTTGGTTTGGATTAGAGTTTTGGGCCTGGGTAAGTTTTCTTTACTGATAGACATGATATTCCAGTAAGCCTTCAAAGGCATAATCAAGTTTCAAGAAGGCTTGTTTCTTTTGTGATGTCATCCTCACTGAATCCACTCCTGAAATGCACATACAAATTCTGCAAAAATGAGACATTCACATACAAAACAACACACAGAATTAATCACTTCCACCCTTTTCTACCAGTTTGCTCTCTTCACAAAAAACACCACCTGTTGAAGTGACTTGCCATGACCTTTCTGAATATGCCAGGAAACCAGCTTGATGTTTTCTCAGCATTTAGCTAAAATTTTGTTGGTTGCACCTGAACAATTTCCAGTTCTGTCTTCCATAACTAAATAAAATTACCACTGCATTTGCAGCACTTTTTTTTTTTTTTTTAATTATTTATTTTTATTTTGCCTCAGGAAAAGGTCTGAAATACCAAAATAATGATAGCTTCTTCATATAACTAATTGGCAAGACTTTAAGCAAAGACATGACTGTTCTGCTTTCAGAAGTTATGCCTGTTAATACGTACCTTGCTGACAATATGCTTTACTTCTTACTGCTAATATGCTGTATGGACCACACTGAAGATTATTACTATTTTTAATAAACTAGCATCAGGAAACCTACAGGGAAATATCCATATCATATAGAACAATATATGATGGCTGGCAGAGAATAGCAGTCCTAATGCCACGTCTCTTTTGGCAGCAATCATTCTGGCCAG
>CM021731.1:34061967-34093603 GCA_011075105.1 Heteronetta atricapilla
AGCAGTCCTAATGCCACGTCTCTTTTGGCAGCAATCATTCTGGCCAGTTTTGCAGTTTCCTCTGTAGCCTCAAGTGCAAACTGAACTTAGAAAAGATCAAAAATCTAGATAAAGTGAGAAAGATTAACCAGGACTTCTTGGGCTCTGTGAAACAATTTTCATGCAGCAGCCTGAGATTCAGCCTCCATTTTACATCTGTTCTGAGATATCTCAGGAGGAAAGCCATGTATTTCCCCCCGGCCCCAACAAAGCTCAAGGTGACTTTGTGTTGTGAGTTATTAAAATTTTAATCTCCAGACCAGATGCTCTAAATCTGCAGGAAAAAATAAAAATAAAATAATAGAATAGAATAAAATAAAATAAAATAAATAGTAATATGTGCATTGCTTAGAAAAAATGATAAGGAAATTAAAATGTAAAAGGTAGTATTCAAGGAACTGAAAGGGAGTCTGCTCTTGCACTCTTTCTTTACAAATAATTGCATAAAATAATGATGAAAAATGCATGAAATGCTCAAGGAGTTGCTCACCACCTACTGCACTAGTTCATTTAAAATGTTTCCCTTCACTTGGGAAGGGCTGCAATTGCATCACTGTCTATTAATAGTTCCAAAGGGAATCTGAAGCAATTTGTCACTGGCAGGTGTTTGAAGTCCATAGTAACTCTCTCTCTCTCTCTCTCTTTTTTTTTTTTCTATTTTTTTTTTCCCTTGTATGCTTTCTTTGAGTAAATGAGATGAAATAGCAAGTGTCACCCTCCATTTCAAGAACTGAAGAACTGCCACTCATCTACCTTTAAGGGTAGAAGACACAAGAGATATTTATGCACAATAAAGCAGTATAGAAGCTAGATTACAGTAAAATTGTTATAAAAGCACAGTAGAAAAATACATCATGCCACTTTTGAAACCATATGCTCACTCAATCACACTATACCTGGGCTGCCAGTACTGTAATATTTTTATTCATTTTTTGAATAAATTCCCTCACAATATTGCCACAATATCCATAATCAGTAGTTTCATGTCAAGAAAAGGCTAACTGGTAATTCAGGAGTATAGTACAGGACATATTTAGTGGTTGGGTGTAAATAAGAATATAGAGAGATAGACTGATAGGAATTATAATGGAAATTGATTTGAAAAGACAAGCTGAGTGCAGAATTAGGCAGTTCGTCATCTTTTGCTAGCTATTATGACCAAATTCTATGTATTTTACAGCAGTGTTATCCATAAGCAATAACCATTATATGTTATCACAACAAGTTTTAGTGTTAGAGTGAATGATTTCCTTCTGCAATATTTTCATATTAAAAATGAGCTACAATCTGCACCAAGCAAAACACATACATATCTCCTGCCAATGATATACCATCTTCTAAGTCCTACAAAGATTTAGCCATGTGATGCATGGACTGAATAGAGTTAAGCTCCTCAAGACTTAGTTCATGAATGTTTGAGAGATAACAGTCTATTTATTACTTTAATATATTCTTTGACTTGTTATAAAGAGGCTTTTTGCTGTTCAAACTCATAACATGAAATAGCGATGCTTTGTTTCAATGAAACATTTTTTATTGCTCATTCAGAGCTATCAAATGAATATCAACATATTACATATTAATTTGTAACTGTGAAGACACTTACAAATTGTATTTTATGCCTGCAATTTTGTAAGGTAACATCTGATATTCACTTCCAATAAAACTGGAGAAAGATTTCTGACTCAGGAATTCAGAGTTTATGAAAGCTCTTCTTCAGTCTACAGGCATTTCATCTGACTTTAAAGCTTCTTGGGACAAGATATTTTTGTTTATTTCTGTTAATAAAGGTCTTGCCCAACAGAGGCTGTTTTAGAGGGATAACAAACCCTTGTATTGGGTTTGAACTATTATAATGATTCTATACCTTAAAAGGTCCTAGCTGCATTGAAGTTACTATCATCTTTATTTTTGTTGCTGTTTTACACTGTCCAATCTTGTTTAAAATTTGCAGTTCAATAAAGAACTAATTAACCTAATGATAGAGTGAGAGACTATAGAAACAAACAAATAATAATAAAAAAAAACCACATCATAAACAATAAAACCAAAACCTGAGGAAGAAATTTAGTAATGTTCTTTAATTACTTAAACATAGTAGTAATGAAAAAGAACCCTTTTTAAGTGGAGATATAGGTCAGCAAGCCTGAGGGAAAGGAACATTTTAACCATACAACACAAAATAATACTACTAGGAATTTAGAAAGAGAACTTTTTTTTTTTTTTTTTTTTTTTTTTTTTGCTGCCTGGGTATCAGTTGGAGGTGATAAGCTAGGTTTCTGACTATAAGCATGGATCCTACAATGGAGAATCATTTATAGGCTTTACAGGTGAAGATAAAACATCTAAGTTAATCACTATTGTTTAGTAATGCAATTGCTTGTCTTTATTTTATGTTTGGTGCAGGAAGACAAAATATAAAGCAAATGCATCTTGATACTAGAGCATGTCAGAAATGACTTGATAGCAAAATACGGTCTGTCAACAAATATGTCTATTTCCCTAATACAGTTCTCCTGAAGAAGAAACAGAGAAGGAGAACAAATAGTTCTGGCACTTTCAAAAGTATTTCCACTTTTCTCACAATGAATGAAAGATCTTGGTTTTCTTTGTTGCATTGCTTTGGTGTATCCAAAATATCTTTTAAATAGTTCTTTTTAGAGAGTTCTTTTGCTTTGGGTTTCATAAAAAATGAAGAATAACTTTTCATATAAAATTAACATGACTTGAAACACAAAAGGCTTTCTGAAATACATTTTTTTGTTCTTGGTGTTATCTATATACGGCATGACAGATGCACATAACGTTTTAATATACTAAAATGTCTCTGTGGCATACTAAGGTCTCAATCCTGCTCTTGAAGCTTGTGGAATCAGATTGTGTCATGAAGTCTTGACAGGGTTACAGTAAAATAGGAGGGTTATATCATTTTTTTTTTTTTTCCCCTAAATTGATAGGATTTTGATGTAGGTCTACTGTACTTCGAATTATGTTTTGTTTGTGAGGTTTCTCTGCCTAACACCTCTACTTGAGATACTTGATATACTTTGAGATACTAGAATTTTAGCAGGTATTTGTAATACAATATGAGGAAAACTGTGGTCCAAGCCCAGTTATAGGCTCTCAACAGCTTCCCAACTTGCTGACAAGTGAGGCAACTCAACACTTCATGAATTTAATTCCAGCAAAATATTAAGGACAGGAAACTATCTACCCGAGTATACTTAGTTCCTTTTAAATCATTGCAAATTGGCAGTATTTATTTTATAAAAACTGTTCATCACCTGCAGCCAGGATGTTTTGGCTCTTTTCAGACTGTCCTTTGTGTCTCATTTGTTTGAGGCCATAGGTTATTTCAGCTACCAGGTTTCTAATGTACTCACAGAGACAAAGAAAAATCAACCTTCTGGTGAAACTGAAGTACTTTTAGGAACTTTGTATTTGGCTGTCCTGATTCTGGTATCAGAGGCTTTAACTTGATCTCTTCCCAAGTTTTTCATGAAGATCGGGGAGATTTACACTTGTATTCCTCATGTTCATATCTGTAAATGCACTAATTTATTTGTTTAGACTAATAATGTATGTTTTACTGTGCCACTCAGAATAGCTGTCAAAGAATTTGTTCTGACTTAAATCACAGATGTCACTTTCTGGTCACATGAATTAAATATCTTTCATATGTGAAACACTACAGAATATATACTGTTGATCTTCACAAGATGCTGAAAAGCAATTTCTAATATGTACTTTTTGATATTTTTCTTTTAATTAAATTTTATTTTCTGGGATATAAGGAACTGTATTTTATATTACTATGGTACTCCATTTACCCTTGGAGTTTTAATCCATGGTATAGCTTATGTAATGGATGCTAAGGAAAAGGTTTCAGGGAAAAAACAAAACAAAACAAAACAAACAAGCAACCAAAACCAAACTAAACCAAAACATTGCTGCTTTTTGCCTGTTTCATCAGAAGGATGTATGGATAAACTGATGGGAAATAAGATTGGGAAGGGAAACTCATTTTTTCTAGTGTCTTTTTTTGACTTGCCTCAACTCCAGGAGGTGAATAGATATCCTTCATCTTTGCTCTGCATTGGTTCTACAAAGGGGAAATGAAACAGCAGAACATCTCTTCTTCCTTTCCCTATGTTGCCCATAAATCCATGTCAGGTATGAAACAGCTAATTTGGAGAGGCTGCTTCATGGCCCTCTGTCACTTAATCTCCGTAATCAGGGAAATAAATAAAAATAAATAATAATAAAAAAGCTTTACAGATTCTACCTCAGATCAACCTGCCAAACATACTTAGGTAAATAAGAGATAAAGAAGAATTTTAATTTCTGAGAGGGCTCAAGAGAAACCCAGGAGACAAAGCCTCCAAAACCCCACAGCAGATAAGAGAAGATATCTTTGTTCAGTGTGGTATCCTTCCTTTATAGTATCCTTGCTCATTCTTCAGAAAAAGTCTATGAGCATTTAGAATTAGGATGAATGTGAGAGGTTAGGCTACATGAGCTGATTTACATGATTTCTCAGCTGAAACAAGATTAATCCACGTTTCAGTGTATTTCGTGGCTTAAAAATATATTTTTATATCTATGGAAAAATATATGTAAGAAAAAATAAAGTTTAATGCATCAGTTCTTAAATTTAAATTTGCCACTTAAACAGTAGTCTGAAGTTTATTGATAGAAAGTATTATTCAAAAAGTTCTACAGATGAGTAATGAATAATTTAATTTACTGCTCTTATTTAACTGTTCTACCGTAATAAGAATTTTAAGCTCTAAATCAAGTTGAAAATTCTGTCATTAAATACAATAATTCAGATTCTAGGAAAATAATGCAATGAATATGTATTTTAAACCGGTGAATCTTGTTAACTCAGAAAACACTTTTCATTTTCATCTTGTTATCAGATTTTGCCAGCAGTGCATTTATTATATGGTTTTCAGCTGCTTTTTACTTTCAGTAACTTTCTGCTCTTTTTCTTTTCTAAAATGTATTAAATTTATTCTGAGGAGTTTTTGAGTATTGGCTGAATTAAAAGATTAACAATGTAGGATTTTTTTTATTATTTTTTTGTGTGTGACCAGATTGCAGTGAATTAAATAGTATGTTAGTTTGACCAAGGATATAGAGGTATTCTAGGACTACTCTCAGATCTTTTGAGTAAAAGAGAATTTATGTGCCAGTCTGTTTTTACAAGTTTGAATTAATGTACTGCTCCTTACAGCACCTTTTGGCACCTTCCTTGGAATGAAGAAAAACTTGCAGAATATGTTGGGACTGAAGAGTGCTTAATGGAATTATCTTTACTACTGAGATTGATCCTGCTGTAATTGACAACATCCATTGCCCATTGAGAGGTAACAAGGGAGAGAGAGAGGAAAGAACATGTGGAGGAGCCTTTCCCTTGCTCTCCACAGGTACATTCAGCCTTTGCCTCCTAACCAAGACTGGAATAAAAACAAAATGTAAAGTAACATCTAATAAATACAAGGAAGATTAACTTTTTGTCTCTGTGTTCTCTCTACCTCTTTCAATGACTCAGTCATTGTTACTACTTCCACAGTCATTACTACTTCCACATTGCCATACTGCAGGTTCCCCCCCAAATACAAAATCAGAAGATTTTAGAATCCTTTTCCTGGACTGAAACACTTCCTGCTTCATCTGCTTAATCATCCTCTTTCCTTGTAAATTACCTCCCTACATATGCATACTTGCTCACTGCCCCCTGCCTAAGCTTGATAATGTTATCATTAGCAGGGAGGGGAACAAGATGGGGAAAACTGAGTAATTACCATCCTTTATTAAATTATGCAGCATTAATTAGTTGACTGGGTAGCTCAGGGAGTGTGTTTGTTCATATTGGAATGGTGATTTTCATTTCAGAACAGCATCTGTTTCACAGCTTTAGAGCAACAACAACAAAAATTAATAATGTATGGATTATGTCACAAAAAGAGAGGTGCTGCATTCATCCATCTCCCTGCCGCATGTCAGAAATAAAGAGCAGGCATCACTGTGCTGCAATCTCTGCAGGACCACAGAGGCTGGAATAAACTTTACAATTTAGTTTGATAACAAATGTAATATTTCTGATAAATTTTAAGGGCAGGGGAGATTAATTTGCTCTCTGAAGTCTGAAAATTTTCTGATGGAGTTGTTATACTTTTTTTTTTTTTTGTGATGTTCAAGTTTAGTTTTCTTGCCATAAGACAGAAAAGTATTGTTTTGACTGATCCTAGTATCAATTTACAATCCATCAAAACAGACCACTTTTATTTCTGCTGGAAGGAAATTGAAGTATACAGCCTTTTTTCTTAAAAACACTGAATTCTTATGTCTGAAAAATACCACTATGGGTTTCCCCCAGCCTTGTAGCTTATAGGCCTGAATTGACAACTAGAGATTGTTGGTTCAATTGCGGTGAAGATCTGGAAGTGAATCATTTTGCTTTGCTTTCAAACTGTTGATAATTACATGATGTAATACTGGACATTTGCAGCAGATGAAAAAGTAAGTTGTCACATCATCACAAAACAGCAGGATATTTTTCCTTCTAAAGTGCCACAATGGGAAAATGTCTATAAGTCTCAAAGGGGTTCTTAAAATCATATTGTATTAAAAAATTGTGTAAAGGAAAAATTGAAGTACTTTCAGCAATATCTTTTTTTTTTTTTTTTTTTTTGTAAAGAAATACAGTCTCATCAACTGTTATTATGTAATTTGTTGTTTATAAAACTACAATATATATTCTATGCATATACATATGAATACTTACACCTACATCAATATATATTCATATAAAACATATGCATATACAGATAGAATAAACAAATACATGTATATTGCAGAATACTGTAGTGGCAATGAACAAGTAATAGAGCCAAGTAACCAGGATCAGAATCTACATCTTACACACCAATGACAGAGCAGGGTGAAGTCACTAAAAAGTCACCAGGAATGGCTCCTTTTCTCAAGAGTCCAGAGCTGCCAAGACTATCCAGTTTCTTAATGAAAACATATGTAAGTTTTCCTTATTTATTTTGGCACCTTTAAAATGCTAGTTTGTGAGCTTGCAACTGCCAGAAATCAGTTTCCAGAATGATCTTATAAAAAAAAAAGTCTGCAGGTGACTTCACCATCACTTCAGAATTTGGTTTTCTAATGTCAGTAGCGAGATGCAAAGTGGATAAAATATTGAATACCCTTCAAACAGCTGAGTGGGGAAATGTCTCTAGCACCTGAGAATATAATAAATAAATAAATAAATAAAAAATCTTTGCAAGCTTTGTTCTTGTAGATGATTTAAAATTATCAGGCATCATTCTTTATGAAGTTTGAACATGCTGGTTTAACAAGATGTTTTGACACTTTCCCACCCACCTCCCTGCCCAACCCCCCACCTCCAGAGAGGAATTTTAAGTAAAGAATACAATTTATAAGTAGGATTTGTCCAGCTTGAGCTTGTTTCTTTCACACAGTTTCTTTTGCAGAATCAAAACCTTAAAGGGAACCCCCAAGAACTGTAACCTCAAGGCACACACAGGTTCTCATTATTGTCAGAGGCCCCCTTACAACTCATAGAACCCATATTAAGGAATCTGAATACTGCCTCTGGCTCTTCCTTTCACATGCTAGTCAGCTTTCTGTTTAGCCAGGAAAAATAAAAAGGGTGAGAAATATGCAGAAATTCTGTAAGTTGTTTGCATTCCACTGAAATATTTCTTTAGCTGACGGGGATCAAATCAATGAAATATAATGAAACCATATGCTCATTATTTCAAAAGAGAGCAGCTGCTTCAGGGAGTATTGAGAAGATTTATTAATTCTACCAGAACTGCTCATTAAATCTAGATATCTCCATACCTGTCTTTCTCAACAAAGGATCCTCAATAGCAAAATCACCCCCGTGGAGTTCAAACTGATGCTCATCTTGGCATTCTTCCCTGTATTCATCCAGGGCAGAGAAGACAATATGCTGAGCTGATGCTGCTGGAGAAGTGCAAAAAATCACCTATGTGGAAAAAGCTATCTAGCATAGGTAGAGTTTGGAAGTGCTGTAAGAAGGATGTGCATTGGCAAAAATGGATTTTGCCTGCTATGAACCATATGTGCATTTAATTGAATTTGCAAGTTTCTAGGCAAAATGCCAAATGTACAGATTACCATCTGACAGGAGTGATAAAGTTTTCCCCTTTTGTTCTTTCACAAGCTTTAGGTTCATAAAGGTTCTGAGAAGTCAAAAAAAAAAAAAAAAAAAAGTCCTTTTCTGGGACTGGCAATGTAATGTGTAAGTCAGCAAATAAATATATTAGAGAAGAACAAAATATAAGATTTACTTAGAGGCTAGAACTTCAATTGTAATATTGAAGCTTTAATCAAAAAAATATAAATGTGCTGCTCCAGCAGTGTTATCTTAGACCCAATTACCTCTGTGACTTCCTCTTATTTTTAAGGACAGGCAGATAAATGAAGTGAATTCCAGTTTCCTGTTATAAAGTACAGAACACTGAGTATGCTCAAGTTAAAAAAAAAAAAAAAGAAATAATAAGTAGGAGATTTTGCAAAACCCACACATAGTGTGAGGTTGTTTGAACAGATGCTGCCAGTTAATTTCCAAATCTTAATATGGCCTGGGAATAGCTTGTTCCAGGCACTATTGTATCTTTGCACTGCTAAACAAAGAAGCTCAAATACAGCTGAAGAGTTAGATGCCTGGTTGCCTCTGTGGCACAGTTATTAGTTTGTTTCCTGGCTCTGTTTTCAGGAGTTCCAGTTTCCTCCTGGGCTTGTCCTTTCCCATACTGTGTCTGCTGGGGAGCAATGGGGGAGAAGCTGTGTGAAGTGTGGTCATGAACCTGTCAGTGTCACTTGGTTGTGACCTGTCTTCAGTAGGTGTATAGACATAAAGTATGTGATCAAATAAAGTAAGACCCTTGACAGAATTTACGAGAATATCCCTCCTTCTGGCCTAGTGTCTTTCCCAGGAGAAAAATACACAGTTCCAGCCCAAATTTGACTCATGAGTTTTTATTATTCATAATAAAGGAAATATAAAGACACTTTCTAGTTTTAAGACAATTTCCAGGAGGTCCTTGGAGCAGGTTACATCCACACAAGATAATCCTTTAAAAAATAGGATGTGGTCATCACACTAGGTATTTCCAGTCAAGCATTCACTCTTCAAGGTGAAAACTCTTTTATTCATGATGTGTTCCCTGTAAATTTGGCTATTTGGATGTCTGTGTAGGATTTGAAGTCTCCTGAACATGTCTCTCTCACTGACAGAATTTCAACCATAATACAAATTTGCTGACAATACTAAAAATGAAACAGAAGTAGGAGGAGTTAGACCCAGACTACAAAGCAGTCTGATGAAACTAGAGAAGGGTGGCGTGTGGACAACGATCAAAGCATAGAAGACACAAAATCTCATGCCACATGAGAGGAAGAAAATAAACAACAGGCACAAAACCAAAGGTCAAAGATAACCACACAGCTGAACCTATCCATTACTCTGAGTTTATTTAAGTTACATCTCCTTGCAAATCTGTACTGATATTTTAGCTTGATGTTACCCAGCATAAGCACAACAAGGAAGTTTTGAAGCTGAGAAGGGAAGTTGCTCCTTGACAGCTTTCATACCTTACACAGTGGTCTGTGATGTGAATGCAGTCCAAAGCAGTGGTTTAAAGTATCCTTGGAGTCTCTGTTGTTCAGAAACAACAGCCAAATGAAATAAACACCCTTACTACTTGCAGCTACATGGATTCTTTCAAAAACAGAAAAACTCTAAAATAGAATAGAAACGTTAATCCACTTGGCTTTATGTGCTTTGTCCTAGAGCACAAGAGCCATAATATAAAAACAGGAACAGACGTGTTTGTAGTGAACATGAGTAAAATGAACATCAATTTAAAAGGAAAATGCAGTGCCTTTCTGAGATGAACTAGTAGTGCAAGTACCTTTCACTATGTTCTTCCCACTGGACATTTATTAGCCTGTGCCAGCTATATGTGGAGGCACAAATGCAGTCATGCCTTCTCACTTTTTAACCCTGTCCAAATAATAGAGGTATATTCACAACAAATTAATGATTTTTTTTTTTCTTTTGCAGACATTTCCATTAAGTTTGGTTTCTATAGCACTGTCTGGGATTGCAGCAAAACACATAAAGCTATACAGCCATGGTTATATGTCATTTTCTCTATAAATCATACTCAAATAAATTTCTGTTACTAAAGAAGAAGAATGCATTTATTTCTCTTATAATTATGATTAGAATATACTGCAATCCAATTTTGACTGGGGTCAGTCTTTTACATACACTCTTAACAGTTTTTCCTATTAATTGGCCCAGTAACTGAGAAACTGTAATGAATATCCCAATAAGTAGCTGAAAAAGAGCAAAGAAAAAGCACAACACACTTTTATATCATTCCTTATATCATAAGGAATGACAGAAAATGGTTTGCTTAATCATCTGATCTGAGAGAAATTATCATTATTGCAACAGAATACAGAAAACTAGTGCCTTCTGCAATAAAAAGAGGACAGAAAGTGTTTCATGTGACAAAGTTACTTATAGATGAGGCCAATAGATTAATCTGGCATGAACCCCTTTAAGAATAACCATTAGGAAAGAGACAGAAAAAATACATAAAATGAGTTTGAACAAAAAAGTTCATCTTTGTTATTTTGTCTGTGAACTACATTCGGTGTAACCATTTCTCTGAGATCATTGAGTGGTAATAATAGCTAGTAGTAGTGATCAGTGTATGATGTATATGGGGGACCAGGGTTTTGAGAAGGAGACTTCAAGATCTCAGCTGCATTTCATACTGATTATTCAACACTGGAATTTATCAGGATATTTAGGTAATTTTTGGTGTTCGTGGATACATATCTCAATTGGTTGCAATGAAGGAAAATTGTTCATTCTTAGAAAAAATAATCATTATTGACTGTGAAGTTGGAGAGACAGAAAATGCTGTAAGATTGACTTGGTTTAATGTACAGTTTTCTCCCTGGTAATCTTACCAAATAGCAGTTAGATTAGTGGTCTCACCCATAGATAGTATATTGGATAGCCAATGACCTACAAGATATTTGTAGGTCACTTCTGAAGATCGTCTGGTCCAATCTCCTGCTCAAGCAGACTTAGCCAGAGCACATCACTCAGGGCTTTGTCCAGTCTAGTTTTGAATATTTTCAAGGATGAAGACTCCACAACCTCTCCAGGTGAGCTTCAAATGTTCAGCCAACTTCACAATAGAAAGTCTTTTTCAATTTTTTAGGTGGAATTTCTTTTTTTTCAGCCTCTGCCCTTTGCCTCTTTTGTTTTTGCTGCTCCTGCCACCATACGATACTATATGTGATTCATGTCAATATGGTTTGAATGAGAAATTTTTATTTACACATTTCAAAATAGAACCCACACATGAGAAAACAACAACAACAACAAAAATGTATTTTAACTTCTTTAGTGGAGTTGAGCAGATTTTATCCTGTTAGGCTCAGAAATACAAAGTTAATGGGATATTACATTGCTATAAAAAATACATATTGGATTTCATTTTAGCTGTGCTTATGTTTAAGGAGATCATCGGTCATGTCATTCCTTAATTTCAAACACGTGCTGTGAATAGCTAAATATCAAGAGTTTCTAATGAAGTTATCTTAATAATATTTATTTATTTATTGGAGATAGTTCATTGGTAGAAGGCTATATTTTCTTAGTTTCATTTTTTTTTTTCCTGTAAACCATCTTTCCTGTATTTTGATGAAATATGGAGTTTGAATCTCTAAGCCTTATCATTCCTGAAAATGATTCAACCATGGAAAACAGTCAACACTAGCAGAAGATTATTGATTATAGTTTTAACAGAAAGTCCTGCTGATGAAAATTTAATAACAAAACTTTGTGATAACAGCCATAAATTAGAAATCTTTTAAAAACACATTAACTTTTGAATATAAATGTTTAGAAGCAGCACAGAAACCTAAGATTACTGAGAAAGAATAGGATACGAACAAACACAGGAAGCCTGAGATTTGTACGTTGTTGAAAAGAAGGTATTCTTACTTTTTCAAAATTGCTTTTTCTTTTTTTTTTTTTTTTCATCTATCTTCAGACTTTTCTCTTGAGATCATTCCATGTGAGTGACTTTGTTCTCATTTGTCTTGTTGTAAGTATTGACATCCAAGATGCTACTGAAGACATTTAGAAAATTCCCAGTGTTGTAGATGTCTTTTCCCCCATTTTTTCACCAAGTGAATTCATAGGTCATCTGCACGTACAGACTGGGCGATGAGACGCTGGAGAGCAGCCTAGAAGAGAGGGATCTGGGGGTCCTGGTAGACAGCAAGTTGAATATGAGCCAGCAGTGTGCCCTGGCAGCCAGGAGGGCCAACCGTGTCCTGGGGTGCATCAAGCACGGCATCGCTAGTAGGTCGAGGGAGGTGATTGTCCTGCTCTACTCTGCGCTGGTGCGACCTCACCTCGAGTACTGTGTGCAGTTCTGGGCACCACAGTATAAAAAGGACGTGAAACTGTTGGAGAGTGTCCAGAGGAGGGCTACGAAGATGGTGAAAGGCCTGGAGGGGAAGACGTACGAGGAACGGCTGAGGGCACTGGGCCTGTTCAGCCTGGAGAAGAGGAGGCTGAGGGGAGACCTGATCGCAGTCTACAACTTCCTCGTAAGAGGGTGTCGAGAGGCAGGAGACCTTTTCTCCATTAACACCAGCGACAGGACCCGCGGGAACGGGGTTAAGCTGAGGCAGGGGAAGTTTAGGCTTGACATCAGGAGGGGGTTCTTCACAGAGAGAGTGGTTGCACACTGGAACAGACTCCCCAGGGAAGTGGTCACTGCACCGAGCCTGACTGAGTTTAAGAAGCGATTGGACTGTGCACTTAGTCACATGGTCTGAACTTCTGGGTAGACCTGTGCGGTGTCAAGAGTTGGACTTGATGATCCTTAAGGGTCCCTTCCAACTCAGGATATTCTATGATTCTATGATTCTATGATTCTATGATTCTCCATTTCTCATAGCAATTAAAAAAAAATAAATTTAGAAATATTTTTATTATATATTTAAGGAACATATCCCCCAAATTCTCAAGAAAACATTACAATTTATTAACATTTTTTTCCCAAAGAACCACTCAAAAAATCAGACCATGTATCTGAGAGCACTGTCCAAACACTTCTTGAACTCCAGCAGGCCCAGTGCCATGACCACTCCCCTGGGGAGCCTTTTCCAGTGCCTGACAACCCGCTTGGTAAGAAACCTTTTTCTGATATCCAGTGTGAACCACCCCTGTTGCAGCTTCAAGCTGTTTCCTCGGGTCCTATCACTGGTCACCAGAGAGAAGAAATCAGCACCTGCACCTCCAACGCCTTTGTGAGGAAGCTGTAGACCACTATGAGGTCTTTCCTCAGTCTTCTCCAGGCTGAACAAAACAAGTGACTTCAGCTGCTCTTCATACATCTTCCCCTCCAGACCCTTCACCATCTTTGTAGCCCTCCTTTAGACACTCTCTAACAGTTTTATATCTTTCTTATACAGTGGTGCCCAAAACTGCACATAGTATTTGAGGTGAGACTGCATGAGTGCAGAACAGAGTGGAACAACCGCTTGTCTCAGCCAGCTAGTAATGCCATTCTTGATGCACCCCAGGATACAGTAGGTCCTCCTGGCTGCCAGGGCACAGTGCTGGCTCATATTCAGCTTTCTGTAGATGAAAAGACAGATCCCTTTCTGTGGGGCTGCTCTCCAGTGTCATATCTCCCAGTTTGTATGTATAACCATGGCTGCCCCTTCCCAGGTGCAAAATCTGGCACTTTTTCTTGTTAAATTCCATATTGTTCGTGATTGCCCAGCTCTCTAATTTGTCTAGATCTCTCTGCAAGGCCTCACCACCTTCGATGGATTCAACAGCTCCACCCAATTTGATATTGTCTTTGAACTTGGTCAAAAAACCTTCAAGTCCTAAACCAAATCGTTTATGAAAACATTGAAGAGGACTGGTCCTAAAATGGAGCCTTGGTTAACCCCACTAGTGACAGGTCACCAGCCTGATGTAACCCCATTTACAAGAACCATCTGGGCTCAACCCATCAGCCAATTGTTCACCCATCTTATTATGCTTTTATCTACGCTTTTATGCTAGAAGTATTCTGGTTATTTTGCCCAGAGGGATACTGTGAGAGATAGTATCAAAAGCTTTCCTGAAATCCAGAAAGATTACATTGACTGGCTTCCTTTGGTCAACTAGCTAGGTGATCTTGTAGAAGGAAATTAACTTTGTTAGAAATTACCTTCCCCTTGTGAGCCCATGTTGGCTGTGACCAATGACTGCATTGTCCTTCAGGTGTTTTTCAATAACTCCCAGAATAATCTTCTCCATGATTTTACCAGGCACTGAAGTGTAACTGAAAGGCCTGTAATTGTTAGGATCTTCTTTCTTGCCCTTCTTGAATACTGGAATCACATTTGCTAGCTTCCAGTCAAATGTGACCTCTCCAGATTTCTAAGACCTTTGAAGAACAATTTAGAGGGGTCCCACGATGACATCAGCCAGATCTCTGAGTACCCTGGGGTGAATCCCATCAGGCCCCATGGACTTGTATGCATCTAGGTGGAGCAGCAAATCCCGCACGAGTTCAGGGTTGACTGGGAATTTATCGTATCATGATCAGACCTAAATTTTTTTTAAGTCATAGTCAATGTCAAGTTTTAAGCTTTTGAGTTCTCTTAACATTATGAACATGCTGAGACACATATTAACAAAACCAAAATGTAATAAAAATCAACCAGTCAATCAAACAAACAAACAGTAGGCCACTGGATGGAGTATTAGGGTCAGAAACAAAAGAATGAGACTGCCAAAATGGCCACACTGACAAGAACTATCTAACCATAAATCCCAGAACATAATATTTATGTAAATATCAATATAAATAATACAAATATATGCAACATAAATATTTTACATCATTACCTTCTATATCCAGGTGTCTACAAAAATCAGCAGCAGCTCTAGGAAAAGTAATCAGTGATTAGTGGCTTTAGGTTTTTGTTTCCTTCCTTTGTTATCCAAATAAAACACTGAGAGTTTCCACTGCAGAGAATGGCCAGGGAGAATACGGGCACTTATGAAACATTTTTTTTTTTTTTTAATTAGATCATGTTACCTGTGAAAGTTTAGGTAAATATTTCCTTCCTATATTCATTATATTTTCAATTGAAGTTACTCAGATAAGTGTTAGTGATAAATATAACCCTGGACAACAGAACAAAAAGCTATTGGCAAAATTTTCATGATAAAAGACACGAATAAAGAGTGCATTTTCACCAAAAGCAAAAGTCTAATCTTGGTTAGAAAATAATGGATCCATCCGACTCTGATGTGATTCTATAATATCTGTCCTATAATATATTTATATGTAAATAACATGGGTTCTTTTCAGTTAAAAAAGGAATTTGATGACATTGGGGTCTCCATGATTCAAACAGTGTCATACACATTGCTCAAAGAATACCTACAGGTTGTATGTGCAAATGGATTTATGATTGCCATCACAGACAGACTATTCTGGCTTTGCACATAGCCTGTCTCTGACAGTGTCAGATTCTCATAATTGTGTTCTTGATTGCACAGACAAAAATGAACATATTTCTTGAACATATTTCACCTCTGTTTTGTAAGAATGTCTGGGTCACTCCTATGCACATTCTTGGTAGGGAATAATCTTCAGGTTGAGGGACCAATTAGTAATGTTTTAACAGTCCAGAGCAAGTTGCTTTGAAAGCAAAGAATTGTACACCCCATTAGTTAAGACAAACTGTCTAACAGTTTCTAGGAAAAAGAGGTATGAGAAAATTTAGAGTAAAAAAAAAAAAAAAAGAGAGGACAGAGAGTTAGACTGAAGACATGCATGCATCTCTTTGGAGTTTATATTATGAGGATGGTTATCATTATATGTGCATACAAATGCCCCAGAGTACACAGTGTAGATGTCCCCTACCATGTCTTGCACATTGCTGTGTTTCTTCCCATTGCTACTCTTCTTTCGACAATGTGGTGCTGCAGTACAGGAACAGAGAATAAAAGGACAACCTCATTGCTGTAGTAATGCAATCTAGTAAAAGAGTCACTATTCCTGAAGAAAGATTTTGAAGTGTTTCTCTAACAATTTATAGTAATTTTATACTATTCATGTCTTATTTCTAGGCTTGCTGATTTGAAGTGAGTCAAGAGATTTTTTTTTTCCTTGTATACATATATTTTACCAGCAAAGGTGAAGAAAATATGTCATCAACCTGCCACAAACTAGAATATTCTTTAAGTATCCATCTATATCTAGAAGAACAACTGAAACAAGAAAAATCAAGAAAGAAAGAAAGAAAAAAAAAGAGTGAAAGAGTGTTTAAGTGTTTAGATATGATCAAATACTGTAAGGTTTAGGTGGGGCCACTCTACCAATCACACACTGAAGTGATGAGCTTTTCTAAGAGGGAAGCTTTTCCCATCGGCATAGATAAATCATACACGTGTTTTGAAGAAAAGATAGAGAAGAAATGGAATCTCCAGAAAATAGAGATGATGTAAGCTAGAATGTTTTCTAGATAAATTCTTTGGTGATACATACAGTGAACTTCATGATCCTTAACAACCTTAAGTTACTTGGACATGGGATTTATGGTATACTTATGTCAGCAGCATAGAATAGAGCACCAGGTAATGGATCAATACAAAAACGGAACAAGGAATCTTGAACGACTAATATTATCTTACAGGCTTTAGATCTTATTTGCTGATTTCCTTTGAAGCTTTGACTGAGTTTGATGTTATTTAGTTAATGATAGTCCATAATGGTGTGGA
This sequence comes from Heteronetta atricapilla, assembly GCA_011075105.1. NCBI lineage: Eukaryota > Metazoa > Chordata > Aves > Anseriformes > Anatidae > Heteronetta > Heteronetta atricapilla. The sequence continues at coordinate 34,078,910 of CM021731.1, forward strand.
AATTGGGAAAATAAGTGATGTATAAGTGAGAATGGTTCTTTTTCTCTCCCTCCCTTCCTCTCTCTCTCTCTCTCGCCACCACCACCTGCACCCCCACCCTTATTTTTTTACTGTGATTTCTCTATTACTATGAAAATGTTAGACAATTTTGAAAAAGCTGTGATGTTTTCATGGACTATTCCTAGCACAGCACCAATGTTTGTTTAGGAGTCTAAAAATATTTTTAGAAAGCATACTTTGAATTTTTTACTAAACGTTGAAGAGCATTAGAACATATGGTCAGGCTCTTTATGAGTCTTTAGGCTGCTAACAGTGCTAAAATTGCACACAGAATTAAATTGTGCATAGGCAAAATCTTACTAAACAGTTAGAACATGCAAGCAATGAGCACTTGATTCACAGTAGAATGACAAAGCAGAAAACAGACTTTTAATTAATTACACATTTTTACAGTCAGATCTATTTATAATGGTGATTGAAATCAAATTAAACAATCAATTTATCTTCACCCAAACTTTTTAAAAGAGGAAAAATCGCTAGGACCTGACTAGTAGTTATTCTACCACTATTGCATCATCTGCAGGAGTATTTGACACCAGATTTTTTCCTTCTTTTGTGCCTTGGGTATTCAAAGTGTCAGGAAACAAACAAACAAAAAAAAGCAGGATCCAAATCTGGGTGCTGCCCCAGATTCTCATATTTGTCTGTAAAATGTCACATTTTCTTACTGTAAAATTATGCACTGTGCTGATTTGACTGTATGGTAATGAAAGATAGCATTGATTTCTACAAAATGAAAACTGTTTTATCGGGGTGCCATAATTCTGGAACATTTCTTCAAGTTCAAAACTAGTCATTAAGTACTTAAGGACTATTATTTTAAGTAGAAAATTAGCTTTAATTTTCAGATTTTTTTAATATCAGCTGCATTTGCAATGATGTTATTTTTTATTATTAATATTACTCCTGTCAATAAAGTTTCTACTATGAACAGTAGTCAAATTTAAGAGAAAATTATCTAATTGAATGACTGCAGTTGTGGGTCAATATCACAATTTTGAATCAGTGCTTCTATTTAATCTAAGGGCTGACCAATGATAAAAAGCATTGTGTTTTTTCATCTGTCTGCAGTAGGTGCATTGTTTCTTTATGTGCTTCAATTTGTTGCTGCAGAAGATGTCTGACAATAGCAACCATCAATTAAACTGGTTAATGAAAAGATAACCAAATTCATTTTCATCCTAATGTCTAAAGTGGTTATAGCCTATGGTTTCTTTTTGGAGCTATTTAGAATGGGAAGGGAAGTTGGGGGGTGGGGGAGGGGGTGATTGGATTTTGCTAATGAATATCCACAGCTAGGAAACAAGAAAATGGTCTGCATTGAAGGCAACCAGAAGCTATAAAGCAACTATAGTGTTATTCTGTAGTAACAAATTCCAATATGCTAGAACAGCTGCAGATATTTTGAAACAGTAAAAACCACCTATAAACTGGGCATTTTGGCCTTCAGTTCCACATTCCATTTTAGCTCTAAAACATTGCTTCTTAGACCAATTATTTCCTTTTTCTAATCTCACATGAAGATGAAGAGCCACACAAGCAGACACATTCAATCCCATAACCTCATTCCTTTCCCTGATTTTTTTTTTTTCCCCACTATGTGCTTTTCCTTTCAAGTCTTTTCACCATCACTTCTACCAGCTAGTTGCTTCCTTGGAACTCCTGAAAGATGTAATTTAGATGTCAGCATTTTCCAGCAGCTTTATGACAAAATAAACTGTTATCTTTTTTCTTCTTTTTATCTAATTCCACTACAATATGCAATAGAGCAGAAAGATAAATAGCCACTTATAGGCACACAACAGATATGACATTTTAATCACCATCTGAGCACCAGTAACAACCCTATTAAGGAAAACAACAACAATAAGCAAAACAAACAAACAAAACAAAACAAAACAAAAACTCAGAAGAAGGAGGCCTACAGAGAGTGGAAGCAAGGACAGATAGATTGTGAATGATACAGAGATGTTGTCTGAGCAGCCAGGGATCAGGTTATGTATGAAAGCCAAAGCCATGTTAGAATTAAATTTAGTCAGGGACATCAAGGGCTACAAGAAAGGCATCTGTAGGTACATCAGTGATAAAGGGAAGGCTAGGGAAATTGTGGACCCTCTCTGGAAGGAAATGGGAGACCTGGTCACCCGGGATATGGAGAATACTGAGGTACTCAAAGACTTTTTTGCCTCAGTCTTCACTGGCAAGAGCTCAAGCCACATAGCCTGGGCCCAAGAAGGGGCCAGGCTTACCTCTGTGCCCGGCAAGATCAATGAGCAGATCCTCCTGGAAACTACACTAAAGCACATGGAAAATAAGGAGGTGATTTTTGACAGCCATAATGGCTTCACTAAGTCCTGACAAATTGTCCTGATTGTGCCTGACAAATCTGGTGGCTTTCTATGACTGAGTTAACAACATTGGTGGATAGGGGACTGATGTCATCTACCTGGACTTGTACAAAGCATTTGACACTGATATTCTTGCCTCTAAATTGGAGACATGGATTTGACAGATGGACCACTCGGTGGGTAAGGAATTAGCTGGATGGTCGCACTCAAAGTGTTGTGGTCCACGGCACAATGTCCAGGTGGAGATCAGTAACAAGTGGTGTTCCTCAGGGCTCAGTGTTGAAACTGGCATTGTTTAACACTTTATTGGTGACATGGGCATTTGGACTGAGTGTACCCTCAGCAAATTTGCCAGTGACACAAAGCTGTGTGGTGCAGTCAGCATGCTGGAGGGAAGGGATACCATTCTGAGGGAACTGGACAAGCTTGAAAGGTGGGCCTGAGTGAACCTCATGAAGTTGAACAAGGCCAAATGTGTCCTGAATATGAGCCAGGGCAATCCCAAGGACAAATACAGGCTGGGCAAGGAATGGATTTAGAGCAGAACTGAGGAGAAGGACCTGGGGGTATTGGTTGATAAGATCAACATGAGCTAGCAATGTGCAATGCAGCCCAGAAAGCCAACCATATCCTGGGCTGCATCAAAAGAATTGTGTCCACCAGGTCAAGGGAAGTGATTCTCCCCCTCTACTATGCTCTTGGGGGCCCCCATCACAAGAAGGACATGGAAATATTAGAACAAATCCAGAGAAGGGACATGAGGATCATCAGAAGGCTGGAGCACCTTTCCTATGGCTGAGGGAACTGGGGTTGTTCAGCCTGGAGAAGAGCAGGCTTCAGGGAGACCTTATAGTGGCCTTCCAATACCTAAAGGGGGGCAGAGGAAAGCTGGAGAGGACACTTTGTTAGGGATTGTAGTTATTGGATAGGGAGTAATAGTTTTAAACTAAAAAAAGGGCAGATTTAGATTAGGTATTAGGAAGGATTTTTTTACTGTGAGGGTGGTGAGGCACTGGAACAGGTTGCTCAGGGAAGCTGTGATGTCCTCATCCCTGGAAGTGTTGAAGGCCAGGTTGGATGAGGCTTTCAGCAAACTGATCTAGTGGAAGGTATCCTTGCCAATAGTGGTGCTGGGGAGTTGGGGGGGTTGGAATTAGATCATCTTTAAAGTTGCTTCCAGCTCAAACCATTCTATGATTTTATGAAACAAACAAACAAGGTGTTCTTTACTAGGAAGAGATTCCTAAACAAGTTCTTTAAGTTCAAGTGGCACCTTGTAGACCAGTGTAGAGAACACACTAGGAAATTCAATTTTATCTTCTACATTTACATGAATGTTATGGATTATGTAACACAATTGTGATACGACACACAAGAAGGGAAGTCCTCTTATACAATGGAATCATGGGGAATGTGAAGTCACACTAAAAATGAAACCAACCAACCAAGCAAAAAAAGAAGCTGCTACCTTAGACTTGTCATTTTTATATGTTAATTGTGGAATATATCTGATGTAAATTATTATACTGTCCTGCTTTCAGTTAGGACAGAGTTATTTTCCCCCCAGTAGCTGGTAGGGAGCTATGTTTTGGATTAGGATGAGAAGAGTGCTGATAACATGCTGATGTTTTAATTGCTGCAGAGCAATGCTTACACTAAGCCAAGGACTTTTCAGCTTCTTGCTCTGTCCTGCCAGTGGGCAGGTTGGGGGTGCAGCAAGAGTTGGGAGGGGACAGACCCAGGACAGCTGACCCAAACTGGCCAAAGGGGTATTCCATACCATCTGACGTCATGCTGAACAATATATAGGGGTGGCTAGCTGGGGTGGGGGGCCAGCTGCTCGGGGTTGGGCTGGGCATCAGTCAGCGGGTGGTGAGCAATTGCATTGTGCATCACTTGTTTGTACATATTGTTATTATTATTATTATTATTATTATTTTCTCTCTTAATAAACTGTCTTTATCTCAACCCACAGGCTTCACTTTCCCGTTTCTCTCCCCCATCCCAGAGAGGGAGGGGGGAGGGTGAGTGAACGGCTGTGTGGTGTTTAGCTGCCAGCTTGGTTACACCACCACAGTCCTTTTTGGCGCCCAACGTGGGGCATGAAGGGTTGAGATAATGACAGATCTGACCAGAGTGTGCTAAACTAAAATTGGTATAAGTATTAGAGCTGCTTAATAGTTGCTAATCAGATGTTGATTGCTTTAATCTCAAATCTGCCGTGCCTGTATTCCAAACTGAATTTTATAGCACGTTACTTTCTGTATGTGATCCCGTTGTGCTGTTTATCCTTTCCGGGCCCTGATTTAAGATCGTTATGGCATTGTGCGGTGTAACAATAGCTTATGATATGATGAAATATCTGGCCATGACTCTAACTTGGTATTTGTACTCAACACTGTCATCGACTATGTACTTTGGAAACTATATCTCGGAAACTATTAACAATTACACCTACTGACTTTTTTCATCAGGCAGCCAGTCTGTGGAGGGGGCAGGGGAATATATTTTTCCCTACTTGTTCACTCTCCCTTACTCCTTCAGCACCCTCATATCCCCTGAGCTAGTTACGATAACTCTCCAATATGCTGAATATCCTTGGGATACACAGACCAGCATGTTCTTGTTGTTATGTCTCTTGAATGCGCTTCAGGTTTAGTTTAAGGTTAAACAACTACTTAGGAATCTCATCCATCTCATCTGTCCTGAGGCAGATCTCTGCTGGAGCTCCTGCTCCTGCTCCTGCAGCCGCTTCTGCTCCAGCCCCTGCAGCTGCTCCTGCTCCTGCTCCTGCAGCCGCTCCTGCTCCTGCTCCTGCAGCCGCTCCTGCTCCTGCTCCTGCAGCTGCTTCTGCTGCAGCCCCTGCAGCTGCTTCTGCTCCAGCTCCTGCAGCCACTCCAGCCCCTGCAGCTGCTCCAGCTCCAGCTCCTGCAGCCACTCCAGCTCCTGTGGCTGGGCCAGAGAAACGAGCCATAGCAGTGCAAGTTGCCTCCGTCAGAGTGTATTCCAACCCCTGTGGCAGACTCTGTGGCTGAGTCAGAGAGACGACCTGCAGCAGTACAAGTTGCCCCTGTAGACAAGGTGAAAAAATGGTATAGAGACTCAGGTCGTTTAGAACGCAGAGAGTCTTCTGCTAGGTCTAGGTATGGAGAAGATGAGGCTGGGCCATCAGGTATGCAGAAGGATGAAACTGGGGATGTTGAAAAGACAACAGTAGTTACCCGAAACCTATACCAGCGTGAGCTACAAGATGTGCGAAAAGATTTTGGTCGCTGCATAGGTGAGCAGCTTGTCACTTGGCTGCTCCAGTGCTGGGATACTGGAGCCAATTATGTGGAATTAGAGGGCAGGAAAGCCAGTCGGCTGGGATCCCTTGCTAGCAATGCAGGCATTGACAAAGCAATTGGAGAAGGAGTACGATCTTACAGCCTCTGGAGGCGCCTCCTGTACGCTGTAAGGGAAAGGTATCCCTACAAGGAAGGAATTGTATGTCTGCCAGGCAAGTGGACCACTATGGAGAAGGGAATCCAGTACCTGAGGGAATTAGCCATATGGGAGGTGATTTATGAGGACCCAGACAATGGACAAATACCCACAGATCCAGATGAAGTCAAGTGTACACGACCCATGTGGCGGAAGTTTGTACGGAGTGCACCATCATCATATGCCAGCTCATTGGCAATAATGGCCTGGAAAGAGGATAAGGAACCCTCAGTGGGTGATGTGGTTAAACAACTCCGGCAGTAGGAAGAAAGTCTCTCCTCTTCCCTACAGGCCTGCTTCTCGCTGTGGAGAAACTTTCTGAAAGCATCCATCAACTAAAAGAGAATACTTTGGATAAACTTTCTGAAGAGGTCCAGCAACTTAAAAAGAGTTTATTTTCCTCCCCTCCTGTACAAACCAATGTCTCTGCTATTAGGGGTAAGCGCTCATCTGTGCAAGGAAGACGATATGGTGGATACGCACCTCATGCTATCTTGTGGTTTTACCTACGTGACCATGGAAAGGACATGAGAAAATGGGGTGGAAAATCCACCGTGACCCTATAGGCACAGGTACGTGAGTTGCAAAAGAAAACAAGCAGGAAAAAGGGGTTCTCTGAAAAGTTTGCTGCTCCAACTTCCAGCAGGCAGTCCTTTAAACACAGGAATGAAGATTCTGACAAGGATTAGAGGGGCCCTGCCTCCAGCCAGGCGGGGGGAAATGGGACAATCGAGTTTATTGGACTGTGTGGATTTGATGGCCTGGCACGTCAGATGCACAGAAGTATAAAGCTTTAGTAGACACCGGGGCACAATGTACTCTAATGCCATCAAACTATAAAGGGCCAGAGCCCATCAGTATTTATGGAGTAATGGGGGGACCCCAGCAGTTGACTGTATTGAAGGCTGAAGTGAGTCTAACTGGGAATGAGTGGCAAAAACACTGTAGTGTGACTGGCCCGGATGCTCCGTGCATCCTTGGCATAGACTATCTTAGAAGAGGATATTTCAAGGACCCAAAAGGGTTCCGGTGGGCTTTTGGCATAGCTGCCTTAGAGACAGAGGGCATTAAACAGTTGTCTACCTTGCCCGGTCTCTCAGAGGACCCTTTTGTTGTGGGGTTGCTGAGGGTCGAAGAACAACAAGTGCCAATTGCTACTACAACTGTGCACTGGAGGCAATATCACACCAACCAAGACTCCCTGATTCCCATCCATAAGTTAATTTGTCAGCTGGAGAGCTAAGGAGTGATTAGCAAGAGGTGAATACCTTTTAATAGTTCCATATGGCCAGTGCGAAAATCTAATGGTGAGTGGAGACTAACAGTGGACTATCGTGGCCTGAACGAAGTCACACCACCACTGAGTGCTGCAGTGCCGGACATGCTAGAACTCCAGTACAAACTGGAATCAAAGGCAGCCAAGTGGGACACCACAATTGATATCGCTAATGCATTTTTCTCCATCCCTCTAGCAGCAGAGTGCAGGCCACAGTTTGCCTTTACTTGGAGAGGAGTCCAATATATGTGGAATTGGCTGCCCCAGGGGTGGAAACATAGCCCTACCATTTGCCATGGATTGATCCAGTCTGCGCTGGAGCAGGGGGAAGCTCCTGAATACCTGCAGTACATCAATGACATCATTGTGTGGGGTGGCATAGCAGAGGAAATTTTTGAGAAAGGAAAGAAAATAATCCAAATCCTTCTGAAGGCTGGTTTTGCCATAAAACAAAATAAAGTTAAAGGACCTGCATGAGAGATCCAGTTTTTAGGAATAAAATGGCAAGATGGATGTCGTCAAATCCCAATGGATGTGATCAACAAAATAACAGCTATGTCTCCACCAACTAGCAAAAAGGAAACACAAACTTTCCTAGGTGTCATGGGGTTTTGAGAATGCACATTCCAAATTACAGTCTGATTGTAAACCCGCTCTACCAAGTAACCTGTAAGAAGAATGATTTTGAATGGGGCCCTGAGCAATGACAAGCCTTTGAACAAATTAAGCAGGAAATAGTTCATGCAGTAGCCCTTGGGCCAGTCCGAACAGGACCAGATGTAAAGAATGTGCTCTACACCGCAGCCGGGGAGAATAGCCCCACCTGGAGCCTCTGGCAGGAAGAACCTGGGGAAACTCAAGGTCGTCCCCTAGGGTTTTGGAGTCGGGGATAGAGAGGATCTGAGGCCCGCTACACTCCAACCAAAAAGGAGATATTGGCAGCATATGAAGGAGTTTGATCTGCTTCGGAAGTGGTCAGTACTGAAGCACAGCTCCTCCTGGCACCTCGGCTGCCAATACTGGGCTGGATGTTCAAAGGAAGGGTCCCCTCTACACATCATGCAACTGATGCTACATGGAGCAAGTGGGTTGCACTGATTACCCAGAGGGCTCAAATAGGAAACCCCAGTCATCCAGGAATCTTGGAAGTGATTATGGACTGGCCAGAAGGCAAATATCTTGATATGTCATCAGAGGAGGAGGTGGTTCGTGCTGAAGAAGCCCCACTGTACAACGAGCTACCAGAAAATGAGAGGAGATATGCCTGTTCACCGATGGGTCCTGTCGCATTGTGGGAAAGTATCGGAGATGGAAATCTGCTATATGGAGTCCTACACAACGAGTTGCAGAAGCTGCTGAAGGAGAAGCTGAATCGAGTCAATTTGCAGAAGTGAAAGCCATCCAGCTGGCTTTAGATATTGCTGAATCAGAAAAGTGGCCAGTTCTCTACCTATACACTGATTTGCGGATGGTAGCAAATGCCCTGTGGGGGTGGTTACAGCAATGGAAACAGAACAACTGGCAGCGCAGGGGCAAACCCATCTGGGCTGCTGCGTTGTGGCAAGATATTGCTGCCCGGGTAGAGAACCTGGTCGTAAAGGTACGCCACGTAGATGCTCATGTGCCCAAGAACTGGGCTACTGAAGAACATCAAAACAACCAGCAGGTGGATCAGGCTGCTAAGATTGAAGTGGCTCAGGTGGACCTGGACTGGCAACATAAGGGTGAATTATTTATAGCCCGATGGGCCCATGACACCTCAGGCCATCAAGGTAGAGAGGCAGCATACAGATGGGCTCGTGATCGAAGGGTGGACCTGACCATGGACACTATAGCACAGGTTATTCATGATTGTGAAACGTGCTGCAATCTAGCAAGCCAAATGGTCAAAGCCTCTTTGGTATGGAGGACGATGGCTGAAATATAAATATGGAGAGGCCTAGCAGATTGATTACATCACACTCCCTCAAACCTGCAACGGCAAATGCCACATACTTAGAATGGTGGAAGCAACCACCAGATGGCTGGAAACATATCCTGTGCCCCATGCCACCGCCCAAAACACTATCCTGGGCCTTGAAAAACAAGTCCTATTGCAACATGGCACCCCAAAAAGAATTGAGTCAGACAGTGGGACTGATTTCTGAAACAACCTTATGGACACTTGGGCCAAAGAACATGGTATTGAGTGGGTGTATCACATCCCCTATCATGCACCAGCCTCCGGTAAAGTTGAGCGATACAATGGACTGTTAAAGACTACACTGAAAGCAATGGGTGCTGGGACATTCAGAAATTGGGATACACATTTGGCAAAGGCCACCTGGTTAGTCAGTACTAGGGGATCTGCCAACCGAGCTGGACCTGCCCAATCAAACCTGCTATGTACAGTAGAAGGGGATAAAGTTCCTGCAGTGCATGTAAGAAACATGCTGGGTAAAACAGTGGGCTACTCCTGCCTCAGGAAAAGGCAAACCCATTTGTGGGATTGTTTTTGCTCAAGGACCTGGATGCACTTGGTGGGTAATGCAAAAGAATGGGGAGGTCCGTTGTGTACCTCAAGGGGATTAATACTGGGTGAGAATAGTCCATGAGTTGAGTTGTATTATGTTAACTATTATATAATACTGTGGGTCATTACTACCATAGATGAAAATAGTGATTAACTAGAATGTATTGGAAAGAGTGTAACCTGAGCATGACATAAATGGTATGGAATATGGGATGGATATATGTCCTGCTTTCAGTTAGGACAGAGTTATTTTCCCCCCAGTAGCTGGTAGGGAGCTATGTTTTGGATTAGGATGAGAAGAGTGCTGATAACATGCTGATGTTTTAATTGCTGCAGAGCAATGCTTACACTAAGCCAAGGACTTTTCAGCTTCTCACTCTGTCCTGCCAGCGGGCAGGCTGGGGGTGCAGCAAGAGCTGGGAGGGGACAGACCCAGGACAGCTGACCCAAACTGGCCAAAGGGGTATTCCATACCATCTGACGTCATGCTGAACAATATATAGGGGTGGCTAGCTGGGGTGGGGGGCCAGCTGCTCGGGGTTGGGCTGGGCATCAGTCAGCGGGTGGTGAGCAATTGCATTGTGCATCACTTGTTTGTACATATTATTATTATTATTATTATTATTATTATTATTATTATTATTATTATTATTTTCTATCTCAATAAACTGTCTTTATCTCAACTCACAGGCTTCACTTTCCCGTTTCTCTCTTCATTCACTTCTCCTCTCCATTTCACTTCTATAATTCCATGTGTTCCACTCCACAGATGAAGAATCATAGTACATAATATAGTGGAAAAAAGCAAAGGCTGTGGTGAAGGTATCTGATCAATGAAAGATGGTGACAACACTTAAGCCATGAGGCACCTGTATCTCTGGTATGTTGCCCCACCCTGACCTAAGTCTTTTTGGCAGGTGCAGAAACTGTCTTCCAGCCCATGTACCTAGAATTGCTTCCTAGAGGAACCAAAGCATGGAGTGTTGGAGAAAGGGAATAGTTGAAGCTGTTGTGAGGGTAATGCTCTGACCTAAAGCAAGCCCATGTCTTAAGTATATACCTATTTCTTTTTGTAGACTATTAATTCCTAGGTCTAAATATAAGGTAATGTACGCCCAAGCAGTGAATATACTCAAAATTTATGGAAAAGGTAAACAAGTTCCGAGAGGAGATACTCTGCTTTCTCTCATTTGCTATTGTGAATCATTTGTGTGGAGTACTGAATCTGAAAATATGTTTCAGGTTTTATAAATCTAGGGATATTTCTGACGTTCCATTCAGTTTAGCAGCTTGGCCTTTGATAGAACATGCAGATCATCCAAAAAACAGGGAAAATGGACTAACCCTTGCTCCTTTTGGTCTGGTTTTCTATCTGCTATGCATTACTAGAGAGCTAAAAATCATCAGAGCTATCTTTAATTGCATAAGTCACCAGCAAGCTGGAGTTGTTGAAGAAAAGCCAAAGAACAGTGTGCTGAAAAGCAAAAAGAATTGAAGAGGAAAATGGAACTTGTAACTATGCAGAATATTTTCTTCCTTATTTTTAAGAAAGGAAATAATCAGCATAAATCACTCTTGGACTTCTTATTTATTTCATTTTTCTTTTTATATCATTCACATATAATATGCAAAACAGGAGAGGAAGAGAGTAAATTAAAATGTGAGAACACATTTTAGATTCTTCTTCTCCAGAATAAATCTAGAATTTGCTGACTAAAAACACCTTGGAAACTAAATCACCACATGGTAAAAAGGTAAGTAGAGAATTTAGGGATTTATTTGAAGCTTGTTATTCTGCACAGTTATTCCGAAAAAAATATTTAATGGAGATGCAACTAATGATTCCTGTCATAATTTTACCCAGAGCACTTGCTGCTCTGTTTTTTTTTTTTTTAATAATTAAAACTTTTTAATCCGCATGGAAAAAAATCACCATTTTTCAGAGTGAGATAGTAGGATGAGCATTAAACTAAGTACTTTTGATTTTAGAACTCCAAAGACTGGATGTGGGCTAGAAGAAGGAAAATAAGATGTTAAAAAAAAGACCATGTTTAGCAAATAAGGCTGAATTTTGAAGCACCTTGGAAACTGTAGCAAATGTAAGCAATGGGATAAATTAGATAAACTTTTTAATATTTGACAGCACGGTATATTATGAACCATAATATTATGGCACATTATATAATTGTGCCAGAAATAAGGTGAATTCATCAAAAAGGAATTTACACTGGATGTTAAAAGTGGCTTAATCTAAAATGTTATCTTCTGCAGCCTTTACACTGAACTTGTGAAATACACCCTTTCACATAATTAAAGGTATACAGAATGTATATGGTCTGTTCTGGGACTGACAGGGAGTTTGAAACACACTGGGTACTTTCTGGACTGTCCACAAACAGTTGGATTAGGTGATAGTCTGTAATCAGCCAGTAGAACAGCAAAGTATAAACATTGCAGATGTAGCATTTGCCTCTGTTTGAATGTGTTGACCCCTATTATGTTACTGTTAAGCTTCCCAAATTCCAATTGCTTACCTTAGCTATGTGGTAGATTTATCTGGAAATTAGGAGAAAATAAATGGCCAGTATTTCAAATAAGATTCAGAATAAAGCAATGGAGGAAAGGGGAGGGGAGAGGAGAGGAGGCGAGGGGAGGGGAGGGATCCCAGTGAAAGTCTGCAGGTGAAATCAAGAAAAAAAATAGGAGAAATAGTGACTAATCTCATTTTACTCAATAATTTCCACAGTCACAGAGGACATCTCTGGCAGATGTAGAATGAAGGGGAGCTCTTCTGCATGTGTGGAAGCAGGTTTAATACCGCTATCAAATTGTCTCTTTTTGAGACTGTTATTTTCTAATCACTGGGACATTTATGATGCAGCTGGTAATTGGAGGTCATAATAACAGAAGGTATCTTCTCTGGTTGATGTGGGGAAGCATGCTAAGGTCAAGATCCCTTTTCTCATTCTAGGATACACAGCAATGTGTGATATGTGTGATCCTCTGATTTGTTTACCACACCTCTGAAAGATGGAATGGGGAGGAACATGAAACAAATGCAGTCTTATGGTACATCATATTAGCTAAGAGACCATACAAATTAAAATACTGTGTTCAAATTTGGAAGGGAAAAAATGAAAAGCACAGACATAACCAGAGAAAATAGAATAAAATAACGATTTTGTCTTTAGACGATTTTGTCTAATCTACAGAAGAAAATGAAAACCAACATATTACAGTGTTACAGTTTTTTTTTTTTTTTTAAATTGTATTATTTCATGGCTTTGGCTTACTGATCTAATCCCAGATCTCTAAAGAAAAGATCAACCGTATGAATCTTTCCATACAATGCTTTGCAGGTCAACACTGGTAACAGAACCTGCAGTGAACCAGATACACTCTGTTAAATGCTTCTTGACATTTTATGAGTCCCTGCAAAACAACCCCAAAGATTGTACAAGCTTCAATAGGCATAATGCCCTTATTGCTCTTCATTTTATTATGACGTATTAAAACAATATTTTATCAGGATCCAGTACCATATACATCTTTCACTTTGTGAATGTTGAAACTCTGTTAAAAGATTTAAAGCAATGTTAGCTTACCAGCTGTCAATCCAATCCCTTGCTAATAAATTAGCTTCATACATTTTATGGCAGAGCTTTTCTGTCTCAAGGCTTATAGCTACAGTAAGAACAATGTAAATATAATTATGAGCAACTTACTCCCCTGATGGAATCTCAGTAGAAATAAACAAATACATTTATATATATATATCTGTATATATATATATATATATATATAAAATGTAAGAGTAGAAGAGAAAATAGAGAAGAAAAAATATATATTCTGCTGCTAGAGTGTTCAAAGAAACCAGAGCTACAGAAACACTTAATATTCTGTCAGGAGGATCTTGGTCAGGGAAACTGTCTTCAATTATCAGTGGTGGAATTCAACTCATCTAACTTTAAGTGTTTGAAAGGTGAGAAGCTTTTTGTCTTTGCTTTCTCTGTAGTCAAGAGAAAGAGAAGGAAGTGCCTCCTACCTGGAAAGTCATGCTATCTACATAGTATAATTATTTTAAAATGAGACGATTTACTTACTGTTTCTTTCTCCATTCAGTATAGGAGTAGTTGACAAAACTACTGTTGACTAGATCACTAACTTCTAAATGACTAAAACTAGGCGAGCTGACTTGTTGCCTACAAGTGCAAGCCATAAGTATAATGGAGCTTTCTGCAGCAGAATAATCACAGGTCCTGAAAAATGAAGTACGAAACGATTAGTGCTATCATATCTGTCTGTCATATCGCTATCGTATCAGTCTGTCTCTAGAATCACAGGAAGACAAGAGAGAATCCACTGGACTAGGACTTCATTGCTACTCACTATCTGGTTACTGACTGCAACCAATGCCAAGTGCCTCAGAGGATGGCACAAAAGATTTTCTAAAAGGGAATTCCTTTCTAAGATTTTCTGAAGTCAAAGAGCAGTTCCAGCTTCCAGTTCTTCAGCCTGGAGACATCAAAGTCATCCTCTCTTTGTCTCTTCTAAGAGAGCAGCCTGGGAGTTGCCTCTTACAGTTGTCTGACTTACAATGGAAGAGATCTATAATTTTTGCTACCTACAATATGAAAAATGAAGTTTTCAGCAATCCAAAAACATTTGCAAATCCATGACTTGTTCACACACACACACAACATGGCAAATTATTAAAAGTGTAGATGCAAAGTAGTTTTGTCACACACACACACAAATAAAAGTAAATAAAAAACTCTAAAAAAAAGAAAGTAGACAAAGAAAAAAAATAGTATCTATTAAAGGAGAAAAAAGCATATTTCATAAACAGGCTTTGCAGGCTGTTCACAGAACCAAGAGAATAAAATAAACTTTTTTTTTCCCCTTTTTTAATTTTTGCTTTTTTCTTCTTTTTTCTTTTCTTTTTTCTTTTCTTTTTTCTTTTCTTTTTCCTCTCCTCTCCTCTCCTCTCCTCTCCTCTCCTCTCCTCTCCTCTC
>CM021731.1:34093613-34113202 GCA_011075105.1 Heteronetta atricapilla
TCCTCTCCTCTCCTCTCCTCTCCTCTCCTCTCCTCTCCTCTCCTCTCACTTCAATACTCCATCACATTCACTTCAAACTCCATCAATAAGTAGAAATGACATTGCACTGTATTAGGTTTACTCAGTGCAGAAATTTTAAAAATAAACATAATTGAATTTGAACATTTGGAATAACTGAGAATATAAAACCTGACATGTGAGGAACATACTTTTGACAATTGTACATTAATTTGTAATGAGATAAACCATTTAAGATAGAGCTAGATTAAGAACCAAGTCTGAACAGTTTCAAATATTTGAGAAATATGAATCTGTCCCTCCA
This sequence comes from Heteronetta atricapilla, assembly GCA_011075105.1. NCBI lineage: Eukaryota > Metazoa > Chordata > Aves > Anseriformes > Anatidae > Heteronetta > Heteronetta atricapilla. Next base: position 34,093,936 of record CM021731.1, read on the forward strand.
GTTGGAGCTCAATTCCATTTATGAAGTCATATGCAGAACCAAAACTGAGCTAGTAAATCAACTTACTTTTCAAGTGGAGAACAAGTGAAAAGCAGAATCTGCCAACACTTACTTCAGAAATCTCCTTTCTGAAACTTGATATATACATATATATTCCATGAATGGTCTCATATTTAGAAAGCAGAAGGTGCCTTTATCCAAAATAGGAACACAAGACTCAAATTCCAACTCTGAACTATGAATTCTTTTCAAAGGTTCAGAATTAAGTGTCATATACATATATATATACATATTTTTCTTTGGAAACTAAACAGTATTGGCCTTATATTATACTTCAGTTGTCTAAAAACTTACATCCTTTTTTTTTTTTTTTTGGTGTGTGTGTGTTTGCTGTCTAGAGACAGAGATAGATGAAAGGTGGACTACCTTTATTGTTTCACAAAAAAAGTCACAGCACTGTGGCATTTTGTGAGCATCTTTTATGAGAAGAACTCCCAGAGGAAAAGTGCCAGATTCAAACAAATATTCTTGCGTAAAAAATTGAGGTATTTCAGTATTCGTTTTTCAGGTATTTGTTTCTCTCAGTAGAATGTCAAGTTCAAAATGAAGCATTTAGTCTCTGGGTAGACACCAAGGGGAGACAGGTGCCTCAGAAAAATTTTTGAAAATAGCTACATGCTGGAGGTGAGCCAGCAGTGTGCAGTCATTGGCAGCTGTCACCAAGTACTACTTAGCAAGGGAACAAAAAGACAAGTCATTGAACCTCATTTCTCTCACTGGACTACAGGGAAAAATATTCTCATTATTTTTCAACTCCCTCTTCAAGGTATAAGTGTAGACTTTAACTCAAGGGTAGAGTGAGGCTCTCACTTTTACAGCCCAGTTTTCATGGTGCCTGCCTGCAGGTGAGATTGAGAGTTAGTGTCCTCTGCCCTCAAGTAAGAGATTTGCTATGCATCTTTCACCCCAGTATTTGCCATCTCATAGTGGTGGGACTCATTCCCTTCTCACCTGCTGTCAGTGTGTGTCAGCTTGGAAAGGCAGGCACAAATTTGTAACCCCATGCTTTTGTTCTTTTGGGGGAAGTGCACAATGACTTGTAGCATTGTCCTGGTTTCAGTTTAGGACAGAGTTATTTTTCCTCCTAGTAGCTGGTAGAGTGCTATGTTTTGGATTAGGATGAGAAGAGTGTTGATAACACGCTGATGTTTTAATTGCTGCAGAGCAGTGCTTGTATTAAGCCAAGGACTTTTCAGCTCCTCACTCTGTCCTGCCAGCGGGCAGGCTGGGGGGGCAGCAAGAGCTGGGAGGGGACAGACCCAGGACAGCTGACCCAAACTGGCCAAAGGGGTATTCCATACCATCTGACGTCATGCTGAACAATATATAGGGGTGGCTAGCCAGGGTGGGGGGCCAGCTGCTCGGGGTTGGGCTGGGCATCAGTCAGCGGGTGGTGAGCAATTGCATTGTGCATCACTTGTTTGTACATATTATTATTATTATTATTATTATTATTATTATTATTATTATTTTCTATCTTAATAAACTCTCTTTATCTCAACCCACTGGCTTCACTTTCCCGTTTCTCTCCCCCATCCCAGCGAGGGAGGGGGGAGGGTGAGCAAACGGCTGTGTGGTGTTTAGCTGCCAGCCGGGTTAAACCACAACAAACCAAATTTGCTGTATGTAACACCAGCCTGAGCAGTGAAATTCACCATCTTCTTTTTTACCTTCAAGCAGAGCTTCTCTTTCACAAGTAGTGCCCAATATGGCACTTCACAAGCAGGCCAAAGAAGGAAGGTGCAATTAGATAGTTTTACCAAATGCAAAAACTATCTCCCTCTGCCTGAACTCTGACACAAAGTAGTGCTCTCACATGCTAAAGTGCATAAGGTATGCCCTAGGTACAGGTGCTAGATTAGGGTTCGTGCAGGAGAATTGTGGAAAACCCTTAATCTCTTCTTCATCATCATAAAAATTTAAAAATATAAATCTTGTCAACTATTTGCTAAGACTTACAAAGTCCTGGGCATGAGAAGAGCATCCTTCATGTACCTGAGACACATCTAAGGATAAGCAGAAGGTGACCAGCATTTTTCACCCCTGCTATTTTGAATTTAGGGATCTTAGTTTTATCTAAGTCTGCTTTAACTGCTAAGTCATTTTTTGGACCTAGCTTGAAGTTTATTTAAACTTATTAGAACTGTCAGAAAATAAGGCCAAAGTAATGACTATTGGATCAACAACACATATATTTACAGTTCACACTGACCTTTTATGTATGCAAGTTAAAAATATTCAAGGTAGAATTCAAGTTATTATAGTAAAGTATAAAATTACACTCATGAGGGTTGACCTTACTGTAGCTGTCAAGGTGAAACAAAAAAATTAAATTGCCAACAAACATATGATTAAGTGGCTTTTTAGACACCCTTGGGAACATTGGAACAGACAGTTCTGATGGAAAAGACATGATTAGTTCTGATTACATCTTACTATCCTACTGCAGAGGTCTGATACCAGATTTCAGTGGAAAGATAGTTCCAATAAATATGTGAAGTATATATCATGCAACCGTCATAACTATCCACAGCTACAATGAAATTGAGTTACATATCATGAAAAATTACACATGGGATCTCCCTTTGAAAAGTTATTTTTATACTCCTTTAATTTAAGTCATAAATACAAGGGGTTTTGCACCATAGACATTTTAAAATAAGACGTATTGAAAAAAAAAACGTGTTCTTACATGAAGCTCTCTAAAATGAAATGAATTCTATATTATTATGTTTTAAAATACCAAAATATGCTACACAGTATTTATCATAATGGTTTACTAAAATTGGTGTCAGGAGAGATGTGGGAAAGAACTACTTTTTTGCTATCATTACTGTTGTGACTATGAAAGGAAAGTCTCTGGTGGTTTTACCCAGCTGAGCAACAGTGCTCCACCAGAACTGCTCTCTCACTCCCCCTCCTCAAAGGCAAAGGGGGAGAAAATGTGATGGAAAGGACTCAACAGTCATTGTCATGGGCAAAATAGCATAGGGAGATTAATGTAATTTATTACCTATTACTAACAAGCTGAGTGGCACAGGGTAACTGGAAATAGGGGCTACAATCAATCCCTGAGGCTTTGTCTCCGCAACTCCTTCATGGTCACTCTCTGCCCCTGCTCCACGTGGGGTCCCTTCCCAAACTGATCCTGTGGGGGCTTCCCACAGGCAGCAGCTCTTCAAGAACTGCTCCCACATGGCTCCATACCATGGGGTCCATCCCCCAGGAGCAAACTGCTCCAGCATGGGTCACTCACAGACAGCAGCTCCCCCCACACCCCCTGCTCCTGCGTGGGCTCCTCTCCATGGGTTGCTGCTCCGGCCTGGGGCCTATTCCTGTGGGGGCTCTCCATGGACTGCAGCCTCCTCCAGGCCACATCCATCTGCTCCACCGGGGGCTCCTCCATGGGCTGCAGCATGGAGATCTGCTCCACATGGGACCCATGGACTGCAGGGGGACAGCCTGCGCCACCAGGGGCCCACAGGCTGCAGGGGACCTTCTGCTGTGTGCCTGGAGCACCTCCTGCCCTCCTTCTTCCCTGGCCTTGGGGTCTTCAGGTCTGTTTCTCACTCCTCACTCTCCCAGCTTCTATGGCACAGCAGTTTTGTTTGTTTGTTTGTTTGTTTTCCCTTTCTTAAATATGCTTATTGGCTTATGCTTATCTTAAAATATTGCTTATTAGCTTGGCTCTGGCCATTGGCCATCGATGCGTCCCTTTGGAGCCAGATGAAACCAGCCTTGATCTAGCATGGGGCAGCTTCTGGATTCTTCTCACAGAGCCCACCTGTGCAGCTACCAAAACCTTATCACATAAACCCAATACAAGGTCTTTTTCCAATGATATACAACATAGGGAAGCCCCACCAGGTTTTCCTGTTTGTGTACTTAAAGCTTGTTATCCCGTTGTGCTTGGCATAGGTTGAAAAATGCACTCTCAGCCTCATGTAATTTACTTATATAAGACAGAACTGATATTTTTTGAAGCACTATGATATGTCAGGACATTAGAAGGAATCATTTGGAGAAGCTAATATTTGAGAGGTGAAAAGTTTGTCCAGAGTTCTGGCACTCCTAAGATAAATCAGGAAAGGAATGTGTGGCCATGAATTTTACAACTATCATTCAGTAAATATTCATTACCATTATTAAAAATGTAACATAAAATGGAAAACAGCAAACAATCTATATACTTGGGAGATATATGAAATAACAGATGGCACTTTAAATGGGATGGGGGCAGATATGAACAATGCCTGGCCATAGACCTGGCATTTATATAAATAAGTGAGAAAAAAAAAAAAAAAAAAAAAAAAAAAAACACATAAGGACCCCACATGTATACACTTGTGCACAATTATTTTTGTATCAGTGTTCAACCTTATAATAAATGTCCTGACCTTCAGTTCCACATTAGGAACTGGCCTACTAGCACGTGAATATTTTGCAGCCTAGTCAAGGAAAATGGTTAATTGCCATCTTTGTGGCTATAATAACAACAAAATCTTTGAAATCTTATGCACATTCTGAGAATATTTTTTCTGTAGGGGCTGCTATCTTCTGTTATTCATTCTGCCATTCTATCCTGCAGAATTATTTTTTTTTCACTCTAGGAAAAATTGGGATAACAACTTATGTGACTTTTCCCTTGCTAATAGAAATAATGAGAAAAGTTCTATAAACATTATCAGTGATGCAAATGCTTATTTTCCTTAAGGAACCATTTTATAAGCTAACCTCCTGATATAGACAATCACACTCACTTTTGTGATAAAATAGGCACTCATTTCTTTATGGCTATTGCTGGTTTTTCTGTCTCTCACTTCTCTGAGGAATCTTCAATCCTCTTTCGTAATTATTCTTCCCCATTAAAGTGTCCTCTTGGAGATTTTTTATTTTATCAGTGAGTAGCCAAATCTATTTGTATTTGAATTCCCCTACGACCAGCAAAAATCTCCTGTGCTTTTCTGAAAGTGATCCATCATTAATAGATGTCAGAGTGAAAGAAGTTGGATTCAGTGACAGCTGCAGATCCTTGGCACACAAGTAATGATCAGTCCTTTAGGTGTGCAAATACCACCATATGACTGGTGTTCAGAATGCAAACCAGATAACTGTGAATAGTGATCCTGTTTATTTAATCTTTCTAGGCAAGAAATAGAGGTGTAGAGTTTTCATCTTCCTCCACTACTGTAAGTCTTCAGGAAAAAAATCTGTAAGAACAATGCAATATACTTAACATTTTCATGTCTTATTGAGAGATAATATTACACAGAAAATATGTCTGCAGAACAATGAGAAGGGCTTAAGTTTGGAAGTAACACATATGTCTCACTGATTCTCTTTCTCAGTGGAAAACGGTGTAGTGTTGTATTTAATATTCAGGTTAATTTACTGTATCAAATGAGTTTAGCAATTTATATCCAACACAAACTCAATTTTTTCCATTTTGGTTACTGCTGCACAAGGAATCACAGAGAATCACAGAATCACAGAGTGATTGAGGTTGGAAGGGACTGCTGGAGATCATCTAGTCCAACTTCCCTGCCCAAGCAGGGTCCCTTAGAGCACATCTCATGTTCTGGGGAGCCCAGATCTAGATACAGTATTCCAGGTCAGGTCTTACCAGGTCTGAGAAGAGAGGTTACCTCCCTTGACCTGCTGGCAACACTATTCCTAATGCAGTTCAGGATACCACTGTCTTTCTTTGTCACAAGGGCAAATTGCTGGCTCATGGTCAACTTTTTTTTTTTTTTTTTTTTTTTTCCATCAGTACCCCCATGTTCTTCCCCACAGAGCTACTTTCCAGCAGGTCAGAGCCAGCGTCTGATGCATGGGGTTATTCCTCCCCAGGTGCAGAACCCTGCAGTTGCCTTTGTTGAATTTCAAGATGTTCTTCTCTGCCCAGTTCTCTAGCCTGTTGAGATCCTTCTGAATGGCAGCACCAGACTCTGGGGTATCAGCCATTCCTAACAGTTTTGCATCATCAGAAAACTTGGAGAGGAAACACTCTATCCCTCTTCCAAGTCATTGATGAATAAGTTAAACAATACTGGATCCAGTATTGACCCTTGGGGGTCATTGGTAGCCTGGCCTCCAACTAGACTCTGTGCCACTGATCAAAACTCTCTGAGATCTGTCATTCACAATATGCATTTGTATACATCTGTATGTGTGGCATAGGGCCCATCGGCTGAGTTGCTTCACTTGAAGCCATGTCTAGCTTCTCCTCAGTTTGGAGAGCACTAAACGTATTCATCAACTGCAAGTCATCAGGAGGAGCAAGAGCCTTTCTTCTTATATGAGGAGTCACCAGTTTCCAGGCTTCATCTTCTACAGACTTTTGACTTATTTTTTCACATGGCACAGAGACTACCCGCATCTCCACTGCAATTGGGTGTTGAGACTCGTGAAGCTGTAGGGTCTCTGAGAATGTCTTATCTCTCTCTCTTTCTCATCTTCATGAATGCCATGCAGCCTGCTTACCTCCTCCTGTAACTCAACATGGAGATATAACTCATCAACAACAACACTCCTTCTGCAGAAGGGATGACTGTCAGCTCTAGCTTCATGAAGTGGTCCCAGGCACTCCCTGAATACTGAGACATGCAAAGCTATATCCACTGTCAAGTCTGTCTGGATGGAATCCTCTGAGACAGCTGACACGTAGCTCCAACAGCTACTAGGGAATCAACCCTGAAGCATGTCAAAACCACAACTGAGATGGCATACATTAAGATTAGAGATGAAGGGCATTTCTTGCACTCTTCTGTGTGAACTGCTGCACAAACTGCTGCATCTGTATGTGGCCTCTTGCACAAAAAGCTGCAACTATTCACTTCCTCTGTTGGCTGCACTTAGATGGTCACAGAACAGTGCCCAGTTGCTATGTTATGTGTACTTCAAGTGAAGTTCAGCGGAATTGCCCTCCTTTAAATATTTGAATTGTTCAGTGTGCACCTCTCCACCCACTTCTGTTGGAGGCTTTTTAGGGCACTTCGTGATGGGGAGAAGGCGTGTTCTTTCAGGCAGAAGGGAAATTTTCATCTCCCGCACACTGGAAGAGCAGACTGAGTCCTGAGTGCTTCAAAAAGAGACTCCTAGGGATATAAATCAAGGTAAAATATAAGTTTCTAAAGAGTTACAAAAATCACTAGGCCAAAAAGGAACTTCTTCAAAAGAGATTTGGGTCCTAATAACTACCTGTCAGACTTAGACCCTCCATGAATGGCTTTGAACTGTGAGTCCTCTTCAGGAGGTAGTTCCATCTTTTTCAGATAAAGATGAGAGACTTCAGGGCAACAAAGCTGGTGAAGGGTCTGGAGAACAAGTCTTATGAGGAGTGACTGAGGGGACTGGGGTCATTTAGCCTGGAGAAAAGACTAAGGTGGTTATTGCTCTCCTCAACCACCTCAAAGGAGGTTGTAGCAGGGTGGGTTTATTCTCGCAAGCAGTAAGTAAATGGCCTCAAGTTGCACCAAGGGATGTTTAGGCTGTACATTAGAAATAAATAAATAAAATCACTGAAAGGTTTGTGAAGCATTAGAAAAAGCTGTCCAGAGATGTCACCATCCCTGGAGGTATTCAAAAGATGTATAGATGTGGTGCTTAGGGACATGGCTAAGTGGTAGACTTATCAGTGCTAGGTAAATAGATGAACCTGATGATCTTAGAGGTCTTTTCCAACATAAATGTTTCTATTATTCTATGACATTTCCAGTAGCTCAGAATTTAGAGCACGTGGTAGAGCAGAATTCCATTTGCAAATTCCTTCCTGAATGGCAAGGCTGAGCAAAACATACCTGTTGGATAGCTTAGGCAAGGAGGGATATGCATGAGGATAATGCAGCTTCCAACTCCATGGGAAGAGAATGCAGGGGTGGCCCCAAATGAGAGTTGCCAAAATAATTCAAGTATATCGGTAAACTCAGGGCTCTGACATCGTTCGAAACTTCTGCAGATATCACAGTATCTGAATATGAGATCCATGTAACTGAAAAGTCAATTAAGTTCCAAAGAATCCTCATTAACCTTAAGCATGTTGGAAAGATTGCTATATATTATATGGAATAATTTAAAAATAATCAGCCTTGTAAAAATATATTTCTTGAATGACCCAATCATTATCCAGAATTAAAATAACAGATAATGGTAATAAAGGTGTTTAAAGGTTTCAATTACCAAACAGAAAAGAAGGGTGATAAAGGCTTCGTAGTATAACAGAAACCACTGTCACGTGGACTGAGTTATAACATTTTGGACAGCAAGTATAGTCAGGGACATGAATTAGTCTGATTAATAGGTCCTTCCTGGAAGAAGTGCTAGATTGCAATGAATGTGACAAATAAATGAGGAACTTCCTTGTCCCAGGTTTCTCAGTTGATTTAAGATCTATGACAACAGCACATATGTACATGTGCACCCCCAAAATCATCATTTACTTCTGGGAATTGAGAAAAATATTTCATTAGGCAGCCAAAATGATGGAAAGATCTTTTTGTCAATTATGAAGCTACTTTCATTAACACTTATTCAACAGTAGTGAGATCTTTAGGTAAAATATAACACAAAGCAACATTTTCCTTTGCATTTATTAAACTTGTCAGGAAGCTTCAGCCAGAGAACTGGCAAAACATCCTGATCTTAAGCCTACCATAGTGCAAGAGAGTCTTTCCATTACTCACAAAAATCTCCTCAAAAGCTATGTTTCCAGAAGGACCAAGTACACCCTCAGATAAAGCAGAAAGCTTGTTCTAGGCTCTTAGAAATCTTTCCAGTATTTCCCTCAATTACTAGCCCTGAAACCCCCCTTTTCTTTTTTTCTTCTTCAAGTCCCTCCTTAATTACACTTTTATTAAAACAAGAAGTCCAGCATATTTTACAACCCATTACAAAGAGGTACTAATTTTCATTTGAATGCCATGGAGGAAAAAAAAAAAAGGAAAACAAACAACAACAACAAAAATAAGGCTGTAATTAGCAAAATATATACAGTACTCCATCAATTCTTGATTTTCTTCTATCACATGTTCTTGATTTTCTTCTATCACATGTTCTTTCAGTCTATGTACATATTATCTGCCACTGTTTTAATATCTTAAAAAATATATATTATTTTCTGATAACTTTCTGGGATTGTACAGATAATAAATAGTAACAGCAATCCCCCCTTTATAAATGATTATTTTTGACTAAATAGTTAACATAGAGATGGCCAAATAGATACAAAACATATTGACTGAATACAATGTATTTTGAGGTGTTCTGGAATTTATTAAGTATCAAAAGTATTTGATTACCTAATCTCTGGAGATGTTTGAGAAACACCTCTAGGAAAACAAGTAGACAGCTTTTCTTAAATCCATTCAGGGAAATAAACTGTACTTTATTATTTTACTTAGTTGCCAAAAACTACAGAAGTGTCTACAACAATATTTTAATTATACAGTTCAGAAGATGTGGTACAATGGCTGATTCTGTTTCAGACTGAAAAGTACATGTAAGCCTGATCTTTTTTTTTTTTTTTTTTCCTTTTTCCTTTCTTTTCCATTGAGATATAGAAGATAATGCCTTTCCTTAGGAATTTTGTCAATCATAAATTCCATTGGATGTGAAAATATGGATCCGGAAGATTTAGTGTAAGATTATTGCACTTGTGAAATGGAAAAGGCTCAAAAGAAAGACAGGACACAATCATTAGTTTCCTGAAAATTTTAACATCTCATTCTGTGTAGGGTGAGAAAACAAAACAAAACAGAACAGAACAAACAAACAAACAAAAAAACAACAGTTTATGCTGGTATTTTTCCAAGCACTAAACACAATTGCAGAGATGGACAAAAGTTTGGATTAAATTTCCCATCAGTCTTTCAACTACCCAAACCCTTGGAACATAGAGCATAAAAATAGTTTTTCTCTTGGATGACATTTGCAAGCTTCCTCTTACATAAACAGTTGCTTTGAAAAATGGCAATGGCACTCAGATTGTTTTACTTTTACAAAGAGATTCTTCATTCAAATTATGAATAGGAAAAAAAGCTATTTTCTAATTTTCTATTTTCTATATTTCTATTTTCTAAATTTTCATTCTAAATTTTCAAATTATGAATATAAAAAAATCTATGTTCTATTTTCTAAATTTTGAATTTTCATTCAAATTATATTAGAAAAAAAATCTATCAGAAAGCTATCTTTTTACAGACTAACTGCATCTCATGCTTGTGTTCAGGGCCAGTAAAGTTAAGCTTTAAAATCTTTTCAAACAATTACATTTTAGTCACTGTACACAACTGAGGCAAGAAATATTTAGTGTTCACATAATCTAGTACTTAGCATTTTAATGCTAAAAAGGTACCACTTTTTGAAGATGTGCCCAAAAGAAAATGTTTGACTTCACCATGTGTGATTGCCGGAGGCTTGGTTATTTAACCTTAAACCTTCATTGATGTTCACTTGTACATGGATTATATCATGGAAAAGAACCTTATGATGAAAGATGTTATATAAATGTTCTATGTTTATTTTGATTATAACTGTAGGTAAAATCCATTACTCAATTATGATGATCAAATGCCTCTTCAACCTCAAACAATGAAGTAATGAAATGAGTAATGCTTCTTTAATTGTAAATTTTTGATTCAGTTGATTTAACAATTAGAAAGCATATGTGCAAACATAAAATACATCTTCCTTTATTTCATCAGACAGTGCAAAATTTGGAAAGAGTCAAACTGTGCTTCACTAGTCATCAGGACTGACAAGTCTATTACTGGCTGCTGAATAAAAGTCTTTCACAAATATTTTATTATTAACGTATTTATGTTGAGGAATTATTTAACAAGGGATTGAATTGTTGATAAAAAGAACATTAAATAGGATCTTAATCTTTTTGTTATAGTTACACATATAGACACACAAATTCTACTGTGAATTGATCAATAAAAATGTGAACATGTAGCCCTTATGCATCTCTCCATGACCTTTACAGTGCAATAATAAAGAGTTAATGGTCAGTAATGTATTGCTGATATATATGTGACAGAGATCACAAAGACTAAAGGAACAACTAATATCAGAATAAGATAGTAATGTGAACTACCTTTCTGTAAAATGTGTGATTAAAAAAGGACACATGCTTCTCCTATACTCAGTTCATTCATATAAGGTGACAGGAGGTGACAGGAGAAGATCAGGGAAGGGCATCTTATCTCACCTAACCTTAACTGAGGACAGTTACCACAGACAGACAGTTACTTCCAGGTATCAATTCATACCCATTCTAGCAGGACTCTCTGCTTTGTAAAAGAGCACACAGCAGAGTGTGCATCAAGAGGTTAGATGAGATATTTAACTTTAAGCTGGCTAAAAATCTTTTGCAATGTTATTGCAATTTGTCTTGAAGATATTTGCATTGGTTTTCTCTGAATTAATGACAGGACAATGCTAGAGTATTATAAAGAAAACATTGAAAAACATATGATGTAAATATGATGTATTCATTCGGTTAAGAATAATATGTGTGCTTAATCTGTATTTATTTATTTCCTAGGGCTTGCTTTTCATTTTGTTGACTTTTTATGCCCTTTTCAGCTGATAAATTGATACACTGAGATATATTAAAAAAGACCAAGAATATATTTTCATCAATAAGGAAATGCTCATGAGAATTTTCAAGGGAATTCTGTGCAACAGAAAATTAATAAAATTAACATTAACATTCACTGTCCAAATTCTGGCATAAAAGAGACTCATGTCCCATAAGAACACTGACCCTGTGGAAAAGACTGCAGTAAATTACTTGTCTAAACCAGCTGTCAACCTAAGTAGCTCTAGTGGTTCAGGGATTTTTCTTTTCACCTTATGAAGAGAAATTACTATTTTTTTAAAATTGAAAAATCGGCAAATATTTAAATAAACATATAAGTCCTCCTTTAAAGTGCTTGTGTCCATAGAGCAAACAGTAGTTTCAGTGAAGTGTTATTGCAATTGCATGATAAGATGATAAGGGGTGCACAAGGTGCACATACTAGGCAATCCACCATTTTAGCAATAAGCAATGAAGCAATATGTCTAGTTTATCTAGGGGTACTCCTTTTTTTTTTTTTTTTTTTTTTTTTTTTTTTTTTTTTTTAGAATGAAATGAACTAAAGAACTTTAAAAATGCATGATCCAAGTGTATCCACTTGGAACCTTGCTTATTTTGAAAATCTACAATATAAATCTGTACACAAAAATGTGAGGGACACAGCTGCAGAACATAACAATCAAGCTGTCCAGAATCACACTCGAACGTTTAATGTTTTTTTCCTGACATAATCTTTTAAAATTGTAATAAATGTTGTTTAGATTCACACAAACCTCTGAGTTATAAGTCCTTACATGAAAAAGGGCTAATAAGATTTCTTTGCATCTTGTTTTTTAAGAATGTGTTTAACAAGCCAACACATGAAGCATAACCAGTGCTTCGTTTGGGATACAATCACTGTAATGTGTTAATCTAAAGCACATAAATGATTTGGCTCTTTAAAGAATTGGTTTCAGCTGACTTGAAAATGAAATAAAATTATAATATTCTCATATAAACCTCAGAATATAGTATGGGCAATTTTTCAAAAACAAATAAAATACCTCTCAAATTAATGATAGTTTAACTCCAAATGTGTATACCAATATCTGAAACTTTGGAATTCCAACCCATAATATTCAGGATCATATGTATATCCATATATATTAAGGATCCATATATATTTTAACATATATAAATTGAGTTTTTATTTCTTAATAAACAGTAATAGATAGACATTGCAAAATTACCCTGGATAAAATAAAACTACCAGGCTGTTGTTTAGAATCATAACTTGGAGCAAAAGGAGGCATAGAAATATTTCAGCAATTAATAGGATGTAAGAAGCATGGAATCATAGGAGTAAGATGAGATTAAAACTTCATAGACATGAAGTTTTAATAATGTAAGACCACAATTTTATGTTTTTTCTCTTTACTTTTTTTTTCCAAACAGAAGGGAAAGTTCATTGCAGTGAAGTCAAGCCTAATTTGTGCAGCGTTTGCTTTCTGAAGAACAGCACAGAGAACAAATAGTTAACAGCTTGGCATGCAGGAAAAGGTCGTACTCAATTTTTATTTCTGTATTTCCAAATAACACACTGCGTGATTGAAAGAGATCTTTAACAAAATGAAAACTGTATCTTTAAATACTTTGTGGAGAGACACAACCCAAGACCACTATATAAAGAAAGTAACCAGCTCAGTGTGTACTATTACACAGTATTGATGAGAACAAATAAGCGCTGGAATTATATTGCTACTGTATTCTCAAGTGGCTGATTCTACTAAATGTTTGTTTGTAGGAATTTAAAATCATCCCTCTTGAGATCAATGTCTCTGACATAAGCATAGTCAATGCCATATGGAGATAATTTATTATGAACTTTGTAATACTTGCATAAGCATTGTGACCCAAGAAACCCTATTAAATGGAGTTGCTGGTCTTTGTTTCTTCTTTCTTCTAGAGTGACAATTTAGTTCTGCAGTGTGCTGTCATCATATGAGATTAATCACACTAATGACATGTTTTTCACTAAGAACATTATTAATAATTATTTGAATATAGAGCAGGAGGTATGAGATTTTAAGTCAAATGATTTAAACATTGAAAAAGGGTACAAAACACATCTTAAATGTGGGTCTTACATGTGTTCTGTTTGTTTGGAAAAGGAAAGCACCAAAATGAGGATTATACCACGGGCAAGTCTGTGACAAAAGTTTATTTACACAAACATAAATGCTTGACAATTAAATAGGAAAAAAAAAATCTGATTTTGGAAATTAGGGGATGATTAAAAAATACATTGATTTACTTAAAACAAAAGCATTTTTTTGAACAAAACAAAACAAACAAAACAAAACAAAACAAAACAAAAAAAACACCCACTACATAAATGATGAGTGGCTTTTTAGTAATAAAAAGGCCAGGTTATATTTCAGATCCACATTTGGTTTTATTCAGAAGACTAATTAAAATGTGCATTTTGGTTTGGATGTGACAGCACCAAATCTTGTGACCTGTGTACACAAAAGCCTCTAACATCAGATGTATTGCAAGTCAGCTGCTATAAAAAATTTTCAAATCCCCTACATAATTCATATTTTGAATGACTATGTGCCCTCATATGATTTTACCCCTAACCAAGAAATAAATTTCCACAGCCAAGGTTCATTCCTGATTCAGCATATATAGTATCAGACCTGGATATGGGAATTAAAGTAAAACCACAGATGTGATAGTTAACCTTGTTACCAAATAGCAAATAGGTTGAGGATTAATTAATATAAGAACAGAATAGTTGCAAGAGTTTTGAAATAAATCAGAGAAACCTGGGAACAGCTCTCCTCTGGTATAGGAGGCCCAAAAGCTAGGATTCAGGCAGATATTTTCTTCTGTCGTTACATAACGTATTATTGTAATTGTAGTATAATGTAGTATTCTTCCCTCACCAAGATTATTTGGTTTAGCACAGGAGCTTGGTGTTTTTTATTTTATTAATTAATTTATTTTTTCACCATGTTAACCTTGAAAAAGTACTGCCCATGTTCTGGGATTTCTTTTGTCCTTTGGCCAAGGATTTTGTTGTCATCCAGTAAAAGCCTAATTCATTTCAAATCCTTTGGGAAAGACTTTTTTTTTTTTTCTTTTGTTAATGTGCTTCAGGCCTTGAGTCATTTTGTTGCCTCAGCCTCTGTCATGGCTTCTGAGTCTGTGGCCAAAAGTTCAGAGCCTTTGGGCTACTTTGCTGCATTTCAGTGTCAGAAAAGGGCAGCCTGATTCAGTGAAGGCATAAGGAGAACGGAAAAACTAAGATAAATGCCAGGAGCAGAAAAGGCCTGAAAGGAGGGATTAAATCAGCGCCAAAGCATTGACAGTCAGGACACCATGAGGACAGGAATGGTATTGTCTGACCATGGGGAGGTCAGGGCAGGATCTTCCTGGCCAGGGAGGTCCTGCCCTGCTAACTCCCAGTTGGGGACATTTATCCAAGGTTATTTTGTAACATAGATATGACAAATTTTATTTTTGGTGAGAAACTGAGACAACTGGAAGTACTTGCTTAGGACTAACTCATGTGCAAAGTCAAAGAGTTTGACATAAATTTAGGACTTAGTCTCCTAAAAATACTTTGTGTTATGTTTAAGGTCACCTATATTTCCTGTGTAGTCACTGGTATTATACAGGTACCTCATAGAGATAGTTCACTGTTCCAATTAATTGTCCCATAAGTAGAATTCTTTTTTTTTTTTTTTTTTTTTTTTTTTTTTTTTTTAATGTTGCTCAGTTACAGAGGTTGCCTTTCACTCTAAGAAATCCAGACAGCCAGCTTAGGTAGATACTGATCTTAGGTAGCCAAAGAGGTGTGAGATAAATTTCCTTTCTTGGATAGGACTGGCCAGAACCTGCTCCATTCTCAGTTTGCAGTAGTGAGACACACTTTTTATTGGTGCAGATCTGCTCTTCTCTGAGGATCTTATCTAAAACATAGTTTATCAAAGAGATGAGCTAATTATCTGTCACACCAAGTGCTTTTCCTTTTTGCTTCACTGGTTAAAAAGATATCTTACCTTGGAAAAAATAACAAATAAAACAATAAAAAATAACAAAAATCCAACACCTTAAAAAGCAGTGTCAGCAACATGAAAAAATAGCTGTATGGGACCCTAAGTCTGACACAGGGAACTCTAATCAAGGTCAATTTTCAAAGCAGTTAGTTTCTCTGCTCCTATTATTTTAGCTGTTCATGAGAGAAGAATTCTCCCATTTTGTAGACCAAATGTATTTATTGTCCTTTTATACCCATCTGGCTCTATACCAACATCAAACAATAACTTAAGTGTTTATTCTCCCTCCCAGCATCTTATTTTTCTGATGTGTCTACAGAGAGGATTATATGTTCACTGAGATTTGTTTTCAAAAGGAAGAACTATCATTTTTTTTTTTTAGTTTAATCTCATAAATTGTATTTCCTGAAGTTCTTGCATTTTGCCATCTCACACCTACAATCTGCATTTTGCATTCTCACACTTGTACAATCTTTTAATTTCCAGCCTTGTAGCATGCTTCTTGCTACGGCTCATGACAGATTTTCTTGTGTCTTCATGTCTTCACTGTGGCATATATATATACAATATATATATATATGGCTTATATGCCACGTATATGCTTATATATATATATATATATATAAGCTTACATATATATATAAGCATATATGTAAGCTTATATATATACGCTTATATATATACATATAGGTGACAAACTATAAACTGCAAAGCACAGGAGAAAGCACACAAATCATATAAAGGTACAATTCCTAGAATTAAGAAATAATCACAGAATCACAGAATTTCTAGGTTGGAAGAGACCTCAAGATCATAGAGTCCAACCTCTAACCTAACACTAACAGGTCCTCCACTAAACCACATCACTAAGCTCTACATCTAAACGTCTAATGGAGCACGTGGATGTGGCCTGGAGGAGGCTGTGGCTCATGGAGAGCCCCCTCAGGAGCAGGCCTCTGACCGGAGCTCCAGCCCGGGGAGAGGAGCCCATGCCAGAGCAGGGTTCTGGGGACTGCTGGAGCAGTTTGCACCTGATGGATGTATCCCATTGTCCATTGCCTCTTGACCTGGCACTGGGCACCACCAAACAATGCCTGGTTCCACCTTCTTTTCACCCTCTTTTCAGGTATTTTTACACAGTAGTAAGAGCCACCCTCCTCTCCTCCAGGCTAAACAGTCCCAGCTCTCTCAGCTTTTCCTCACAGGAGTGGTGCTTCAGTCCTTTCACAGAATCACAGAATCACAGAATAGTCTAGGTTAGAAGAGACCTCCAAGATCACCGAGTCCAACCTCTGACCTGATGCTAACAAGTCCACTAAACCATATCCCTAAGCTCTACATCTAGATGTCTTTTAAAGAGCTCCAGGGATGGTGACTCAACCACTTCCCTGGGCAGCCCGTTCCGATGTCTAACAACCCTTTCAGTAAAGAAGTTCTTCCTAACATCTAAACTAAAACTCCCCTGGTGCAACTTTAGCCCATTCCCCCTCGTCCTGTCACCCGGCACATGGGAGAACAGACCAACCCCCACCTCACTAGAGCCTCCTTTAAGGTACCTGTAGAGTGCGATAAGGTCGCCCCTGAGCCTCCTTTTCTCCAGGCTGAACAAGCCCAGCTCCCTCAGCCGCTCCTCATAAGACTTGTTCTTCAGACCCTTCACCAGCTTCGTAGCCCTTCTCTGGACCCGCTCAAGCACCTAACTGTCCTTGTTGTAGTGAGGGGCCCAAAACTGAACACAGTACTCGAGGTGCGGCTTCACCAGAGCCGAGTAGAGGGGGACAATCACTTCCCTAGCCCTGCTGGCCACACTGCTTCTTATACAAGCCAGGATGCCGTTGGCCTTCTTGGCCACCTGAGCACACTGCTGGCTCGTATTCAGCTGACTATCAACCAATACTCCCAGGTCCTTCTCCGCCTGGCAGCTTTCCAACCATTCCTCTCCCAGTCTGTAGCTCTGCTTGGGGTTATTGCGCCCCAGGTACAGGACCCGGCACTTGGCCTTGTTGAACTTCATGCAGTTGACCTCAGCCCATCGGTCCAGCCTATCCAGATCCTCCTGCAGAGCCTTCCTACCCTCGAGCAGATCGACACACGCACCTAACTTGGTGTCATCTGCGAACTTACTGAGGGTGCACTCAATCCCTTCATCCAGATCATCGATGAAGATATTAAAGAGGACTGGCCCTAGTACCGAGCCCTGGCAGACTCCACTAGTGACCGGCTTCCAACTGGATTTGACTCCATTTACCACGACTCTTTGGGCCCGGCTATCCAGCCAGTTTCTAATCCAATCATAACACTTTATTTATCTTCTCTGGAATGAAATACCAAGTGTCATAACTATGTATGAATCAAATAAGTCTTTCCTGTACAAATACGGACTCTGGATAGCTTATCAAAAATCCTCAACTCAAAGTCATTAGGAAAATTAAGAAGCATAAACATTTTAAAGATGATAAAGTATATAAGCCTCATTCTTGCAAGTTGGCAAACTTTGTTTTGCTACAGAAAATAATCACAAGTTTTCCTTTAGGGATATGTCTAATTCTAGTGTACTGAATGGGATTACTCAGGTTTCCATTGAAATTCTGAATAGGAAACTTAAGGACATGCTTAATAGCTCAGAGATGCCACAGTGCTCAACATAATTCAGAAATGGAATCTGAGATGCAGTGAAAATCAACCTAAGCTTTACATTTTACAAAGCAGCAGCTAGCTATGGCTAAAGTAATTGGTTTATAAGTTTAGGCAAACCCATCACCAGGCTAACAAGGCAGGTTTAAATCACATCTTGACTTCTTCCTAACACTTTGCTTGTTCTTGATTGTACCACATGCTTCAGAACATCAATTCCACTGTGAGATCTCTGCAGCATCCCGGAGGATGCGTTCATGTGTTGTTTTTAGTATAGAAAAAATACCACACGTTTAGAGTTAAAATTCTTTAGAGATAGGATGATTTCCTTGAAGATGATGAAAGACACCAATGCTAGCTTTAACTTTAGTACAGATTAGAATATTAGTGTAAGTGACCTTATCTTGTTTAATTGTCCTAAATTTTGAATCTGATGTTTATTGTTAATTCTAATAATTTATCAGCCAATAGGTGGCACTGAAAGTATTCAACATTTATTTATATCTCCTAATTTCTTTTAGGCGAATTCCCATTTCCCTCAAGTAAATGGTGTATTATGCTCACAAATTAAAAGCCAAGGCACATATTGAATTCTGTCATTAAAAATATTAAATATTTTTAAATTGTTGGAGAACTGTGGAGAATTTTAACAATTCCCTGGAAATACAAGCAAGTGCATCATAGTACTTGAATCTTTGTTGAAACCAGTTCTAAAGCAGGAGATCATAGGACCAATGACATTCCAGAGACTATCTTAGTATGAAGTTTAAACTGCAAATATCTGGGGAAACTGTAATGTTCCAGGAATTGGCTTATACTGGCTTCTGAAGGCTTTCTTTCTTTCTTTCTTTCTTTCTTTCTTTCTTTCTTTCTTTCTTTCTTTCTTTCTTTCTTTCTTTCTTCCTTCCTTCCTTCCTTCCTTCCTTCCTTCCTTCCTTCCTTCCTT
>CM021731.1:34113212-34189278 GCA_011075105.1 Heteronetta atricapilla
CTTCCTTCCTTCCTTCCTTCCTTCCTTCCTTCCTTCCTTCCTTCCTTTCTTCCTTTCTTTCTTCCTTTCTTTCTTTCTTACTTTCTTTCTCTCTTTCTCTCTTTCTCTCTTTCTCTCTTTCTCTCTTTCTCTCTTTCTTTCTCTCTTTCTTTCTCTCTTTCTTTCTCTCTTTCTCTCTTTCTCTTTCTCTCTTTCTCTCTTTCTCTCTTTCTCTCTTTCTTTCTTTCTTTTTCTTTTTTTTCTTTTTTTCCCTGCTGCTATCATTTTGCAACTGTGAAGGAAGAGAGAAGATTCTGTGGCAAATATAATGTAATTTTTCATTACTAGCATTCACCTGAATATTATTAGGACAGTCTTTTCAAGCAACTGCTTCCTTCTCTGTGGTAAACAATCTCATAAACTATTCTACAAATAGAGTTAATGAGACATTTCAGATCAGATTTCCAAAGAAACATACCATAACATATCCACAAAGAAGCTATCTTTCCCTGGAAAGATTTTGCTAAATTTAAATGTTCTTTGAGCAAATGTGATTCAGGAGATATTATCAGTGTTTTGGTTTGTACCGAGTGTAATGCAGTCATTCTCTGTGTGTTCTGTTTCATAGCCATATATACACTTCCTCTAAGCTTTCTATTAAAAATATGCTAAGATGGTGAAATGGGAGTGGCTTGTTCTGAAGAAAATACAACATTGTGAGACAAGATAGAATCTAAGTATTCCATTTTGTGGCTGCTTCTCTACCACATTTATATAATAAACTGTTTTTCAGAAAGCAGCATAGGCACCACAGTTTTCAGACATATTAAAGGATAAGATACATGATATTATAGAGGACAAGAAGTAAGTAACATTAAAATATAAATATTTATAAAATGTTTATAAATATTTATAAAAGAAGATGCTATGTAGGGGTAAACAGTAATTTCTATGGTGCTTTGTAGTGTTACCTTGCTTAGTACTTCAGCACACTAAAAATATTGTTAACATTTGCATCAAAGGAGGGAAACTCATTGTATCATGTGCCAGTACTGAAACTGAATTTTGCTAACTATAAGAGCTCTATTTGTGAGATTTTCATTTACTCAACTGCAAACCAATGTTCCTTAATTACAAGCAACTTAAGAACTTGTCATTCATTCCTGCCTTCATCATTCCCCACTAGCAGGAAAACTAAAATACCTTCAAATCACAAAGCAGTAAAACATAATAATTTAATGTTACACCACCAACCCTAGGCAAGGTATAAGACTTTCCAGTTTCACCTGAATTGATTCAACAGAGTTATGGCACCACAGTTGGTCATGGGAATGAATGTATCATAACAGTAAGTATATCAGGTTAAAACCTGAATCACTAAAGTTAGGCATTGTTTTCTCTGTTAAGGAAACAAAGTGAGCAACCAAGCCAAAGAAAACTAAGCAAGCATGTATATTCTCCCCGAACTGTATGACTGAAAATGTCATCCTCCTCAGGACAATTGGAATGTGAATGGATATGAAAAAATAGAACCGATATTCAGGATATGAATGTTGCCTATGTTATTCCTACTCCAAAATTTCTATAACCTAATATTAATCTGACTACCTTAAAGATATCAGCAAAAACAGAACTATGAGAATTTAGATTTATCAGAAATCACAGAAAAAGATGGTGAATGAATTCATAAATATTCTGGGAAATAAAATAATAGAATTTTGCTGATACCTATGTTTATGAATATCTGCATAACCATACTTTGGTCACAAAAGATAAAATTATATTTTAAAATTGCATATCTTGAAAATACCATTTTTTTAATGAACAATTTGCCACTAAATAAATCATTGATTCTTCCAGATACATATTCAAAAATCCTACAAACTAAATGAAACCTTTTGTGAAGCCTTCAGATAGATATCTGCTACTGATTATTTTATTATTTCCAATAAGTTTGTGGATCAGATCTTATAAAAGCCTTATGTTTTTCCATTTACTTTAGCATCTGAATATTTGAATATAGATATATTAATAGAATTTTAGTAGATCATAAATCTATTTTTTAACTTCAGGTTTGATGGGTGATAAGACAATGTAATTTTTATTTTATCAAGTCAAGAATAGTTGCACATAGAACTTTCACTCCACATTTTATCTGAGCTTCAAGCCCTTTCACCAATATTACTTAATTCTGGAAATATATTCACAATAAGCCTGAAAAATCACTATCTGCCTATGCTAAATATTCAGTTGTTGCTCATATGTTATGTCTACTACTAGGCATTCTAGTAGTAGACATAACTAGTAGTAGATGACATCTAGGCACTACTAGAGTCCTGGCAATCATGAATTAAATATTTTTGTATTAAACTCCAATCACAGCCCTGATTCTGATGAATGTCTACCTCATCCCAAGAGTACTGAATTAAACAAACAAACAAACAAACCAAAGAAAGAACAGCTTATAAATGCAGAACTAAAGTTCTTTTCTTTTACATAAAGGCTAATTAGCTCACTATGAATATATTCTCCTAGGATGTTGAGTACATTCACCACACCCTTCAGAATCATAGACTTTGAGCTTAAAAAGCTCTACTGTGTATGTGTAGGATAATGTTCTTTATCTGTTCTCCTTTGAAGCAGAACACTCTGTGCACACAAGATTTCAATAAATAAATAAATAAATTAGCACAATATTCTAAAAAGAAAAAAAAAAAAAGAAAAAAGAGCTATAAACCAATGATAAGTACACTCATCTGGGGGAAGGAAAACTTGTTTTTCTTCCCTCAGTAATTCATCTTCAAATTCCCTAGGAACAATAGGTTTGTGAGGCATCCTATAACCATTTCTTTCTTTTAAACAAATGAAAGAAATTATGCTTTTATATATATATTTTTGCATATATATATATATGCATGTCTAAATGAGCAAAAGAATAACACTCTTCTAAAATAAAGGTCAGTACTTTTTCCTGTTAGTAATAGCCAAGAATAAAGTATTAAAAATTTAACACTATTACACCGTGCTATCTCTTTTCCTCTGCTCTCAAAACAGGAATAGGGGAGATAAAGCTAATTCCACAATGTCCCTCTCAAGATTATGAAATAAGTGAGATACAGTATTTCACAGGAGTGGGTTCAAGAGAATATCTAAAAGTCCTGAGCTCTTCATGAAAACCCATGAATCATGTTCTTTAAGCTATACCAAGTAATTTCCATGAGAGAGATGCAATAAGCCAGAGATGATCATGGTAACAAGAGGTTCAGCTATCAGCTGTGGTTGATACAACTCTGATAGTCACAAGTACAGATAAACCCAGGCATATCAATAAAAGATGGGAATGAGTTTTGTTGTTGTTTTTCCCCCATTTATTGTTAAAGCTTATAATTATATGTAAGACAATAAGACCACTGGTTCCTTCAAAAGCCTAAATTTACCATATAACCTTATAATTAAGGTCTAGTCACTGAAGCTATTTCAACCATTTTCAACAAAATGAAATCCAATTCGTATATGCTGCTTTTACAGTCCTTCCTATCCATCAGTATTTGTTAGAGGTCTTACTATTTATTTATTTTTTTTTCCTAGGACATAAATTCATCTGCATAAGTGGCCCCCTAAGGGGAGCTTCTACTATGTTGGTTTTCTGTAAGCAGACTTCAGTAGTAACTATCAGCAATGTAATTTAGCTCAGGGTATTTCATCTTAAGATCACAGACTGTCGAACATGCAGCAGCCTCCCAAACTACCTTTGGTCCTCTTGATGCACATCAGAATAAGACTTCATAAATATTGTCAGAAAAAATGATGTGCAACTTGCCTAGATTTTTGCAGGCAATACGTACTGAATTCACTGCACTAGTACTCTTTGCAGATGCTTTTCTTTCCAGACTTTACCCGAACACCAACAGAGCAGTATTCTGAATGTATAGTGAGGTTTGCTTGAAATGCTGGCTAGACATTAGGCATATTTATACAGCTGATTGCACCTCAAGATATATTCATTTTAGATTATATTCAGCCTGACAGACCTTGGGGAACCTTTCAACAGTACTTATTTGTTATTCATTTTTTTGTGTGGGTTCTGTGATCAAACCAGTGTGTCTCAGGCAGACTGTAAACATCCGTTACCTGAAGATGATAGTCTTGAAGATTATAGTTGAATTTATTTTAAGTGCTGGATTAAGTCTTTTATGTTTCTGTATTTTTTTTTTCTTTTTTTCATAGAGAAGATCTAATCCTAGAGCTGATATACAATGCTTAACTCTGGCATGTAATCCTGGTCTTCTAAGAGTAATTTCCTATTAATATGTTATTTCTGGTCTACACCATGTTCTTGTAGCAGTAGTACATGAAATTATACAGCACAGAGTACAAGCTCAGGATCTGTAATACTTCTCATAACTGCAAAGAGTACTACAAGAAAGCTCTAGGTTGGACAGAAACTTGCATATATTTACCATGGATCAATGCAATAGGAATCAACTTGTTATAAATAAGTACAAGGATTATGTTTTTTTTTTTTTTTTTTTTTTTTTTTTTTTTTTTTTCTACTTACAAGTAAGCTTTTTGTACAAAGCTCTGTAAGGACAAAAGGACTCTCAGCATATACTTTACATGTGTTATATGGAAGAGATAATATGCAGAGACTACAATAATAAATTAAAATATAAAATCCTAGATTTAAATATCTTGTGTCCCCCCTTCTCCTCCTCCCAAGTTATCTAACTAACTCTAATGAGGCTTGGATGCTGATTTAGAGTGTCCAAAGCTGTTATGAGTTCTTGGATTTGTACCACAAGTAGAAGTCCTGTAGCTAATGAAGGAAATCAGATCTTGCTTTAATGAGGAAACCAACAACATGCTATCTAATGGGGAGATTTGTTAAAACTCTCATTGAAACACTGCCTGCTGCTAAGTGAACAGGCTTGGCAGGCATTGTAACCTGCCAGGGCTCTTTATGATGGGATGATCATGCTAATACAAGGAACTAGTAAGGAGAACTATTGAGAGTATCCAAGTAACTGCCAACGATGTGGTTTCACCTTATGCTTCAGTGCACTTAATTAGTGATAGTAAAAATTCAAAGCAATTTGGGAGTCAGCTGAAATGCAGATAAATAACAAGCAACAAATCAGTTGTGCATGTAGATGGGGACAAGAACAGCAGGAATCAAGGCCAGTGCACCCTAAGCTAAAACTCTTTGTTTTCTTAACAGAGTCAATAGTCATTTGGAAAACGACTAGGACTGCAGTGTTTTACTAAGCCCAACACATCTTAGAATCATAGAATCATAGAATCATAGAATATCCTGAGTTGGAAGGGACCCTTAAGGATCATCAAGTCCAACTCTTGACACTGCACAGGTCTACCCAAAAGTTCAGACCATGTGACTAAGTGCACAGTCCAATCTCTTCTTAAATTCAGTCAGGCTCGGTGCAGTGACCACTTCCCTGGGGAACCTGTTCTAGTGTGCAACCACCCTCTCTGTGAAGAACCCCCTCCTGATGTCAAGCCTAAATTTCCCCTGCCTCAGCTTAACCCCGTTCCCGCGGGTCCTGTCACTGGTGTTAATGGAGAAAAGGTCTCCTGCCTCTCGACACCCCCTTACGAGGAAGTTGTAGACTTCCTTGGCTCTATTCCAGTAGGTGCCAGCCATACAAAGAAGGATACAGCCTGTGGCAGAAAACACACTCCTTCATTCTCCTTTTCCTGTCTCTTCTTCCCTTCACCACTCCACTCTCAACTTCTCTTCACTAACCTCTTTATATTTTTCTGCAATGACACTGGTTAACATTGTGGAGCAGAAGCTGTGCCCTTTCACTCAGAAAGTG
Organism: Heteronetta atricapilla; assembly: GCA_011075105.1. Classification (NCBI taxonomy): domain Eukaryota; kingdom Metazoa; phylum Chordata; class Aves; order Anseriformes; family Anatidae; genus Heteronetta; species Heteronetta atricapilla. The sequence continues at coordinate 34,119,026 of CM021731.1, forward strand.
ACTACAGCAGATGTTAGGTAGTTGAAAGTTTTGGAGGGAGAAAGGGTCAGAATGACAAATAGTGAATGGAACCATATAAACAGGAAAAAAAAAAAAAAAAGAGAGAGAGAGATCCCAAATTATATCAACAGCTAAATAGGAACACAGACAAAAAAGAAGGTAAATAAAAGGAAAATAAATAATCTAACTTTGGAAAAATAAATCTGAAGTATCTTCTGTATAAAATGCAAATGATTATAAAATTGTATATTCAATTATATTTTACTTATTCATTATAAAGTTCCAAACTATTCCTCAATTTCACAATTCTAATAGAATGAAATGGTTGCAAAATTAAAGTGGACAAGTTGGAAAATGCCAGAGTGTCATAATTAGCTTCTGGAAGCAGAAAATGATACATATTCTTCCAGATACAGGACTCTGGAAGAAGATCTGCAGATACAAGACTCCTCTGAAGGTGCAGTGCTCCGTTCTTCACAATATTGTTTTCTGTTCTTTGTTCAAAGTAGACAAGCAACAGGGCTTCCAGATGAGTCAAGACCTTATCTCCAGTTCATCCTCAGCAGTTCCTTCTTTGAAACCTTCAGGAAGTGAAGAAAAATACCTCATGGATTTCTGTGGGCTTCAATGCAAGCTCAAACCTCTTGACTGAGGTTCTAGTTACTCCCAGTGATTGCAACTAAAACCATGGTTTCACTGACTTGCTTAAAACGACACAGTAGTTCTGAGGCCAGAAGCATTAAATATTTTTCTTGTTCTCTCTCTTGTCATTGCATACCTTTTAAATCCAGTAATAAATTAAGCAAGAGCAGCCACTTTTACAGTTCTGAATCTTTCTGATGATTGACACAGCTTACCAGGAGCACTGAATGAAGTATCCTCCCAAACCAGAAACAAAGCACAAAACAAAATTGTATCCCAATATATGCACATTTGGGTAAGGTTGCTAAGGCAACATAAATTTTATCATTTCATAATTTTATAGCATTTGAGCATTACACGCCTTTGTGAGAAATGTGATTTTGGATTTAGAAACAAAACAAAAATCCAGGAACCATCAGACATAATCCTAACATTCTAGAGCGTCAAAGACTGGAAACTCATCTATGGCACAGACTTCTGCTTTTGGTTATAACAGTACATCTGATAAAAAGTATCACTGATTTTTCACCCAGCATGTTGATCTACCCTACAGATTCTAGTCCTTCCAGTAGGTTTCACAGATACTTGCTGGAAAATGGCTCTTAATCCAGAAGCTTACTCCAGTGTCAAATGTTAAGTTTCCTGTTCTATATTGTTAATAGAGCTTCACAATAACACTCCTGCAGTGGTTTTACTGATTTTTAAATTGAAAGACCAATGGAGTATTTTTTAGTCTTGTTCTGTGAAATGGCCACACATTTACTGAGTCCAGAGAAGTTCAGGATAAGGCAAAATTCTCAGGTGGAACATTTTACTCCAAAGGTTTAGAACATAACAGAGTTGTGAGAAATTGAGGGCAAGTTCTTGAAATACTTGTTAAATTTGACTTCATAAAATGTTTCCATACAATTTTGTGTCCCAGTAAAAATCTGTGGGCAGAAAAGTCACGGAGAACTAGATTTTTAAAGTTATTTTGACTTATGTTTCAGCAGTGTTTTTTCACTGATGAAATGTGTTCTTCATGCATATTTGTAGCAGAATCTAGAATTTCCAAGCTATCATTGGTCATTAAAACCAAGTGATCCTCCTTCTAGCCAGTCTAGAAAGAATTGGCACATAGTAACATCCATCATAAATAATGAATGGGCCAATTTCAAAGTGTAATATTACATCAATATGCACACTTGTGGAATATTGATGTAAATTGGTTTAAATTGACCAGATGCTCAGAAGATGGCTTAGACAGGTGCAAAAATATTTCTCTCCTGTCAGCAAATCCCATTAGTCTTTAGAAGAGACACACTATAAGGGAAAGCAGCTGCTTGTTTGCCTTAGGGACTGCAGAGAAAGGCATCTCTAATGTCCCCTGGGGATTTCACAGAAGTGCTGAAAATGCAGAATAAGCTTGGGATCAGATCTCTAATCAACGCTTTACCTTGACTGCCTACACATTTTACTACCCATTTCTCAGTACAATGACCCTGTCACAAGATTATCTATGTTCTGTCCTCTCTCTAAGACCAGTTAGCATATTTACAGAAGGAAATAAAAGATGCTGGGGCCATTTGCTACTCCTGAGGCCTGGTGATGACCTCATTCTTATTTTGTTTAAACACCTTCTTTCCAAAAGGTGAGAGAAGTCAAACTACCAATTTTCTAAAATATTTCTATTTCATAGAATCATAGAATATCCTGAGTTGGAAGGGACCCATGAGGATCTGATAGTCCAGCCTGGCAGTGTTGACATTGATGAGAGAAACCTGAAGGCTATAAAACGTGACTTCAGGGGGCTGGGACGGATAGTGGACAGAGCGGGAATACAGGTGGTGTTTTTGTCCATCCCTACAGTGGCAGGGAGGGGTTCAGAGAGGACACAGAAAGAGCATCTGATAAACACGTGGCTAGGAGGCTGGTGCCAACACAGAAATTTTGGGTTCTTCGCCCACGGGGCGCTTTACTTGGCACCCAGCCTGATGGCCGCAGACAGGCCCCAACTGACTCCAAGGGGAAAATGGATCCTAGCCCAGGAGCTGGCAGGGCTCATTGAGAGGGCTTTAAGCTAGGTAAGAAGGGGGATGGGGATGAAACAAAGCTTGTTAGAGGTGTGCCGGGGGAACAATGGCAAGGCTGGGGGAGAAGGCAAAGGCTCAGCTGAAGTGCATCTACACTCATGGACGCAGCATGGGCAACCAGCAGGAGGAGCTGGAAGCCATTGTGCAGCAGGCAGGCTATGACTTGGTTGCCGTCACGGAAACATGGTGGGACCACTCATGACTGGAATGCTGCAATGTCTGGCTATAGGCTCTTCAGAAGGGACAGGCAGCACAGAAGAGGTGGTGGAGTGGCTCTCTATATTAGAGAGTGTTTTGATGTCATCAAACTTGAGGCTGGGAATGATAAGGTCAAGTCGCTATGGGTTAGGATCAGCAGGAAAGCCAACAAGGCAAGCATCCTGATGGGGGTCTGTTATAGACCGCCAAAGCAGAATGAGGAGACGGATGAGGAGTTCTACAGGCAGCTGGCAGAAGTTGCAAAATCATCAGCGCTTGTTCTCGTGGGGGACTTCAACTTCCCAGACATATCCTGGAAGTACAACACAGCCCAGAGAAAGCAGTCTAGGAGATTTCTGGAGAGCGTGGAAGATAGCTTCCTGACACAGCAGGTTGGCCAGCCTACCAGGGGAGGTACCTCACTAGACCTTCTGCTCACTAACAGAGAAGGCCTGGTGGGAGATGCGGTGATCGGGGGCTGTCCCGGGCAGAGTGACCACAAAATGGTAGAGTTCTCGATACTTGGTGAAGTCAGGAACGGGACCAGTAAGACCGCTGTCTTGGACTTCTGGAGGGCTGACTTTGAGATGTTCAGGTCACTGGTTAGCAGAGTCCCTTGGGAGGTGGTTCTGAAGGGCAGAGGAGCCCAGGAAGGCTAGGCACTCTTCAAGAAAGAAATCTTAATGGCTCAGGAGAGGTCTGTCCCCATGTGCCCAAAGATGAGCCAGCGTGGAAAAAGACCAGCCTGGCAGAACAGAGAGTTGCGGCTCGAGCTTAGAAAAAAGAGGGTTTATAATCTTTGGAAAAGAGGGCAGGCCACTCAGGAGGACTATAAAGATGTGAGGCGGTGAAGGGATAAAATTAGAAAGGCCAAAGCTCACCTGGAGCTCAATCTGGCTACTGCTGTTAAAGACAATAAAAAATGTTTTTATAAATATATCAGCATAAAAAGGAGGACTAAGGAGAATCTTCACCCTTGACTGCATGTGGAGGGAAACTTAGTTACCAGAGATGAGGAAAAAGCTGAGGTGCTTAATGCCTTCTTTGCCTCAGTCTATAGCAGCAAAACCAGTTGTTCTCTGGAAACCCAGTACCCTGAGCTGGTGGAAGGGGATGAGGAACAGATTGTGGCCCCCATAATCCACAAGGAAATGGCTGGCGACCTGCTACAGCATTTGGATGTACGCAAGATGATGGAGCCGGATGGGATCCACCCGAGGGCATTGAGAGAACTAGCGGACGAGCTGGCCAAACCACTTTCCATCATTTATCGGCAGTCCTGACTATCAGAGGAGGTCCCACTCAACTGGTGGCTAGCAAACGTGATGCCCATCTACAAGAAGGGCCGGAAGGTAGACCCAGGGAACTATAGGCCTGTTGGTTTGACCTGAGTGCCAGGGAAGCTCATGGAGCAGATTATCTTGAGTGTCATTATGCAGCAATTGCAGGGCAAGCAGGTGATCAGACCCAGTCAGCATGGGTTTATGAAGGGCAGGTCCTGCTTGACGAACCTGATCTCCTTCTATGACAAGGTGACATGCTTAGTGGATGAGGGAAAGGCTGTGGATGTGGTCTACCTTGACTTCAGTAAGGCTTTTGACACAGTTCCCCACAGCATTCTCCTCAGGAAACTGGCTGCTCATGGCTTGGACTGGCATACGCTTCGCTGGGTTAAGAGCTGGCTGGATGACTGGGCCCAGAGAGATGTGGTGAATGGAGACAAATCCAGTTGGAGGCTGGTCACTAGTGGAGTTCGCCAGGGCTCGGTACTAGGGCCAGTCCTCTTTAACATCTTTATTGATGATCTGGATGAGGGGATCGAGTGTACCCTCAGTAAGTTTGCAGATGACACCAAGTTAGGTGCGTGTGTCGATCTGCTCGAGGGTAGGAAGGCTCTGCAGGAGGATATGGATAGGCTGGAACAATGGGCCGAGGCCAACTGCATGAAGTTCAACAAGGCCAAGTGCCGGGTCCTCCACCTGGGGCACAACAACCCCAAGCAGAGCTACAGGCTGGGAGATGAGTGGTTGGAAAGTTGCCTGACAGAGAAGGACCCAGGGGTGTTGGTTGATAGTTGCCTGAATATGAGCCAGCAGTGTGCTCAGGTGGCCAAGAAGGCCAAGAGCATCCTGGCTTGTATAAGAAACAGCGTGGCCAGCAGGTCCAGGGAAGTGATTGTCCCCCTCTACTCGGCTCTGGCGAGGCTGCACCTCGAGTACTGTGTTCAGTTTTGGGCCCCTCGCTACAACAAGGACATGGAGGTGCTTGAGCGAGTCCAGAGAAGGGCGACAAAGCTAGTGAAGGGTCTGGAGAACACGTCTTATGAGGAGTGGCTGAGAGAGCTGGGACTATTTAGCCTGGAGAAAAGGAGGCTCAGGGGTGACCTTATCGCTCTCTACAGGTACCTTAAAGGAGGCTCTAGTGAGGTGGTGGTTGGTCTGTTCTCCCATGTGCCTCGTGACAGGACAAGGGGGAGTGGGCTAAAATTGCGCCAGGGGAGGTTTAGGTTGGATATTAGGAAAAACTTCTTTATGGAAAGGGTTGTTAGTCACTGGAATAGGCTGCCCAGGGAAGTGGTTGAGTCACCATCCCTGGAGGTCTTTAAAAGATGTCTAGATGTAGAGCTTAGGGATATGGTTTAGTGGAGGACTTGTTAGCATTAGGGCAGAGAGGTTGGATTCGGTGATCTTAGAGGTCTCTTCTAACCTAGACTGTTCTGTGATTCTGTGATCATTGAGTCCAACTCCTGGCACTGCACAGTCTACCCAAAATTTTAGACCACGTTACTAAGTGCACAGTCCAATCGCTTCTTAAATTCAGACATGCTTGGTACAGTGACTACTTCACTGGAGAGTCTTTTCCATTGTGTGACTACCCTCTCGGTGAAGAACCTCTTCCTGATGTTCAGCCTAAATCTCTCCTGCCTCAGTTTAACACCATTCCTGCGGGTCCTATCACTGGTGATTATGGAGAATAGGTCAGTGCCTGCTCCTCCATGCCCCCTCGTGAGGAAGTTGTAGACTGCCATTAGGTCTCCCCTCAGCCTCCTCTTCTCCAGGCTGAACAGGCCAAGTGACCTCAGCAGCTCCTCATATGTCTTCCCCTCTAGACCCTTCACCATCGTTGTCACCCTCATTTAGACACTCTCCAACAGTTTAACATCCTTTTTGTACTGTGGTGCCCAGAAGTGCACACAGTACTAGAGGTGAGGCTGAACCAGCGCAGCAATATTTGATTTAATATCGTCTTTTATTAATTGTGCTAAAAATTAAGTTTTAGATATACTCACACAAGAATGCTTGGGTCCACAAGGCAATTCTGGTTTATTTACTGGTGTGAACAAAGCTTCTAAGCACAACCAAAGTCTTTTTCTTGAAATCTGATCGCTTCTCTGTTTTGCATCTTTGTATCAATTTCAAGGGTCCTTCATCCTTTCTTTGTGAAGCCTCAAGCAGCTTTCCAAACCAGGCTCTTCTTTCCTTTATTTTACAGCATCATAGCCTACCCTGCTGAGGAAGCAGTCTTCTTTCTAGGTATACTTGAGTGTTGACTGTAAACATAATCACAGAATCACAGAATTGTAGGGGTTGGAAGGGACCTCCAGAGATCATTGTGTCCAACCTCCCTGCCAAAGGAGGTTCCTCAGAGCAGGCTGCCCAGGTAGGCATCCAGACGGGCCTTGAATATCTCCACAGAAGGAGACTCCACAACCTCCCCAGGCAGCCTGTTCCAGTGCTCTGTCACCCTCACCGCGAAGAAGTTCTTTTGCATGTCGGTGCGGAACTTCCCGTGCTCTATCTTGTGGCCATTGCCCCTTGTCCTATCCCCACAAACCACCGAGAAGAGGTTGGCTACATCCTTCTGTCTCCCACACCTCAAGTATTTGTAGACATTGATGAGATAGATCCCCTCTCAGTCTTCTCTTCTCCAGGCTGAACAGACCCAGGTCTCTCAGCCTTTCTTCATAGGGAAGATGCTCCAGGCCCCATATCATCTTTGCAGCCCTCCGCTGGACTCTTTCCAGGAGATTCCTGTCTTTTTTTGTACCAGGGTGCCCAGAACTGGACACAGTACTCCAGGTGAGGCCTGACCAGGGCAGAGTTGAGGGGGAGGATCACCTCCCTTGACCTGCTGGCCACGCTCCTTTTAATGCACGCTAGGATCCCACTGGCCCTCTTGGCCATGAGGGCACACTGCTGGCTCATGGTCAACCTGTCATCCACCAGGACCCCCCAGGTCCTTCTCCTCAGGACTCCTCTCCAGCAGGTTGTCTCCCAGCCTATACTGATACTTCCGGTTGTTCCTTCCCAAGTGCAGGACTCTACACTTGCTCTTATTAAACTTCATTTGGTTTCTTCCTGCCCATCTCTCCAGCCGGTCCAGGTCTCGCTGAATGGCATCACAGCCCTCTGGCGTTTCAGCCACTCCTCTCAGCTTTGTGTCATTGGTGTACTTGCTGAGGGCAGACACTATTCCCTCATCAAGATCGTCGATGAAGATGTTGAACAAGACCAGACCCAGCACCGACCCCTGGGGAACACCACTCATCACAGGTCTCCAGCCGGACTCTGCACCACTGATCACCACCCTCTGAGCTCGGCCAGAACCCAATGTAAAAATTAAACAATTAAATCAGCATATAACTAGAGCTGCAATGGAGTTATGTTTTTATGTTAATTTTATAATATTCTTATGATGCAGTAGAGATTGTGTAGTATGTAATGTATATAGAGAGCTGACCTTTAAAATGCTTGTGTATAAGGTAATCTATGGGGCAAGAGAGAGAATAATAGTGTGGAGAATGCTGGAGAAGGAAAATACAAGTACTTCAGGATCACGCAAATCATCTACCTAAACCAGATAAGAAAGGCAAGGAGAAAGAGTGACAATTAATTAGTCCCTCCCAATTAATAGGGAGGGACTAGTGCATGCAGTCTGGACTTCTGGCGATAACAGGGAAAATTAAAGCTGTTCTCCTCTTGCCATTTCCCCCAACCTGTCTTTGATAAATTATTAATCATCTTTTATTTTTGTAATTTGTATACTGTTTTGCACCCTCCCCTAAATGCATGCATGTTACAATTTTTTTACATGTAACACATTATACAGATATCATTAATATAAATTACCCCTTTCTGGCTCTGTGATAGAATATGTATTTTCAGCATTTGTTTATAGGTCAGTTTTAATCCTGTTTTGTATGCAGGGTTTGTTAGATATATTCTTTTGATTTCTTTCTGTAAATCCATGAATATATCATACAGTAAATGATCAATTCATCTTTTCTTCTTTTTACCCCCAGCCGTGGCTGTTTGTGACAAAATTACTGCTTTACTTTCCCTCTGAAAACAAGATTGTCCTTAATCATTAAATGAATGCATACTATTTCCTTTTGCTAATAGAAGATGTCTGTATATTGTCTGAAGGCATGCATACAACATATACACATGGAAATCAGCTCCCAACAATGATCATATCATTTGCATCAGATTGCTAAGCCTTTTGAAGCTTTCAGATTTGCATAACTTAGTGGAAATAGGGCATAAATCAGTTCTTCCAGTTTGTGTTGCTGTTTCTGTGTGTTATGGGAACAGCAGCTTCACTTCATTGCATATCAAAAACAGGTCAATAAATGAACAGGAATCTGAGAATATATATATTTGTAAACCATTATAAATACACCGGGTAGATCCATCCTCCCACCTTGCTGAGTGTGATTCTTCTCTGTAACTGTCCAATATTCAGACAAATTCAAATATAAGCTGCTATTGCCACGGTACCCATTCAGCTTCATAAATACTCTATATGGCAGTTTTGGAGAAGACATAGGCCAGGCTTAGGGGGGTTTTAGAGAGCAATGGAAATTGCCAGAACTGCCAGTGTAAATAGAAATAACAGGAGGAGATAATGTTAAAAGTATTGGAAACACAACTAGGAAATTGGTTGGGGCAACTAATTTTAAATCTTTCTCCTCTGCAAATATAAGAGCGTGGAGTCCTGTCTGTAATGTACATGGCTTAAGCCTTCACACTCAATACAGCTGCCACTGGAAAAGGCACTGTGAAAAAAACCAGTTGATTCAGAGAGCAAACTTATGAAATTAAAGTAAATAGTTTAGGATTTACTCTTTTTGGCAGGTCATGCAAGAATGCTAGTAACTCACTCTCCTCCAACATCTAGTGAAGTTCAAGTTCACGGTCCTTTGAAAAGCTGCCATCACTGGGATACACTGAGATCCTTCAATGGAATGCTGTTATTGCACCCTTTCCTAGGCTGCATGATTTTTTGCACTAGGGTGATACATCCACATGGAGTTAGCAGAGAGAGGGGGAGGGTAAATAACGTGCTGTACAGTATGCTGTACAGGTGCCTTACTAATCATGACAAAATCACCCAGTGTAATGAAAGCACCTTTGAGTTTGTACCCAATGGACTACAGACAAATGAAGCCAGATTCAGACAGCATGAATTTGGAATAGGGCTCAAAGTCACAGTGGGAACTAAAAAACCTCTGGGAATCAGTGAGTTTTCTAAGTATATTTGCTGAATGGCTCTTCTATCATTCTCATAAGTAAACCAGAGGGTAAATAAAATAGAATGTAAAGAAAATAAAACACAGACATTCAATAATACCTTTATGAATACTTCTTCTCTCCTATTTTTTCCACATTTATAAGGCTTCTGATGCAGAAGGCAGCTGATGTAATCATTCACACCCAATCATTAGCAAAACAGTATTTTATTGTCTGGAAGTATTTCACTGAGATCTGTTAACACCACTCCCTCCTGACACATATCAGGTAGGTTTTATACTGGGTGAGAACCACATTGCTGTCACATTCCACTCAATACCATTCCATACTAAGAAAGAATCCCACACCAGAGAGCAATTAATCAGAACCGCATACAGTCTTCCATTGAACTGCATGCTAATTCAGTCCAGTTGGTTTACAAGGTTGGAAACTGCTCAGATCGCTGAAAAAATCAGATATAAATACTGCAGACTCAAATCACCTTTAACTTTAAAGAGAAAAAAAAATGGAAAAAGTTATCCTTCAATAGCAACATCAATGTGAAAATTTGTCCCCTCTCCCTTCCCCCCCTCAAAAGCAGACTCATTTTTAAAATGGTACAAGAGCAATATATCAAATCAAATTGGGAAACAGATCTCTTTTATAGAAAATAAAAGTTATTCACTAGATGATAAATAGAAGTTGCACACTGCATTTTTGGTGTCTAAGGAGAAACTGATCACAGATTCATGAGAAACCAGTCCAGTCATATGATCAGACATGAAGTACAGTTAAGTGGTTGGAAAGACTAGATGATATAATTAGCAAATGAGACAAATCAGATACCTAAAATAGCAGAATGGAAAAAGAAATTCCTTCTTTGAAAACTCACCATCTATGAAACAAGCCACTAATAGCCTCCTATTTAAAATAAGCAAACCAGTGATCAAGTAACAGAGCTAGATCACAAAAATCAGAAAAAGTAAGAAGCTTGAAGAAAGAAAATTTTGCAACTAGAAAAAAAAGAGGTATTTTTAGATATTAATTCATTTGGCCTCTCAGACAACCCATAACTATTCATTGTAATAGCTTTTATAAAAAAACTGTATTGCATACTCTTAAACAAAGAGACTCCTGCATTCAGTATACTGTAAGAGTGACTATAGCTCAAGCTTTACAAGAAGAAACATGAATGGAAGCCCTACAGAAACATGAATGGGAGCCCATATGACTGTGTTCATATGCCATGAAAAGCTACAGCTGAAGGCAAATTACAATTTGAAGACATGCCTGCCCGCTCCCTCAGCTCCAGATCTATGATCCAAGCTGCGAGGGAGGAATAAAATTAAATAAAAAGCACACAAGCCAAAGGTCTGATGGCCTCATTACTTTTTCAGGCAAACCTGAAAGTCACTTACTAATCTCAAACATTTTATTCAAGAGAAAGGGTCTTGAACTGGCTAGAAAATTAAGAAGCATAACAATAGATATTCTTGAAGCTTACACCTATTATCCATGAAAGGGAGTGTACAATCAAGGTCAGAAACCAAGCAAAGGGGTTGGAAGAGTCAGTGCACTACAGGAAGTAATGCAACATTAAGAAGAAATCAGTCATAAAGACAAATTTTTGTCTGAAGAAATCTAACACAGAGGAAATGAATAAGCAGCCAAGTCTTCCAAGGGGTGGAATTTTCTTTTCCCCACCTACAGTACTTTCTGTAAATAACTTCCTCATGATGCTAAAGCTGCAGCAGAACTACGCACAGTGAAACTGCGGGGAGAAATGGTAACTGAAGATAATTCTATACTCTTTTTATACCATGGCTCTGCTTTAACACAGGCATTTGTCCGTGCCATTTTTTTAACTTTCAGACTGACCAGACTGCATATGTGAGGAACATGTCAGTGTGAGGGCACAGCAGGAGACAGCTGGGGAGCAAGTAGGGTCATGGACCCAATAGTTGCTGTCCAACAGGTATTGACCATGCTGGGCAGAGCTGGGATTGCTAATAGGGTCTGCAGACAGCCTTGGATAAAGCAAGTGATGAACCAGGGCTAGGGTCTATCTGATGGATCCAGCTAGGAGACAGGGCCAGAGGCAGGTCTAGAGCTACATCACAGCTTCGACTAGGAGTCATAGCCCAGGCCTCAGCTTAAAAGAAGCTCCTGCAGCAATGGGTAGGATGGAGGTGCAGGTTTGATAGTAGTAGTTGTACTACTCCTTATTATACCTCATTATACTGAGAAAGTACTGACATAAAATGGCTGCTAAACACTGACAGGAGAAAATGTCTGCCAGCCTGGAAACTGCAGGCCTAGAAAGTTGGCCTTCAAACTAGGAACTGGCCTTGGAACTGTGGACTTCTTGAGGGGTTCAGGTGTCATCCTTGAAGAGCTGCTGGACAACTAAAAACCAGAGGTAGCTTGAAGAGACCATCAATAAAGACAAAACAAGAAACTATGGAAGAGTTTATCACCTGGAAAGGTGAAATATTTAAAAGCAGGGTGAATCAGTCTGACAAAGTGGGAATTGATTTGAGAAATACATATATATATATATAAAGGAAAATAAGGAACCTTGTCATCTATTGGCTGTCTCAGGAGGAAGATAAAAGTTAACAGCATCTGTTATCCAATAGTGTTACCTGAAGTGGGGGTATCCTGTGCTCTCTTTGTCTCTGTAACAGGGCTTCATTTTTATGCATTTCCCCCTCTTGTTTTTAAACAGATTGAAGCTTTGCTGGAACATCAGGTTAACTGTGTAGCTGTAATGTTGACTCTTAAACTCTGAGATGCTCCACACCCTGTGACGTGGATCAGCTTTGAAGACACTGTGTTATTTACGTCTCCTTTCTGGGCTCACTTCTGAGGGAAGTTGGTCTCTCTTGAGATCAGCTTTTTTAATTAGACCCTGCAAGGTCAGTGTGATCCTGACCTGTCCCCTTCTGGGATCCATTTAATGTGCTTATTACCAGTGATTTTATGAATATATACATATAAAAGTATGTGAATCTTAATTAGTATAGTGGAGACATAGTCATGATAAATATAGTCTTGGTAAGTGTGTTTGTGACAAGTATATTTCCTGTTATATTAGTTTGCTATCCTTAAGAAATGTATTTACTGCCATAGTATTATTGATGGTTTCTGAACTTGTAATACCAATCCATATTTACTGCTATATTGCTGATTTTACTACCTCTAATTGCCTTTCTACTACTACTCATTGCTGCTACTATTAATTAGTATGACATCCATAACATCTACTACTTATATATTTGCATTTTGGTAATATCTGCAGTAGCCTATTTATGTATGTATATCTTTACTTTTTTATTATTCATAGTATACTTGCTAGTGGTGATTTGTGATTGTCTGTAATAAACATTAAAGTTTCTGTGTCCTTGTGCATTACAAAATCCTAACTATCCAATGCTGCGATCTTTACACACCTATGGGCTGTGCAACCCTACTTTGCTTGGGACAGGGTCACAGGTGAGACTGCTCAGGGCATATAAGTGCTAGTGCCCTTGGCCATGACAGTTAAAACTAATACATACTTAATAAAAGCTTGCCAGAGCCTTTCTCACAGGTCTGTACCAACCCGCACAGGCACCAGTTTTGCAAGGCAAGTCACTGGGCTTAGTCCCCACATACCTTCTGAGTTCTTCTTTCTGAGTACATTTTCATAGCTCTTTCAGTAAGACACAGGAGAGGGAACGGGCCTGTATAAGCCTCATGTAAACCAAAGCTATGGAGTCACTATAAAAAAGTCAGAACATTCACATAACAGTCGAGAAAATTGGAGTGGTACTGCACAGATGTTAGACCTAAAGGAAAAAAGGAGTCTATCTTTTCTTGATATCTTGATATCTTGATATCTTTTCTATCTGTGACCCTGCTTCTATGGGATGCAAGAAAAGGAGGAAGCATAAGCATTGACCTGAGGAGGAGATGAGCCAAATTTAAGACTCAGCAGGGAAAAATGGGAACAAATGAATGGATGGTGAGCAGATTGTGGTACAGAACTTCAAACAGAATGAAAAATTTACTAGGTGGGAAAAAAAGAGAACAGGGAGGAAAGAACTGACAATTATCAGTACTTCAAGGAATGGAGCTGCCTAGTTGAGAAAGTATATTTTACAACCAAATGGAAGAAAGAAGCAAGACACAGGTAAACAGTCAGATTAGGTTCACTAAAAATCAAGATTCAGGCTAAGCAGATAAACTAGGCAGACTAGACAGCAAATAATGTTACGTGACTCAATGTTCAAGAATTAACACTGATGCTGAAAGACTGGTGTACCCTGTTGCTCAACCTTTCTTCCCAGTACAGATTCATGATGAAACCTGGGTGCACACCATACACACTTTGGCTTCCTTCTCATAAAGCCAGGCATCTCAGTAGGGAAGGAGGGGACATAGCAGTGTGACATGGCCCTCACAATCCAGGAATCAGCCCTGCATTTGCAAGTGTCCTGCAGGTAATGCAATTTATGTCCCTGGGCTCATTTCTTAGGCAAGACTTTGTTATTTGTCAAGCAAACTACAAATATTTTTCTAAGAGCTGAAAAAGGAGGAGGTAAGTTCTACACCTGCCCTTGTATCCAAATTGGCTCTGCTTGTGTACAGACGTCAAACCAGTTTTACAAGAATCTTTGAGAAGTTGCCTTGCAACAGAAAGTTACACATTACTTGCCCTTCAACAACCCTTTCCAACAACACAATACACACTACTACATATTTGCTCTGTGTTTCTTTGCTCAGCACTTCCTCTCGTACTTTTGCACTCAAGTTTGTTCTTTTTTAGAAGGCAAGCATGCAGAGTCCCCGTCTTTCCTACCTATTCTTGATGAGGACTCTGAGGACTCGGTTTATATTCTTTAGGCAGCTATTTTGTTGTTGTTGTTGTTGTTGTTGTTGTTTAGTTACAACCTTTCCCTGAGTAAGGGAAAATTCCCCCAAATTTCTTTCCCCATATTCTTACTTTTCATATGTATTTGAATGATATACACATAAGCCAGGTTATCTGGCTTTAACAGATTTGATCCATCGTCTTTGCCTTTATCCCTCCTCCATATATATAAATGTACATATACAGACACATGCACATCCCTATAATCTCTTATAACATTTACAGCAGCATACAATGCCATTATTCTTAGCTAAACAACTGTATGGTCTAATTTCTGATTTCTGTTAAACAATATTGGAGCAGGTAAAAGGATCATATTCAAGGATATTACTCTAACTTAACCACATAATTGGTGTAATTTTATATTTAATACTTATATTTCTGATACTTTCACATCTGGAAAATAGCCAACAATCATCTGGAATTGACACAGAATAAAGCTGATTATTCTTAATAATACAGCTTCATCTACATCACAAAGATCTGCTTCAAAGTCATTATAGAGTAAGATATTAATAGCCTTCACTATCTTTCACAGTTTGATTTTATTCTGTGGTTTCTGCAGTGACAGACCACATCCTGTGAGGGATGACCATCAGACCTTGTGAATAATTTTCTTCTGAGCAGACTCATCTAGTTCCAAAATCAGACTACTATGTCTTCCTACTTCATTTCCACCCCAACCTGAGTTTATTTATTTTTTAATGTCACCACATAGTCTTTTCCTCATTCATCTCTGCTTGCAAGTTGTACAATTGAAACTGAAAAAGTTTCTGAAATGCAAAATTCTTTTCTAACTTCTTTATTATTGTCATTATTCTAAACTCATGACATTTTTCTACCAAACTTGGTGTCCCTTGGGGAAAACAAAACAAAGCAACAAAAAAAAAGGCCCTGCTTGCAAGCACCAAGTGACATGTTCCCACATTTACCATACTAGAATTGTAGTAGAGGTTCTTTCATGAACGATGTAAACATTTCAAGCTCCATGCTTTGATCAGTATCTCTTACTTGTTCTGCTGTTTTACAAACTTGCAAAGGTGTTAATTAAAAGTTAGCAGGTGGACTAGGTAAAAAAATTCCCTGAAACATGCTGTTCCCATGATTTTTTCTGCACCATTTTCTTTCTATAAGTCAAGGAATTACCCTTATCCTATCAAGATATATATGTATCCCATAACAGGATATTTCTTCTCCTAGTTCTATGCTTCGTTTAACCTTACATTTGTTGTTGGTGAGCCATTTTCAGAGCCTATTTGCATGTCTGGTTATCTTTCTGCATTGTTTCACCTTACATTTGACTGTCTTCTGTGTAATACCTGAATGATTTGAACAGCATCAACTATTAATATCTTGGTGGAATGTATTTCAGGAACAAAGCATTACTATAAATATAAGCCAGCAAAACCATTAATCTTGAAACAAAAAAGCTTGAAACATTAAAAGCTTGCAAACTTCTTTTTAAATAAAACAAAACATTATTTTTCACAATCAATGCGAAATACTGGACACTTCTTTTTTTTTTTTTTTGGGGGGGGGGGTAGGAAATCATCTTTAATAGCTAGGGGATGATATGATGATATTTGTTTTTTCACCACAGACATTCCAACTTATTTGTGATTGTCTCCTCCCATTGAAATATAGCTACTAAGGAATGAATCTGTTCAGCATGCTCTTGAACACTCTCTACAATACCACACTTAATGAATCCACCTAAATTATCTTTCAGATTGAAGAGTTTCTTTTGAGCCTGAAAGGACTATTTTTATTACATGTATTCCAGGATAAGTGAATTTTCTTATCTGTTTCATAGTCTGTAGACATACTACCTCTTCTATTAAAGATTTCTTCTAAAGGTATTTTATGCATCTAAGGATTTCTGGCCCATAGAATACAGTCTCATAAAAAACAATGAATGTGTGATCTGTTCTCATCTTGACCTAAGTATCTATTTTCTGCAAACAATTATGAAATCTTATCACAGTCTGATTTATCTTTGCACCTAGCTAAAATCAGCAAAATAGAAAAAAATCCCTATTTGCCTAGCCTGAATCTTAGTATGTTGAAAAAGACAGGACTATTCATTGTGTCTCCAGACACAATGGAGACACATTGTGTCTCCAGACAGAGCAAAAGGTTGCTATCCGGTATCCATGGATGTTCAATGTAATGTTCAGTTTGGGAGATGCATCTCTCCTGTATGGTCTCCATCAATAAGTTTGCTATGTTTTCTCTTGCTGCTCTCTCTGTGCACAAAAGCTAAGTTTCATTACTTAGTAGACACATGGCATGTTCCACTAAAGCTTACATGTGTCTCAGGGGGCACTCCAGTCACCTCTCAGGCCTGTTAGAAAGAATTAAAATCACCTCCCTCACTCCCAGCTGAACACCCTAATAACCTACTATAGTCAAGCTTCCTCTTCTCTTTTCCCTCTTATATCCTCAGGCTGTTGAATAGTTCAATTTTGAGAGAAGGGGTAAGAGTCTGCTCACCCAGGAGATCTTAGAATCCACTCTGTGGGTGATAGAGGTGATACAAGTCCATCTGACCATCAATAATTATTTCCTTAGGTAGACTAGATCCCAAGAGAATAGGAGTATTGGACATTACCTATTATTTCCCGCTATTATTTCCTCCCTCCTTAAAACAGGATCTGAGTGCCCTAGCTTAAGACTGGATCTTCCCCTGGGAAGGTTAAATTTTTGGTATGTGATAGAGAAAAAAGAAAAAAAGAAAATTTAGAGTGTGCCTAAAGATAAACTGGTCTCCTAGTTTCGAGGGTGGAACTGTCAAATCTGCTGCATACCTTCTGCCAACTCTGCAGCTTTTGGGACTGTATAATATTCCTGTTGTATGAGAAAAATACCAGAAAAGAAATATTCTAATCCATAAAAATATAAAAAGTATTTTGCCACTTTAGTTTTGTGAACTTGAGGTTTTGGGATAAAAACAAAACAAAACAAAAATGAACAAACAAAACACACACACACACATCCTTCTCTTCTCCCACCCCCCCTAAAAATACAAACAAACAAACAAAAACAATAGAGCCAGCACTGCAATGGAGATAGGATATACAATCCAAGGACAGGAAGCAGGAGTTAGAAGAGCTTATCTACGATATGGGACCCCATCCTCAGTAAAGTAAACTAGACTTTTTTTTTTTTTTTGATGTTTTTCCCTCCCTTTACCTAACATGGAATTTAAATTGTTATTTTATCACTATATCATATTTACAGAGCTGGTTATTTTTACTGGGAAGGCAGAAAACTGTAGCAATTATAGCATGGAAGACAATCTCAAAATCCATATACAAGCTAAATAAGGTTACACAGAAAACAGTTCAGACATTCATCATTTTTTGAGTGACTAGCTTTACAATTCTCAAAAGTTTCTCTTAGTATCTCTCAGTGGGCTCTCAATGAGTAAAAGGAATACATAGCTGAAGAAGAAGTTGGAAAAAGATCATTCAAATAAGAACAGATAAAGTTAATAAAATGCCTAGAAATATTTAATGTTGTGGATTGTCTTAAATAATTAGGGGTGGTTTAAAATATCAGTTAGTTATTTAATTTAGTCAAAATAGAAGTAAAATTATCTTGTGGAGTGCTGCAGTGAAAAGAAGCCTCTTTCAGTATACTGCCCTGAGTGGACAGAGAGATTGAATCTAAAATCTTAATAGATTAATAGATCATTAATAGATCATCCACTCATCTTGGCTACAGCTAATTTATCTCTTGCATTTCATTTTCACACATTTTGGTTTTTTACTCCACTACCACTTCTGTGTTGGACATCTCTTACATCTCCACTTCTGGGTTGCTACATTTGCTTCAGCAGAATCCTGAAGATTAATCTAAATTGTACATGTTTATCCTCTATCAAGTAGTATTAGACACTGCTAATGAGTTATCAGTGCCACCCCTCACCAGGCTAGAGTAACTAGAATAAGCTCAGAAATTTGCCTACAGTATTGTACGTGTACCAACAACAATCCGGATAAGGAATTAAAATCAGGAGTGCACTTTTTCCTTTCAACTGCATAAAAAAACAGTGTGGGAGAAGTATCGTAAGGCCCACCTTTCTCTCTTCCCCTCACTGTTGTTTACCCAAAGGAGAAAAGTCATAACTGACAACTCAAAGTGCAAAGCAAAATTCACAGATCACAAGAAAAGAGGTCGTGAGGTGTTCTAAGTGATATCCATCTTAAAAATTTGAGTATTACTTTAAGTTAAAGTGTGGCCATTCATATTCATTATAGTTAATCTCTTGAAAATCTGTGAATACAGACAAGATGACATTTCCAAGATGTTTCCTCCTTTTATAGCTGTGTTTCCTGAGCTGGATGAATTTGGACATTGTCTGAAACAGAAAAAATTAGATTTTCCAAGTAGACTGGGCCATGAATCTCTTTCTATCCAGCTCCTTAATGCAGTGCAGGTTACATTTTATTTTGATTACTTGATTCAGATCACAGATGATACACAACCAGAGCAAACGGATCACCTGAGCTTTGATTACATCTAGAAATAACTCTTGCACTAAACAAGCAAAAGCTAATTCAAAGCATCAGCTTGCACATTCTTTTAGCATTCTCTCCTTTCCTGTAAAGACCAGCAATGAGTCTCAGTTAAGTGAGACTAACTCGCTTCAAAGTACTCTTGATGATTTACAAATCCCTCTACAACCATGATCATTTCATTTTAGTAGCTGTAATCACCCTATTGCCCATGATGACACTCAGTTGTCAAGACTGAAAATCTGTGGGTAATTGTGACAAAGTAATCTGAGCTCAGTGCCTGGTTTTTAGTTTCTGTTTCTCCTTCCATAATTTAGAATATTTGGGTTTATTTATTTATTTGACAGAAGCGCTAAATAGCAATTGTCATAATTAAAATATTCTTTAAAACCAAAACTCTCTGAGATAACATCAAAGACTTTAATCTCATTGACTTTTTCTCCACATACATGTATTCATCATGAAAATTAGTTTAAATGTTTCATTCTAATGTGTACTTTAAAAGAATGTAATAAAAAAGCTATTTCAAAATTTAAGAATAGCCACTAGTTTTATCATGTAGATGTTTTTCCTTAGCTGCTGCTATTATACATATGAAATGTAAACAAAAGCCTAAATGGAACTAACTGCATATTTTTAAACTACTGGTGACATTATTTAAAAACTGAAAGCAAAGCTTTAAAAAGTATATGAAGTTAAAATCAATTCCTTCTGCTCCTACTTGTTATTGGATAGGAAAAATAATAGTGCCCTTATTTCTTAATGCCTTTACAGCAAGTCATACAGCAAATCATATTTGCTATATGCCTTAATGAAGCTTAAGTGCTGGCTGAAATTTCTAAATGGAACAATTAATCAAAGGTAATATGAGTAATATGAACTCAAAGCTGCCGTATTTCTATATGAAACTTTGAACTTTACTTGTCCACGTTATCTAAAAATAAACAGAACATATTTTTCTTTGTTAACAACACTGAAAAATGCCAGTAAGGAGATATGTCAGACTGAAAGAAGGTAAAGGATAAATAAAACTGCAATTTCAACATGGAACATGGAGTATCAGCAATCTCAGTATTAGGACTAATCTGGCTTCCTTGTATTGCAGATTAGGAAAGTGCTATTTAAATACTAATGTTTGCAATGTCTCACTAAATAAGGAGTTATATAATGGGAAGGATATTTCACATTAAAAGTGATAAAAACATAGACCATGGTATGAAAACCTCATTCCAAAGTTATAAGTAGTTGAGGATCCAAATCTCTTGAGCTCATTTGGAACACTGGGCTATACATTATACTTTCATATGCAGTATTATCCAAATCTGAAATAACTGCATTTTCAAGAAATCCTGAATATCCACAGACACTGAGGGTTGGTAACATTTTTCCTATGTAGTACCAGCATTCCAATCACAGAATTAAATGCTGATAATTTCAATATAGCTATACAATCAGTTCCCTAACAACAGCTGTACAAGTATTGTATTCACATGCAGCCTTTGTACTACAATAATAAAGGCAATATAAAATATCCTGTAGTGGGATATTGTTATTACTTTTTCAGATTCATACAACTTGCCACCATACACTTCTAAAGCTACATTAAGACAAAATGTTTAGAGCGTTCCTGAGTAAAATCTAGAACTCCAAACATTTAGTGCACAGTCAAAAAAATATCTAAAAGACATCTACATTTGTTGTATTCTCTTTGTTTTCTCTCCTTTTGCTTCTCCTTACAGCCAAAAGTTTTAGCAGGTAGAATTTGTTAATTATAGTAGCGCAATTTCAGAAACTGTTCCTGCAGGAAGAAACTAGAGAAGTAGTTGTAATTATCCTGGAGCATGAAAACACCTACCTTGTGTTCTGTGATCCAGACTGTGGCAATCTGGCATTTCATTTTCATAATGTTATAAACTTTGAAAAGTTTACCAAAGTATTTTTTTAAAACAAAACACATTTTTTTTTTCCCTATATAGTATCTTTGCAAGCTGAAAATTGATATATGTGTTTTGCTAACTGAAGGGGACTGTGAACTGATTTGATTATCTGCTTGAAAAGTTCCTTTTTCTAAAGAAAGCCTTGCAAACCAAAATGTTTCCTCACCAAAATGTTTCTAAGGATTCTTGTTTTTGATGACTCATGTGTTTATGACCTTTTTAAGATATCTTTATTCATTGCTCCCTACTGCCTTTTATCACCTCATCAGTAATCATGCTTATATAATGTCATTGCATCAGTTCAACTACACCACAATTTTTTTTTCTTCTTTACTTTTCTCTAACATTTATTCTATCTTTGCTTACAGAGGCCCTATAGAATCCTTGATTAGTTATCATAGTCTCTTTTCATGTTTATCTGGGTGACTAGTGGTTTGACAGTACGCTTTTCTCTTTAGTCCAAAACTTCTCTCTTAGGACAAACAGAACAATTATTCACTTTCCATATACAAAACAGTAATAATGCCAGAGATATATATCCCCATGTTCAAAAGAATTCCACAAAAGTATATTTTATTTTTAGGCTAAACTGTCTGCTGAAATTCTTGCAGATTCTGTTCTTGATTTCATTCCCTCTGGTATTCACAATGTGTCTGTTTCCTACTGCTGAGTCCCAGGATAGTTATAATCTCTCTGCCAGCAGCAGAGAAAACTTTTGTATCTGTCATCTACTTCAGATCCCAACTCCAGAGCTTTAAATCATGAACGTATCTTCCAACTTCACCTTATTTTTCTTACTGAATCCCATGCATTCTTCTCACTCTGCTCTCTTCCACAAACTTTTTGCATATCCCCACATATGTACGTGAGCTCCAAGCAGAAATCCCTATTTATCCACACTCATTCTGCACAAATTGTTTCTTGGCAACTTACCTTGGCATACAGAAAATCATGTCTGTTTGGATCTGAAGTGTATGGTACAGAATAAATGCCTATTGCAACTGGGATTTAAAATACTAGTAAAACTGTGTTCCTTTTCAGAATGTTTAATCCAATGACTTTCAGATATCTGAAAACCTGGAGACAAGGAGTTGATGTGTATGTAACCAAAACTTGTGAATATCAAGAAAAACAGTGCTAAAATACGTGTCAGTGAAGCATTAACTTTACTCTTCCTTCCCAGATGGCAAAATCCACATGCATTTCAGCTGGATTCACTGTTATATTGAACGATGAAAGGATTATTTGGAGCAGTTTGGCAATGTGAGATCTGGGTCTGAGCCAGTACTGAGTGCATTCAAGGAGAGAATGTGTATCTTAATCCAATATCACTGCAAAGAAAGTCAAGCCTTTACTTGTCAAGCATTTTTCAGTGGTGTGAGAGTGAAAATCCTGTGGAGAAATCAACTTAATTTATGAAAGGGTATAAAGGAGTTGCAAAACAGAATTGTTGTGAGTAGACTGCAGATCTCTAGTCATTGAGCAGTTTTTCTACTGATACTTTTCATACTAATTTGTGCTCGTCTTTCTGTTACATCTGGATACCTACAAGATGTGGATATATAGTCATGGAATTATTTTGACAGTACCTAAAGGGGCTTGTAACAGGAATCACATATATTCCTGGGTCACTGATCACATAGATATTGCATAATGGCTCCAGGAAAAAATATGTATCAGGATAAATTTACCAGGTATAACCCCTATCCAATTTCTCAGGTAGTTCTGTCCTATCTTTCATATTAAGAGTATCAGATACACAAAGCATCAGACTGCTGTTTGTCCAAAAGAAAATATACTACTTATAGAACAATGTCATTTTTTTTTTTTTTAAAGTCAAGGAGTATAATACAAACATTAAGACAGAACACATGGAACTAGTTCAGTCTTATCATCTAGATCATCTGTCCCAGAGATAGCTCTTATATGTGTTTGTTTCAAGGGTCAGTATTTAATTTTAAAAGATGTTCTAAGACCACCTTTTACATGAGACAATAAATAAATAAATAAATAAATACCTAACATCTTTGTAAACAATGTTTTCCTAAAGCAACTTTTTCTCTGTGTATGTTGGAGAAGCTGTAAATAGTGACAACAGCAACAAAAAATTATGATTAAGATCATACTTCTCCAAGTGTCATGGTCCATCTTTTCCACATCATCACCCTCACTTGGCAGGGGATAGGTAAGTCACTACTTTCAGTTCAACTTCAATACCAACCTTGAAATCTTGTTTTTATTGCACAGTACTGTCATAATCTGTAACTCCACTAGCTGAACAAGAATGCAACTTATCATTTCATACCTGAGAACTCATATTCTTATCATGCCAGTCACTGCTCAAGCCAAATAATTAAATCTAGCATGTCTTACCTTCTTATATACTGAAAAGTATATGAGCAGTGAAAAAATCATAGAATCATTAAGGTTGGAAAAGACCCCCAGGATAGTCCAGTTCAACCATCCAGTTCAACCACCAATATCACCCACTGAACAATGTCCCTAAGTACCACATCCCGATTTTCCTTAAACACCCCCAGGGGTGGTGATATTACCACCTCCCTGGGCAACCCGTTCCAATGCCTGACTACTCTTTCTGAGAAGAAATATCTCCTAATTTCCAACCTGAACCTCCCCTGGTGCAACTTGAGGCCATTCCCTCTGGTTCTCTCATTAGTTAACTGTGAGAAGAGGCTGACCCCCAGCTCCCAACACCTTCCTTTCAGGTAGTTGTAGGGAACAATACCATCCTCCCCTGAGCCTCCTTTTCTCCAGACTAAACAACCCCAGTTCCCTCAACTGCTCCTCACAGGACTTGTGTTCCAGGCCCTTCACCAGCTTCGTAGCCCTTCTCAGGACATGTTCCAGGGCCTCGATATCCTTCTTGTAGTGAGGGGCCCAAAACTGAAACACATTACTTGAGGTGTGGCCTCACCAGAGCAGAGTGCAAGGGGATGATCACCTCCCTGGTCCTGCTGGGTACACTATTCCTGATACAAGCCAGGATGCCATCAGCCTTCTTGGCCACCTGGGCACTCTGCCAGCTCACGTTCAGATGAGCATCAACCAGCACCCTCAGATCCTTTTCCTCTGTACAGCTTTCAAGCCACTCTGCCACAAGCGTAGCACTGTGTGGGTTGTTGTGGCCACGGTGCAGGACCGAGCACTTAGCCATGTTGAATCTCACCCCATTGGCCTCTGCCCTTCAACCCATTCTGCCCGGGTCCCTCTGCAGGTAAATTTATAATAATTAACCATGTGCCAACACTGGCCTTTAAGTTTAAAACTGGTTTTCTTTTATAGCTTTTATTATTTTGATACTTTTACAAATTATAAAATATTTTCTCACAGGTATACTTTTGCTCTTACAATATCTACCAATAATACTGACCCTTAGTGTCTACTCATTCTGTTTTGTTTGCTTTTTTTTTTTTTAGACTTTTTAAAACTAATCAATTAACTGTGAAATAGAAACTGTCAAGTCTTAAATTTCAATGAAGCTTTCCCAGCATTTTATAATGCTGGATGATGCATCAGAGATGCTATCAAAATTTATATTATTATTATTATTATTATTATTATTTGCCACTAAAGATGAAGGAACATAAACAGTTCACTTACTCCAATTGGAAGTACTGGGCCCAAAACATCAAAAATTTTGTCACCTCCTGCAATTCCAATGATTCCCCAAATTTCAGGCCTGTAGTCTTGTTTCCTAGTTTGCTCCCTTGCCTCGGATAAAGCTGTTAATCCTAGCTGTTGGTTCATTAATGTCTTATAGCCATACCTTGAGTTTCTTGAGGGAATTCTTCAATTAAAAAAATAAAAAAATATTAGGTAGAAGGTTAGACAAAACCATTCCTTTATCTACTATGTTATGCCAATAACCCCGACAGCGTACTAAGGGATCATTGCATATCTTAAATGTTTCCCTATAGTGCCATTCCTCTAGATACCATCTATAAACATGCCTGTTATTCTGCACATACTGTATCTAATGAAGTCCCTGTAGTTCTCAGTACTGTCAACAGGAGACCAACATTTCACTTCCCATACTGCCTTGAAATTTTCAGCTGAAACAGTGTGTGGCTGACTGTTTACCCAGTCTGGAAACTAAATAAGATATATCAAAATATGTTACAGTATGGTATCTACATGGAAAAGGTTCTGTGGAGACTTCCTGAGCTCTAAAATCTTATTCTTTAACAGAATACTGCAATAATCCAGCTGGGAAACTCAGTGCTCAATACATACATTATACATTTTGCCTGAAGATTCATTCTACGTCAAACCCTTGATTTCATTCTTAATTTTAAATTATTTGTATAAAAATTGCATAGAATAAAAGATTGCATACAAAGCTTTGCTACTTGAAAGAAGTCCCGGTCTTCAGTTATGAGAGAAATTAATAAGTAAATAACAGAAGATAAGTTCAACAACAAAATTCCTGATAGGTTTGTCTTACGTATCTTTTATGTACCCCAGTGATATCACCCACAGCTGAGTCTGCTTTTATTGCAAAGAGGATTTCGGGGGAGCCTGATACATGCTGGCTATGACTGCTGTCTAGGATCATTTCCTACTGGTCCCTTAGGAAACTCACAATGGAAACACACACTGATTTTTTTAATCTTCTGCTGCCTGTGTAGAAATCCTGATTAGCATTAGAGTTTCCCTTTCTGTTGCTAAGTTCTTTTTGTGATTTAAACAAAATAAACAGAACAACAACAAAATAATGTCTCTCACTTCATATTCTAAAACATACCTCTCTGGAGCCACTTTTTTCTCTGTATTTATTCTGTACAGTATATGGTATACTGTCAAGGAATACAGCTGATAATTAACTGACACTATTACAAACCTATTCCATTTGCCAGGGAAAGAGGATGCTCCTAATGTATGAGAAATCCAACCTTTGGGTTTATATTTCTCAAAACTTTGCAGCTTTCACAGTGCTTTGCTGTGTTCCCACTTAATGTCAGGAAATTCAATTTCAATAAGGAGTTTGACATTAATGAAATATTGCAGCATTATTTCCTAGAGAGTGACCATGTATTTCTAAGACATTCTGACCCTTGGCTACAAACAGCAAAGTAAAATCTTACAACCTCCTTCTTTCCTTTTGTATTCCTTTAGTTTTCACTCTGAATCTCATAGAATCATAGAGTCATCAAGTCCAACCATCAATCTGACCTCCCATCACTTCTTTTGCTCCTTAGCAAACTTTTCACTTTACTCACTGAAATTCAAATTAAATTCCAGGAATAATGATCCCAACCTTTATTGCCAAACAATTGCTGTCCATGACTTAACAGTACAAAGAAGTTTCTAAAACCAAGCTCCAAGCAAACAGGTAAAATGATCTTCCACCAGGAGTGCCAGAGAACTTAGTGATGGGCAAGTCCATGTTACCTTAGCAGTTATCATGGCTACAAGGGGAAATACAGATTTTATCACTCAAGAAAATGTTCTTAAAAGGGATTATTACCCCTTGCAGGCTTTTAGCATTGCGGTAATGGAGGAATTTCAGTGACATAGTCATAGTGTGATTGCTCTATAAAAATAAATAAATAAATAAAATAAATAGCTGTAAAATTTATTAAGACAGTCAAAATGCTAAAACAAGTCTTAAGCTTAGTGGTTTTCTTCTACATAATGTACCCTCCATTAATGTAAATTGCTGCTGGTTCCAAAAGAACAAGAGAACTGCCTTAGCCATCTGCAGTCATGCACAGTAATGTTAGATAGGTAACTATCATAGATGTTATACTTACTGATATAACTATATAACTTGTTATAATTACTGATATAATTACTGATATACAACTGATCCCTTTTTTTCAGACATGTTTTGGAAAACCTTTCATCCAGGGCTCCTCAGAATATATCTCATCTGGAGGACGGGCTATCTCACTTGAAACAGACAATGACAAATTCTTTCAAGGGTGCTGAAGAACAGAACTGGATTAAAAAAAAAAAAAAAAAAAAAAAAAAAAAAAAAAGTTAAAGTGTGGTTCTAGGGGAAATTTCTTGCCTTTAGGAGCATTAAGACTGGTAAAATTGTTCAAGAAATGGAATAACTGCATTAGGTTAAAGCTAATGTGTTATTGAGCTCACTACAGAAAAGGAGGCTTTGAAAGAAGTTCAACTGATTCATATAACTTGAGTAATCCTAAATAACTGTTGAAGAAGTCCTGGAAGTCCAACTCTTTTGATATTCCTACATAACTTGCATTTGTTATTACTTGTTATTATTCACCAGACGCATTTACTCAGTTCTATAGTGCAATGTCTACTTCAATATTAGATGAATTTGGAACTAGAGCAGTTTCTAGTTAGAGCAAACTGAAACAATACAGAACGATCTTGTATTCCTTTCAGAAAGTCCACTAAATGATGATAAAATGTGGGGTGGTGGGATGACATACATTATTTCTTGTTTATCTCTTAAGGTCCAATTTCACTGTGAGAAAAGCAATGATAAATATATTGCATACTGTACCTGTAGCAGTGCTACTAGTCACAGGCTCATCTTCTACAGAAGCAATGGCCCGAAATATATTTTTAATCTGTTATTTGGGACATATTTACATACAAAATGTCAAGAAATGTAGAGTGATTCTTAGTGGAATATTACTTTTTCTTGGTAAGAAAGACAGTTTTTTTCTCTAGATTGTCAAAGTTTTATACAAACTATTTCTAATCAGGCATGGGGCTTGAAATTTTTGACTGGGAACAGACAAGATAACACTAAAGAGTTATTGTACATTAAGTTAGCAACTAACTGCATCTGTGCTTGGATATTACAGTAATAGCAACTAATCCAGAATATTAAAAGTTATTTGTTCTTCAAATAAAGATGGAAAATACCCACAATTAGCTTTCATTTCCTGTAGAAAGCTAATTTAATCTCTTTTCAAGGAGACATGAAATAATCAGGAATCAGAACAAAAAGGGACTAATTTCCAATCCAACTCCTGTCTGGCATGCACTTTTATTTTGCAGATATTCAAACTTCAAAGATGCTTTTTATTGCCATTTTTTTTTTTTTTTTTTTTTTTTTACTTGAGCATACTTAGTATAGTTTCACTTTTTAAAAACAATTGTCATGCTCTACAGACTTGTTCCTTTGCTTTTGTGGGTTGTATACATGATGTGGCTCTTTTTTGGTCACATTTCTAGGTTATCTTCCATATTAGTTAGGTCACAAGTGGGAAGTGTTTGATGAAGTCTTGAGTTTTGGAGAAAAACGCACATTTATGTCTGACTGGGTGTTCCCAGATTACAATTTTTAGGCCTGGTCATAGGCAACCTACTTTCTCAGGTTGAAATAGGACTTCATTTTATGCACTAGAGCAAATTAGAAAACTGCAAGCATAAGATTAATTTCAAGAAATATGTCCTCCAATTATCCCAAAATATTTCAATAGAAATCTGATTGATGTTTTTGCTGTAAAATATTTATTCAACTGTGTAAACACATAAATATTTATTCTGTCAGATATTATGTTTTTCTATGGAAAAAAAAAAAAAAAAAACCTTTCTAGTTTTGGTACCTAAAATACATATTTGTCCATAACAGCATATATTTGTATGAAAGTTTATTTGAAATTTTGCAATTACATGAGAATACTGCATTCATCATCTAGAACCAGAAAACAGAAGAATGAACTTTCATGATGGCAGAACAAATCTGTGAGGCATAGTTTATCCTCTGAGTTTATACTGATTGACTGTCTTCTAATTTTAGAGAAATTCTGTTCATCTGTAGTAGTTACTCTTTACATAACATTGAATCATCTAACCATTGCTGCTCTATTTTGTTATTCGTTCAAACATATGCTCCTTAGAGACTCACACATGGAAAAAAACCATAAGGATTTCCTTTCTCTTTAACTTCGGTAGCTCTCATTTGATCTGTTTTTCAAGCTCTGAACAGAGTGATTTCGGGATACCTGCTCACATACTGCATTCATTTCTTTCACAGCATTTTCATAGAAAAGTGAGAATCTGAAAAATTAAGAAGTATTTAAAAACACACTGCAAAGGGGACCTTGTCACTTGTCTCTAACATCATATTTGAAATATTAATGTTTCCACTGTCATGAAATTTTATGATAATCACATGTAATCATTGTAATTTGTATATTGAGTCTCTTTTAATAAAACAAGAACTGTTTGCTTTGTCTCCAGTAGTTATAAGATTTCATAATTCAGATTGGCAGATTCAAAACTGTATAAAATATATATGAACACGTATCTATACATGTTCATATACATATATACATAATCTATATTATATCTATATCTGTGTGAATGTGTATGGGAATATCTAACAGAAAAAAAAAGCAACATTGTAGCATAAAAATGAGGTAATACTTGTAAATCACATTCTGGTTGACTTTCTAGTGAAAAAAAAAAAAAAAAAAGCATTACTTGGAATGGAAATAGATCTCTAAATAATATGAACCATTTATTTATAGAAATGTCGTAATAGCCATAATAGCCATAACAGTAATACCATCATGCTAAGAGTAAATTATATTTAGAAGCAAGACTGACTTTATTTGCCAAAGACTTGTTTTTCATTTTCAATGTTGCTAGTAAGAGTTCTTCAGGAAAAACAAACAAACAAAAAAACTTGAATTGATATTGTAGATTATCAAAAGATAGAAAACTTAAGGCTGTTATTTGTTTTTGAGACTACCTGTGTGTCCAGTTCAAGATCTATATTAACAGAAGCAAAGGTTTTTGAAGCAGGCAGTCGTCTTTTGGAATAGAAACACAAAATGATAACAAGCAGATATCTGGACTACACATCCCTCAGCATATATAGCTGTTACCCTTGAGGTTTGAGCTGTAAACTCCATTCTGAAGAGGGGCAAATTATTCTTCCTGTTCTTTGGACAGGGAAGAGGATGTTTATGAGCCAGGTTTTATTGTTTTATTCACAGCCATGCTCATGAATGAAATGTATTTATTTAATTAC
Organism: Heteronetta atricapilla; assembly: GCA_011075105.1. NCBI lineage: Eukaryota > Metazoa > Chordata > Aves > Anseriformes > Anatidae > Heteronetta > Heteronetta atricapilla. Next base: position 34,148,811 of record CM021731.1, read on the forward strand.
ATTGTAGAGATAGAGAAATCTGTCAGAGATAGATGGAAATTATTATAACTCAATTTGTAAGGCTAATTTTCTGCTTAAGATAGGACTTGGAATAATACTGCTTTTTACAGGGCTATTAGGCCAGTTGGCATGGTGGGAAATTGAAAAACAGAGATCACGTGGGTATCACAGGAAATGGTTGAAAAAAAAAAAAAGTGGAAATGTTAGCTGTTCAGAGAAAAATCCTGATGTACAAAAAATATTTAGGAAAATAAAGTGTCAAGATTCTGGACAGGGTTTATGTATCCTGAACATATAGGAGAAGAAAACACAGAATGACAGCACAGAGTCAGAATAATTAAGGTTGGAAAAGATCCCCAAGATCACCTAGTTCAACCATCTCCCTATCACCAGTAGCACCCACTAAACAATGTCCCTAAGCACCACATCCAGCCTTTCCTTAAACACCCCCAGGGACGGTGATGGGCAACCCGTTCTAATGCCTGACTACTCTTTCTGAGAAGAAATGTCTCCTAATTTCCAACCTGAACCTCCCATGGTGCAACTTGAGGCCATTCCCTCTAGTTCTGTCATTAGTTAACTGTGAGAAGAGTCTGGGAAGCATCTGCTCAGGGATAGGGTGGCCATTGGTCAGCAGATGGTGAGCAATTGCATTGTGCATCACTTATTTTGTACACATTAGTAGTAGCAGTACTATTATTGTTATTATTTTTTTTTTTCCTGTCTTAATAACCTGTCTCTGTCTCAACGCACAGGCTTCATTTTCCTATTTCTCTCCCTCATGCCAGAGATGCAGGTGGGAGGGTGAGCGAACAGCTGTGTGGTGCTTAGCTGCTGGCTGGGTTAAACCACAGCAACAGCAAAGTAGTCATGTAATCAAATTAAAGCCAAAACTTTCAGCCCAGTCCTTGACCTGAATAGTGAGTGCGGATCTGGATTCTGGCATTTATACATGATAGTTTATACACAGCCAAAGTAAATACTGTAGTCAGAGGTCATGGGGTTAGATTTTGAAAAGACGTGCATAAAGAAAAGATCTCAGAAAAGCAAATTAAATAATATTAATGCCAAGAAAAGTAATTCTGATTGCTATATTCTTTATCTGTCGTGACTAGACTGATTAAAATCTATGATAGCAATTTTGCCTTTAGGGTCATTTTCTTTTTTCTTTTATTTATTTTTATTTAACTTATTTTAACAGGCTCTGTACTGATTTTCCTTACAGAATGACTAACAGAAATATGACTATCATACACCTTTTGTAGTTAATTCATTAGGTCAACTCTAACCATGAAGCCCTTTGCCAGGTTATTTCTGTTAGCTATAAGGAGCAATTGACCTTAAAAGACTGAAGCCAGGTAGATGAGCCTATTCCACAAGGTCTCTTGGTTCCACCTTTGTTAAGTGAAATTTTCCAGGTGTGGATCATTTGACCTTTGCTATATAGGAGCCATGAGGAGGTGTGGGGGGAGTTGCCTCTCCAGGGGAGTTTGAGGCTCAGGTTATCTAGTGTGCTTTTCTTCCCATGGTGAAATGGACTGTGTTACCCAGTGGACTATTTTTTTCTTCATGTTTGCTGCCATCTCTCTGAAACAGTTTTAGAGACTCTATGAGCTAGCTATGTTGGTGTTGCCTTCTCAGTACAGTAAAGTCCTGGTGGTACGACTTCACTGTGAAGTAGTTTGGATGTGACTCAAGTTCAGAAGCTGGCAGGTAAGTGTTCCTGGTTCTACAGCTGTTTAATGTTGAGGAGTTTGAGTACTTCCTTCCTTGTCTGTTTTCAATGAAGTTACTTACATGGGTTCTAAGCTTCCTTCCCAGCCTTAAAAAATAAAACAACAAACAAAACCACCCTCAGAAGCTCTAGTGCTTACAGGTAAGCCTGACTTCGAAGAACGTTCTTAAGTATTTAAGATTGAACAAAAAACTGTGTGAAAAAGGTGCCTTAATGTGCACTCAGATGATGTATTATGGTAAGTAGAAAGAGATTTGGATGGATACCCGTGGCATTATTGTTACTTTCAGTAAGTGGAAATTGTGAGAGTGTGCTGTTCATAAAAGAAACACTGTTTTACCAATATGCAAGTCAAAAGCCTGTAGAATACCAGCAGTTACAGATTCAAGGAGATAACTTGAAAGAAAGAAACTGTAGTTGGACGCTTCCCCCTGACTCCTATGTTGACTGGCTCCCTGAAGAAAGGGTGGAAGGTGTAATTGTTAATAGTTCCTGAAGTAGGGTCAGGGGAAGGTGTTTTTTCCCACTTATTCACTCTCCCTTTGTTCTCCTCCAGGAGTGTTCTAGTAGCTTTCCAGAACTTGGACTATCCTTAGGAAGTTTAGATGAGCATGTTCTTATTCTTAGGTCTCCTGAATACACTTGAGGTTTTAAGTAAGGTAAAACAGATACTTCGGTGTCAACCAGACATCAGTCCTGAGGCAGGATAGTTAGGAGTGGCAGAGAGAGTGGGAGGAGATGGGCAGGCATAGAGCAGAGGGGAACATCCTCTGGAACGACCATGAGGAACTCCCAGTGGATGAATAGGCTGAACAACCCTGGCAGTAAGAAGAAAATCTGTCCTCTTGCTAAAGACCTGTGTCTTGGTTGTGGAGAAGTTTTTGAAAGTGGTCCAACAAAGGGAGAATTGATGTGAGTAGCAAAAAAAAAAAAAAAAAGCTGGTCGCCTTGAGCTGGTTGACCCAGCCCTCCCCCCCCATATAGGAGAAAAAAACACAGAATGACAGCACAGAGTCAGAATAATTAAGGTTGGAAAAGATCCCCAAGATCACCTAGTTCAACCATCTCCCTATCACCAGTAGCACCCACTAACCATGTCCCTAAGTACCACATCCAGCCTTTCCTTAAACACCCCCAGGGATGGTGATGGGCAACCCATTCTAATGCCTGACTACTCTTTCTGAGAAGAAATATCTCCTAATTTCCAACCTGAACCTCCCCTGGTGCAGCTTGAGGCCATTCCCTCTAGTTCTATCATTAGTTAACTGTGAGAAGAGGCTGACCCCTAGCTCCCCACACCTTTTCAGGTAACTGTAGAGAGCAATACCGTCCTCCCCTGAGCCTCCTCTTCTCCAGACTAAAAAACCCCAGTTCCCTCACTTGCTTCTCACCGAATTTGTGTACCAGACCCTTCACCAGCTTCGTAGCCCTTCGCAGGACAAGATGTCCTTCTTGTAGTGAGGGGTCCAAAACTGAATGCATTACTTGAGGTGTAGCCTCACCAGAGCAGAGTACAGGGGGACAATCACCTCCACGGTCCTGCTGGGAAGGATACACTACCCTTCATTTTTGTTCAAGCAGGTTCTTTTGTTTAATTTCGGTTGACCAAATCTCATGAAATCTTATAAAACTTTGTTAATTAATAAGTTATATTCCATCTCTCAGTTCATTTGGACTGCTTAACACGTCTAACCTACTACCTCCTCCTCAATCATTTCCTACTTTTTTCAGTGTCTGTGGATTTCCCTTAATAACTTTCAGTACTTTGCAATACATCCAACCATGTTATGGCCTCTTGACAGAGTATCAAACTTAGGGAGATCCTAGATGATCAGCCTGAAAGGGATCATATAGCTTAAAGAATGAGTCCATTAATATCAAATTTGGATGGTTTCCTAAATACATTTGCCCTTTGTACGTGCCAAGTAATGGTCTTAAATATTCATCTCTTAATACAGTTGTTTCTCTTTATATAAATGATTAAATATTCTTAGTTGAGAGGGGAGACAAATTATTCTGAAATCAGAAGTCACTCCTGTGAAGACCTGTGTAAGGGCCCTAGGTTGAAATATCATCTTCAGATATATTTGTATATGGAAAACAAACAAACTAACAAACTCAGCAGGAGACATGGAGAAAGACCTTTTTGACTGCACAACTGTCTCATGCTTTGGGTACTAACTTGAGAGAACGGTCAGTAAGGTTCAAAAAATATCAGTTAATGGAGGATGGACAGGTCTCACTTAGGAAAGGAAAAACATTCTTATGAGGAAAAAAATTGAATGTATGTTTTGAATTATTCTGATTTATTTGGACTTTGATAAACTGTTCACAGAAGGATCCCCTCCTGTTCCTCTGCCTGCCCAGAAATTTAGTTCAAATCCCTGAGAGTTTACTCATTCCTTGGAACAATGGGGAGACAGAAAAGCAATTTTGCTTTCCTCTGCATAATACTGGTTTGCAGTCCCTTGCATGTACTAACACCATACTCTAATGTCACAAATAATCCTAAAACTACCAATGGCATTCTGTAATAACCTGAACTTGGAGAAATCTAGAAAAGAACTGTGTTAAATAGTGCAAGTTTCTATTGACACAATTTACAACTAAATTTGTTGTGGAAGACATTTTTTTCTAATTAGCAAGTAAAAGAGAAAGGTATCTGTTAAGATAAGAGATAATGTTTCTTACTTAACAATAATAACAAAAAACAACAACAACAAAAAAACCACCACCAAAAAAAAAAAAAACAAATGTAATAGTTGCCATAACAAAAGGGACACTCCAAGAATGAAATTACCACATATTTCATATTTCTAATTCTAGCAGAAACATCACTTCTCTATACTAAAAATCACGGTGTATTCTCACCAGTTCTTACTGGATATTGAGAAGAATAATGGCTTGGAATAAAATTTTTATATTCACTGCTTAGGAATAAAAAGGATAATGTTAATTAATTCTACTGAATAGTTTTCTTTGTCTAAGTCTAAACTCACTCCCAATGCTTTTATTTTCCTCCTTTAATATTACACTATGCTTTCACTAGATCTGATCAAACTCCTGTATTTTTAAATTGAACTCCTAAATTTAGTCCTACTGAATGTAAAAGGGTTGTGTTCAAAACCTTACCCTGTTGTGCTAAAAATATACATTAAAAGGCATATTTGTACACTTCACGTCAGTGTCACAAATTCAGTTTAAGATATGTGGTAATTAATGTGAAGCTAAGAAAGGCAAGAAGCAAAATCATGTGATTAAGGGAATATGGAAAAAATACATTACTACCCCAATGTTACAAGGCAATACTTATGGCTGACAAACAATTGACACCACAGTACCTCACAGTTTTTCTTTATTCTTTAATAATATGCAAATCACAGAATCATGGAATCATCTAGGTTGGAAAAGACCTCCAAGATCACAGAGTCCAACCTCTGACCTAATACCAACAAGTCCTCCACTAAACCATATCACTAAGCTCTACATCTAAATGTCTTTTGAAGAACTCCAGGGGTGGTGACTCAACCATTTCCCTGGGTAGCCTATTCCAATGCCTAACAACACCTTCAGTAAAGAAGGTCTTCCTAATATCCAGCTGAAACCTCCCCTGGTGCCTATTCCCCCCTCATCCTCTCACCATGCTATACATTCCTAAATTGTATCTCACAACGCAATCAGAATTAGGAAATCCAGGATCTTTATTTCCTTTTTTACTTGTCCTAAATAATTTTATACCTATTCATACCTATAGTTCCATGAAACCTTCTCCATAGTATTTCAGATTTGGAGGTTTTTGTTTCTTTTTTTTTTTCCAGAAATTCATTACATATTTAAAATTTGCAAATATCAGTTTCATACAATGGTGTAATTATGTATATTGTTATATGTTATATGTTTTTGCTATATGTTATATGTTTTGTTATATGTCTTAGTTATATGTTATTTTGCTAATAATTCATATAATTGTTATTGGCTTTTGACTATTACTGAGCATCAAGCTCATATTGTCAGAGAACTAACCAAGAAGTCCCAAGGTGTCCTTCCAAGTGGAAAGAGTTAGAATGATGCAACTCTGTAGTTAGGATTGTTTTTCTTTCCGTGTGCATTTCTTTGCAATAATTGGTATTGAATTTAATCTACATTTTAACAGGCAGCTACCTCGATCATTCTGCAGCTGCTCAGAATCAGCTTCATAAACATTTTGGTATTACTTGCTTGCAAGTACATCCACATATTTGTCCATTTCTTTATATGATGTTCTTTTGAGTTCTTTATGTGTGGAAATCATTCACAAACAGGAAAAAAAAAAAGGTTATAGATTTTTTTGTTGTTGTTGTTCAAATTCATTTCTATGTAAGTAATTATTTCATAGGTTTTTCTATTCAAGTGCCTGTCCCTTGGTCTTTTTATTGTTTTTATTACTCATCTGGCATTATTATACTTTACTATTATCAGGTTCTAATATCGTATTAGTAAAGTCCTGAATAAAAAGCTGTGGTCATAGAATATGCTGATATTTAATATGAAGCTGTGTATTCTCATCATTATGAAATGTAGTAATATCATGCTAATACAGCTTCTAGTGATATAAATCCAAACCTTATGGATATGAATTGTCAGTCAATCTCTTCTTGGCATTAAGTACTATTGCAGTGTTTTTCACAATTTATTAAATGAGTGTGGGTTCAACTGCTGTTGGTCCTTTATTTATTTATTTTTCTTAAAGACAACATTGAAGTGCAAAAATAAGAAGTTTCTAGAAAACAATGGTAGATTATTTATCCATGAGAAGAAAGGTTAAAGTTATTTGTAAAATGTAGTTATCTTACAGATGAAGAAAACAAAAGCTTCACTTTACACTTCTGAAGCCAAGAAGGCTAGTCCTTTGTTTACTGAAAGACATCCATTGAAATGCTTTCCTGAGTTATGGCCAGAACATATAAAAAACTGCACTGGGTGACACTTCAACTCTTCTATTAGCTAACATCAGAATGCTATTACTATACAGCCACATAAGCTAAAAAATAAAAAATGCCAAGATGCTTAATGCAACTACTTGCAAATAAGGTATAAGGCATTTACATCAACAAGAAAAATATCTGAAGTCAAATATTCATTCCCAGTTACTTGGAAATATGGCAGTTATGCAAATCAAATTCTGGGCCAAATTCAGCTACAGCATAACTAGTCTTATTTACACAATTGCACATGGCAATAGTCTTTTTGGAGTGTCTCAAAATAGGGTTTCTTCTATTAAAGAAGGAACAGACTCTGGAACAGACTCCCCAGGGAAGTGGTCACTGCACCGAGCCTGACTGAGTTTAAGAAGCGATTGGACTGTGCACTTAGTCACATGGTCTGAACTTCTGGGTAGACCTGTGCGGTGTCAAGAGTTGGACTTGATGATCCTTAAGGGTCCCTTCCAACTCAGGATATTCTATGATTCTATGATTCTAAAGTCTGAATGAGACCAATGGTTTAATTTCTGCTCTGAATCACATGGAGCAGGAGGTTGAATGTGGCTCTCTCCCTCTCAGATAAACATCTCACTGCTGTTGAGGACTGTCTGTCTCTTTTCTTTAATCTGCTCTTTTCCTCCTTCCAGAAATGATTCATACTTGATCTGACAAGGGATTCACTGAGTTTCCCAAACACCTTGAGTCAAGACATCTGTTGTGTGAAGTGAATTCTCTCCCTGATGAAAAGTATTAATACAGTGGAATTGTCATCATTAAGTCTCAGAGCAACCCCATCCACTTCCAGTCCACTCATTTTGGCTTTCTCACTTCACCCACAGTGATATTTGCTTTGCGTTCTTCATCTGAACATGTTCCCTACCTTTAAAGACACAGGATCAGGAAAGGTTTTCCCAGTTTTACTGTCAAATAATGACACCTGTAGAGAGTGCCTGATGACAGATTACAGCTACCTGATAAGTACAAAGAAGTCCCCTTTGCTATTTGAAAATAATGCGTTTTTCATTATTTGAAAATAATGAAAATAAGTATTTTCATTATTTGAAAATAATGCCCAGTGAAGAATAGTTTTGGCAGCAATTTGTTTAGTTCCAAGATGGATTTACTTTTATGTAAGAATGAAAAAGATGTTTTTATGGTCATGTAGAGCCAATATTTGTCTCTGTTGATAGAGGTGTGGAACTACACATAGGTGAGGAAATTTGTTTAAATTATGTTTCCTCATGATTTAGGGTCTCCAAGGCAGCAGCAACTCACGAAACAGTAGCAAGCAGAATCTGCACGCAAGCCAAGCTCTTAAATTACTTGGCTGTGTGGTTGAGGCTGATCTTCATCATCTTGTCTGTGCAGATCAGATCTTTTTAAGCAAGACAATGTAAAAGTCTTTTTATACAGCATACACACACTGAACATAAGCCAAGTTTATTGAGTTTTGTGCTAGCAGCCTGCTGTCAGAAGAAGCAGCACAGAACTATTTCTCTTATTCACAGCAGAGACCTGCATTTCTCAGGTTCATCAGTACATGGCTGCAGTCTTTCCAGCTATGTTTTGAGAGGCAGACATGGTATGAAAGCCTTATGATAGATTTGTGATAGATCTGCATCTTTAGATGTTAATACAAAACTTAAAGCTGCCATTGAAGCTTTTCCTGTTGCCATCTTTACTAGTAAATAATAAACTTGGTTCAGTACCTTTTCAGATTTATATGGCTGTCAACATATTAAAAACAAAGTCTTGTGCCTCCCCCACAAACCACAACTAGATAGAGTTACAGTGCAAGGGTAGTCAAAGCATTTAAATGTGTTATGATTATTTTATCCCTCCCTCCTAACTTGGCTTCTTGATTTTTCAGCAAATATTTTTCATAGATTTGCTCATCCCCTTGAAAAATTAGGGAGAATATTTCTCCAAATCACACTACAAAACCATGTTCATGGGATTCTAAAAACAGCAGGGTGATGATTTACTTTGCAATGACAAAAGGCTTGATCAGCACTTCTTCACTTCAGGCCATCATTCTGTGAAGAACCTTTCACATTAACTCTCAAAAATCAGAACTGAATTGAGAGACTAATGCACTGCGTGGAGAAAGATCTGCCACATCTGACTTTTACAGATACACATTTTTACTGTTGTCAATGCACCTCGTTCAGGGTGTGGTCTCAGCATTAATTTTCTTATTGAAATAAATATCGGTATCATGTAATTGGTAATCATTTATAATTAAATGATTAAATGATTAAAATAATTTATAATTATTTTTGGCTCAGGTGGCCAAGAAGGCCAACGGCATCCTGGCTTGTATCAGAAACAGTGTGACTAGCAGGGCTAGGGAGGTGATTGTCCCCCTGTACTCGGCTCTGGTGAGGCCGCACCTTGAGTACTGTGTTCAGTTTTGGGCCCCTCGCTACAAGAAGGACATGGAGGTGCTTGGCGGGTCCAGAGAAGGGCGACGAAGCTGGTGAGGGGCCCGGAGAACAAGTCCTATGAGGAGCAGCTGAGGGAGCTGGGCTTGTTCAGCCTGGAGAAGAGGAGGCTCAGGGGCAACCTTATAGCTCTCTACAGATACCTCAAAGGAGGCTGTAGTGAGGTGGGGGTTGGTGTGTTCTCCCACGTGCCTGGTGACAGGACGAGGGGGAATGGGCTGAAGTTGCGCCAGGGGATTTTTAGGTTAGACGTTAGGAAGAACTTCTTTACTGAAAGGGTTGTTAGGCACTGGAACAGGCTGCCCAGGGAGGTGGTGGAGTCACCATCCCTGGAGGTCTTTAAAAGACATTTAGATGTAGAGCTTAGGGATATGGTTTAGTGGGGACTGTTAGGGTTAGGTTAGAGGTTGGACTCGATGATCTTGAGGTCTCTTCCAACCTAGAAATTCTGTGATTCTGTGATAATGCTTAACAATTTCAAACAAATTTTTAACATCTGTAACAATTTAACATTCACTTAGGTAAAAACTGTGCAAAACCAACAGCATGAAGTGTTGTAAGGAAAATGACATGAAAATGACTTTTTTCAAGGAGTGACAATGCTGTCCTGTATTTTTAAAACATTATTACAACTAATTTTTAATGTAATTGCAATTATTTTACTTTTCTTTAATACATTAACAATACATTAATTGTACTGTTACCTACAATTAATGTATTTAATGTATTTTAATAATACATTAAAATAACATACTGTTATTTTGTTTTGTAAACTTGCCAACTGAAAAGGCTTGTCATTTCTTTTTCCATTAGTGAATTGTCCACAGTTATTTGCAATCAAAAATATACAAATAACAGTAATATTGGTATTTCGGTAGTTATTTACAAAGCCATCATTAGAATAAAGTGACAATGTAAAAATCCACAGTCAACAAGAAATAATTAAACTCTCAAGTTTCCCTGAATGGGTATAGATAGTTATTATTTTGTTGTACTTTATGGGGAATTTATCTGAAGACATTTCAAAGTAACAGTATGACATTTATTTTCATATTTTTTAAGACAAATAGATTTGGACACCAGGGCTGGCCATATATATATGTGCTCATTTTTAAAAATCAGACAACATTCTGTTTTAATGATGTAGTTCTGGGCTAATTTATCTTTTTCGTATTTGATTTAAAACAAACACCTGGATAAAATATCACAGCATTAGTGTCAACAGTCCTTCTTAAGGGCTTATTGCAGTACTAGGATGAAGGTGTCATTGCAACCTTTGTTGTACTTGTGAAGTTCTATTTAAACTTTTGCTCATTTCTGTAGTTCTAAGCTTCCATCCTTTCTTCACAACTTTGTGATCTGTTTTTCTGTTCTACTTTCTGTTTCTGCTCTGAAGTCCCTACAGTGATCTTGTTCCAATAAAACTCACTAAACAGGTATGTGTAGCACAGGGTAAAATCATAGTTTCCTTCAGCTGCAAAGGGGAAAAGCAAATATTTTCTGGTACCTTTGTTCATTCCCTGTTATTGAAATCAAACTGATGTTATCTTCCTCTGTCTTATCTAGTCATGTTTGAACATTTTTTTGGATTAGGAGAAAATGACCCCAGCAGTAAAATCTTATCTCAATTGGCTATGTCTACAGTGCTAGAAATATGGGACTACAGAGCAAGCTTAAACTCTGAATGCAGCCGCTCATAATACTTAATTATTAACATAATCTCTGGCATGGTTTTCACCTGTACTAACCAGCACTCCTAGAAAATGCTTAGGATTGCATGAGTCAAGAATCATTTTCACTCCCAGAGCTTTCTCTACCCTGCTATCCCTTACTAACATAATTCCCCTCCCTCTCATCTCCTGCAGTATTTCAGCAAGTCTTGTACCTCAAACAGAGCCACATGCCCTGACACTCCAGAACCTGTAGGAGGTGCCCTCAGTAACATGGTCTGAATAAATAAATAAATAAATATGCTGATGGGTAGCAATATTTTTTTTTTTCATTTTTTCATCATTTAAAAAAATGAAAAATGAAAAGACATTATTGTATCTGTGTATGCAAAGATACCATCCCAAGCACAGAACCAAGGTCAAGAATATTGTGTGGGTGTGGCTAGTCTATGTCAGTTGGCCTTAGAACTAATGACTGCTTCATTGGTGTTTTGGGGTTTACCTGTTTTCAAGTGCAGATGCTGCCAGTTGTTACCAGGCTGGGGATGCAGGTCAGTGGTATTGGTAATGCAGGAAGTAACTGAACTTGGCAAGGTTTAGCTATTCATGGGTTGCATGTTCTGAATATGGAGTCTAGAAACAGGTCTTACATACCTTCCTTCAGCATTTCCTGTTAACCTGTCACTTTTTTTTTTTTTTTTTTTTTTTTTTTTTTTTTTTCCCAGTATGTATTTAAAACATACCACATGCTATCTATCCTATGAATGTAGCCTATTTTGCAAATATATTCTGGGGAATTACTTACTTGCCTTCAAATCCAATAAACTTAATTCCATAGTTTCCACATCTCAATAAAATGCCCTAATCATAATGCTATAGCTTAGCCTTGGTCTCACAGTGGTACCCAAATTACACAAATAGAAAGGTTAGTTTTGCATCTACTCCATACTAGGTGGATAATTGGTGCTGTTGTTGTTAGTATTTTTTTTTTTTTTTTTAACCCTAAAGCTAATATAATGTCCACTAATTATCTAGGGATCAGTGATTAAACTCTATGTATAATTTCTTTCCATCAGAATGTTCCAGCTCGTTTATAATGGGTACACACCACCATAATAACATCTCTTTTCTCAGTCACTGTTTCTGAAGGAAGAGGTTCTGGCTTGGCTTAGGTTGAACTCTGTGCTGCCGATTCACGAGACTGTCCAATGCACAGTTACTACAGTAGGTCCTTTTGGCAGCAAACTTTAGATTTCTAAATCATAATGGAATTCAGATGCAGAGAAGGTAATGCTGCTCTAAACAATGTAATTTTGTAGTAAAAGTACAAAGCTTGAGACTGAAAGGGAGGGGTTAATTGAATAAGACATTTCCAGAGTTATAAGTCACTGAAGTATATGTACGTTCTGAGACATGAGTATTTTAATCTGTTTCAGGTGCCTAAAGCAGGGAACCTGAAATTCAATATAAGAGCATGAAAAAAAAAAAAAAAAAAAAAATCTAAAAGTCATAGCAAAATACACCTTTCCGTCAGAATAGTAAAGGCTATTATTTGTATTCAAATAGCTGCAGACAATGGGGAATTCGGTTCTGAAGATCAGAAATCTATTCTTGGTTTGTACAGGAAGCTGAAGGAAAAAAGACAGTGCTGGGATGGAATCTGCCTGGCATCTGCAAACATCGTAAAAGTTTAACAATTTTGAAGGTAACAACTCTGTTTTTTGGCATAATTTTTATGGTATGCTTCAGAAACAGTTTTGTGCATGAATCACCCCAATACTATTATATCAGTGGTTGACTGCCATTGTAAACAGACTCAATCATATGAGCCAGCAGTGTGCCCTGGCAGCCGGGAGGGCCAACTGTATTCTGGGGTGCATCAAGAACAGCACTGCTAGTTGATCGATGGAAGTGATTGTCCCACTCTACTCAGTGCTGGTGAGGCCACACCTCGAGTACTGTGTGCAGTTCTGGGCACCACAGTACAAAAAGGATGTAAAACTGTATGGTGAAGAGCCTAGAGGTGAAGACATATGAGGAGCAGCTGAGGTCACTTGGCCTGTTGTCCTGGTTTCAGTTAGGACAGAGTTATTTTTCCCCCTAGTAGCTGGTAGGGTGCTATGTTTTGGATTAGGATGAGAAGAGTGCTGATAACATGCTGATGTTTTAATTGCTGCAGAGCAGTGCTTACACTAAGCCAAGGACTTTTCAGCTTCTTGCTCTGTCCTGCCAGAGGGCAGGCTGGGGGTGCAGCAAGAGCTGGGAGGGGACAGACCCAGGACAGCTGACCCAAACTGGCCAAAGGAGTATTCCATACCATCTGACGTCATGCTGAACAATATATAGGGGTGGCTAGCCGGGGTGGGGAGCCGGCTGCTCGGGGTTGGGCTGGGCATCGGTCAGCGGGTGGTAAGCAATTGCATTGTGCATCACTTGTTTGCACATATTATTATTATTTATTATTATTATTATTATTTTCTATCTTAATAAACTGTCTTTATCTCAACTCACAGGCTTCACTTTCCTGTTTCTCTCCCCCATCCCAGAGAGGGAGGGGGGAGGGTGAGCGAATGGCTGTGGGGTGTTTAGCTGCCAGCTGGGTTAAACCACAGCAACTGTTCAGCCTGGAAAAGAGGAGGCTGAGGGGAGACCTCATCACGGTCCGCAGCTTCCTCATGAGGGGGAGTGGATGGGCCTTTTTTCTTCAGGGAACCTGTTCTTTTTAGTCACCAGTGATAGGACCCGCAGGAATGTTTTCAAGTTGAGGCAGGGGAGGTTTAGGCTAGACATCAGGAAGAAGTTTTTCACTGAGAGGGTTGTTGCACACTGGAACAGGCTCCCCAGGGAAGTAGTCACTGCACCAAGCCTGTCAGAGTTTAAGAAGCATTTGGACTGTGCACACATGGTCTGAATTTTTGGGTAGACCTGTGTGGTGCCAGGAGTTGGACTCAATGATCCTTATGGGTCCCTTCCAACTTGGGATATTCTATGATTCTATGATTCAATCAAGAACCAGCATAAACACTGTACATTAATGAAGTTGTTTGCACCAATTAATAGTCAGCTTGATCTAACTATATAGTGCAGCAAAGAAAAATACTTCACTTTCAAAGGTGTATCTTGAATTCTTTGAATAAATAAGATTTATCCTTTCTTGAGCCAAAAAGTAACTAATAGGTCATTAATTAATAGGTCATTAATTAATTACAGGAAACAGTTTGTAGCTTGGGGGAATAATAATAACAATAAAACATTTTTATCTCCAAAAGTAAGTTTAAGTTTAAAAAATAATTGTCAAAATAAGGTAAATATGTGAACAGAAACAGACCAAACTGGCTGTGAACCTTAGAGGTGGTTGATATTTGAATAAAAAGAAAACAGAGACTTATCAGAGAGGATAACGAAAAACGAAATGTATCCACATGAAGTGAGGAATTGTAGGAAGTACATATTGAGGAATTATGGGAAGAAAATTTTATTTTATAACAGCATAGACAGCAATAGCAGGAGATTGAACTTGATTCCCTAAGATGCCTTTTCATATCCTGTTTCTGAGATCTAGAAAGAACAAACCTCTAGTGGTGCTGTAAATGCACACTTCCTCTAAACAAAATATAAGTTCTCACTAAGACACTTTTATGACTTCCCTAAAACCCTCAAAAGTGCATAATCAAGGGTTCTTTTAGTTAAACAAATATTTTTATATAACGTTATCGGTGGAAATTAACTCTTAATACCTCTTACTTATTTTGATCTAAACCAGGCTCTAATTCCATCTACAAACTTCTAAACCATCAGTTTATGCAAAAATGCCTATCCTTAATTTTCTCTCTGTGTGTGTGTAGGTGGGACAGAGAGAAGGGAGAGTTTTGTATTGAGTAAGCATTAATGCGGTAGGGAATAGAACCAGTTGGAATTCTGACTGAGATCTCTTAACTATGGAATACACAGAGACATGACATGGAAATAACAGGGAAGTCACTAAACCTCATGAACAGAGGAATGGATGATGGCCATGTTGTCAAATTGTCCTTACTCATACAGTCATGTTTCAAATTTGCAATGCAACAGCATCTTAACTTTTTTATTGTTATTTTATTTTATTTTAATCTTCATATAAGCATGTCAATTATTTAAGAAAACAAACAAACTGTATCTCCAGTATTTGGTGAATTTGAGAAACAAGAAATAGTTCCTCTCCCCCCTCCTGTAACTGCAGTAATTTAGTAACGCAATGCAAAATGAAACCTGTCCTATACTGAACATATCCATTGTGCCAAGTTTTCCCAACAGTATCCCTTAATTCTGTTTCATCCTTATCCATTGAAAGACTGTGGCTAAAGATGTTGTCATATGAGCAGAGGTGAGGAGAGATGATGGCAATGTTGATGATGATACAAGTGTAAATTCCTCAATAAATGTATTTCCAGTCACTTCAAAATGATATAAGTGCTAGACAAATGTGTACATTACCAGAATTTAGGAAATTTATTACACATAAATGTAGAGTTATCATTATAGATGTTTAAACTGATGCTTCTGATATTTATACAAGATTTGGCAGTCCCTGCTTACATTCCCAGCTTTCTCTTAGATCCTAGGTTAGCAGCCCAACTTCAAGAGGAAACAGAAGTATAAACACAAAGCAAAAATGGGAGGTCATATTTAACTTTCACTGAGCTGTTTTATATTAGTGCTTATAAATCCAGTGTCTCCTGAAAGGTGTCCTGAACCCAAAACAAGCAATTGCTCTCTCTATCTCAGTAATGACATCTTACACAAAACAGAGTGTCTCTAACATACAGATATCTTAGCCATAGATTTTCCATCCTTAGCATGCTCCACACCTATTACAGTACTTTCTGAACTCAGATCTGTTACCTTTCTGATTGAGGGCAGAAATCTGAATCAGTTTCTTTCATATTTTATATTAATTCATTCTCCCAAGGCTATAGATATTCTGAGGGTAATGCAGATGAGGGAAGATGACACTTAAGTTACTTTTGCCAGAATTGTTCTTCTCCTTATAAAACCATTTATAATGGCAGTTAAGAGGAATTTAAGATTTAATTCCCCTGAGGTTAACTGAAAAGTAAACTGAAGGTACACAGCACAGCTGGATATTCTAACACTCCAGTAGAAAGAAATACTTGACTTTCTCAGAAGGCTCGTGTTGATCTGGCCCATCTCCTTTGTTTTTTCTTATCTGTGTTCTAAGAAAATTATTTGTGCAAGGCCACACAATACTTTGATCTCCAACAAATAGATTTTTTATTTTTTTTTCTATTGGTCTGAAACCTAAATTACAAAACAAAACAGAAAACACTGCCTTTCCAGAAAAAAAAAAAAAAAATTCTGATGCTTAATTCAGAAGCTAAATTGAAAAATCAATTCTTTGCACAGCTCTAAAACATAGTCTCATTGACCTAAATGTGCTGAAGTACACAAGTGAATTGAAAACTATATTTGTCTATTATTGCTGAGATCTGTCACAAGTAATTTTAGAATCACTTATTGATCTTTCATTATTAAGATTTAGAAAAGCACTCATTTGTAAATCTGGATGCTTCTGATTACATTCACAATAAAAATATTATGATACCACTAAAATGAAGTCCTCAGACAAACACAAATAAATTATCCCAATTATGATATAAAGAGATTTTTCCCCATCAGAAACAATAATAAATATTAATAATTATAATACAATATAAATATAATTGCTTATTTTAGCCACTCTAACTTCATCCCTTTCATTCAGGAGACTGACAAAACGCATGCCAAAGAACTAATCAAACACAGTTCTCTGAAGATGCAAAACTAATCATATAGTCATATATATATATAATAGAACATAAGTGTTCATTTATAATAAATAAATCAGTCTCATTGTGCATGCTGCATAGAGATAACTATAATTTTTACATCTTTCTCTCCTTTAAAAATTCTCATTGAGAAATAAATGGAAATTGAATCCATTATATATATATATATCCAATTTGGTCTCCTTTGAAAATCATGCCTTATTGCATTTGATAATTGAAAATGATCAGTATCACTAGAAGAAGACTTGTAGATTATTACTTTTTTTAATGGATTTTCTTTTCCTTTATTTTTTGTTATATGAGCAAATCTTTACAAAGTGTAAATTCATTAACACCAGAAAACTCCAAAAATTTTCATTTTCACATTCTAAGGAATGTGAAACCAGTAAGATTTTTCATTAGAAACCAGTAAGATTACACTTGTGTAACACTTACAGATTTCACTTGTGTGTAAGAAGTAGCTAAAGCTAGCATATCCTGAAAAGCAATCAGAGCTAACCATGTCTAGCTAAGTATTTGATGAAGTCTGTAAGAAACACAGAATATAGTTTTCATACATGGGAAGGAAAAAAATGAAAAAAAAAAGAAAAAAGAAAAATAACAACAACAAAAAAAAACCAACATGACCAAACACCAACATTTCCTTTCAAAGCAGAAAATTGCTGAGCATCAAATATTTCTACCTGTGCCAAGTCTGAATACACTTGGCAAAGGAATGTTGCATGCAGGAGAAAAATATCTGCTCCATGAATATCACAGAACAGCTGCCAACTATGTGCAGGACCATGGTAGTTGCATTGTTGGCCTGGGTTCATCAGCCATATCTTTGGACTTGTCAATCCATAATCCTGCTTCTGCAGACCGTTAAGTTTTTGAAGCCATCTGTAAGAAGTTTTGTCATACGTTATAAAAATGAGATTGCAGCAAAATTGTGCTTTTTTTCCCCTGTCAATTGGCTATAACTGCCAAACTGTTCTGTTCAAAGTCCACTCTTCAAGTAGTAGTCAATATAGATAGATAAAACTGGTAACCTGGATTTAAAGTATAGTTAAGTGACAAAGAGAAGTTTTAAGACTTTATATTTAGGGGTATATGTTGATGGGCATGGAATAATAAGAATTAAATTTTTGTTCATATATCTGAAGTAAAACCAATAAAAACAATATAACCTGTGTCTTCTCACTTACTGTTCTGTGTTGAAGACTAGAGCAGAAAGACCAGTCTGGAAATTCATAAGTTCTCATCAATAACAATGCTTTTATTCTCTCTCTTTTTTATTATTTAATTATTACTATTATTTTTTCCTTCAATTTAACTATTAATGTGCTTATCTAGTTCAGAACTATCAGCTAAAATTGGAAGCCTGTGGTAAGTCATTATATGACAAGACACAGATAGAGTGAATATAATGAACTATTGAGCAATCGAAAATCAGCTAAGGGTGGTATAATAAATCTGTTATGAGTCCACTGCTCAAATTTTCCCTGAAAAAAAAGATGGCAATATGCAAACAAGGCAAAAGTTAGGATGGAAGCTATTTCATTTAAGTTTAGATATTTAAACTGCAGATGTTTATCTCTGTACAAACACCCTGGACTGTCTTTGTAGTCAATGGAGACAAATGGGCTGTTCCAGAACACAATCCATCTATTGTGTTTAATTTACCCATTTTAGACCTTTCCAATGAAAGTATCTGTGTCCTTGAGGTGCCTGTTTCTACCACTGAAAATAAAGGTAGCCTAGAAGCTTTGCTTTGATATAGCTGTTAAATTGCAGAAGTTCAATTTAGTCATCCAAATCTCACAAAAAATAACTGAAATCCAAAATGTGCCTGGCAGGGGAAGCCCTTCCCAACCAAATGTTTTTATGTGTAGTGTTTGGGATCTGCCTGCACATTCAGAATACTACAAGCCCTTTGGAAGGAATTGCTTTATCTTGCTGAATCTATCACTGCATCTGTCATTGCAAGTGATCCATATCATCATCTTGCCCTGAGGTAAGAACAAGCATATTTTCTGTGAGGTATATCAAAATGCATGTTTACATGAAAGTTATTAGATGGTTTCATGAATTATTACTGAGAAAAAATTGTCCATATTATATAACCCACATCTGTATTGTTCTGCTGCCTCAGGTCTGTGAATAGGTAGGCCCTTGAGAATAAAAATCCTGACAAAACTGTATTCAAAACCTTTGGCCACGCTAACTGCAGTAATTGTAAAATGGTCTTACATTCTATTTTATGGACATGCTGATTTTATATAAACTCTATGTCCATTGTTCCAGTGATTTGTGTGGGACAGAAATATCTGTAGATATATCTGGCTAATGTGCAGGCTAATGGGAACTACAGAGTAATGGTCTGCCCTTAATTCACTGGCTTCTTTCAGAGATCCAGCTCTCTGTACTTCCTATTAATCTACTAATGAGTCAAACCTTTTCTGAAGTATACAGGCACCACTTCCAGACTTGTTAGAATTTGTTTGCATCTCCCTGGTTTTCATCAATGTCAAAGTACTATCCACAGAATCAAGCTATTCTATTTTAAGAAGTACTCAGAGAAAGGATGCCCTTATCAGGTTTTTTTTGTTGTTGTTGTTTTTCAATTTGGTAGGGAAAAAATATCCATAGTCCATAACACACAACTTAAAAAAAAAGTAATTCCACTGACATTGACACACACTAAAAAAAAAAAAAAAAAAAAAAACAAAAAACAGCTAAAACATTATAAGGGGCTGTGTCATACCTGATACCTCAGTTTCATAATGGAAAGTTGAAAAGGTTTAGAAGACTGAGTATTCTGAGTATCCATGGCTAATATAAACTACCATACCAGTGTATACCCCACAGACAACATTGGACGGTGCCAAAGACAGCTATAGGCTTTTTGAAGAGAATTTCTACTGTGTTTCTTTTTGAGCTGTTTATTTTATTTTTTTATTTTATTATTTTTTAAGTACACTTTTGTATGAGGTTATGTTACTATTTTTGTAAGTCACTTATTTTTGTAATACACTTCATAAATAAGAACAATTAAAGTACACAAAATACAGTGTACCATCATGAAGAAGTTGAGATGCTAAAAGAAGTATACCTGGGCTCACAGACCTTGATTTCCAGCCAAAGAAGGACAGCTTGGATTATCTTTGCATAACTGAGATGCGCCTCTGAAGCCTTGGCCTTTTTTAATGACTCACTAATATTTGATGGCAAAAATTGTTTATCATATACCTAGCATAAATCATGTTCAGAACTAAGTATGTCTCAAAAGCTAATATTTTTAAATACTTTGTTTATGATAATTTCTATTTTAAAAGCTACATAACAAGCTCCAAGGGGAGCTTCCAAGTTTGTTTCCAACTAGCTGTTGTAATTTTGTCACAGTATGTAAGGTTCCTACATAGCTTGTTTGTTCTATATCAGAGTAGCTAATGTCTGAGATTTAAGTCCTCCTCCTTTTGGCCTCATCTTCATCTGTTCAGGAACACTGGCTGGCTGCCACTGCTCTGCAACTGTCTAGGCTCTGTCTCTGTAGCTGTCCTGGGTCTGTAGCCACCCTCTGTAACCCTAGTCCTACCATAACTTGTATATCATGTCCTTTGCAATTGCTTTGCATTTTTATTTGATGGTTGGATTCAAACCTGCTCTATGGTATATTAGCTGCTGACCCTTCAGATCAAACCAATGCTCTAAAACAAAACAGGCTGGAGGTGCTATGTGAAGCCGAAATCTTTAGACTACGGGACAAATGCCTTCCCCTGATATACACAATCATTAATTATGAATATATATATATATTTGTAAAAATACATATATATATATATTCACATGGAACAGGTAAAAGAGACACTTGGACATAGAATTCAAAGCAACCTTCTGCATCAATGAATGTAGTCTCCTGTTATCACAGACAACCTACTCAAATAATCCTATTAATGTCTTAATGCATTGAAACAGTCCAAGAAGCTCAAGAACTGACTTCACTAAATTGATGGATATTTTCAGGATATAGGAATGCTGAAGATTACCAAAGATTGCATTTTTTGGTGTATTCACTTTACAGTATTCTGGTGTATGATATGCAGAAACCACAGAAAATGACAAAAGATTTGATAATTTCATGGAATGCTAATTTAACTTGGAAAAAAAATCAAGAGATATTTTATTACTTTTATCAGAAATTTAATGATTACAGTGGAATATTTTTCAGTGTCTTGGAGCATCCAGATGCAAAAGATGCAAGATGCAAAACTGTCAGTATATTTTCACGATGCCATATTTTTTCTCTACGTTGAGATGGAGCCTAGATCACAACCCAGCTCATTCTGAAACACATGCAAGGGAGTTCAACAGCTGACAAGGCACTGACTAGGCTCCATGGATTGGATTAACTCTGTTGTCTAGAACAGGAGTTTACATGCATAGTTTACACTTGAGCACTTCCACACAAATGCCTAGAGGTGCCTTAAGCTCCATTGAAATCTTACCCTAGACCACTACAAACTGCTGCAGAATTCATTATTTGATGGGAAGTAAATATTTCAATACAAGGTATCATAGTGTAGTATTTGGGCAATGAGGCAATGACTGACAATGAGACAATGACTGAAAAAAAAAATCATTACATGAAGAGAGCAATTTTTATTACTGATTTTGTGACATAGCAGTACAGTTCCTCAGTTCATAGGTACAGCAAATCACTACCCACAAAAATAAATAAATAAATAAATAAATAAATAAATAATTTCTTACTCCTATACAGGCTGATGCACAGGAATGATAGGAAGTGCCTGGAGGCAATAAAGACAGCACAACACATCGAAAGCAGTTTCCTTAAACAAAATGAAGGCCAAGGACTTAGACCTTTCCCAGGGCTGGAAAGTAAGGGTTAAAAATACAGAGTAGAATAATGAAAACAGAACAGGGTGACACCTAAAGAACAGCAGAAGCTCCAGCACAGTGTTACAAGATTAGAGTCACCAAAAAGAATACGAGAATACCTGCAAACACACAGCTGTCATCCCATCTATTACCTGTGGACAAGAGGGTTTAATTAGCAACCTGAGGCCTTCCCAAAAGGAGAGTTGAATTTTGCTTCCTCATACTTCCCTATAGAACCATAAATAAGTATCATGTAGTTCCTTCTTCCAAAGACTACTGGTGTTGACTTGCGTGTTGAGAGAAGGACTTGTTGGGTAAGTAGCCCTCAAAAGTTAAACATATTACTACATCTGAAATCTTTCATCATTCCTTTAAATTGGAAAACTACATTCTTGATCTAATCAGTAATAAAAAAAATACTTCATATCCTGGGGAGTTTTATTTTTGAAGAATGCAAAACATTAACCAAAACACACTTTTTTATTAGGTTTGTCACTATTGCAGTGGATAGTTGCAAAGAAAACCTTAGTTTTACCAAGAAGGCATAAAGACAAGAAGCAAAAGATCTTCATGTATGATTCTGAACATATAGTCCACTGGTTTCAACACAATGAACAGTAAATGAAAGTACTGAAGATTAACTGCACATTAAATAGGTCCACAAAATATTCATGGTTCTTACTTCTAGCTTTGTATATTCCCTGTGTATTATTTGCACTGTTTAGGACAACATGTCAACAACTTGTTAGCTGATAATTACTCATATACTGGAATTTTAAATGAAACAGAATAGAAATTCTAGAATTTTATTGAGTAAGTTATTTTTTACTATTTCTGTCATCTGCTTAAATTAAAACAAGTCAGAAAGAAAAGTCTCCTGCTAATTAAAATGTTTTGTAATCTAATGAAGTTAGGTATAGCTTGTAACACAATGATAGTAACTTACAGTTCTATAACAAATGAACTAAGTAATTGATAAAAAAAGGATCTAGGCTGGCCCAAAGTCTATATCTAGGATTATATTCCTACAACTACAAGAGCAATCAAGTTTCAAACTAAGATCACATGATCATTTTAGACTTGTAATGTGTGTAAAGTTTGAAAATTTGGCCTGTTATTATTTTCTTATTTTAGCAGTCGTCAGATAAGATATGAAAGGAAACTATCCTAAGCAATCACCACTCAGAGATGAAATTTACAGAGGCACACAATTAATTCATGTTCAGTGGTATATTAAAACAAATTAAAACAAGACATGAAAAATAAAAACATGGACTGCAGGTACTTTTAAAGAATTACAGAGAAGATTGTTCAAAGGACTCATTATTTAAATGACCAGCAACATGGGCACATCCAAATTTTGTTAAGCGGTTTGGTGAATATAATACACTGCATTCATATAGAAAATCAGGATTTTACTTAATAGTGTTAGCTAATGTCTAAAAAAACATTTGATGCATGTGTATTTTTTTTTTGCTCTTTCAATGTAAGAGAATGATTTATAATTCCTGTTATGCAGACAATTCTTTTAAAGCATCTTTCTAAGCAAATTGGGCAAAAGCCTCCCACCAGCCCCGCCCTGTGTGTTTAGCTGCATAAGAATT
Organism: Heteronetta atricapilla; assembly: GCA_011075105.1. Taxonomy (NCBI): domain Eukaryota; kingdom Metazoa; phylum Chordata; class Aves; order Anseriformes; family Anatidae; genus Heteronetta; species Heteronetta atricapilla. Next base: position 34,171,931 of record CM021731.1, read on the forward strand.
CACATTTCACTGACATCAGCAGCTTTATGTGACCCACCTAAGTGTGTTAACAAATCAAGAAAGATGTCACTCTAACAATTTTTTGGTAGAAAGATGCCACGAACAGATTTCTACTCTGTGGCCACCTTGACAGATCAACATCTTACGCTATCTCCCTACCACTACTTGTTCAATGGCACCTCGGAAAACAGCCAGAGAAGATCATATGGTATCATTTTCCTTGTGTGTTCATGCAGGATTTCACTCTTTCCATAGGTATGAATTTGGGAACTATAAGAGTGATTTGAAGTAAAAGATTTTTGTAGGGCTACTTTATTTACAGCTATTAAGAATGCCTCATTTTTCTCCTACTCACAGAGATGGACCTTCCTCTCTCTTCTCTGTGCTCATATTAAGGAAAATATAATGGTTCAGCTATTTTTAGACAGCCAGAAATTACACACACACGCACACACACAAAATCATGTTCTTCACAGAGAACCATAATCAATATGACAGGAACATTATGTAATGGTTGCACTTGCAGCATAGACACAACAGCATGTAGAATAGGAAGTGGGTATAAGTAGCTTCCTGTTCTGGCAAGAATAATTTAACAGAGGGTCATGGTGTCCCTGGGATTGTGGTCAGCTGCTTTTCAGCAGCATGATCCATCTTCACTTAACTATGATAGCAATTTCTATAACTGAATATATCAAACTGTGCTTCCAACAACATCCTGTATACTACTTCAGACCTGACAGGCACAAAGAGTAAACGGCTGTTGTATTTTCAGCAGTATTAGATGCAGTACTGATCTGAGAGTTGAGTTCATCACTGACCTACTGAGTTGTTACCTCCCCTCTAGAACAGAGGTTTATTATATCTCCCAGGTTTCCAGATTGCTTTTCTATTATCTATTTATCTTCTACACTTCTACTGACTACTTGCTACAGTTGATAACTGCCAACTGCCTCAAATTCTCTGTGCTGTGTGATAGCGATCTCTTGTAGCTGAGTCTATTGCTGTTGTTAGGATGTGCTGTGTTCTCTGTCCCCAGGAGCTGTAAAAGACAAGAATTTCATTGGGTCTGGAACAAGTGTGGTTGATGCTTATAGAGAAAACTAACTTCAATAGAAAGACACCCATTGGCTGTATTTTATCATTAGAAATTTTACAGTCTAATCATAATCATATGAATTTTATCACACACACACACAAAGTATACATATCTGTTTCACTAACAAAACTAGGTTGAAAGTTTTTTGCTAGTGACTGGGCTTTTCTGCATGCATGAGTGAAGGTGCAGTGGGACACAGGCTGACAATTAGTTGTTGATACAAAGCTTGCAGAAAGTGGCTGAGGTGAATTACCAATATGATTTTAATGATAACACTGATTATTTGCTGGAAATGGGGAGCACACACACCACAGTAGCTTACATATGTACATGAGAGAAATATGAGTAGTGTGTGTGTGGAACAGGAATCAGTCCAGAAAAAATGTAATCAGAATGTAATCTTATGTACGCTGTAGGCCAGAATGATGCATAGATCCTTTAGATACAGACTCTGTGGTTAGGAGACATAATATAGCAGTAATGTAGCAGAGGAAAGTGAAAAATTTTGCATTCAAATGAAACTGCAGAACAAGTGGTGGTGGGGAATATGGCCTAATTCAGCAGACTTACCCAAACTGTCTGTGGACAGACTCACAGAAATACCTTTAGTTATTCAACATTTGAAGCATTTTTTTTTCCTCTGGTGAAGAAAAATATTTAAAAAACATTTTCCATTAAAATCACTAAAAAGACCACAAACTGTTATGAACCCAAAGGGGAAAGTGTATAACATTCAGCCTCCCCAAAATCTATCTCACTATCAAATGGATGTGGAATGAATAACCAAATCTGTGACTTCTTTTTACACATACACTAGATGGGTAAGTTTGTTTAATTTCTTCAATTAGGTCACTGAAAAGTACACAATTCCCCCTCCCCCCAACACATACACACGTTCACACACAGCTCTGCGCCTTTGCTTGCTTCTTGAAATTCACATGTAAATTATTAATCATTATCACTAATACATTTTTAATTTTTACCCTTAGAGGGTGGCAGTGAACATTTTTACTTTGAATAATGGGCTTCCTACAATGAAGGTACTTAGAGGCTGGAAGGATGTAGGATGATGACAGTTGTATCTGCTTCAGGGACCTGACTCACTCCTGAGCCCTTGTTCTGCAGCACTCAGAGAGGAGTTCATTTGCTTTAAACAAATGGTGCCACTGAAACCAGGGTCTGCATAAAAAAATAAATAATACACCAACTTTTAATCTAAGGGCAAATCATAGCTTTTTGTCACTTTAAGCAGGACACTAAGCTGTAAAAAAAACTTGTGCAGACTGTAGGCCAGAATCACACTGTTATAACTGCAGGTAGTTTATGTTCAATTTCTGCCTCAGACTAAAAAATTCAAAATGTGATGAAGCACACAGAAACAGTAAGTCAATTAAGATGCGCATACCTTTCCTAGAGAGGCTGTTCTGAAAAGAGGTGTAGAAAGAAACTGCGTGGGGCATATATGAATATGCATATATCTATATAATGGTTAAGAGGTTAATATCATCTACTATTACTGTATAGCTATGGTAATGTATAAATATTTATTATATATTTATACAAAGTACATATGTTTGTATTGCATGTAGCATTGTACTGTATAGTGAGTTGTATGTCCTATGCACATCAAATACTATACATGATTTATCACATACATCACTGTAAAATTTATTGTCTATAATATATATTGAATACATTTATAAATGAAGAAATTCTATAATGAAACTCATTCAAGTTAAGGCACATCAGTGATGGAAGTAACTATGGAATGAAAAAAAACAGTATCATTTATATCTACTGTTTCAGCTCCCCTTTTGAACTTTTGACATTTTGTGTAACAGTATGTAAACTGAATATTTTACTGTAAAAGACAATTCACCCATGTTCTTCTGCATTTTACATGAACCATCTGAGATCCTCTATGGCCTATGATTTTCTTCAGGGTACACAAAGTGTTTCAATATCGAAGACAGCTTACCACTGCTATAATGCCCAGCATAAAGCTTTGATTTCAGCAACAGCAGCTTGAAAAACCCTAATTTAAACAATTGCAGTCCCATCATTATGGGACTACCTGGAAGTGACCATCAGTTTGACCATGGGCATTTGTACCAAAGTCCCCTTCGCTCATAGACCCAAGAGTCACTGCTTAGTGTTCACTCTCCCCTCTGCTTGGTGTAGTGGGCCTCTCTCAATTGCTTTTTGGTTTTCCAAAGCCTGCAGTGCAATCCGATGCCGGGACAGACACTGTGACTGGAGATTCTGGGCACAGGCTCCCTTCCCACAGTTGCACAAAAGATGACTGACACTGCTACCTACATCAAAGCAACTGTGACTTTCACGAGCTGCCCTGGCAGTTATCGTGGATGTTTGCCTCTAAAAATATCCATGGACTCAGGAAAGTAGCTCAGGTACTACTCAGCTTATGTGATGCCACAAAAATGACTTGTAATTTTTTGGTCTGTATTTTTCATTGACAAAGCAACAAAAGTGTTTGCTGTGTCGCCCAGTGCACTACTTACTGCTCCTTACATGACTATGGTGCCAGGATCTGCCCAGAGACTGGAGTGTACTGGCTGCTTTACAAGCAAATGACAAATTACTCTCTCCTTCTGAATCTAAAGAACTGGCAGTGGAAGCTGATGATGCATTATAACAATAAATCTTAGAGAAAGAGGGAGTGATAAAATATTACATTACTGAGCTTTTTGAGTCTGTCTTCTGGTTTAATGTTTGGTTAAAATAGAAAAATTCCTCACATTTCTCACACAAAAGCAAATAAAGCAAATAAGCAATGGGCCTAAAGAAACCAGATCTTTCATGAACTTGTGTGCTTCAAGATGTTAGTCCTCTGTGCTTGGATTCTTTGACATGTAATAGGTATCACCGTTCATGCTGCAGCCTTTTCTGGGGTGCAATGCTCCTTTGCAGATTATTTTCTAAACTTCTTTGTTCATTTTGGCTGATGCTATCAAAGGGATGCAAATGTTATTACCGGAAAATAGACAAGCCTATCAAGTCTTTGCCCTGTTCAACAGCTGTTCAGCAAACTGAAATATTCCCAACTCTCTCTTCCTACCCATGAGATGTAGCCTCAGTTCCTGATACGCTTGTAAAGATCCTATTCATAAAGCTCACACCAAACAATGCACATGCAATAAAGTTATATGTATATATAAAAGAATCCTGATAACCATATTTACTTTTGCAATACCACATCAACAACTGTAATTACTCTCTGTGCTTCGTAGACTACTTTCAATGTTCTGCATAATGTGCAACCCCTACCTGTGTGAGTAGGCATTATGGTAAAGGTTCTAATTATGTAATTATGTCGTTATGTTCTGCAGATTTCCCCATAAGACTTTTAGCCTCAAGGATAGGCTTTTCAGAGAATTTAGTGGTCACTCTCATTAATATGTTCATGACATAAACACAAAAAAAGTTTTTTTGGCATTTTTGGGGGGGAAAAGAGAAGAAGGGATTGATTTTTTTTATTTTTTTATTTTTTTTTTTTTGGGGGGGAGGCGGGGAGGAAAAGGGAATTGAAGGGAGAGATGAAGATTTTCATCAAGAACTCGTTGACCGGCCTGTTTGATAAGATGAAGTTCCCATATTTTGGACAAACAGCTCGCTGTGATTTATCTTTTATTTTTTTTAACATACAAACTGAGTGCTCCTTTCTGCAACTTCTGCGTGGAACAGCAAGCGATCTCAAACAGCCCCATAACGCGAACTCCTCGGCACCCCGCGCCCCTGAGGGGCGGAGGACGGGGTGGTGCCGGCCGCGGGGGGGCCGGACCCGACTCTCCGTGCCACGAGCGAGGTGCACAGCGCGGCACGCGGCCTCTCGGGGCGCACACGGTGCCGCGGCTGCCACCCCCGGCAAGGTCGCGGGGTGGAAGACTCCGCGACCCGGCGTGGGCGGGTGGCGGCGGCGGGGGGCTGAGGCTGTCGGGCGGGGGCCGGGTGCTGGCTTGGTGTCGCCGGGCTGGGCGCCGCGCCCCCGCCGGCACCGCGGAGCCGGGTTGGGCAGCCCGGGAGGCGTCTCCTCGGCAGCCCCCGCCCCGCCGCGCCGGTGCCGAAGAGACTCGGCCGCTCCCCCGCGGCACTCCCGGGACAGCGGCGTCCCGTCGGCTCCGCAGCAGCAGCAGCAGCAGCAGCACCAGCACCCGGGCCTCCCTCCCCGTGGCTGTGCTGCCGAGGACGCCTCATGGGGGAATAAATAAATTAATAGCCCCGCTCACCCCCCCACCCCCTTGCGGCAGCGCGAAAGGGAGCCGGCGGCCGCGGGATTAGATCCAGCCCGAGCTAGCGAGCAGGTAACGTAACCTACCCGCCAGGAGGGAGGAGGAGCAGCGAGGCCGCTGAGGTCGCCCCCGCCGGGGAGGGCTGCGGGGGACGGAGACGGGGCTGCCGCAGCCGGGGCGCGAAAAGCAGCCGGCGTAGTCATCGTCCCCCCTCCCAGCCCCCTGGTTCCCCGCGGGAGGGCGGCTGCCCCGCCGCAGTGTCAGTCACACACGCCCACGAGCCGCCGCCCACGCAGGGACGGGCGGATGGACAGACAGACAGAAGGACGGACGGATGCGCTGCCTTCCCTCCCACCCCCTCCACCCCGCGGTACCGAAGCATTCGCTGCCAGAGAGACGCCCCTGCGGGCTCCGGGCTCTGACAGCGGTGCCGAGGCCGCGGCTGCAGGGCGGGGGAGCACGGCCCCATCCCTCCCCGGCTCCGCCAGGCGCGGGGGCAGCGCGGGCGGGGAGCGAGGTGTGTGTGGGGGTGTGACGGCGGCGGGGCTGCCCCTTGTGGCATCATCAGCGCCCTGAGGGGCCGTGACGTCACAGCGCGGCGCTCGGGGTGACCTTGGGCAGTGGGCATGGGGCGGACCCCGATGGTGGCCCCCGGGGGCCCTGGGCCGGGCGGCTCCGAGCCACGCAGCGCTGGTGGTGACATCCCCAAAGGCTGCTGGGTCTGGCTGGGGGCCTTGCGGCGAGCTGCCTCCGAGGCTGGTGCCGGAGCAGGGAGAGTGCCCCTTCTACATCGTTATTTTTGCTTGTCCTCTGTAGCACAGAGGGGACTCTGGCCAGGGGCAGTCATAGGCTTGTCCCGAGAGAAAAGCATTTCTCCATGCCCACAGTGATTTCTGTGCCCTGGCTTTGTTGTTGCTGAAGTGTCCCCAACAAGACACTAGAAACAATCATAAAACAGCCCAAGAAGCCATGCTGTTCACACTTTGAAGACCAAAGTGTCTCCTAGTGCTCCTGGGAGGACAGGTTGCCACTCAGACCTGCGGGCCCGCAGAATTTGTACAGATTCCCTGCTGCTTCTCAAGTCAGAGGTGCACAAGAAAATAAACCGAAGTAACATTTAGAGAGATCAGTTTTTTTTTTCAGGCACCAGCCTGAGCTTTCAGCAAAGAAGAAATGTTATTGAAATTATTCTCGTTTTTCCCCAAAACAGCCTTCAATAAGCTGAGGAATGCTGATGCTTCATGGAAGCATCCAGTCCTGTTTCATTGGTCTCTATAATAATCACTCCTGTTTCCATAGTGACATCCACCTGTTGGTCTCAAGTTACTTATCAAATAGTAATGAAAGAGGTGCTTGCAGCTTCCATTGCACGAATGGGACCATAAACTTAACTGCACACCAATCGAGCCAACAAAATATTGCCTAAGCTCTGTCCAGATGAATCATGATAAGAAAGTTAGTCTTCAAGACAGAGGGAGGTAGACTGATATCAAAAGGAAACAGAAAACTGACAAGTAGTTCAATAAAACTGGCAAATGCTTTTATGTATACATTTTAAATCTGGGAATAAAGTATAAATTCTTCCATTCTTATTATTAAAGACAGCACTCTCCTCTCTCCTTCCATGATTGCCTACTTTGAATATTGTATGTGAGAATGAGTGCTGAATATCTGCTGCTTCCACACAGAGGGAGAAATTATATTCCAATATTTTTATTAGTTGTGCAAGTTATTATAGAACTATGCATATCTGTAATCACTCATTTAACTTAGTTTGGAACACAGTCCTTTAAGTGGCTTCAGAGCACATCAGCTAATTGTTTTGAGTAGGGCAGATAGTGGTAGCTGGAGGTAATTTTTTTTTCCCTTTTCTTGTGGTTGCACTGAGTGATTTTGGTTGATGAATTCAGCATTATTTTTTGAATGTGATAGAGAAGTGGGTCTTAATGGATTTCAGAAAACTGAATTCTTACATTTTATGGATAGGAAGACTCTGGATGCATACTGATACAACTGATCTGAAGAGGTATTTTACATGTAAAGTGATAAAGGAATAGTAGATAGAAACTTTTTGGGGAGATTTTTTTTTTTTTTTCATTTTTAATATCCTCTTCAGTATTCCTTGTTTCTTAAGTAAATTATCTTGTCTTCTTTTTATGACAAGCAGGAGGTTTTACTTCCAGTAACTCTGGTTATTATTGGGCCCTTTCCAATTTAAGGAAAGATGCTACAGCTCACCTGATTTTTTTCCTATTGCAACATCAGGGGATACTTGTGAAGAGTTGAATTTTTCTTGAGTAGATTCCTGCTTTAGCAAATACAGTGTCTGTATACAATTCTGAATTAACTCTATCCCTTAAACTCTTTGCTAGTGTTAATGCTGTCCATTTTATTATTTGAAGATCAAGAAAAAGAAGAATAGTATTTGGTTATGCTAATTATCTGTGATGTTAAATGAATTTCATGTTTCAAGGTTGGTATGTGTATGAAAATGTAATTCTCTTTTGATTTTTATTAAAAAAAAAAAGGTTAGGTCATTGTCATTAATCACTGATAGCAAATGTTACTAGTTTCTGTTCCTGATCATGTAATACATATGTGGCCTAAAGTTTGCCCAACACCAAGGAGAAGGTTACGTAGGAAAATAGGACCTCACTGACCAGCTGTTTTATGTATCAAGTGAATGTGAGAAACAGGCTGTGTTCCACATATGCATCCCAGTCCAAACCTACATTCCTTGGCTTGTATGTATTTGTGAGCCATTGTGCCAACTTTCATAATTTTATTGTGAACCTTGGAACAGTAAAACAAAAGTAATGGGGTTATAGGAGTAAGGGGATAATATCCATGACTTCAGGAGTGCAGGCTGTAGAACTTACTGACTGGGGAACACTGCTTAACTTTATAATCTATTGTGTGCTTCCAACATTTCTTATAGCTGTTGGTCTTAAAGTTATAAAGTTAAGTGATCAAAAGAACCTTAAGCTTTTACTGAAGAACAAAATTTTAGCTCACCAGATCATGGTGGCTGACAAACACTTTCTTTTTTTTTTTTTTTTTTCCCTCCCCTTGCAGTCTCAATAATTTTAGTTTATAACATTTATGTCTGGGGGAGGTAATTCATCATCTCCTTTTGTTCATTATATTTTTGATTTTAGTTTATACAGTTGTGCTAAATAGTTCCTTTATTTGTTATCATCAAGGTCAAGTCACCAGTTACTTCCTAATAATTCTTTATTTTCAGGAGATGGTGCTTTCCTGATTTGTGACACTTGCAGTGTAATCAGGGATGTGCATGAAGAGCGTTTACTGAGGGTGAAAAAAAAAAAGAAAAAAAGTGAACAACCATTTCCCAAAGAATATTGACATAACTAGGGCAATTAAGAAAGTTCCCCAAAAGGTAGACGAAAACTGTTGGAAAAGAATGGGACCTTAGCTTGATGCTTCATGGTATGCTTTTCCCCTTGGTGGCTGTAAGACATAAGATCTTAAGAAACTGAATTGATCTTAATTCACAAAATTAGGAAGCACTAGAGAATAAACTTAAGTCTGAAATTATTATTTATATTTATATATATATATAAGTTTAGCTGCTGTTATGTTTTGTTTTAACTTGGCGTCATGGTTATTCAATGTGAAGTACTGAATGCATTTCAGTCCTACCCAACAAGAAAGTGGTGTTCTGAATAATGGTGGAAAACATATAGAATTGGTGAATAACTTTATACAGTAAGACACTTGTACTGCAAGCCAACTATTGACAAACTGTAGAAAGCCCAAACATTACATGAAAAGGAATATTTCAGAGTAGGTGGATGTGACATTCTGTTCATATGGTTACTATGAAAGATAATGACAGTGTGTGATTTTAACAGTTAAAGTATAAACCTCCGCAGACTAGAGTTGCCCAAACACATGCAGGGTTACTTAAATGGTGCTTGCTTTCCTCCATTCTGAATACCCCTCAAAAGAACACTTTCCAGTTGTTTATACAGGAAGATTAGTAGTTATTTCACTTTTAGCTCTCTTTCAGGTTTTCTTACGGAGGACTCAGCTGTAGGTGATGATCAAGGTGATGATCAATGTGAGAACATTCAGAAAGCACATGCCACGCAGAAGACAGCTCAGAACATCTCCTGTATTCATGGTTTCTCTTTCTCTATATTTTTAAGGTGTTCTGATCCTTTAGAATAGCTTCCCACACCTGGTAGCAGACTCCGGCTGTTCTTTCAGGCATGTGCATGTCCCTCCCATCATATGGCCTCAGTGGTAGCAGACTGTTGGCAGCATTCCCAGTTTTGGCACACAGGGGTAACAAGTATAACACAGAGTTGTAATTGTGTTCAAAGGGTATTCGGCATCAAAGAACTTTTACCGTTTGCTATCACTATTTTGGTGATTATGATAGTACGATGATGTATGTTGCCTTATGCAAGTGGTCCATGCAACAGAAATTTTGTAAAATGAGTCACAAAACAGCACTACATAATTCCTAAGCATACAAATGATTTTATTTTCAAAGAAATATATTTTTATTTACATTTTCACATTCATGCTTAACAACATGCTTCCAAGTATAAGAAACTACCAATAATTTAGATATTCTTGAAGTCTATGGAACAAGCAAAAAGGAGAAAATAAAGGATGAAATCTAAAATTGTTTCAACATCATACTGTCATCTTTCAGGCTTACACTTCTCAGTGCTTGTTTTCCAAATTAAAAAAATATTGAAAACAAATATGTACATTACAGTACTAGAAGAAAAAAGCCAAAAATAATCTATCATTGCTGTGAAAAAAGCACACATACAACATGCATATTTTATTTTTTTAAACAAAATTGGTTTCTCTTATAACTTATTTGATTAGTATTGCATATAGAAAAAATGTATTAGAACATTTTTTTTTAACACTAGAAATGAAGTATTTTGTGGCCTTTTTTTCTGTTCTCTGGGGTAATTATATAAATATTTGGTAGTGAGGGTTAGAATTTTTGAAGTGACGTAGGACTATGTTAGAACTACCGGTTCTAACAACTTGGCTTCTTAGACACTGCTGCTTTTCTCTGCTGACCACACTGGGAGACAGAAATTGAAAGCCTTAACATGAAGAACATTTAATGTTTTGCAACACTATTGAATGAAAATGCCATAGGAGTTGCAGTTACTAAATTGGGCTCCTATAGTTTGCATTTTTAATGTGGCCCTCAGGACAAATTTCAAACAGAAGGGAAAAACAAAACAAAACAAAACAAAAAAACTTGATGCAGATAAGCTCCCCATGGGAATGTAGGAGTCTGATTTCTTAACAATTGGAATTGTATGTGCTAAATTCTTTGATGATTCTCCTATTGGTGGGTAAGTTCTCCACTGAACGGGTCTCTTCTAGAAGTCGACTGCTTTTGACAATCCTATGCCAGGGCTGGATTTGGGTCTGAAACTTGATGCTGGACCCTGTGTTTTCAGCATCTAACAATGCCTGTTGCTGATGTTAGAAATGGAGACCAAGGAGACATAAACCACAGCCTGGAACTGACGACTGATATAAAGGTCAGAAAAAAATATGCCTGAGACAGAGACTCAAGCTGGCTGAGCAAGGAGATTGCATCTGAGAACAGGTGGAGAGAACAGAATGGACTGTAGAGGGAAATTGGTTCTGGAGTCTGAAGAAGGCAAAGAAGCCTATCAACCCATTACCAAACACTTTTTAATATAAAAATCTTTGTAGTAATTTGTACATACTATTACGCTAAGGCCTTCCTTTCTGTGCTGAGGAATTTGACATCTCTGCTCACTGTATCACACAGAGGTCCTAACTGTCTGTCTTCCATTAGGCATCCTCTTTCTCTTACTCTCATCAGCACTATAAAAGGGGACTTGGTAGCCTATGATTAGAAGTCACAACACCAGATTTTAGTAAGGAGTGACAAAAGCTTGTATATTTTGTGACCTCTGGGTTGTATATTTCAGGAAAATACACGGAAAAGAATATGCCATAATAGCCTGTATGTATAAAGCATGAAGTATGCATTGTATTGGTGCAGAATAATGGGAAAAAAGATCCTTTTCACTTGTTCTTCTGCAGATATAATTATGTTGGCTAGAGGCATATGGGCTTTTGTTCTCATGTTTTTTTGATAGAGTTTTCCAAAAAGAGATGTTTTGATATGATTATGCTGGATACGAGAGTATTATTTCAATTTAGCTTATTTTCTCATTCATATACAATACTACATCATTATGAGTACCGCACATGGCCTGTTTCGGTTTTAGCTATATTAGAATAGTGGAATAGGTTTATAAGCAAAGCTGATGAATGTAAGGGCCAAACTGAAATGAGGCTGAAAAATCAAGGAAGGGCATTTAAAACTGACACCTAAACACACTGTGGTATTTTCTGTCAATTATGTTTAGAGATGCACTCAAATAATTCAACAATACTGCTAAAATGGCAATTCTTCTGTTTCTGTGACTCCAGTTCTAAATCTTGATTTGCATTCCTTGGTGCTTTTGCACTGTGTTACTCTTGCACACAGTAAGGGTTAAGAGACTCTTCTGATTTCTTCTGAAAACTCAGCCTTTTGGATCACTTGCTTTGACTTGCCTTATTTTTTTAAATAAAAAATATTTATTGTAATTATTACCAAAACCATAGGATCATAGAATTGGAAGGGACCTTAAAAAATATCTAATTCCAGCTCTCCTGTCATGGGCAGAGACACCTACCACCAGATCAGGTTGCTGAAAGCCCCATACAATCTGACCTTCAGCAGTTTCAGGAATGGGGCACCCACAACTTGTCAGAGCAACCTGTTTCAGTGCCTCACCACCCTCTTGAGTGAAAAATGTCTTCCTAAAATCTAATCTAAATCTACCCTCATTTAGTTTTAAACCATTACTCCTTATCTTAGCACTATACTCCCTGGAAAAGAGTCACTCCCCAGTTTTCTTGTAGGCTCCCTTTAGGTATTGAAAGGCTGCTATATGGTCTCCCTGGAGCCTTCATTTCTCCAGGCTGAACAACTCCAACTCCCTCAGCCAATCTTCATAGGAGAGGTGCTCCAGTCCCTTGATCAGCTTCGTGGCTCTCCTCTGAACTTGTTCTAATACTTCCAAGTCCTTCTTGTGCTGGGGGCCCCAGTGCTGAACACAGCACCCCAGGTAGGGTCTCACAAGAGCAGAGCAAGAGGGGGAGAATCACCTCCCTCAAACTGCTGGCCACACTTCTTTTGATGCAGCCCAAGATACAGTTGGCTTTCTGGGCTGCAAACACACATTGCTGGCTTGTGTTGAGTTTCTCATCAACCAACACCCCCAGATCCTTCTCAGGACTGCTCTCAAGCCATTCTCCACCCAGCCTGTATTTGTGCTTGGGATTGCCCCAGCCCATGTGCAGGACCTTGCACTTGTTCAGCTTCCTGACGTTTGCACAGGCCCACTGCTGAAGCCTGTCCAGGTCCCTGTAGATGGCATCCCTTCCATCCAGTGTGCTGACCACACCACACAGCTTTGTGTCATCAGCAAACACAACCCTACTGTCCCTGTCACCGACAAAGAAGTTAAACAGCGCTGGTCCCAATGCTGACCCCTAGGAATCTAATCACCAGCACACTGAGCGGTTGACTGCAACTCTTTGAGTGCAACCATCCAGCTAATTCCTTACCCACCGAGTGGTCCATCTGTTAAATCCATGTTTCCAGTTTCAAGACATGGATATCATAGGGGACAGTGTTAAATGCTTTGCACAAGTCCAGGTAGATGATGTCAGTTGCTCTTCCCCTATCCACCAATGCTGTAAACCTGTTGTAGAAGGCCACCAGATTTGTCAGGCATGACTAAGGGTATTGACTGCCCTTGGTAACGCCACGATGGCTGTAACCAGTCACCTCCTTGTTTTCTGTGTGCCTTAGCATAGTTTCCAGGAGGATCTGCTCCATGATCTTGCCAGGCACAGAGGTGAGACTGACTGGCCTGCAGTTCCCTGGGTCTTATTTTTTTCCTTTTTTAAAAATGAGAGTTATGTTTCCCCTCTTCAGCCAGTAGGAACTTCACTGGACTGCCATAACTTCTCAAATATGGTTGACAGTGGCTTAGCAATGACATCCCCCAGTTCCCTCAGGACCCTTGGATGTATCTCTTGGATGTATCCCATGGTGGATACATCCACTCGTGGATGTATCCCATGAACTTGTGCATCTTTAGGTTCCTTAGCTGGTCTCGAACCTGATCTTCTCCTACAGTGGGCCTGTAGTGTCCCTTCTATCATTCTTTCAGTCCTTGACTTTGCCTTCTTGGGCCCAGGCTATCTGGCTTGAGCTCTTGCCAGTGAAGACTGAGGCAAAAAAGTTATTGAGTACCTCAGTCTCCTCCATATCCCGGGTGACCAAGTCTTCTGTTTCCTTCTGGAGAGGGCCCGCAATTTCCTAAGTCTTTCTTTTATCACCAATGTATCTACAGAAGCCTTTCTTGTAGCCCTTGATATCCCTGGCCAAATTTAATTCTAATAGAGCTTTGGCATTTCTGACCTGTTCCCTGGCTGCTCGGACAATGTCTCTGTATCCCTCCCAGGCTATCTGTCCATGCTGCTTCCACCATCTTTAGGCCTCCTTTTTCTGTTTGAACTTGGCCACAAGCTCCTTGTTCATCGTTGCAGGCCTCCTGGAATTTTTTGCCTGACTTCCTCTGGTTGGAATGTATCGTTTCTGAGCTGGGTGGAGGTGATCCTTGAACATTAACCATCTTTTTTGGGCCACTGTTCTATCCAGGGCTTCATCCCATGATACTCTACTAAGAGGATCCCTGAGGAGGGCAAAGTCTGCTTTCCCAAATTCCAGGGTAGCAAGTTTGCTGTACTCTCTCCTCCTTGCCCTCTGGATCCCAAACTGCACCGTTTCATAGTCACTAGAGCCAAGGCTGCCCTCAAGTTTCACATTACCCAACAGCTTCTCCTTCTTGATGAGAATGAGATTAAGCATAGCACCTCTCCTTGTTGTCTCCTGTATCACTCGGAGAAGGAAAAATGATTTCCCTGTTTCCAGACAAATACTTTGATCTGTCCATCTTCTTTGTCCTTTGATGTGTCCTGTGTCTTTCTTTGTCCCCTTTCTTTCTGTAAAAGCATTTTCCTTTTCCCCCTTTATAATAATATACATTATATATTATATATGATAATAATAATACCTCAAGGTAAAAGGTGAAGTTATTCTACTCTGCTCATCTTACAAGCATACTGTATTTAAAACTGGAAACTGTCACAAACATGCTCACTTGTAAGACAGCTTTTATATGGCATAGTTGATGCTCTTCCATAGTAACAAGTATTTATGTATTTTTTTCATGCTATCTTTAGACTTAAAAGTGTTTACATTCTTTACGTTTTTTTTTTTTAATTCTGCCTTTCATATTCTGCCTCCTTATGGTGAGGATAAAGAAGAATATGTAGCCTGAGAAGGATGACAAGTGTAAGAGTTAAAAATAGAGTAGAAGGGCAAGAGATGTTAACCTGAGGAAATATTATTACTTTGAGGAATTTCACAGAGGCAAATACATTCAAGCTAGGAGAAATAGAATAATAGGTCATATTTTCTGAATTGTATTTATTTGTCTTCAGAAATTTATTTATGTATTTATTTATTGGGAAAGGAGTAGAAAGAATGTTGGCTTTTGTTTTTATTACATCTACGTGGTTATTGTAGGCCATAGCTAGCAAGGTTTTTGTTTTTGATGAACTGTTGCATTATCTGTTCACAATGGGCACACAGTCTTGTCTGTGGTGTCTTGTATACTAGTATATCTGTCAAACAGGATGCTAATAAAAGATTGAATACCAAATACAATATGAGAAGAGTTAACAATCAAAAAATACAATTCACAAGCAGTAATATTAGAATCTCAAAAATAAAAAGTGTTGAGTTTTATGGTCATTGTTTAGCCTGGTGGTTGAGAATATCTTGGATTCCAGAAGTACTTTGCAAAAATATACATTCAAAAGCATTACGCATAACACTGTAAAAATGATTAAAGATTAGATCTTTAAGATTTCCTGAGTAATAATAGCTGGTGACCTCAGGAGTGGTAGATGTGGGCTCTGCAGTATGGATTTAGCGGTGGGAGGGTAAAATAGGCAATATTCTCTACTTACTGCTTGTATGGCACTGTGAAGCCTGGTACCAGCACTCAGCCTGTGAACTCATTCTACAGTGCGTGTTTTTTAGGTTCATCTGCACATGCACAGGTGGCTCTCCGTCAGTGCCATGAAAAAAGTGCTCTAACATATGAAATGAAGATATGTCATGGGTACATTGCCATGTCCTATACTGCGCAAATGCATAAGTGTTGATCCAGTTGAGAGTTTCCAACTCAGAATTATTTTTGTGATTAAAAAAAAGAAGAAATTACTTCCAATATTCTGTTTAATAATAAAGCTGATTGTTTTATGCCATCTGAAAAATACAGTTATACAGTATTTATAATGTAATCGGATATAAAAACCTGTCATTTCCATGATTAAAATAAGTTCTTCTGACTCTGAAAGCATTAACAGCTGTTAATGAAACTAGACATTCTTGCTTAACTAGATAATCAGCTTGCTTAAGTATTGCTTAAAAGCTTTGTATCTAAAATATTGATTTAAATCCTGTTGTCCTCACTCATGAATGCATATACAATGCCATTTTTTTTCTTTTTCTTTTCCTTGTACCCATTTCCTGAAAAATTAGGAGTATGTAGTTGACACATACACGCTTATTTTAAAATTATTGTACTCAAATTGCTAGTCTAATAGAATAGGGTTCTTTCAGAATATTGAATGATACATTTTATTGAAGACAGAGAATATGTTTTTGACCCTGATAAGTTAGTTAATTTAATTTTTTTTCCATTTATCAGCTTTACCCCAGTTGTATAAATACTTTTTTTTTTTTTTTTTTTTTTATGCAGAAAAATAGTCTCATCAAACCTAAATACCTAAATTAGGCACCTAAATTGGGTTATTTAATTTCAGTGTTATTGGATCCTGGACAAGGAGGTTGTTATCTCTTAATAGCTGGAGCTTAAATCCTACTTTCAAACCAATCCTCTCATCTAACTAACACTCTTACAGAATGAAATCAGAAGTTACAACCGTAGTCTGAACAGCCTAGTTTAAAAGTACATTGAAAAGCAGATACAGTTCTATAAGCAGAGGATGTTTGGAACATTTCTATGACCAGATTCATAGAAGGACTAATAGATACTGATAGATAGAAAAGGAAGAATATTTCTTTCAAGGAGAACAGTGTGAAAGAAGGCATGAGGGTGAAGGAGAGGAACTTGCTCTGCATGTTGTCAGTTCTGGAGAGTAAGGATATGTAGATTCTAGACGTAGTAAGAACACAAAAGAATTGAATACTTGGAGAAGATGTTTCACAGCCATTGCTTTGTCTTACCCCATGAACTGTCAGAACTGAATTGATGACCCTTTAGACATGACTTAATAGTAAATTTAGACCCCTAAAGAATGAAGGACTTTAGTAACAAAGGAAGTTTTTATTGATCCAACCAAAGCAGAGCAGGTTCTGTTTTCCAGTGCCAAGTGGCTAACACTTATTTCATGGCTATTCTCACTGTTCTGAGGTTGAACTATTTGGTCAGTCCCTGATAAGTTCATTAATTTTGTGTTTTCTTTTTTGTTACCCCAAGAAGGGAGTGTTTTGCATTTGTGTTCCTAAAAGACTAGACCTGAGTTATTTATCTAAACCCCACGCAGTGTGGAACCTTTTGTATTTGGTTGAACTCGTGCTCCCATGGTCAATTTCATCTGTCCCACTGACCTTGCCTGAGGCAATCCCTGTTTATTTCTTCACTTGGTAGACAAGTTTACCTGGGACCTGCTGGGGAGATATGGGCTGCCTACTTTCTGCTGCAAAAGGGAACCAAGAGAAATACTGTTTGTCCAAAAGAGAGAAGAGCTTATGTAAGACTTTTTTTTTTTTTTTTTTTTTTTTTTTTTTTTTTTTTTTT
>CM021731.1:34189378-34298711 GCA_011075105.1 Heteronetta atricapilla
TTTTTTTTTTTTTTTTTTTTTTTTTTTTTTTTTTTTTTTTTTTCCCCTTCAGAGAATTGGCAATTTCTTGTCTGGATATTGTTGCAGTGATTCTTCAAGGAGGAATAGGAATGCTGGTGACAGCAGTGAGTAGATGCAAGGTTTTGAAAGTAGAGAAAGGAGAGAAAGGTGTATGATGTATTACATCAGGCTGCTGGGATTTCATTCTCTAGCAGTCCAGCAATGTATCAACTCATTTGCTGCCCTGCTCTTCAGGGAAGGCATTGTAGCCCAAGATACCTAAAAAGGCTCTGTGCCTCAAAGGGAAAGGACATCCTGTACTGTCAGAGAACTGGCTTTATTTTAAACCCTAAAATGCAGCAGAATAAATATTAGATCAGATTGAGCAGTTGTTTTGTGGACCATAGGCTGACTTTTGAGAGTCTGTTTTTGCTAAGTTTACCATCTTTAAAAAGCACATACATACACAAAATAGCTGCTGTAGAGCTATAACAAAGTTGTACAACCTGAATCTTTTGTCTATGGTTGTTAAAGCTGTTATATTTCTATCAGATACTCAGGGTAGCTTGAAAGAAGCTGATTAGTTCAGAGAGAAAGAAAAAAGAAAAGGAAAGTGAGCTGTGATGGAAAGGTGCTGCTGTGGCAGTATTCAGGCCAGCTGGGAGTTGCATAAAATTTGTATCTCTCTTGAGGAGTCTCTGTTGGCAGGACTTGTGTGGATTTCTGCCCATAAAAATAAACCTACTTTACCCTGATAGATACTACAGCCAAGAGTCCATCCCTCAGGGCTGAGGGCTTCTGCCAGCACAGCTGCCCCTCTAGGCAAAGTAGAAATAAATTATACTTTAATCAGTAAGTGGTGTATCTCCTTCTTTTCTCTAAATAAAATTACTTAATCAATTGCCGAATACTTTTGTCACTCTGCTTATGTAAAGTAGTACAACTAGCACGTTCCCACTATAATGTACACCGACACTTACTGCTTACTTGTTTTTCATCATTTGGATGAAAACTGAGTGAACCTCCAACAAATATAACACATGTTTAAAGATTTATGTATGTAATTTATAAACCTAAAAGCTGTAGACCATTTTTATATTCTTACAGGCTGGACACAAATGTTTTTCCTTAACATAATTATGCAACTACAAATATTTGCCAAGTTAAAACTAAGAGTTACAGGAGACTTTCACAAGACTAATACCATTAAAAGTTAAGTTGCCAGAAAAGACAGTGATACCATTCTATTCAAGCTCATTTTTCTTTTCCCTTATATTTTGCAATGCCTTCACAGCATACTGTCCCCTGTGAAGAACACCTTTTCTTTTCTATGTCTAACTAATCCTCATGTATACACACTCGGTTCTACAGAATTAGGCTGAATACATTATCTGATCTGACTACAAAAAGACATTTTTCTACCCTAAAAAAATACACTTGCCTGCAAACACAATAATCCATGAAAGAAAAATGAAGGGATTCAATACTAGAATCTGAAGTGATCCAAGTAAAGCAGAAAAACTGCAAACATATTAATGATTTGTTCATCTATGTCCTTCATGAGCTATTTAAAACAACAAACAAACAAACAAACAAAAAACAACAACAATAAAAAACCAACCAAACAAAAAACATAAGAAAGCTAGTGGCTATGTTTATACTGCTTTATTTAATGCATTAGGTGATACAGAGATAAGAACAGCTGTTAGGTCTGCCCTTGTAGAGTTACAGCCATCTGTAGCCTTAAAAATAATTCTGGAGGTAGTGCATTCTTTTATCTTGTGTATGATTGTGTATACATTCATATAGATAATGTAAGATGGTCAGAAGACTAGGGGAAACATTAAACATCATTCTTGGTGGTGAAACAAGCCTGAAGTCAGTTGTGAAGTTTTTCTTGACTTGGACCTTGTATGCTGGCTTGAATGTGTGCTTGAATTACTAGAGCTGTAACAGTAACGGGCTGAACCCACCAGCCTTGGAGGTTGGTGGATTAGGGAGGCAGAGTGGACAGCAGGCTGTCAGCATGTGCTCCTGTGGGGCAGGCGGACGCAGTGGTGGCTTCTGTGGAGGGCTGGCAGACTGGTAGGGAGCATGTGTTTTCGCAGCAGTGCCATTGCAGTGAGTGCTGGATTAGAGGTAGTGAGAAGGAAGCCACTGATATTTCTCTTCAGCCTGAGCGTTTGCAACTTGTGCACGGATGCACACAGCCCTTGGTGTGCTGCAGCTTGTAACCAACCCACCAGTGTGTTTGGCTAATTCTGAAGGATGGTGTGCAAGAGGGAGTGTTATTGTCACTGCCTCTTCCTCATTCCTCACGTGGAGGCAGATGAAACCCCTTTTTTTTTTTTCTTTTCACTGCTCAGGTACAGCACCTCTGCCTGGTCCTGCTGTTGTCTCTTCATGGTTCCTTATGGTCTTCTCCACTTCTCCATTCACTTCTTGTTATCTCTTAATGCTAACCATTGAAAATGAGTGCCTGCAGGAGAATCGAGCAAGAACCAGCCCAAAAGGCTGTGAGTTCACACAGTGTTGGGCAACGCAACATGCAACGTAACTTTCAGATTTGCATTTTCTTCATATCTAACACACTCCAACTTGTTTTTATTAAGTACTGTCATGCCTTAAGGCATGTCTTATTACTCAAGCTCTTGTGTATGTGCAGTTATCTAAGTCAACAAAAAATTCTTGGCCTCATTCAAAAAGTTTGCCACTTCATCTGGTAAACAATTACTGTTTTTCTGCTCAGTAGTGAACTCTCCCTCATGCATATCCAGTATCTATATCATCAGGAACATCCTTTGCTGTTTTATTGCCTTGAATAAAATATATTCTGTTGCTTCTACTCCAACATTCACAAGAAATTGTATTTAGTACCACACATTTTAAAGACTTTCAGAATGATACATATTCAGCTACAACAAAGTACAGTCTCATAAAATACCAGAAAAAATATCAGACAAAGTATTTGTACCTTATGCAAATTAATGCCTTATTAGCAATTTAATCAGTGCAGTCACAAATTGGCTCTGAAAATGCTGCCTCTCCAATTTTGCAGCTCTGGGCAATTGTCCAGTCTTTACATAAGGTAAGCTGTCCTCTATGTTGTTCTGTAAAGCATTGAACATTTTTTTCAAGTTTTAATTGGTGTTTATTTGGATGGTTTATGTGATGACTTGGTTGAGTAAATTGTGAATTAATATGGCACATATGAAATTTGTCACTTTTTTTTTTTTTTTTTTTTTTTGTCTAAAGAAGACAGCTAGAGATTTGATTTTGCTATATAAGACTTGTCCTGAAGATTTACTTTCAAAGAGGATAGTATTGGTTGACTGTGGAATGTACATAAAGCATGAGGTAGTGTATCTTTACTTTCCCCTTCCATACATTTTCTTCTATGTACCCATGATAGCCACAAAAACATTAGTAATGCAGCATTTCTAAGTTGCACATTTTATAAACACAGCAAAAGAAAATCCTGCACAAAATATGAGTATTGCAGAACATGCTGTTCAGAGACTCATTACTCAGCCAAAATGAGCAAAATGAGCTTTTTTTTTTTTTTTTTTTTTTTTTTTTTCTGGGCAATACAGAAAAAATTTCAGTTTTCAACACCATGCTGTCAAATTGTGGATCTAGTTCAAGGAAGATCAAAAGAACCATTTTTAGAATCCAGAACACATACTTTTTGATTTCTTGTTTTATTAAGAGTTGAATAAACAAGAAAAATCACCTCCTACTCCCCCAGACTTAACATTTAAAAGCATTTGACTGGAATAAGCAAATGGGTCATTATTTCAGTCTCCTGCCATACCAAGAAAATGTATTATGAGCATGTAGGCCTGGTTTCATCTGATCAAATGCAGAAATCATCAGCACAGATATCTATAATTAGGCTAGTTATCTAAACTCACTTTATATAATGGTGAGATATAGGCACTTTTAGGCAACAAATACCTTCATTGTAGCTTAGACATCTAAAAAGGTCAGTGAGATACATCCCAAAAGCCCATTTCTGCCCATTGACTATAAGTATAACACAGATACTGAGATCACATGCAAATGTCAGCACTGTCAATGTCAATGTCTGTGATGAATTCCTTCCTTAAATCAGAAAGACTGACACATTGTGTGTAAGCCAAAGAATTCCTGTAAGTGCTTTATTACAAACCTTAATCTTTCCTAAAATATGAAAAGCTAAAATTATATAGCAGTAGAATATGCAGGAGAAATTGAGACTCTCCACCAACATCTGAGGTATTGGAGGGAATCAGACCAAAATAAATAAATAAATAACAGAAAACACAGTGACCAAATCTGTATTATTAGAACAAACCATTATTTAGCTTTAAGCACTATTACTACTGCTAACATAAAGCATTCAAGAAAGGCAACATCCTTAAATTGTGATTGAAGGACAAATTGTGCTGCAGTATTAAAGATATCGCTTGGTTGTATGCAAATGGGATTAGTTTTTAGGTGTCTGTAAATAAGCAGGAATTGTACTGGAATAGACATTAGTGAGTTGCAAACCAGACTGGAAGTTGAGCATCTGAAGTAAATGATCATTGTGAACCTACTCTAGATTTTTAAGTTTAATCATGATCAGAGAATAAAATCTCAGCCTCTTTCTGGCATCTGGATCTCTTCCAGGAGTGAGTGGTTAAATTTAATGAGTATGTGCGTATGTGTGAGTGGGCAGCAAGGTGCAGTAAGGCAGCTACATCAAGGCATCCGTATCAGAGGTGCTCTCAAGTAGCTAGATCCATATTTAAAAATCTACTGCAGTTATTATTCACAAAACACCCTGCTAGATTAGTCCTGTACATTGAGTTGAGCAGTAGCCCTACTGGTATCTGTACATTTTTATAAACAGTCCAAGACAGCATTAACTTTATTTTAGTCAAGTTCAAGCTGACAGTGAACTGGAGGCCAGCTGTCTGCCACCTTTGTGCCCTGTGCCAATTAGCTCTGTCACTCAGAAGCACACTTTAATGTGAGCTCTGACCTTCTACCTCATGCTCACTTTCCTGAATTTAGTAGATTAGAATTGTTGTAGGAACAGATTTAAGCTGTTCTGTTTGCTATCTGAAGTGGGTGGACAAAAGCCGGTTCTGATCCGCCACCGTGGTGCCAAGTTAATGCTGTTCTGTGCTGTGCTTGCTGGTGTTGAATGTGCATTCAGTGTCTCTAGGGGTCAGCTGTGGATTCACCTTCTAGGGACATTGAAGTGGTACCCAGTGTTGATGGTCTTTTCTGCATCTGCTGTTGATGGTTGCAGAGATCTTGAGGTTGCAGCTGATTTATTTTCCCCAGCCCTCTCTCCTTGGGTGGGACAGGGAGCCTGTGAAAGGAAGGGCCCCTCCTGAAGGCCACAGTGGGGGGAACAGCTTTGCTGACACAAGTGAGGAGCTGCACCCTAAACTACATTCAAGTTGTCAAAATCTTAACAAAGGGTGTCCAGCACGAACAATGGCTCGCTTCCTGTTTCTTCCCAATAATAGGAAATGCGGTATTGTTGTTACCACATACTCTCTGTCAGAGTTCAACAACCTGTGTTTACTTCCTTTTTTTTTCTCTTATGTGCTTCTGTCAGCAAACATGTTCCCTTCCTGCCGTTGTCCTCAGTGCTGAGATGAATGCCCTTTGCGAATAGCCCTATCTGTAGTTCTACATTAGAGACTTACCTATCCCTACTACCTATTATCTCCACTATATTTCATCCTTCCTGAAGGAGCCATTTCAGCTTCAAATTAAAGTTTTGGACAGTACAGAGATCAATTAAATGATAATATTTTCTCATGTTTAGGCCGGTCTTTTTCTTTGAGTAACCCTTGCATTGGGTGCCTTTATAGGAGTTCTAAAAATTGTCTCAATTTTTGTGACAGATAGCCACAGCTCTTACGAATACTGCTCATCATTAGCATCATTATTTTCAGGTAAGTAAAAAAAAATGGTGTTAAGAATTGCTTCTTTCCCTATGAATATTCCAAGTGCTGGGCTGTGAAAGTTACAGCAGTTTTCTCATACAATCTGTCCCACAGACTGCCTAAAATTCATAAACAATGCACTTTTAAGACCTTTGAGACTTTAATATTTGTTTCACAGTGGATATTTGGGACAAGACGTTTCATTATTTTTTTTTAACCTGAGTCATCAGATTTTTTTTTTCCATTTCACTTCAGCATGCAGTTTCATCCCTTCCAGCATTTATCGGGTCAAGGCATAGTAAATGAGACTGATGAAAAATAACAACTGTAACAACATGTACACTTTTGTTTGCTTCTCCAGCAAAATAGTTAAGGTCATTATTGAATGAAAAAGGAAGATGTTTTGAAGTGAACTTGTATATGCATTTTGCTTAGAATTCATGAGTGAATTTGTGATTTGTTCCAAGATACAACTTGCCCTTTATATACGCATTTATTTTGTCATCAGTATGGAAAATAATTAGATTTCTTTTTCCTATACAAAAAACGGTGAGTTCTTGTACAATTTAAGAAATAATAAAAAATAAATTCTGGAGCTCTGAAGCAAATTCTACATTATTGTCAGCAAAGCACAGCTTTTTGATTAATGTAGTGGCTAGTATTGCTTATTAATACAAAGAATTTTCTAATTACTCTGTAAAGCCTATTGTGGAATTTTACTATGCCTGTAAATGGAACAGTCTAAAAAAGTCTAAGTTAATTGCATATTTATAGTCAATTGCTGGACAATTTTCTTCAAATGAGAAAATATATTAGACTTTTGGAACTTATTAGCTGGATTGAGTGCCTGCATTTTGCTTTTAAGTTTCTGATTATGATCTTTAGAGCATTTTGTATTAAATTTTTAATTGGTTGAACAAAATCATATTAATGCTCTACATTTCAAATGGCAAGTTCACATGCACCATCTCTGTATATGCTGAACTCCTGCAGCATTAGACATAAGCGATGTGCAGCTGTTCCCAGATAGTAGCAGTCATTTTAGAGGCTATAGCATTTAAATGCACTTTTGAATGCACACATGTCTACAGGGGATGATAAAGAAAAGTCCTGTTATGTCAGACAAAGAAACCGTGAAAGAAATCCTATGCAGAGTTCATAAACAAAGGATACACTTCTGTGGGATCATGTTCTGAGTCTTGAGCTTCACCATAACCTCTTGTGCCTCAGTAATTTGAGATGCATGTTGGTTTGGCAGTTGGTCACACAAAATAAACCATCCAAACATCATGTGTGATCATTAGCCAATCAGGTCTCCAAAGAGTCTTTAAATGTTCAAATAGAACAAAGGCTCTGTATCTATCAAGTTTAGATTATTGTCTTGGACAGCAGCTCCCTTCCAGGTAATGTGCTGTTTTTCTATTTCCTTTTAGCTTTACTTTCTGTAATAGATAGTTTCAGATTACTGTGGTAATCCATGCAAAACTAATTGACTAATTAAATGCAAGACAAGTCAATGCACCAGCACACGTTGCACAATATTTGTTATTGGCTTTTTAATGATTATATAGAATATATTGACAAAAAAAGAGCAAAGTGCTTTAAAGAAGAAATATTCTTACACTCTTCCTACCTCTAAAGATTTATAACAAGGATTAATATGACTGAATGGTGAAACTCCCTGGTCTTGTCAGGCTTTATAGATTTGATTGGCATTTTTATTTATTTATTTATTTATTTATTTTTGCGTATTTTGCCAATATTTCTGAGAAAAGAGAGTTCAGAGATGAGCCTTCTAAGGCAGAACTTGAAGAAGTATCTCAGATCAGTGTAGCTCAGGTCAGATTTCAGAACTGATGGACGTGAAATGTAAATTGGAGTTAGAATGAAGGATGTGATGGAAGTTGCTATGTGGCTATGTGACTTGGACTGAATTAGCAGAATGATAAGACAGTGATAAAGAGTACAAGCAAAGTGTTTGGCAGAAGCACAGCTTTTAGGAAACTCAAGAACCTCACAACTAATATATGAAAAGATGAATGAGGGCAGGAAGAAGATTTGAAAAGTTGGACACGGCTGAGGCAACAGGCAAGGTAGATGACCTCTGTGGCAACACGTATGGTAATAAAGACTAGAGCCTAGGCTGACGGAAAATTAATCTCATGTGTTCTGAAGTAACATACCATTTATAAATGCAGTATCAATTTTACTTACAAGAAAAGTCTTTATCATATACATCTTATTTTCATAAGCATTTGGGATGGCAGCAATAACATAAGTCCCTTGCATGGAACCAAGTAATGGAATGAAGGCTATTCCACCTCACTGAGCACTTACAGTTGGTTCTTCTGCAGTGCCAGGGATTTTTATAATACAGAGTGATGGACTGCTTTTAAAGCAAGCATTGTGGGTGTGTATTTCACTGACACAAGTAACTTTGTTTTAGTCTTTTGCAACCTCAGAACTCAATGTCCTGTGGTCAAGCTGCAGGCGCTTTAAAATTATTAGATTCCTTTGAAGCAAATGAAATAGTAATTTCCAATTCTGTTTTTCATATATAACAAACTCCCTCCTCTCCTCCCCCCCCAAAAACCTCCAACCAACCTAAACAGTTTTGCTAGTGGTTGATGCAATAGCAGTTTTACTGTGGCTGTTTATACAATATTGTGGGCAAGTGTTTACTGAGCTCATTTCATGGAGATTGGATGGTGTTTTTAAGTTCTGTTTTTATTTTTACCTCTGTTATCAATGTTTACAGCTTCAAGGTCTAATTCTGTGCTTACTGAGCTCAAATCAGAGCACAAAACTGTCTTAGACTTCACTAGAGATGGCTCAGTGACCAGAATTTCATTGTCAACTTCACAGCTCTTCTGAAACACTCTAGTGGCTTCCCATACAGTAATGCATAATAACTAGGTCAGACTACAAAATCAAAAATTACTCAACTGGTCAGTGGTGACAGTTTTCACACTTAATTTACATTGAGTATTTTTATATGTTTTTGATTCTTCTTTGTTCATTATATATTTCTTGTTAAATCTACTTGATACATTATACATAAACTGTTTCTGAAAAAAAGAAAAGATTGGGAAGATTAGAAAAAAAATACTGTTTTTCACCAGGCACTGGAACCCCAGTCTTTTTTCACATAGTCCCATCCTGATGTACAACTCACGTATTGTAAATCTCCAACAGTAAAAACAGTCATTGGTATTAGTAAAAATAGAAGGAGATAACAGAATGGCGTTCCAAGAGGATAAAGGTAGAGAGGCCTCTGAATGTTTACATAAAGGAGTCTTGATTGAACAAGTGGGATGCAACATTCAACCTTAGTGAAGCTTCAATATGATGACAATTCCTTTTGCTTTAGCTTAACTTCTAAAACTGTTTTTCAGATTGTCACACAAAGTTGCTAATAAAACCTCTCTGTCCCCTTAAAGAGTTACAAAATGGAAAGAAATGGAGTAGAAAAAAAAATAAAAATCAGCCTGCCTTTCCTTCCAAAAGTCACAGAGAAAGGAAGCACTGTGCTTAATCCACATAACAGAAGAATTCAGGAGAGTGAAAGATGTGTGCAGTGTAGTTGCAGACATTATAAAACAGTCACTGCATGATGTTTAAACATTGCTTTATGGTGTTTCCACTGAGATATTCCATTACTATGTGATGATAATGAATCATGATTGAACTTCACTAAGAGCTCTTGCCATGACTGCATACTTCTCTATTTTTTTTTTTTTGTTTTGTTCTGTTATGTTTTTGTGGATTGCACATGGAAACAAGGGAGAGAAATTACTTGAAGAAAGTAACTAAAATAGAAGTGGCAAAATTATAATGGCACTTAGACGCAGACAAACTTTTTAACACAATTTTATTTGAACTTGTGAATATTATTTTATTCAAGTTAGACGTGCAACTTTAAATATAGTCTTGTAGGGAATGTGAAAGAATGCCTTTAAAAATTTCCCTGGGCAGTGCATATGTGTTGACAAAAATGCTTTTTTTAATTATTATTATTATTTTTTTCCATTTCTGTAGACATAGCTTATCTACAGCAACTAATTTGAGAAATAATATTCCCAGCTAAAGAGGGAGATTGAGACAAGTTTTTTTATTATCATTATCATTATTATTATTATTTTACTGGTAAGGTGCTCAAGATCTGGAAAGTATCTCAGTTCAGATGACAATGTTTCTACCAGATCTAACTCCTACACACTCAGATGGCAAGTCTTTAGAGAAGGGAAAAGTGGCATCTGGTGATTCAAAACAATACAAAACTGATGGAATCACAAATGGATATGGCCATCAACCTCAAATAAAATTACCATATGTGATGCATGATCCTGAAGGTCCTGAAAATTCTGGCAAAACATTCAGCTATCTGCATTGTCACATTTAAAATTCTGTACTTTCATTATACTGCAACAAATTAGTATTATAGGTTTAGAAACAGTGTATCATAATTGACGCATTTCTTTGATCATAAAAATGTCACTGTATGTGATGTACACTGATGCACAAGCTATGAACTATACTAATGCGAACTAAATAAGGTATGAAAATTATAAACTGTATGATTTTATATATACTTGTGGTTTTGCACTGCATTTTGAACTCTGATATGGGGATTGTGATTTACGTGGATAATGCACATATAAAACTAACAATAAATATTTGGTGTATGAAGAAACTGGAGGAATAGTAGGTTATAATAACAATTCAAATTATTTTAGTAGTAATAATAGTAAGTTGACAGCTGGTAAGCTGATAATGAACTTTTAACTGTAGGACTCAAATTTAAGCACGGAAAGATTAAAAAAGGGAAAGAATGAGCTGTGACTTTGCAAAGAAAGAAAAGATGTAAAAATGGCAAAATTTTATTCAGTGAGGTAACTCATTTTTCTGGGTGAAACTCCATCTGATTTATGCTCTGTTTATTGGTGAGGGTGATAAGTAGCTAAGAGTAAGTTAAAGTCAATTGTAGCTCATTGCATTTGTATAAAGGCTCACATATGAAAGCATTTAATCTGAATATTAATTTTATTCATATGAAAGAATATTTAGTTGTTTTTCATAGAACACATTATGTGAAGTTTTTTTTAATTTTTTTTTTTTTCCATCAGTACTTCCTTTAAGAGGCTCATCAGAGTGAAACTTTATACCATAGGGCCTATTAAGAATATGCAAAAGTACTAAAGTGCTGTGTGTAAGCATTCACAAGAATTTCTCCTTTAGTTCAAAAACTGAAATATTTGTTGAGGTGGAAGCTGTAAAAATGCATTTCTGTTCTTTACAGATTCTTTGAACTCAATAAACAATGAATTAAAAGGGTCAGATTGTACATGTATTTTTGTAAAACTGACCCTTCAGTTAAAAATAAATAGTACAAAAATAACAATTTATGAATATTATACAAAATCAATTTTTCTAATTCCGAATTCGTGTTTAAAAAGCATTTAATACAGAGTTCTGTTTATGCACTGCTGTTAATACATTTTTTTTTTTTTTAATTTAAAATCGACTTTAGAAAAAGAAAATCAGGTAAAGAAAAAATGTCCTAACAACACTTGTAGATCTGTATGGGATTGACAAGTGTCTTTTGCGTAAAATTTTTAACAAGCTGCCAAATATGAGCTCAATGTGTCTAGTCATATGCTGAGATGTTATAACTCTTTTTGTATAAAGAGGTGGTGCCACTGCAATGAAGCAATATTTCTCAGCCAAATCCTATTTTTCAATCCCCTTTAATTTACTTGTTACATTTTATATACTTTATAAACATTATATATGTTTTAAGGCAATACAGCAAGGTGGTGATTTTTTAAATTGACACACAATCACTAGTTGGGTCAATATGAGTTTTTATAGAATAAGAACCCTACAGTTCCCTTAGATAATGAGAACCAGCATGAATGTTTAATTTATTCATTTCTTTTCACTTGGATAGTCAAAATGAACTGGTATCTCCACTTCTGCTTCTATAAGTTTTCAAATTAGTTTTACTTTTTTGTTTTCAAGTAATATTTAATTTGAAATATCAAAAGAACAAAATGAAATTATAGGTGTCTATGCAAAGATGAGAATGAATAAAAGATAATTTCTGTTCATTGTAAATTTCAATAACAACAATCTAATTTTAATGCAGCTGAACTATTTCAGAAGTCATTTGACGGTCAAAGCCAATATTGCTGTAAAGCAGTGAGTGGAAGCAGTCATCCTTGTGTTAAATGGGACAGATGATGACCTTTTTGCATTTATCATGTGATTAGGAGTGCAAAGAATTTTCTACTTCAAGGACAAGATACTTTAAAGTGTCAACAGGTGTATCAACTTCTGTTCACAAAAATTGAAAAATTTATGGCATGCTTTCAACTTGTCTTAAACAAAAAGTGATTTTAAGAACTGAATAATTAAATTCTAGCACAAACAACTGATCTGAACTTAAATGAACTGGACTATTAAAGTAGTGGATAGGCAGTTTAAGAAGTGCTTTGAATTCTAGGACTCTGCTGTGGTTTAAAGCCAGGTCCCCTTTGGAAGACCAGTGCTGCATTAGTTAGGAATCCTTCTGGACAGCATGTGATACAAAAGGAACTGTGAGATGGAACAGCATATCCCCATGTGTTGCTGGCCAGCTGTCCTGTACGTCCCCCTCCTTTTCATTAGATCAGCCTGACAGCAGTAGTTATACTCTCAAGCCATGATAGAGCTGAGCTGCAAACAGGAAGCAAAAAGGGGAAGACAAACTTCTTAGCAGTCATTTGCCTGTCCAGAAATCAGTCCCTGTGTGAGTTGGGCTTTCTAGCTCTGATCCAGAAAAAGATAATTAGTTTCTGTTTGTGCCACTGAACCATTGAAGAGTCTTTTCCTAGAGGCAAGCTACAGTCCTTGTTGGGAGAGGACTTTGTTTGTTGGTTTTTTTTTTGTTTGTTTGTTGATTTTTTTTTTTTTTAGGAAATATTGTCTGAAGAAATTAGTATTTTCCTGGTAACTACCGTTTTACAGTGCTTAATAATGAACTATTTTACATTTCATTAAATTTATAACTGCCTTGTGTCAAGAAAGCTCTTATCACTTAGCCTCCAAAGACTAACTCCTGCATTTGGGAACAATAATTACTCTCCCTTTTTCAGAATGGTTAATTTTGCAATATGTCCAGGAAATACTTACACAACTGACAGTAACTGCAAAATGTTCCAGTCCACACCGTGTTTTCTTATATCTAGATCTGTGGGAGAAAGATGAAATACTAACAAACTACCTCTTTAATGCTTGTTCTAAGAGAAAGGAATAGTGGCATGCCTATAAGTGTATTTGAGGAATAGGACTTTTTTTTTTTTTTTTTTTTTTCCCACATTTTGGAAACCTTTTAGACAAGGTTCAAAGTGCATTTTAGAAAAGTAGAATGGGATGCAATTCACTCCGGGATTTACTAGGCATCATTAAAGAAAACAAACTTTACAATGTAGATGCACAGGAAAACAAGAAGTAAAATATTGTAGGAAATTTGTAAGAAAATCTTATAAATAATCTTCTGAAATATATTGTTGATTTTTGTTTTCTTAGTTCTTCCTTTGAAACCTTTTCAAAGGAGCAGAAATAGTAATGAGTAAGTAGTTTGTTATTATCTTTAAATATATACGCAAAAGTATATATACATATATATATATATATACATATATATAAATATACATGCATTAAGAGAAATCTTCACTAAAACGAATAATTATATTGGTTGTAAAATTGAGAATCCGTCATTCTATAGAATACTTTGCTAATGAAATCTAGGTTCACTGGTTTTACACCACTTTTTATAGTCTGTGTCTCTTGCAAGAACATGAAAGATAACAAATGATGTCGAATTAATGTTCCAGTCAGCCCAGTATCCTGTTTCCAAAAGTGTTTATCTGGATATGCATAGGCTATAAGAAACTGGAAATGTCTAGTATGATCTTGTAATAAACATTTGGTGGTTTGATGTCCACCATGTCCTGTGACAAGTTTCTCCCTGTCAATCTGAGAAGTGTTTGTAAAAAAATACTAATTTTAAATCTACCTAATCCTTTATTTGTGTGCCCCCTCTTTGTATTGTGAGAAACAGCAAGTGGTTCTTACCTTCCTTCATTACATCATTCAGATTTTATAGTGTCACAGACACAGAGCAGCAAGAATATGTTATTAATATCATTACATCATCTTCAGACTGCCTGGGAAGAGCCATCTCATGTGTTTTACTTCACTCACAGTTATCTCTGGTGACCGTGTGAAGTGTTATGTCATTTTTCTCTTCTCCCCCATTCCTGTCAGATTCATTGAAGCTGTTTACTGTCTTGACTGACAGTAAACTTCAGGTATTTGTGAAAGAAGAGTATGATACAAATGGATTTTGAAAAAAAAAAAAAGAAAAAGGATACTCATTTGATAATACAGTATGAACGTTTTTGGCTTGGTCTTTGTGTTTGTTTCACAGCCTTCACTTTCTTGGGAATGCAGACAGAGAAATGTTGGTGCAGCCTTGTGCTCAGGCCACTGTCAGAAGGGAAGCCCCTGGCAGGCTGCACACAGCAGCCAGTGCTCCCAGAACACTAAGGGAGGTAACTCATACCTGTGCTGCTGGCTAGCTCTTGCTGAAGTTGTCTAAGTTATGGCTCCAGAAGAAAAACTTAATCTAAATTTGAAATGTCAGGTGAATACACCGTCAGCCTGAGATCATTGTAATGTGATGGTGGTGCCCAGCTCAAGCAACCAGTACGGCTAGTGTGCTAGGTGGAGAGGTGTTAGAAAAGCAAAAATAGAACAATTGCTCTATGGGGAAGAAAGTCTCTGACATGCTTTGTTTTTGTCCTTGAGTGCAATGGGAGTTGTGGCAGTCCTAAGTGATGTGAGACCTTGAGACATGCAGTAGAAAGGCAGGACTAAGGAGGTGTCTGTGATGAAGAGAATATGATGTGGGGGACAATTGACTATACTAAATTGAGAAGTTTGCATGAGGGGCAGCTAGAAAACCCTTCATGTTGCTGGTTTTTGGATTAGGACAGTTGAGATGTAGCTACAGGAAGGTGAACTGGCTCTTTTTGAGCATGGTAACCTAAGATTATCTACTCAAATGCAGAAATCTTTAAGTTGTGAAACAGAAAGCCTTTAACTGAAATAGTTTTATAACAACCACTCCTCTTAAAAGTAGACATCATTAACATTTGAAAAGATCTGTTTGAATGAGGGCAAAATTATACCCTCTGCAAATCAGAAGACAAAGCATAGTTTCAGGAGGAAGCAATTTTTCATTTTATGCACCTTTGTCCCCACAAAACAGGCAGTTCAAAAATGTATTGAATAGTGAAATAAAGAAAAATGGGAAAAGAAGAAATATTGCTTAATGACAAATCAAGAATCTATAAAATGTATTTTAACCAAATCTGGTGCTACAGACACTTTTACTTATATATAGACCATCACTATATTAAAATGACTGGTATAATGAAACAACCATTTAAATGCCTCGGCGTGTTCATTGCTGTATTTTAAGTGGCTTGGATTATCTGTCTGTCTGTCTGTCTATTGATTTAGTAAGATGGGCTTTTCAGAGATGATGAATTGAATTTTAATAGCACTACGATATATACAGTTACTGATATGTCCTCAAACTGAAATTCAAAATGACTCATTTTTAGCTTGGAAATAAAAAAAAAGACATAAGCAGGAAGGTAATTCCATAGATTAGGAATCTTTCCATTAGCAATGAACTCTCTTTCACGTGTTATTAGGAAACTCATTTGTATCCATAAGTACGAAATACACCATTGGAGCAAACATTAATATTTTTTGCTTAGTAATTCATCTCTCACTCACAAGGAAGACTTACTATAATGTATGAAAATACAAAGAGTTAATTACAGTCTATTGAAAAGCCTTGTGGGATGCATTGTATCCTTCACATAAGACACATTGTTTTCCATCCCACAGTAAGTACTTTATTTGTTCAAAATGATCCCATGGTATTCATTTCTGACTTGGCAAGAATGATTTAGATCAACTGTATGTACCAACATCTGCCTGTATAGTGCAGCTGAATTACTCATGCAATAGCAGTAAGAGAAGAAAATTGCAAGCAAATATACTTAATTTTAGGCTCAATGGCCCAGTATTCTTGTGCAATGCTGGTTAAACAGACCAACAAAGCAGAGACAGTTTGAGATGTGTTAATATGGGAAAATGTAATTAGTTGAAATATAAAAGTTACTGTAATTTAAGCAGCAGATATAAACAGGAAAAATTGTGCTAGGCCTATGTCTATTCAAATCATACTGTAAGGCAATTTGCTCGGTATCATACAGTTGAAATAGAAGTTTCAAAAAGAAATTACAGAAACAAATCTTTCACCAGTAGATGTATTATATGTTATCACAATGAAATATATCAACAACAAAAATGTGTCTTTGTTAGTTATTACAGTTGTCTTACCTGCTGAGTCACAAAATTGCATCTAAAGACTAGGATAACAATTGATATCTGTTCTTGAGGAACATTTCATTTCAAACACAGAGGTGTCTGAAGGGCAAGTTAACCTTAGGTTCATGGAGAAGTAGGTATGCCTGAATTTCCTTATCTCTCTAGGAAAATGTTGTCCTTTAGCTAAATACAAATTCTTCATCTCTCCTTCTGTGCTAACCATAAGAGTGCAGAAGTCGAAACAATTTTTTTCTTGTCTACCAACATTCAAGAAAAGCAATTATTATTATTATTATATATATATTTTTTTTGTCTCCCAGGTATTAATTTATCCATTCATCATCCATCCATCCATCCATCCATCCATCCATCCATCCATCCATCCATCTCTCTCTCTCCTTCCTTTTTTTTTTTTTTCTTCCCCTTCATCTGACACACAATTCATTTTGTCCTTATGCAGTCAGGATTCTACTGAAGGTTTGTAATATCCCCCACTTCCAAGAAAGAAGCTTAAGGTGGCAAGCACTGACTTTGAGATCCTAAGCAGCACTGACTATGCCATCTCCCCAAAGTCTCTCTAAATAATTATTTTGACTTTGGTGCAGTCTTTAATTCTTTAACCCCAAATTTGTCACGGTCTGGTTCTGCAGCTAGTTTAAGATCTCTTGGTTTGTCTAGTTATCTGTATGACATCTAGGGCTTACTTTCCAAGCATTGGTATTAGAGAAATCAAGGTATATCTTGTGTGTTTTGGAAGCCTAGAGTACATTTTTTAGTTGGAGGCATCTGCAGTTCCCCACTGCAGTTAGGGGTGTATAGGTGTCTCTGCATCACTCAGGCAGTAAGTGAATCCAGCAACAGCATAGTATTTATCTCAAATGTTCTCCACGGTAGCAGACAATAGCTGTATTTTCCACATGCAAGATAGCTGAATGTGTGGGTAACTGCTATCAAGACCAGGGGCATGAAGAGATGTATGTTGGTGGCTCCTTATACAAAACCTGAGATATCAGCAGAAAGCGTAGACTGGCCTGATGGCCACATTCCTGATGGCCACATGTACATGGCATTGGACAAGAAAGCATTGGCTGTTGAAGTTGTGGGTAACTTAAAACTGGTGAGCTAGACCATGGACTCTGAAAAATAGTCTCGGTGTAATCTCACAAGAAGGCTTGCTTACACTGTTTCCTCATTTCATATGACAATAATGACTGAGCTTGCTTTCAGAGTGCAGCTTGCTTATCTGTTCATTATGAGCACCACAACTTTACTGAACTGGAAAGAGTATTTTTCTGAACCTGTAGCAGAAATGCCTAGCTACAGACTTTTAGCTACTTCTCAATCTTTTCTTTCATTCCACTGTATGAACAGCACAGACGTGATTCTGCCTACTCAGAACTGAAAAGGTTCATCTAACTTTAGAAATGCTAGATTTCCCGAAGATCCTTATTACACCATAGACACTATTTTTGAGTGGAGATGTCATGGAGATATATTATAAATTATAATGAATATGGAGATATATTACAAATTATAAAAATTGCTTTGTATTTTTTTAAAATGCTGAAAGTCATCCATTAAATTCCTATGCATATTTTACCTTGATTTCTTCTCCTCCAGTCAAGTTCATACATCTTTATATCAATAACCACAAATGCCTTATTTATTTAAATAAATATAAGGATAAAATGCTATTTTGTTTCAGAGAAGTTTCAAAGACACATCTTTGAGATGCAAGAGACACATCTCTTGCTGTTTTTTAAGATCTTATCATCTCTGTGACTAGAAAACCAACTTTGTTTCTTTCCTATGCCCTGTAAGGGAGGATTAAGTCAATTAAAGATAATAGATTAATGCTGTCATGATATAGCAATCAAAAATGAAGACATTCTTCTAGTCTAAAACCTGCTTTACAAAATGTGTCATCTGCTTGCCTGCAATACTGATTAAAAATACTTTTTTAAATGAAATTTATGCAACCTGCAAACTACCAAATAATCACGGAAATACTTGAAAGAACAGCAATAGGCCCAGCTTTTGCGACTCAGTCATTTACTATGACTTTCTTTTCAACTTTTGTTACATGTGACTTTCACAAGGTTTCTTTTATTACCCTGTGTAGTTGCCATAATAACAGCATGTCTGTTGTTGGAAACCTCAAGTTGTATTTGTTGCAGGCATAGCATGCAACTAGGAAAATTGTACTTAAGCTTTGACATAGTGCAGCATAACTTGGTTCATTTATCTGGATTCAGCTAGCTGGGGGTGGTTCAGCAAGTTACTCTGTTAGTATAAAATTTACTTCCTTGTCATTTTGATAGGCCATTAATTACCCCTGTCTGTATTTCTACAAAACTAAAATTTCAATTTTTAAAAGGAATAACATTTTTAGTGGAATAATTTAGGGTCCTCATTCTCTTAGTTTTAAATCACTGGAAATTTTTCCTTTGGCTGAAGTACGTATTGTTTGGTCCTCAGAGCTGTAAGGTTTGACAGGGTAAACTTGTAAAGATATGGAAATATTTTCCGTTTCCTTTTCTACAGGAAGAAAGGTATCACTGTCCTCTGAGTCTAGTTTTAAACTCACCTGTCCTTCTCTAATTTGTTTCAGATTTTGATAGTTCTAAGATAAAAACCGTGAGTTTTCTTCATTGTACCTGATCTTTGCTGTGCTGACAGTGCTCTACTGGCCAGAACTATTTTTGAGAAAGGGATCAAGCCCACGTGTCTGTATTTCTTGCAGGAGATAACGAATCTGATAATTCCAAAGAAACAACTAGTTGTGTGCTGGATGCCACACCACAGAAATTATGTTATATTTGCTCCTTGAAATACTGTTTAATTAGACCATCTGATGAAGCTAAAACCAAATATTCTTACAAACCTGCATGAAATTCTTTGTTGATAAGTTCTATTTAACACTCAGCAGCTTGGCCCAGATCTACACCCTTTCCAAAATCTATTGAATGATGTGACTGTTAAAAGCTTTTTGGCATACCAGTTCTCCAGAAATGCTGTGGCATTCAGAGCTGGTCATCTGAAGTGAGAGTGGTTCCTGGAAAAAAGTGCTGCAGTGTGATAGCAAGCCATGAATAGTTTTTGAAAAATACCTGTCTCTGTCTACACAATACAAAAGAAACATGCCCTAACTATTTGTGTGAAAGTACAGAATTTTCCTCTGGATTGACTAGAAAAGAAGAGAAAAGAAGAAAAAAACTGAAAGGCCATAAAGAGAAGCAAACCCTATTGAGAGGAGAGAGTTGAGTACTTCTTTTGTAGCAGGTGTATGTGGCTATACACACTGCTGACTCTGTCTGCATTTTCTTACATAATTCTCCACCTCCACGCATGACTTAACACAGAATATAGTACAGGCAGGGTCACTGATGGAGAACCAAAACCTCTAGTCATAAGGCTAAAAGGTGACCTTGTGCTGTGTTGCCAAATATTTTATCTGAAACCTGAACTGAGTCCTCTTGCTATATCTTTGAGTGTTAGCGTAGGTAGTGAAGTATTGGAAAAATAAATAAGTTTAAGTAAGATGAGTGTGGCAATATAGAAACCAGAATGGATGAGAATCGAGGCTTAAAAAAAAAAAAAAAAAGACAACAAAAAGCACCTATGCATAACATTCTAACATTCTATTCCCTTCAAATGAGTTACTGTTTTGTTTATAGCAACTTTTATTTTTTTAAAGCAAATTATGTCTTGGCAAAAAAAAAATAGGCTGATATGCTCCTTTTCCCATGTCTTTTAAAAAGTGTTTGTTCATGCTGCAAAACACAAATTTTCAATAACTTTGTTAGTGCAGAATGTATGGAATTTGGATATATGATTTCTGCTAAGTGACATATGACACAAAGCCAGCACTGACTTCAATTTTTCCAGTAAATCTGTACGTTTGGAGATGGGGATGAATACTGGGTCTTTTACAGATTAGCCTCTTTCATTTGCAACATGTAAAACGGGGAGGTTATGGCTACATAATGATTTCAGATTTGCAAAATCAAGATGCCATACTTTTCCAATAGATAAGCTTGGACATGGATTCTAACTTGGCCTGCTAAAGATGGAATCTGTTGAAGTAATAATAATAAAAGAGATACATTTCTTTGCGTAGGAGAGATGAACGTTCTCTACAGTTCTGGGATGAACTGTAGAGAGACTGTTACTATCATATAATCAATAAATTAGCATTGCTATTAGGCTTCATTCACTCCCAATTGTATACATTGGCCTTAATATTTTACAGTATCTCATATTACAAAAAAATTCTCCTAATCTGAAATGTTGACTTCAATATTTGTTTTGCCTCTTTTTCAGCTAAAAAAAAAAAAAAAGTCTTATTGTTTTCCTTACAAAATAAATTAATTTGTAAATTTTGAAT
Source organism: Heteronetta atricapilla (assembly GCA_011075105.1). Lineage (NCBI taxonomy): Eukaryota > Metazoa > Chordata > Aves > Anseriformes > Anatidae > Heteronetta > Heteronetta atricapilla. The sequence goes on from CM021731.1 coordinate 34,210,148, forward strand.
GTGTAATGTGTATGCTAGACCAAATAAGAAAGTTGCATTTACAAATCTGTGGGTTTATTTTATTTTTTAGAAAAGAGAGGGTGAGAAAGAATGTTTCTGAAATAACCTTTTACTCACTGAGTTCAGGAGGAATCTTTTTAGGCTTTATTGTATGGAATGTTTTTCGTAACTATTACCTAAATTGCTGAAAGTTATCAGTTTATTTTTGTTGTTTTACATGTAAGGATATTTACATAAACAAACCTTTAATGCTGTCACAAGAATCTGTGGGGAAAAAAAAAAAAAGACCTTCTGAAATTCGGAGTTCAACCCTACTACCACTCTCATTTTTGAAAGTTTTGTGCACTGGTCTTTTTCTGTCAGCTGTGCTTGTTCCAGAGAAAGTTCATATTATCACAGCTCTCAAAATACACAGATGCAATACCTACCTGCAGGTAGCTTGCCTGTTGCAGTTTAATCTTTGTACATAACTCCTGGTACTGTGCCATGGTGATAAACACTTAAAAATGCAGATAGATTAAACAGGATTTGACATTGACTTGCACAAAAGGCACCTTTCAAGGGCAATGATAATACAGTGTTAAAGACCTTGCAATCAAGAATGCATATTCTTTCAGTGAAGACTGAAAGAGAAAAGAAGCCAATAAACAATATATACTACAACAATAGAATCACTGAATTCCTCTAATGGACAAAACAAAGCTAACAGAACTTCTAATATATAAGCAATTACTCTAAGAGCTGTTCATGCTCTTGGTCACTGTTGCTATTTGCCTTGTAGAAATGTATTTGGCCAGTTCTCATCATCCCTTAATTCAATACAATTGATACAAAAAGGAGTACAAGCTTCACATGTTAGCTTGATATACAAGCTTCATACATATAAGCCTATACTGAAGGCCCTTAAATTTCTTTTTATAGTTGATTCAGGATTCTAAAATTCTGCTGCTTAGCATGGTCAAAAATACCCAGTCTTGATTGTGGTAGATGTTTTTCTGCCTTTGGGGTCTGTTAAGTAAACAACATGAGGCTATTTGATAGGTCGGGGCTGTTTGACATTAGTAGAGTACACCTAGTCAGTACGGTGTCACATTGTTGGCCATGTCAGGTCACCCTGTCACTTCATTTTTAGCTGCTTGCGCAGTGATCAGAGCATTACCTAACATTAAAGTTTGTTTTCTATCAAACAGAATTCTAGCCAGTGTCTTTTCAATTTCAAGAGAGTACTTCAGTTGTGAGGCTTTTCAGGAGAACACTGCTGCTCCATCTAATCAAATTGTTCAGTTTTAGAGGAAATAATCTCATTTTCCATGGCTGCTGAAAATGTAACTACAAACAAAATTTAGCTTGAGCTAGAGAATTTGCTGCTTTAAAGGTGAGCTGAAGCTCTAGAGGTTTTCCTGTAGTGGTTTCTTTCTGATACAGATATGTTAAGCACGTGTAACTCACAACCAGTTTTCAAAGGTCCTAAGCCTAAATGTTTTCTTTGAAATAAAAATAAATTTATCCTAATTCTTAAACATTTCGTTGAAAGGAAACATGAAAGGCTTCCCTAAAATTACTAGAAGGTTTGATGCAGAGTAAGAGAATGGCTCCAGGTCACCTGAAATGTAAGTCATTTCCTTGACTGGAAGAATATGCTTTTGTGTAATGCAGGGAGTTAAAAACAAGTCAGGTGTATACTTATTACTATTGGTACACTCATAAATATAGATTAGGAAAAAATCATTAAGTTGAAATAATAAATATAATGGAACCAACTAAAACCAAGACATTTCAAAGAAGGAAGTAAATGTGTCAATCAACTTGACACATATCATTCAACTCATACTGCAGTAGAAGCATGTGCCAGGGTGAGCGAACTAATTTATGCCTTTGAAGTCTTTAATATGTCTTTCTACTTCATGTTCCCTGTCCTGGTTACATCAACCTAGTTGCAAAAAAGCATCATACTGCATATTTTTCACATTCAGCTGCTCAGACAGCATTGTTATTCAGAAGAAACAAAATCCTACAACCAGTTATTACATCTAAATTCATCTGTGTGTATCATTTTTCTGTGAAGTAAGTGGAGTACCCTAGAAAGCACATAATACTTCTATTTTTGATAGTTGTTTTTTTTTTTTAATATACATGCATAATTGATGAGGATAAAAATTCCATCTGGGATTGTGTAGTAGCTATTTTGTATCAGTCCCATGGTGCAAATATTCCCTAGAGCCATCTTTGCTTTGCTTTGCTTAAATAAGCACTTTATTTCAAGTGCTTTATTGGCAATTAACAATGATTTTGTAGCTACATTACAGCATATGGTGGAGCAATATCACATTGTTACACATCACAACAGGTATGTATGACATATTAGAACAAATAAAACTGTACTTTGCTGTGTTAAGGGAGAAAACAAATAATTTTCTCAAAGTGAGGTGCACCTATGCATATATCTTCATCGTAAAGACTTGCAGCTATATTGTGTATGTGAGGTACATAACTGCAAGTTATCTTTTCCTTATGCAGTTCTGGAGGAGGCACAAGTAAAACCTTATTGTCTAGCTCATGTCAACATCATTGCTATTTCTAAGTCAATTTTCATAATTTGAATGATTTTTTTTTTTTGCCATTGTATAATTATTCACAGAGGATGTTAAGTCTTACTTCACTTTCTTAGGTTTTCGGAGAAAGGTAATTTGTAAAATTTTTCTTTCAGTTATTTCAAACTGTGTTAAGCTGCAAATAATTATGCTTTTTTTTTTTTTTTTTTTTTTTTTTTTTAATCTACTTCAATGAACCTTGGGATATGTTCCATTTGCAGAAGCCAGGATACAGTGAATTTCACTGAGTGATGTAAAAGCTTTAAAGTGTGGATGATTCAAGACTCAGGTTATGGTCAAAGCAACCTTTCAGAACACTAATTTAGGAGCAACCTACAGCAATGTTTGGCCACTATAGCCATACAAATTCATTACAACCATACTGATTCATTTTTATATCTAAGTACAATTCACAAATTACAGCATCTGATATATTACTATTAGAGCTCAGCACAAAAGTTCTTCTAGTGGATTTATCAGGTTGATTTTGAGTAATGAAACAATGCTGTTCATGTGTTGTGTCCAAAATGAGTAATTTATCAGCTAAAAGAGAACTATCACAATAGGAATTTCATACCACATAATTAATAGGCTGCCACACTTCAAAACTCCTATTTGCATGTCTTTTTGGGCCTGCAACCCAGACGATGGTCTCTTTAGACTGTCCATTTGTATTAAGGAAATGAGTTACTCTTAATGTTTGAAAGGAGCTCTTTTGCAACAGGCTAAGACATTTGATCAGGCTTTTGATCAGTTCTGATCAAAAGGCTTAAGCTCTGGAAAAAGCTGCAGAGCCACCATGAGCAAGGGAAACATGTGGTGTATAAGGTAAACACTGTTCTGGGCTCAATGGGAAAAATATTATTAGAGAATCAAATCTGGACAAATACAGAAAAATCTGAAAAATAGGGAAAAGTAAATACTTGATTTCAATAGTCTTTGTCATTCCTCATGTCAGAGGGAAGGGGTTTCAGAATGGTGTAGTGCCTCTCTTGATCCCTTTAGTGGCTGGTCATCTCTTCATCTTGTTAAGTCCATCAAACAGTACCAAGCAATGACTTTTCACTGACACTGTGCCAGAGCAGAGGCATAGTCTTCATACATATATTCTGGACATTCAATGAGGGCAGAATGTAAAAGTTGCAAATGGTACAGGTATAAACAATATGATTAACTCTTGATGAATTCTAAAACTTTCTGCAAAATATTCAAAGAATGTTTTAGCTCCACCATTGTAGAACAGCTCTGTGAGAGGTACAGTTGTATGATACACTCTCTGGACAATGTGTACTGTGCTAGGAAGGTGTCCCTCATAATAGACATGAGAGGTTTTTTGATCTCCCCATGTCCGATTTCTCACAATGGGTGGCAGAGTACACATTAGAATATGATTAAATTGTCTTGGTCTTTAAAGTTATGTTGTATATATATCAGCAGGTCACCTCATTAACACTTGGACAAAGTACATAGTAAGTTTGTAATTAAACATCCTCTTCCTTCCCATGGAAATCAAATACAATCCTAACTTCTTCCTTCCCTGTATTTGTTTATGGTAAAACATTGTCATTGCCTAAATTATATTAGTTTTGGTACATACTTCAAATGAATTTTTTATCATCATGTTCCAGACTGGATACATAATCGTCATACATGTACCTACTTTATGTAGCACAGTGCTGTGAAACCGGAGGAGAACTAATTTGCCTAGAAGGGGTAATGAGCTAATATAGCTGTTCTGTTCCTACTAGCTACGTTTAGTCATCAAGAGAGTGTGAATATCTCTGCATAATACTACACTGTTTCATGTAAATATATAGTTCCCCATTTACTTAGCTGTCTATTCAGTTAGAGCTTATCAAATAAAAATAGATCTTCTTTTACAATCTTTTACTAACATAAATATCAGTATGAGAGAGACAGTAAATTGGATGTGCTGGACATTGCTGTCTTTTTTAGTGCTAGGTGGTTAGAGATATTACCTTCCCCCTACACAGTCTTCAAAGTGCTATTAAAATCCAATTTCCATACTAAAGGAATGGCAAGTGCATCTGCAAGGATGGGTTCTGCATGGCCACAACACAGACACCATATTAATATATCTGCTTGTTAATCTATTGCATGGAACTGGAGGTGGTTGGAGTGAGCATACCTTGCTCTCAAGTTTTGCTTTTCCAGAGCCCTGGGAAGCACTGGTCATAAGATAAATACAATGGTAATTAATGTCTCCATCTTGACAAGACTCCTGGGTAAACTGTGACTGTAAGAAAAGTGTTGACATTTTCAGAATTCTTCCACTGTATTTTATGAGCTCACTCTGATTCAGTTCTCATTTTTTAAAATTTTTTATTTTATTTTTAATAAATGTATAAAAAGTTTTAATCTCTTCTAAATTCTGCATGGCACATGGATGAGAAAGTTATTTTCATCATTTCTACTGGCCTTACAGTTTTCAGTAAAATTCTTGAATGACCTATGGATTAATTTATCTCTTGATTCTATTGTGCTTGCAATCAGTGGCTCACATTTTAACCTTCACTGTCAGAAAGCTCATGCATCAAGCCTTTATGGGCAGAGCTATATTGATTTGATTTTTCAGTTTGAATTAACTATATGTTTTTAATTTTATTTCGTGCAAATAGATGGCTCACTTTCTTAGCTCCCACAAAGCTTTAAAAATTCTACATTAACTGAATAGCTTCTTACTTACTACCTAAATTCTTTGCAAGTTTTTAGAACAGATATCTACAGCTGCAGAAAATATTATGTCTTTTCCAAGATCCAATAGTTCCCAAATAATTTATTTTAAAAGATATTTTCCTCATTGTAAGTTTTGATGGTTCTGTCCATTTCCTTCTCATCTGCCTAAGTAGTAAGTTTCAGTACAGTACACAAATTAACTGTAGCTAAGTAGTGTATAATTACCTTTAGATCTCTCCGTTCACACTTTTGAATGTTTCTATCTCATCAGATGCATTACTAACTTTTTCCATGTTATATAGAAAACATTTCTTAAACCAGTAACAATTTCCAAACTGGCAGTAATACTTAAAGTGTGAACCCTTCATAAGCTTTTGCAGTCTGGAGATACTTTCCAGGCTTGGACTGTTATTTGATCCTAGTCATATGTTCTTAGGAACAGAATCCAGATCAGTTTGCTTCCTGTTACATAATCTAAGTAGTTGTCACTGAGACTTAAATATTTGTAACTATTTCCACCCATGAGAGTCATGTGCTGCACAAGCATTGAAGAAAAATGTTTCCTTATAATGTCTGAGATTATGCTTCCAGGACAGCATTTAGGTGAGTGCTAGGACATATGAGAAAGTACCCTGGGCTGTAATGTAGAAGTAAAGAAGACAACCAGGGCTTGGATTCTAGCCTCGAGAGCAGAGACTAACTTTGACAGCATTTACAGAAATTTATGTCAGTAGAATTTGAATCGGAATCTATTGCATCTTCATAACATTAAATATTAAAATGATAGATGAATGTGAATATTATCTTCAGTAGGAAATGAATTAAATATTGCCACTTCTGAATTATATAAATATGTAAAAAAGATATGAGTCTTGATTTTAAAAACTTTAACTAGTTGCACAGACTAAGAATAGACTATTTTTTTTTTTTTCCCATCATCAATATTTTGCCTCCAGCCTAGTACCAAGCAAATTATATTAAAATGAATATGTTATTATTGATAATGGAAAATCTGCTGCTTAGGAAAGATTATGCTATTTATTTTGCAAATAATGTGCAGCAGCAGTGCAGATAACTCCATTAACACTGACTTGAAACCTTTGTTCTTCCATTTATAAAATATTATAAATAAGTGAATATATAACTGTCCTCCCTCCAAATATCAGAACTTTTAAAAATATCTATCAAGCATGCATCTCCAGATTTATATGAAGCCATTTCTGTTATTCTGGATATTCTTTTTTATAACATTCATTCAATGTAAATTTTAAAGGATATACACGTGCCGATGTACCGAAAATACTTATATTGCCAGTGGTTCAAAAGTGGTTTCTAAAGGGTTAAAATAATAAGCTTATGGATAAATATGATGGAGTACACCCAGAACTGAAAGGATGGTAGGGGTGGTTAGAAATAAACTAATAAGCAGATCAATATTCTTGCAGTGCAGAGAGCTGACACTTTGAGCTATAACAAACAAGTTTATCTGAGCTTATTAAAACTTGTTCTTTAATGGTACAACAGAGGTTGTTTTTTACTGTTGTTTTTTACAGGTTGATTATTTTTATTTTTATTTTTCAAGTGCACAGAATTTTTCATCAGCTTCAATCAACTTATTGTTAAAACTAATTAATTCTTCGGACTGTATCACTGTCATTTTCAATGTAGCCATCGACATTTCATTTCAGTGTGCTCCAATTTGGGTGGGATGCCAGCTTCTCTGGGTTAGATATTCTATTGTCTGTTTTTATTTATTTATTTATTTAAGTAATTAAAACAGAATTGCAATCACTTTGGTTGGAATTCATTTTACTTAACTTCACTCATCTAGGCATTTAGTCATCCAGAGTAAGCCAGTCATTTATTTTTTCCATAAAGTCAAAGAAAAAAGGTAGTAATAGAAGGCATGATGAATCGAAGTCCTACCCAGAATGACAGTGAATACAGAACAGGTTCATAAAGTTTAGAACATGATTTCTTAGAAGAAAGGGGCAGCAACCACAACATCAATAGCAAACTAAATCCAAGGAATTATAAATGTTATATTGATATTAGTTTTGAGAAATTGTTATTCATCTCGCTACTGACTCAGTAGTGCTCATAATCTGATCTCAATCATGTAGCAACACTACTTTCAATGTATTTTTGTCAGGTGGAGGTCCCAGTTCTGTAAAAACCTGACTTTAGTGACTTAGTAACAGCCTTTGGCCTCAGACTTTATTTAAAAATTGATTAAATAGTGCCTTAGTGTGAATGGGATTTGCTACTCTCTCTCAGTGCAATTTATACACTTTTCGTTTGTATAGGACAATATCTTACCACACAGGACTCACTTCTGTTTCAGTAATCCTATTTTGAGTCCTCAAACCAGGACAAGCAGAGGACGTGCCTTTATTCCAGTATTCTTGGTAAAAGTGAATTAGACCTTTCATTATTCCCACAGGCACCAGGAACTCACATCTGTAATCATGCTTGTTTTACTCAACAAACAGTTCTTGCTTTTCCATCCAATTATCTGTTCAGCTGCTGCTGTTACTAAGACAGTCCATTACAACAGCAACCCCTAAGAGGAAACAAAGTTACTAGGATTGTTCATTTATTTTATCTGACAATGCGTAGCTTTCCCTTCCTTTTGCATCCTTCCATAGAGCCTGCCTCTGTTAACCTTCCACGCATTTGGAAGAAAGATACTGCTATGCCTGCTTTAGATGTGTGAGGGATTGTTACTTTCCCACACTGTCTTCAGGCACATACTTGTCTTGGTACTGCTTCAGTGTGGGATGAAAAGTATTCTACAATATTGATTCTCAACTATAAATTATGGATGGGTTGACTAGCAGCATGTTTCTTTCATAAATATGAAAATTTAGAACTACTCCTTCATCCGCTCTTCAAGAGAAAAAATAATTTGTCTTTTCCTAGTAAGATGAAACTGGGTATTTAGAATAACCATGGTAATATATTTTAACTTTTTTGGTTATTGTGCTGTTGAAGACTGATGTGAAATAGGGTTTAAAATCAATTAAGGCCAGTGATTTTTTGTTTTTAAGATTTGCCTAGACTTTTATTATAACAAATCCTAACATAAGCCCCATAAATACAAATGAATATAGTATACTATAGTTATAGCATAATGTATTTATTGTCACATTTTGCTGTCTGGAAAGCATTTACAGTTATTGCCTTTCAATTCAAGCATGTTGGAGAAACTTTATAAAACCCAGCAGCTTTCGATAGTGCTTGATAACATGGGTACATCTTAGCAGGTTTGTTCTCTCACAGGGAGTATTTGTCCTGCAGGTTAGACCATAGTGGAAAAAGTGCAGTAAACTCAGATTCTGAGGTGTATGGGTAATATACCTGGGTTTTATTTATCACATGCCCTTCAGTCTCTGAATACAGATATTCACACAAAATATATCCTATTTTCCTCTTTCAAGAAGATCGACAGTCTGGGTACCAGTGCTCATTAGGAGCTATTTTGCCTCCAGAAATGAGTAGTTAGAGATAAGAGCAGAGAACAATCTCTCTTGGTGCCTTCAGCCCAAGTCTTTCTACATCCTCCCTTTCCCCACAACAAAATCCCAAGTCAGAGCAACACTATCTCTCAAAACTAATAAGATTTTTTTTTTTTTTTTTTTTTCCAAATACTGAATGTTGCTCGCAGAATAATGGGAAGAGCTTGTAGAAGTTGCTGAGGCAGTACCATTTAGTGAGATGATACCCTTTTTCCTACTTGGGCTTGCTTTTTTTAAAAATAATCTTTTTTTTTTTTTAATCTTTAAAACAAGGGTATTTTATAAAATTGTAATTCCTATATAGCTCATTCTTTAGGTAATGCTACAACAAAATCATTGATTTCAAATATAGAAATGCAATTAATATTCATTAGGTTTGAGATAGAGCAGCAGACTCTCCTAACTTATAAAGCAAAAACTCTACCACACCTGTGCTTCCAACTCAGTTATCAAGCTGTATGATCAATCAGCATTTATTACCTAATGAACTTTTAAAACACGTTCTTTAAAATCTCAAGCTTAACTGACAATTTACTTAGACATTAGTCCACATCTCAGCTCTGCCATTCATTTGGTGCAAGACTTAGTCAAGTTATTTAATCTGTTTCTGTATTTGTTTCCCATGCCTGAAAGTGGATGATACTTCTGAATCACCCCCACAGGAATATTACAAGACAAAGGCAGACAAAACAGGAATGGAAAAGAAAACAGTTACTCTAACGTTGCAGAAACGCAAAACTAATACTCCCAGTAAAATCAGTGTCTCTGTAAACATGAGAACAATACAACTCCTTTTCAGAAGAGTCTTTGACAAGCTATTGTATTGATAGCTGGTTCTGGCAGCTGGCAGCAGCAGAATATTTACAAAGCATTGGTACAAGAGCAGTCTGAACATATTGATCATGACTGAATGAAGTCCACATCAAGGTGCATTATTTGTCTGTATCATTTGCTCTTAGTTTGACCTTGCTGCTTGCTTGCTTCTCACTCTCTCCATTCCTTCCTCCTTTCCTTCTTCTTTCTTTTTCTTTTTCAGTCACTAGTGGCGTTCCCCAGGGCTCAGTGCTGGGGCTGGTCCTCTTTAATATCTTCATTGGTGATCTGGTTGAGGGCATTGAGTGCACCCTCAGTAAGTTCACAGATGACACCAAGTTAGGTGCGTGTGTCGATCTGCTCGAGGGTAGGAAGGCTCTGCAGGAGGATCTGGGTAGGCTGCACCAATGGGCTGAGGTCAACTGCATGAAGTTCAACAAGGCCAAGCGCCGGATCCTGCACCTGGGGCGCAATAACCCCAAGCAGAGCTACAGACTGGGAGAGGAATGGTTGGAAAGCTGCCTGACAATGAAGGACCTGGGAGTATTGGCTGACAGTCAGCTGAATACGAGCCAGCAGTGTGCTCAGGTGGCCAAGAAGGCCAACGGCATCCTGGCTTGTATAAGAAGCAGTGTGGCCAGCAGGGCTAGGGAAGTGATTGTCCCCCTGTACTCAGCTCTGGTGAGGCTGCACCTCAAGTACTGTGTTCAGTTTTGGGCTCCTCACTACAAGAAGCACATGGAGGTGCTTGAGTGAGTCCAGAGAAGGGCGACAAAGCTGGTGAAGGGTCTGGAGGATAAGTCCTAAGAGGAGCGGCTGAGGGAGCTGGGCTTGTTCAGCCTGGAGAAGAGGAGGCTCAGGGGCGACCTTATTGCTCTCTACAGGTACCTTAAAGGAGGCTGTAGCGAGGTGAGGGCTGGTGTGTTCTCCCACGTGCCTGGTGACAGGATGAGGGGGAATAGGCTAAAGTTGCACCAGGGGAGTTTTAGGTTGGATGTTAGGAAGAACTTCCTTACTGAAAGGGTTGTTAGACATTGGAACGGGCTGCCCAGGGAAGTGGTTGAGTCACCATCCCTGGAGGTCTTTAAAAGAAGTTTAAATGTAGAGCTTAGTGATATGGTTTAGTGGAGGACTGTTAGTGTTAGGTCAGAGGTTGGACTCGATGATCTTGAGGTCTCTTCCAACCTAGAAACTCTGTGATTCTGTGATTCTTTTTCTTTTTCTTTTTCTTTTTCTTTTTCTTTTTCTTTTTCTTTTTCTTTTTCTTTTTCTTTTTCTTTTTCTTTTTCTTTTCCTTTTCCTTTTCCTTTTCCTTTTTCTTTTCCTTTTCCTTTCTTTTTCTTTTTCTTTTTCTTTTTCATTCCTCCTTTCTCTTTCTTTCATTCTTCCCTCACTTTCTCTCCACCTCTCTCTTTTTAATTCAGTTCTCATTTGCCCAATTAAATGTTATTGTGATGAGAGACCCACATAATAATAGTGTAGCATGTCACATATTTTTAAAGTGTCCTCTTATCCTCTTTCTACTTACTATTTTTTAGTAAACACATGGAGTTGTTATTACTGTAAGCTATGTAATTGTTCACTGCTTTCATATATGGGATTTATGCAGAGGAGAAGATCCTTGTGCACAGCCTGATTCAAGGTACGTAAAGGCTGAACAGCCTCTCTGTGCCTGACAGAGAGAAGAGGGGTTGAAGGCTTCACCAGGGACATGCTTCAGTCACTGCTGCCCTGCTGCCACTCTGTATGGATGGCATGCAGCATCCCTCACCCACTGCCTGCCTGTAAAAGGAGGGGTATGAGCAGTGCTCCTGTGTGAGTCCTGAGCACACGGTGGAATTCACGTGACTGACTATGGATTCTGCTGGTGATCTTTGTTTACTCAGATGCAGCTTTTGTTGTTGTTGTTATTCAGGCACTGTGTCCTTCACTTGAACATCTTCACATATGCCTGTTTTTACATTTGTACCCTATGTCTTTTTATTCTTCATAGCCCATAATAAGCCCTGAGAGCTCTGGGAAGACATTTCACTTGTCACTGCTTCAGTCCTCCCTCTTCTTTCTCTCACCTTTTCAGCATCTACATCCACTCATCTAAAACACTGTTTTGTTTTGGTTGCTAATGGATTTTGCATTTGTATACTTCCTATACTATCCAGATCTTTGCAGTTAGACTTAGATAAGAGATGGGGATGTTAACATGCTAGACTGCTCTAGAAGTTCAGTTTCAGGGACATAAAATGAAAATTTTACAAGAGAAAGCTGCTTTAGCTGCTAAGAAGGATACTTGAAATGTTGGACTTAATGTTTCTGACAGAATCAATACTTTTTTTCCTTTTGGTGCAAATGCATTTTTTTTTCCTTTTTACCTTTTAACTGGTGCTAAAATTGGCTATCACAATCATAAAGAAATATCAGGGAAGCTATTATTAACTGTACTCTGTGGGATAAACAGGAGGTGTGAGATATGATGATCCAGACTCCTCTTTGTGGCAGGGTAAAGCCTGGCATACATTGGTAGGCAGGCTTTTACTGTAGCAGTGCTAGAAGCTGGCAGTGCAGTTGGCTTTGCAGCAGTTTGCCTCTAGGCTGAGGCATAGGAACAGCTACTGCCCCTTTGCTCTTTTCCCTGATGCCTTCTTAGTTTACTGTGAAGCTTTTGAAGAGAGGAAAGCATTGAATTGTCGGAGCCTGTGCTGCTCCTCTGGAAAAGCAGATATAATAGGATCTTTACAAACAGTTTGTTTTTGTTGCTCTTCTCTGTACATGCTTGAACAACTCAGTATCCTTCTTATTATAGTGAGGTGCCGAAAACTATTCAAGATGCTGTCTCACCAGTGCCACTTACCGGTGGACAACTACTTCCCTAGTGCTGCTGGCCATACTATTTCTAACGCAGATCAGGATGTCCTTGGCCTTCTTGGCTGCCTGGGCACATTGCTGCCTCATGTTCAGCTGGCTTTCAACCAGCACCACCAGGTCCTCTTCTGCTGGTCAGCTTGCCAGCCACCCTTTCCCAAGCCTGTATCAGTGCATTGGGTTGTTACAATACTCAGGAACCAATGGAGTTCTTCTGATCAATGTGGTGGCAGTGATTTTGCAAAACACTTCGTGTGTTGTTTTTAGAAAAAGGAGTACTTCCTCAATAAATTGGTAAGCACTTGCCATTTTTTATGGGGAGCAGTGCCTTGATGTTGTGTTGCATTACTAAAATTTATAATAAAGATAGAGGTGTTGTCATATGAATATGAAATATGAAAACAAATATGCTCAAACTTTGAAGTGTAAGAAAATAATAGTTAACCTTTTTTTTAGGATATAACCAGAAGTTTTCTCTGTTGAACAGAACAACAGCTTTCTGGTACAGATAGAAAACTCTGTTGTTTACTACCAGTTAGGTTACAGAAATAGGCTCTGATTTTCATTCCAATTTGTGTTTTGGTGTCTGTAGCGGCAATCAATTACTATATGTTTTTTCAAGTACAGTTTTTTTTTTTTTTTTTTTTTTGAGATACTCTTCCTACCAATGGGTCCTGATTCAGCAACAGCAAATGGGTGTTCAACTGCTTTGCCAATGTTAAGTTTCAGCAACCAGAATTGTCTCTACTTGTCCATCTTCTAGGGGCAGACCCAGGTTTTCTTCACTGATGAATGTAAATGGACTAAGTTGAGACCAGGGTAAATGGAAACAAACTACATGCCAAGGATTCTTTCTAGATGTGCATATAAAAATATATATGCAGTCTGGGTACAGTGGTAAATATCTATTGCTGCCAGCAGCAAATCTGTATGTTATGATGCAGAAGCCAAATTACCTAGGCTTCTGCAACCTTGTGTAGAAGTCAGATGTTCTAGTGGTTGATTTAGCCCCTTTGGATGTCTGCCAATATGAAAGTGATGTCTACAACCAACAGCAGTAAATTGGAGAATCAGAAGTACAGAGATTTCTATAACAGGAGTGGCCTTATGATAATCTGAAAAACAACACTGCTAGTTTTTGTCATGTGTTGTAGGCAGTACTACATGACATTTACCCTGAGAGTACTCTAGACACTATCCTGAGAGATTAATATAAGCTGACATTGTTTGTTTTTTATTTTTTGTTAAGGTAATTATACCATCCCACTGCTAATGCAGTTTGCTCTGAGAAACTGAGATATGGCATAAGTGGCATAAAGGAAGTCTTACTGAGACTAGCTGTTAATCATAAGCATAACAAAAACCTACATACTGTTATGAATCACAGCTTTTTGTACTGGTGTGGTTGGAGACCAATCAAGAGTACTAAGTTACCTAAATGCCCAAGGAAGGAACACAGAGGAAGGAAGAATTTTCAGTTCACACTGTCTGTGTAGGCTGGATTGCACAGAAGAAAACACAGTGGATTCCCAACTCTGTTTAATAATAAAGGGGTTTTATGTTGGAAAAATCTCATGACTATAAAATGGATTCTTGCTACTGCAAGCTTTCTAGAAAGGTAATGGATAATGTAGTCATCTTAAGTATTTAAATATCAAGGTGATAATGAAAGTATAAAATTCATTTCAGGCCTTAGGAGTTTTATGTGAATTACTTATGATTTCTTGAGCTCCCTGAATTTCTTGATAGCACCTCTCAGAATCTCCACAAGAAATCACTTTGCTGTCCTTTATTATGGTAAACTCTAAATTAGAGAATAGTTGTTAAAAGTTTGCAAGTTTATTAGTGAAAGACTTCCTGATATCTTTAAACATGTGGAAACAGCATAAAGAGTACCACCACCTTCTTCTTTGAAGTAATAGCAACATTTACCAATTCACAGATGAAAACGTTAAAAATGATACAATTTGGAATTGTAATATTTTATGTTTATTTTATGGATACACAAGGAATTTTAAGTCTTTTTTTAAACATGCTTTTAAAATGTTCTCATGAGTTAAGCAAGAAATATTAACAATTGTCAACAAATGGGAAATGGCTGGTAAAGCACTGTGCTATGACTTGCTGTCATTGCTGATGATTTTTCTGAAGTACCTGCAAATGTTGTGAACAAAATAGCATTTAGGATTAATTTACTATAACTTTTTTCCATTGTTTCCTGAACATCTAATTTCTTTTTTTTTTTTTTTATTTATTTCATACCTATCCTAAATCCATACTGTAAAGCATAAAGCTACATAAATTTACCCATAGAGACACATTTGCTTTCCAAGCGACTAATTTTCTGTGACTAATTGCAAGCACAACTTCAGTGACTGAGGTCAGTCCTTTGTAATAGTGGCACATACTGAATGGGATATTTTAAATATTCTTGACACATATTTTTTGTTTGTTTGTTTTTCAGAACAGGTTTTGCTTGTAAAAACAGGTCCCATGTGGTCCCATGTAAACTGGAAATTGGTCTCAGTTTTGAGGATTCTGCAGATGATGACACAATACTGCAGTTTGATAAAAAAAAAAAAAAAAAGTAAAACTGTTTGAAACTTTGTCTTTTCTCTTCTTTTTCAGCCTAGTTGGAGAAGAGACAAAGAGCAGAAATGCCACCAGCAACAGGAGCGCCACAATACCCTCCTCCAGATGGAGGCTGGGGATGGGTTGTGGTCTTTGGGGCTTTTATCTCCATTGGGTTTTCCTATGCATTCCCCAAAGCCATCACAGTATTCTTCAAAGAAATACAGGAAATCTTCCACACATCATATAGCGAGATAGCTTGGATATCATCAATAATGTTGGCTGTCATGTACGCAGGAGGTAAGATGTTTGTGAAATTTGCAAATACTGTATTTGTCTATTTTTTTCCTATGATCTTAAAGAAGTTGAAGTTAATTACTACCTGATTTTATCATTATTACCTAAATTTATTAAGTAATAATTTTAAGATCAGGTAAGAATTTACCTAATGCCCCTTAAAAAATAAAATTGTTATGAGGTAACCACCTGGAACATTTGACTCTTTTCAGTAATGGAGCTATTAAATGCATATATTACATATGCATATGTACATATGTATAAAAGTGTATACAGAGAAACTGAAAACATTGTGCCAATAGCACTGTATCTTTACTCACTGAAAAGCATCACTCACAATTAAAAAAAAAGCATCACATCACAATTAAAATATTAATTTTTCAGAAGTAGTATCTCTAATAAATTATGGTATTATAAGGTCCAGTAAACAACCTGTTGAAGGATGCATGGTCTCATTTTTATTATGGTAATTCTTTTATCACTGATTTCAGCCTTCCTAAGTCTTCCTAAGTCTTGGCACTTGAATTGTCATAGCTGCTTTAGCAGTCAAGGAAGAGAGGTAGGCACACACAGAAGAGAATTCAGGCTATGGGAATTTCTCTAAATACCTGTTTTTCACCTCTGACTATGAAAAAGATCCTGCAGCCAGCACAGTGTTGGCTTAACCACTGCAGGTAAGTATTTTTTGGTTAATGGGATGAAAAATGAATGTTTTTTTTCAAATGGTGGCAGAGGCAGAGACCCGATAAAGATGACATACCAAGTGGTGTCAATAGCAATAAAAGTTTGCTGTTAAGATATTTTGATCCTATATCTATTCATATGGAGAATCCTGAAGGAATTTATAGGAACAACAACAATCATGAGAAAATTCACCAAATGAAGGAGTGACTCGAATTAATGCCTTCAAGAGCAGGGTAAAGGATCGTGTATGTCCCTGCTATGTGTGACCAGGTCACTCTCAAACCAGACTGGCTTTTATGGGTACTGAAAGCCTAGAAATGAGTTTCCCTGTGATGTGGCATTTCTTGTACCCAGACATGCTTGACTAGGACTCTGCCAGGCACATCTGGACTGACTGTCTACAAGCAATCCAAAGGCAGTCAGTGTGCATGGCAGCTGTGGGGATGGACAGCATGTCATGTTCAAGTCCCCTCTAAATTAGCTTCTCCAAAGGATGCATATCTACATTTGAGTAGATTTGCACTATAGAATATACATGTGTAACTGTGGAAATCCCTGAAGAAGTGTGGACCCATCTGGAAGAAGGGAAGAACACAGATGATGAAGAGCTGGGTTTTGCTTCCACTTACCTTATGCTGTGCCTTTTGGTCTGGACCCTATTTCACTGTATTTTTTAATCATAGATACATTTTCTAAGCACAAATTTGATTTATAGCACAGGTGCTGTTTGTTTGTTTTAATCTCCGAATAACATTTAATTTATGCCATTTCTGTCATCTCAAAGTTCACCTAAGTTTTAATAACAGTACAGATGCAGATTAAAGGGCATTCAGATGTGGTCATGTTTACATACCAGGTTTACATACCAGGTTTAATGTACACAACATTTAATGTAAATTACAAAGCATTCAGTATTGCTGCCTCTTCTCTAGTACTTCCTTCAGTGTTATGAGTACCACCTGTATATTGATGTTAATTAAACATTACAAAATAATTGACTATTCATTCTGCTAAGACCTATCCCAGTCCCTATGAAGGCTGTCAGCACAGGAACAGTAGGCAAAGTTGTTTGCATATCTTTTTATGGACTCATAGTTTTGAAATGCTGAGAATGACGATCCTGCCTGATATAAACACTCTTTGAAGCCATAGCTTTTCTAGAACCACTTCCTAAAAAATAGGCCATTTAGACAATCACTGGCAGAGTATGAAATAGGAATCAGGAAAAACATTTCTGAAGGAAATCACTGCATTGTTTTTACTGTCTGAAGGTGGTTTGATTCCTTAGTATTTGATGTGCTGTAATGTGAAAGACACATTAAGACCATGAGTACAGGGTGTAGTGTTTACTATGAAGTGTGATATGTCTGCATGAACACTCTGTTCATCATGCTATTAATTAAGGTAACTTGAAAACATCTAAGATCTGTCATCCTCATTAGAGCTTAGCATTCAACCTATTAATCATCACAGTGGGGTCAGTGAATAAGTAAGAGTCTGTGCTGACACTCTTTGCTTTGGAGGCTGCAGCCTCTTGCAGTAATTAGCTGGCATCTGTGTTTCAGTAACAAGGTATTAACTTACCTTTCAATTCCTGAGGAAAAAAAAAAAGAAACTAATAAAAGGCATCCAGTAAGGAGCTAAAAGAATGTTAATTATGTTTATCACTTCATACTTAGAATAAATGGCATTAAATTATAGCAGACCATCTGGCAATCCATATGGTCTCCTGCAGTCCTGGTTAATTCCAGCAAATAGGTCAAGCACAGCATTCACCCCGTTAGGAAAGCACTAAGCAGAGGTGACAAATCTGATAAATCAAGTCAATATGAAACTCTTTTCCCTCTCTTGATCTAGCATAATATGTACTTCCATACAGTTCTTGTTATGGTGGTGTTTTTTTGTTGTTTGTTAGTTTTTATTGGTTTTTATTTTATTTTTTTCCTCAAGCTCCCTTTTGTCTCCTTCCCCCCAGCCCCCCCGCACCCCTCCTTGTCTCCTGGATATTTGTTAGAGTTTGCTAAAAAGCCTTCCCAAAATGCAAGATCCTGTAATGTGATCAAGGTTACAGATATTGGACAGCCTCTGCTGTTCAGCCTGTGCTTGAAAGAAGCATCCTCTGGAGAAGAGCAATAGTTCAGTCTCCATGGCAACTCCTTCTTCTCCCTCTCTTGAACAGAGACTGTCAATTATATTAGATTAGGGGTGATGGCTTTGTGATGGACTCCTACACACAAGGGACTGTGACTGAGACCACCAAACTTTTTGTGCTGGAGGTTAGAATCTGGGATAAGGTTAAATTAGTTGAGCTATCTTGACAGGGTACCCTGTGTTTGTGTATGTATATGAACACATGGGTATATGTGATATGCATGCATATATGTATTCGTATATATATCGGCTACTTATGCATACTTACAGAGCTGTATGTATGCTCTGATGCACGCAAGCATTAAGGAATTGAAGAAAAAGACCAAATATATTTGATATCAAGTTCTCTCAGTTCATTCTCTTTTTCTAAACTTCACCTTTCGCTTTGTGCATCATTAACCAGCCAAAGATGATTAGAGAGCTTCTTATCAGAGCTCAATCTGTTTCCAGCAAACAAAACAAAACAAAACAAAACAAAACAAAAACACAGCACAAAATGTTTTTATTGCTTTCAGTGTAGTTTTGATGGGAGCCTTAGTGGCAGCCATGAAAGCTGTGTGACAGGTCTGTTGATTTCAGACACAGTTGACTTTGGATTTTAGATTTCCTTAGGGAAAAAGCAATTGGTTTACTTATTTGTCTTATTTGTAACTCTTTTTCTGTCATTTTTCCAAGGGCAAATTTCTATTTGGTGTTTTTTATTTGTTTGCTTGGTTTTAGTTTTGGTTGTTGTTGGTGTTTTGGTTTGTTTGCTTTCAAAAATTACTTCTTGGTTATGATGTTGTATTGTTGAAATTAGCTTGAGAGCTGTTAAATTCTCCAAGCCAGACTCAGCTGTGAAATGTAGGATTGTCTTAGAAACATAGAATCATTAAGGTTGGAAAAGACCTCCAAGATCATCTGGTCCAAGCATATCCCTACCACCAATACTACTCACTAAATCGTGTCACTAAGTACCACATGCAACCTTTTCTTAAGCCACCCTAGGGACAGTGACCATTTAAATTCTAGATGATTTTTCCAAGTAAATGATTAAAAAAACATTTGGAACCCTTTTTGAAGAAAAAAGTGCTATAGAATTGTAAGTAGTGGTCATTAGTATTTTTGAAAGGATGCCTACAATTAAAAAATGCAGCATTTAATAGTTTCTTTTCCTTTTTTTTTTTTTTTTTTTTGTGTGTGTTTCTTTAATTGTTCAAGTTTGAGCTTAACTATAAGGTAGTAACAAACTCTTAAAAGATTTTTCAGGTGACAACACAAAAGTAACCTAAAAAAGTTCTCATTATGACTTTGTTGAACATTAATTTGGAAAATAATGTATCATATGGTATGTTCAAAATATTTGTGATTTTATCTCAGTGGGTGTTTCAGAGATATTGCTGTGAAGATGAAATGGCGTGCACAGTGGAGATGACAGTTGCGAAACGCGTGCAACACAAACAACAGATGGTTATGGATTTTTACTTTTGGACAGAATCTAGGCTCCTACACTTTTCTCCCTCCCTGGTAACATTTTCTTATTTTGATTTTACATATACTGGTACAAGGCCTTCAGTGCCCATGGATAAGAAGATTGAGAAGCTTTCTTGAATTGACTTATGTCCCTTGTAGTCAGGGACAAATGTTTTTCTCCATCAGAATATGCAAAGTGTTGAATTTTAATAACCTCATTTAGAGTGTCCTTGAAAGCAGGACTTATCAACTTTCCAAATGCCTCATGGGCATGAGGGAATACTTCACATTTAGACTAAAATATATGTGAAACATCTACATCAAGTTAATTTGAGACTCACAGATAAAGGAAAAGAAGTCGTAATGAGGTGACACAGGAACAGAGCATTTTGGATCTTACTAACAAATGGAGATAAGTACAAAAAAAGAAGTATCAAGAGTAACAAAAATATTATGAACTTACAGTAGTTCAGTTTTTAAAAGAAGACCTGAATGCTAAGGAGTTCTGATAAAACCTCTGAAGGGTAGCACAGCCACTTCTTGCATTTCTTGGAAGCCTTTGAGTTTTAATAAAACCGTACCTTGTAAGGCAATATTCTGTTAATAAGTGTTTTAAACATAAAGAGGTTTCTGTCTCTACCCTAATGGAGTGTTAGTTAGCACCCTTAAAGTTGGATGTGGGAAGAAGGATGAGAAAAACCACCTGGTGAAGATAGTTTCATATATATATATATATATATATATATATATATGTATATAAAATATATTTTTTTGAACAGGAGTGTCATTCTTCTACAGGAGCTAGCTGCTTTTTTACTCTTCAGCTTGTTAGGTTTGGCTAAACAGACGAAGTAATTGCTATTCAGTGCCTTTTGGGGATTCAATTTTGTCAAGTTTTCATGAAATAGTTTTTACTGGGATCTGTTTAGCCACACTCAAGAAGGCAATCTTAAAGTTAAGGGCATGCTGCCACTGAGAAATATTTTTGTCTTTTCAATAATTGACAGAAAGATATTTACAAGAAAATTCCCACTGTACTTTTACTAACATTTTATATGTCCATGACATAGGTTAATAATAATGATTATCATAGAAATACTTGTGGTGACTTTAATTAAATTAATTCAATCCTGTAAGGTAAACAATACTCATTTATATACAAGCAGGCAACATAATAGACTACATAATGAACATTAGTTAAGTTCTTTTTTCCTATTTAAGGCTTTGCATTTTTCTTGATCTTCATTTCTATAAGTAAAATTAATCAATATTGACAGGTTTTTTATTCCTAAAGATTCTTTTTTCTCTCCTACTTCATTTCAAGTAATGGGTGAAAGACAAACAATAATAAATAGCATGCATCGTAAAATACATTTTCTAAGGGACTAAAACTTTGGGTTTGTTTTAAAAAGATAACAAGGGACTAACTTAGGCCTTTGATATCTTCATTGAGCTTGTAAAACTTAGACGAAATAATGTTTTTTTCTTCTTTCTGTATACTAGTAATATTGGATCAGTTCCCATATAGTTTTTTTATATCCCTGGATCATACAATGGCTACATTTGTGATGTGTGTCGCGTAATTCAAAGGTAATGAAACAATGGTGTAGCACAACTGGGAATCATGAGATATTTAAGCAGATACCAGGGAAGTTCTGTGGGGAAGGAAAAGTCTATCTACTCATGCTGTGTGGTATCATTGTAATCACACCAGCACTTCAAATGAAATAATAAACCTAGCACTTTACAAAGAACTTATTATAGAATTTTACTAGTCCATTGTTTTGGAATGTCTAAGAACTATTCGCTTGTTTATTTTGAAAGGTATGGCCAAGGGAAACAGAGCTGAACTGAGATATTTATAAGATATTATAAACCAGTATAAATTGGCAACAACTGAGGTTTTTACTGATATTTGCAATGGTATGTAGATACATAGTTGTTAACAGAGGTAAATGAATTTAGTGACAGGTTTATTCTGATGCCTGGGGAAATACAGAAATCAAAGAATGAGGTGGTTTTAAATTGTCTTTTAAGATTACTTCAAACAATCTTAATTGATTAACTGATTTTGAAGATTTTTGCAGAGATTGCATGTAAGCATACATGCCACACAAACAGTTTTCTAATCAGTCAGAACCTTTTCATCTAACTGAAGTTTACTAAGATTGCTATTACCATGAAGATTAATAAGATTGTTATTAAGATTACCCATTTCAAAGAGCACATACAACTACAGCTTCAGTAATAATATATGTTTCATTGGAGCATATAAGCAGAAGAAAAGTTTACCATTATTTTTCACAATTTTTGGTATTTTTATTTAATTATCAGGAAATAGATAATTGCTATGGCTGCAATTTTACTTGACTTTTGTTCAGATTAATATGTACTGTAATGAAACAACCAAATGGCATGGAGTTAAATGTGAAGATTGTGATTAAAATAGGAGTTGTTCATTTCATCATCTAGTTCAAACAACCCTTGTAGCACTTTTCCTTGGACATATTTTACATTAATTGTGCCTTCTTGTGTATTCTGTATGTACTGCTTTGAAACACTTTTCATTAACTGCTTTGACCCTTAGAAAATTATGAACGAAATAGTGCTACCCTTACAGCTTTTTAACAATAGTAACTAGAGATCATATGAATGGGATTCATGTGGTGTTTAGTCTTCCTCAACATAGGTACCTACATCTGAACCCGTTGTCTAGACAACTTCTGTTGTCAGTCAATAAAAATGGGAATTTCTGATTCATCCTTTCCTATGTTAAATGTCCAAAACACGACAGATGAATCATGTTTTAGAAAGACTGGCTGTCTTTTCAGTGCTAAAGGAACTTAGAGGAAGTTTTCAGATCACACATCTTAAGTGATGCTACCCTACACAATTGTTGCCCTATACCAATACGTTATATTTCACTCTCTAGAGACTTTAAAATCTAAGTATGTTCCTGCAGAGTTGTGCACCCAATTGATAGTGATTTTGAACTTGTCCTGCTAAAGGTTTTATTAATATTTTTAGTCTTTCTAGATCTCTTGAATTTTGCATAGGTTGTAATTCTTCCATGTTTCAGTGACACTGTTTAGGTTGTACTAGTTTTTATACTATTAAAACTCTCTGGTAATCTTAAAATTATTTATTAGCTTGTAAATATCTAATCTTTCCTCATACCCATAGTTCCTCAGCTTCCATCATTAGCTAAATAAAAAAAGAAAACATCTGGGAGAAAAGGTTGTTTGCTTAATAATTGACTAAATCTACATTCTTCTGTAGCAGATTATTAGATGATAGAAAACTATGGATAGAAATCTATAATCTATGTTATATTTTCCTATGCTCTGTGAATGATACGAAAGTTGAAAATATTTCAGTCTTTTTGTAGCAAGTTCCCCAGACACTTCCCTATTAGTATCAGCTGGCAGTACCAAATGTGTTTTACTACAGATCTTGCTTATACCACTCTCCTATGGAGGAATTCCTTTGCTTTTCCAGGAATGGTAATTATGTGAGTGATTATTTTTTTCCTCTTTTACAAGAATAAGCTTTGCTATCCCACACATGCTGCTTCCAGATTTGAAGATGTAGCCTAGAATTCATCTTCTTGTTTTCTACATAATAGAATATAGCTTACTCAGAGGAGCAGCTTAGTGTCAGGACTTCCTAAGGACTCTTTGCAGTGGCTCTCAGAGTAGGTGCAATTCAGGAAGAGAGGTTTCCTATTTGGTCTTCCCTAGAAGTGGAGTAATCTTGTGTCTTTGGAAGTCAAATTTCTCTCAGAAACGCTTCAAGACCAATTCTGTTCTAAATTGCCTGAATTATTATCATATACATAAATTAATCCCTCCTTATTGTGATGTTGCTAAGCCTTGAATATCTCTAATTAAGCTGTTGTTATTTGCCTAATTGGAATAGATGTAATTTTCAAAGCAGCAAGTAAATAAGCAAAGTGCAGGATGCTTTACTTTTGGATCTTCTATTTAAAGACTCTCTTCGCAGAAACTATTTAATCCATAAGAAACCAAGACTGTTGCCATGAAAGATTTAATTAAGGCACATGAAGTATTGAAGCTGGTGAGAAGCAGCATGGCATTGCGTATGGTGAATAAGGTTTATTTATTCATTTATTTATTTATTTTAGTTTCCATGGACTTTTCCTGAGCAAAATGCAGTAAAATAAAATAACTAAACTAGGTAAATAGATACATTATTGATAAAGAACTTTAGTTCATGCTCAACATATGATGAATCTGCAGGTCTTCTTTGAATCTATAGTCAGATAATCTAGAATCATTGTTGGGGGGGGGTGTAAGTAAGAAAACTTAAAACATAAAATATATAGTGATGAATTACAGGTTTCAGTGACAATGTTATGCTGTTGTCAGAGATATGCAAAATAACTGCCTGGGACTCTGTTCCAAGTATGGTCTCCATGATGCTAATCCTGCAATATGTACTTGATTTCAAATGCCTGAGTGATCTCATCAAGTTCACAGTTAAGTTTTATTTCTCACTTGCTTCAAGTCAACATATAAACACATGCAAATATGTTTATGCATAGGTGTTTTTGACATAAAGGTCTTTTGGCAGTGCACCTTCAATGACTTAAGTGCTCCCACAAGCACTCATTAAAATCTCATTTTTATTAATATCAACTTTAAAAATACATTATACATAAATGATTCTTTCCCCCCATATAAAATATAAAATATACAAGATTCATTTTGAGGGTGTATAGTGTTTAAGAAAAACTGGGAGTATTCACTTCATTAAAGCAATCATTTGATCAACCTTTTTGGTATGACTTATTTGTCAGTAATCTTATCTTTGCTTCATAAATTAAATTAAAAAAAAAAAAATCAAGGACGCAGTACAATTTGACCTTAAGTATGAGTTTTTCTCCTAACATAAATGTTAATTATTTGGATTCTGTGTAGTTCCAGTGTTGCAAAGTGGGCTGAGCAGTAGGCAATCAGGCACCCTGACTGTAAGGATTGTTCTGATATTTATTGATGTAACAAAATATCCACTGGTAATGACATGAAACTGTATGATTCTCAATTGAGAATACAGTTGACATGAGAGATGGTTTTAAGCTGTTGATAGCCTGAACAATCATTTCTAATTAACACATATTGTAATAGAAACTTACAGAAAATCTCAAAATAAATAAATAAAAAAATCCCTCCTTCCAATTGGCTGGACTTACACAAATACTGCACCTCTGAGAATGTGATGTGGGTTCATCCCAGAGCTATGTCTACTGTACATTTCATGACTTTATGTACAATAATGAGCAATACAGTCCTGTATCTGGTCTTACACTAAGCTGCAGTTAACAAACTGTAGAGCTGCAACTTTTTTTTAGATGATTTGGTAATGTTTAGAAATGCAAAATACTATTGAGTGGCCTGGAACATGGGAATGCTGCATAGTTTTATTTCTAATTTCTTTAGATAATACAACAGAAGAAATTTGAGATAATTCAGAGTGAGTTATTTGAAGATTTTTAACAGATTTAACTCAGCTGAGAATTCTGAGATTTGAATTTTTTATTTCATTTTATGAATAAAATGGATGTTAAAGTGTGAGAGTGTTTCATACAATACTAGTTCTAATTTACGTATTGTTCCTTAAAAATCAAATAGTATTTCACAAAGGTAATACACCTGGCAGTAATTTTTTGTGCTTCACACAGTGAATTAATACCTGTGCAAAGAGTGTGCAAAGATATATGAACCATTGCTATGCTGGTTCAGAAGCTTTTCATATTTACTTACTCAAATATAAACAGTAACTCGAATGCACAGCACTTGACCCTATACACAGAACCAGTTGAAGTGGTAGGTGGGATTAAGACAGGAACAAATCTGGATCATGTAATTCTTGATCATTTCTCCAGATATTATTAAAAACAAACAAACAAACAAACAAAACAACTAACCAACAACAAACAACAAACAAACAAACAACAGGGTGTTCAGATATGCATACTGCCAAAATAAGTCAATTTTCTCAATTTTCTAAGAAATAGCTTTTCAGCAAGATGTATTAAAACTTACTAGAGAAGCATAGTTTCTCTGAAGGAAGAAAATAATTATTTTATTAGGAAACCTAAGTAATATTCTCCTCACAAGCACATATGTTAAATTGTTTCAGAGGAAGGTGTATTTCACTGGATCATTTTAATATGTTCTGGCTGAAAAATATCAGCATAACTACTTAGATGAAAGGTGGCTCCAGGAATGCTTGATATCTAGGCAGCATCTGTAATACAAATCATAGGAAGCCTATATTTTAATGGCCACTAATTTATTTTGAATTTATGATGCATTACAATCATTAGAAATAAGCTGCTTTACATTACTTGGTAGAGATAAGGTTTCTGTCAGTGCTAGGTGGCATATTATTGGCTTATTGGTGGCTTATTTCTTCACAACAGGTAAGGAAATATGACTGTTTCAAAAGCCATACAAATATTATCTTCAAGTGCAATAAGACGGCTACCGGTCACCAAGACACTTTATGTTGCTGCTTCTAGCAGAGCCCAAATATTCCTTATTCATATGAGCAAACTTCATTTAGATCTCCCCAACGCCTCCTATTTTAAGAAAACCTTGTCTGCGGGGAAATATTCTCTGGTGCTATAAGGGAAGGGACTCTGTAGACAACATTATGCATGTTGTTTCCATTGTAGTCCAAGCAAAACACAAATGCCATAAATAACTTTGCCCAGCTCCCTGCTAATATCTTATTTTTTCCACTTGTTAAGTCCCAGGCTTCCTCTACTCATTTTTTTTCATGACTCTTACACTCCTTACTTGGTCACACTTTATAAAATATTCTTTTTATAGGGGAAAGCATATTTTCCCCCATATTAAAGGAAGTCATCGTGTTTTGGTTGATTGTAGTCTGTGGAAAGAGTATGTGTTGAACAAGTCCACGAAAGAAATGGCATGTGGCTAATATGCATAGGAAACTTCTAAAAATTTGAAAGACACATTATACAAAGCTCTTATTGTAGATGGAAATAAAAAAGTGTCTGTCTGATGACAACATCAAATAAGATGACAAAACGTATATGAGGTAGGTATGGGAATATGCAAAGATAAACTGACATCTGCTCATATTATGTATAGATAAAATATACATGTATATCACAGAATCATAGAATTAAAAAATAAATAAATCAGGTCATATGTCTTAGAGCATTGTCCAAGCATGTCTTGAACTCTGGCAGACTCAGTACCTTGACCACTGCCCTGGGGAGCCTGTTCCAGTGCTCGACCACCCTTTTGGTGAAAAAACTTTTCCTGATATCCAGCCTGAACCTCCCATGTAGCAGCTTCAAGCCATTCCCTTGGGTCCTACCACTGGTCACCAGAGAAAAGGGATCAGCACCTGCCCCTCCACTCCACCTTGTGAGGAAGGTGGAGTTTTTTTCAATTTTCACTCTGTGATGTCTCCTCCAGGCTGAGCAATCCAAGTGACTTCAGCGGCTCCTAATACATCTTCCCCTCCGGGCTCTTCACCATCTTTGTAGCCCTCCTTTGGACACTATCTTTTATATCTTTCTTATGCTGTGGCACCCCAGACTAAACACTTACTTGAGGTGAGGCCACACCAGCACAGAACAGAGCACGACAATAAATTCTGTCAACCAGCTAGCAATGCCATTCTTGATGCACCCAAGGATACAGTCGGCCCTCCTGGCTGCCAGGGCACACTGATGGCTCATGTTCAGCTTCATGTCAATCAAAACACCAGATCCCTTTCTGCGGGACTGCTCTCCAGCATTCTGTCTCGCAGTCTGTACATATAACGAGGGTTGCCCCTTCCCAAGTGCAGAATCTGGCAGTTGTTCTTGTTAAACCACATATTGTTAGTGATTGTCCAGCTTGATGGAGCCAACAGCACTACCCAGTTTGGTATTGTCCACTAACTTGCTCAAAAAAAACCTTCAAGTCCTTCATCCAAATAGTTTATGAAAACATTGAGGAGGTCAGGTCCTAAAAAGGAGCCCTGGGGCACCCCACTGGTGACAGGTTGCCAGACTGATATAACCCCATTCACAAAATCCCTCTGGGTCTGACCTGTCAGATAATTGTTCACCCATCTTATTATGCTTTTATCTAACTGTATCCTGGTCATTTTGTCTAGAGGGATACTGTGAGATACAGTTCAAAAGCTTAACTGAAATCCAGAAAGATTACATTGTCTTCCATTGGTCAACCAGCTGGGTGATCTTGTCATAGAAGGAAATTAAGTTTGTTAGATATAACCTTCCCCTTGTTGAGTCCATGTTGCCTGTGACCAGTGACTGTGTTGTCCTTTAGGTATTTTTCAATAACTCCCAGAATAATCTTCTCCATAATTTTACCAGGCACTGAGGAGAGACTGACAGGCTTGTAATTGTCAGTCTCTTGCCCTTCTTGAGAACTGGAACTATGTTTGCTGGCTTCCAGTCAACTGGAACCTCTCCAGATTTCTAAAACCTTCAAAGAATATTTGAGAGAGGTCCTGCAATGACATCAGCCATCCCGTTGAGTACCCTGCGATGAATCCCATCAGGCCCCATGGACTTGTATGCATTCAGGTGAAGCAGCAAATCCTGCACAAGTTCAGGGTTAACTGAGAGTTTATTGTTCCCGCAGTCACGGTCCTCCACCTTAGGACAGCTGGGGTCCCAAAGCCCATCACTGGTGTTAGCGACAGGTGAGAAATGCATTAAACACCTCTGCTTTGTCTATCTCCCTGTTTGATAAGTGACCATCCTCATCAAGTATCGGACCAATGTTTGCTCTGGTCCTCCTTTTCCTGTTAGAATACTTTAAACATACTTTTTTATTGTCCCCAGCACTACTGGCCAGCTTCAACTCTAGTTGAGATTTGGCTGTCCAGATTCTCTCGCTACAATGGTGAGCAGTATCCCTGTAGTCCTCCCATGTCACCTGACCTTGTTTCCAGATGCCATACACTTTCTTTTTCTGCCAAAGCTCTTGAAGAAGATTCTCACTTTAAGATGACAACTGCATGTAGTTGTGCCTCTACCCCATTCCGCTGCCATTCCACTACCCTGACTGCTCAGTCTCCTCTTCGGAAAAATACTGGGAAAAATGCAAATTCTGCATGTGTTGTGATCCCATTAATATACCGCTATCTCCTGAATTTACACTCTAAATATCTTCTTGGATGCCAAAATCTAATGAGAACACCCATTTCCCATTTTGTACAATGTCTCTGAACAACAAATAAATTCCCTTCCCTTTCCCTCCTTCCCCTAGTACTTTGTGATCTAAATATTATTCAGATATGTTTATTTACCTTTTACAATTTTTCAGGCATGAGCTAGCTTAGCAGCTATCAAGGAACTTGGGAAATTCCCACTTTTAAGCTTTTAAAATTGTTACCACTGAAAGTCACCATATGCATTTTATCAGGTATTATTAAGAATACAATTATAATGAAAATAATGGTAAAATAATATTTTAGAAAGATTTTATATAAAATATATTTTAAATATAATGTTACATATGTGTTAAATAACAAATGCATTTGGAACTAATCTAACAGTATTATCAACAATGACCTACATATGATGACTTCTCACAATTCCCTATTCTAAATAAATCCAGATTTATACTTCTCATTGCATATATTCTGAATATGGAGATGACATTTAATGATCTACTCATGATTCATAATTCACAGTAATTGGTCCGCAGAAACATCATAGCCAGTAGATTATTTTCGGTTTCAAATATAATTATACAGTGCAAGATTGAGACCAGACAGGAATATGATTACAGAGGAACTAGGCAGAGGAAGCATGTGTCTTGTGCTTTCTTTGAAATTATGTATGTCTGTTACAAGGTGTAGGGAATCATTTCAAAGTTGAGTTAGATGTAATATTATTCTGGAAGAAAACAAACCATAGGATGATGTGTAGGGAGAAAATGGGACAATCTATGAACATAGATACAATGGGCAGTTTGAAGAAAGAGAAATCCAAATGTTAATCTTAACTGAATATTAATTCAATTTAATATCAATATTAATCTTAACTGAAGTTGGTTAAATTTTTCACAGTGAATGCATTACCTGAAAAACATACTGAATTGGGTTGCAGAGAATGTATCTCGCATTCTTAAGAACTACTAAATAGCCTGTACACGGTCTTCTGCAAGAGTTTGCTTTGACTTTTTGCTCTCTGTGATGTCTGCTTGGCTTCCAAATGACAAAGTTTTGTTCTGTTTCCAGGAAAAGAAGCCAGTGATTTTTAAGAAAGTATATAAAAAATCATGAATCATAACAGGGAATAATAAATGGAAAGTGTTTAATAATAAACATTTCTGAATATTGTGCTCATATGTGCATGCACATATGCAGAGAGAGAAAAGACAGTTGTTACTCAAAGAGGAAATAAAGAAAAAAATCTAGGGGAATATTTGTAAATATATATTTGTAAGTTAATAACATAGTTTGCAAAAATATTTGTGAAGAATTTAAATATTAACAAGGACTGTTTATTTATTTATTTATTTATTTCAGTGATTAGCTCTGAAATTAACAACATAGCTCTAACTTTCAAGTTGCTATAATTGTAGCTTCAACAATGGTATATTGTAATTGCTGTCTTTCTTTTTTGTGTTGTGATCTGCAACAATACAGAAAATCATCCCCCCTTGGTAGCATCAGAATATACAGAACTTGTCTGGCAATCTGATTCATACAGGTAGCAAAATGAAAAGACAAACTGTATTGCTAAGAATAGTGATCTGCATTGACGTGCATAAGTCTGCATGTTGATCTTTAGTTACTGATTTTCAAGTTCTTTGAACTCACTAGTGAGTTCAGAAGTTTCCAGGTAAAAAAAAATACTTGTAAATTGGATTAATACTCTCTATTATCCCAGGTGAAAACAATTCATTTGTGTCATTTGGAATCCCACAACCAAATGAGGAAAAATGGCTTAAAGTGTTATCTTAAATAAGTGTTTATATTTATTTCTTCATATTTTTGTGAATAATTCTCAATGAATATAGCTCTTTTGTTGTTGTTGTTTGTTTGTTTGTTTGTTTTATACTGTCTGAATATCTGAATATGTAGTTTCTGTATCTGGGCATAGCATTTTTAGTAATAGTTTATATCTTTGAGATATAAGTACTATAAATACTGTATAACTATGCTATCCTTCAGTTTCAGATTGGTATTATTTTTCCTTTGTTCCCTGAAAGTAGACAAATTAAATAGGATTTATTTTAATCCTTTCAGAAGGGTGATGCTGCTTTTAGTACAAGTGTTCAAACACAGCTATTACCAAAATAAACAGTCTTTCACATGTTAACATCCACAGAGAAAGAAGGAGCAGCCACTGAGATGAATGACTAATATTTCAAAGACAAGACCCCTGCAAGAAAACCATTAAATATGTCCATTGGAGCATTTCTATAATTCTTCACCTCCTGAAATTCCTGCTGAAACCCTAAAAAGGACAAAAGATTAATGAAGTTTATTATTAATATCTTCATGTTAACTATTTGCTATATTTTTTATGAATAATTATTAATAAATATAATTATTTTATTATTAATAAAATCATTATTATTAAAATAATTATTTTTATTAATATTTATGTATTAGTATTATCTCATGTATTTTTGAGAGGCAAAATTATTTTATTTTATTTTATTTTTTAATTTGAAGGAGAAATAACCCTTTGTGTCATGGGTTCATTGTGCATGTCACCAGTAGTATTATTATTATTTAGGTGGATTTTCCAGCACATTTTTAAGATGTGTTAACTTTAGATACACAAAAATACATGAGCTAAGTTGATTACTGTTAAATACCTCCCTGGAAAAATTCATCATCTTTTCTTCTACAGTAAACTTTCATTAAGTCTTCCAGGAAACTCACATTTGTAATTGAGTTTTCTAATGTTCATGTTGATGCACTACATTACATTTACTGCTTACTAAGTTTCAATCTGGTTGCAGTGGTTTTCTGAGAAGAAAACAACAGGTTTCTGAAAAGACTGTTTGGGATTCACTTACCATGTTCTGGTTCTATTTCCAGCTATCAGCATTACAGAAGCATGCAGGCTACTGTATGAGAAGTATGTGCCTGGTGTCTCTATTTAAATACGTTTCCCTTGTAGGTGCTTTTGTTCCAGCTTGTCATTGTCTTGTCCATCCTTTCTTTCTCATTTTGTTCCTTTTTCTAAGTTGGAAAATTCATTTATTTGCAAATACCTACCCATGTGCTTCACTTTACTCAGGGATACTGAAGTTAACAGGAATACAAATATAAGTGAAGCTTTAAAAAATGCTGAAATGCTTTGCTGCTTCTGACCTTTCTCAAAATAAATACGTTATTGCAAAATTTGGACAACTAGTTTTAACTTTTTTTTTTTTTTTCCTTTTGGGTAGTCAGTGACCATAAATGTTTCTGAAAACTGCAGAGTGCTCCGCAACACAGAGATTTACACTCATTTCTGATTAAATGTGATGAAGTTTCATATTGCTAGTTTCAAAAAAAATATATCATAAATCATCTTTAAGACTTCAGCTTTGTGATTGACTCTTTGAACCTTTCATGAAAAAAAACAAACATAGCAGAGCATACAAAAAATAATTAATATCAAGCATTGACATCTATCAATTTAAATAATAATCAACATGTCTACGCCTCGATTAAAACTGGGTACTTTTCCATTTTTTTTAAAATTCATATATGTAGAGCAGTTCATTAACTGGGAGATAAGTTTTCTAAATTATGTGGTCCATAGCTCCTGAGTATACCTCAGTAACCTAGCAAACAAGAAAAAAAAAAAAAAAGCCAGTCAACAGCTTTCATCAAAGTATGTAAAGCCTCTGATATATCTGCAAAAAGAATAAATAAAATAAAAACAAGTACAAGGATCTGCATTTTCTACATAAAAGTAGAAACTCATGGTGTGAGTGTGTGTACTCATTAGGAGTACACACCAGCACTATTCATCACTGATTTGTGTTTCTTCTGAACATTTCAGGAAATTCTCATATTTAAGCTGGATGTATATGTTATTGAAGAAGTACATAAGTTCAAAATTACGAGCTGTAACCTTTTTTTTTTTTTTTTTTTTTTTTTCTGAGGGGAAATAAATATGAGAAAAGTTGTAGGCACTCTGCTATCACCCAGGCTTCTATGGGATACCACGTACATGATTATTGTATTACTTATGAAAGTCCTAAAAATATCTGAAGGTCAAATTTATAGAAACTTCATAAAATTCATTGTTCTTTCAGGATGTAAGGTGATGACACTGAGGAAACATAGTCTGAGATGGGAGATGATGAGCAAAACTCACCATGGCAGTGGATGGTTGAGCCATTGACTGCTTGCTTCCTGTCATGCAGTGCTTTGGGCTGCTGAGCTGTTTAACTCATGCTTCAGCTACGTGAAACCGGTGTTAGCCATTTCTTTTTGGTGCTATTTATTGCAAGAGCATATTTTCCCTCTTTGCTTTCTGTCAAAGTTACTATACTATCTGGTTTTATGGAATCAGTGCAGCCAGTTGTACATGTTGTATAAAACAAGAAAGAAAATACTGCCAAATGCATAGAGTAGCTACAGAGAAAGCTTTAAAGCCATTGTTATCTCTGTTGCTGTTACACAAACATACTGTACACATAGACTGTATTTGAAAGGGGTTACCATTCCCACAAATGTGATAAAGAATCTAATACAACAAAGGTTTCCTGACTTTTTAAAAAGTATACTTTTTTTTTTTTAACCTATCCACTACAGCCTTTTCTAAATACAAACCCAAGAGTAATGAGAGTAATGATAGTGTTTAGCCAAAAATTTTTGAACTAGAAATAAAAATGTCATAGGTTGCTCAGTATTCTGAGTTAGTCCACCTTGAGAAAAACAAAGTATTTTAAAAACACTTTCCACCTCCATGAACAGATTTTCAATAGTATCAGAATCAATTTTGACTTGCTTTTCCTCTGAATGACAGAGATGTCATTCTAAGAGTAGTACAAAGTAGTCGCATAAAGCATTTGTGGTTGAAGGAATAGTTTTAAAATGAAAGGTCAGACTCTACTTTAGTAAAATACTGGAAACTCTTTGGCAAACAAAGCAAATCAACTCCAGAAAGTGGATATTCTATGTAGTAAAAAATAAAAAAATACAAGTCTGACTGATATTAGCTTGTCCTTATTTTAATTCTTGGAACTCCTCTGGGTTTTCCAGCCTTGGATAAGTCTGGAAAGGATACCTGCTCTGCAGGTGACAAAAATGTATGTGTGTTTAAATCATTTGACTTGACAAGATCTATGATAGTGCATTTGTGCAACTTCAAATATTATTCCATTTATTTTCAGCTTCTTTCGGGATTTCACTTTATTTGAATAAATGTCAGATTGTTCAGACTGAGTCATTTCAGATTGCTTTGGGTCAATGACACTATGAACACTATGACTTTGTCAATTTACGTTAAAAAAATACATTTAAATCAAAAAAAAAAAAAAAGGATCTTCTCTAGTTGCCTACTAAAGATAATGTAGGTAGGAAAGTAAAAAACATAAATGCATGGGCTGTGTATAAAAAAAAAATTACAGGTGTGAATTATCTTAAATTGCATCTTACAATCAAGAAATCAACCAAGAACAAATAAATTAAATACTGAAACCTAGTAGCATTTAAAAAAATGCTACTCCAGTGAATATGTAGAAAAGACCCAAGGATGGCTTCATTATTGAAATAAAAGATAATTATGGCAGCTTGACACTGCTCCAAATATCTTGCTGGATCCTGTAGTATACTGCTACAAACCCTGTTGGAATTGTTCTGACTAGTTAATACATTTTTAAGCAGCAGATCATTCTTTTCATCCATCACAGAAAGTGCGGTCTTTTTAGGGGAGAACTAAGGTAAATATATTTTATTTTTCCTTTTAGTAAGAAAAAAAAATGGTGGAAAAGAGAGAAGCCAGCAAGATTTTTAGTGCCCTAGATTCTCTTCCTCTTATAAATTAATTGTGTGTACCTAATACATTTGGACTGATAAACATTACCAGAGAGCTGAACAAGATATAGATTTTATGCCATGTAAATCTTCCTTTATTCTATTTCGTGGCCTTCAAACTGATCTGATGATATTACCTGTAGATATTAAGAAACTGAAATATTGTTATCATCTGTTTTGCATCCTTTAAGCTTTTAGAGATATTAGATATAAAGGCAGATTCAGATCATTTTTTATATGTATATTTTCCTAGGACTGGAAAAAAGCAAATAAATACATGTGTACATGAGTGTGCATGTGTATGTGTCTCAGAATGTAACTTATGAGAGAGAGACTATTAAATGTATAGTGCATAATTTGAGCTCTGTATGCATTTCCACAAAAACAAACAAACAAACAAACAAAAATACAACCAATACATTTCTTTTAAAATAAAACTCTATTGTTCAAGTTCTGTTTAATACACATTAGCTCAATAGACATTTTTTAAGAGAAAAAAAAAATGACTATTTCTTCAGGCATCTGCTTTTAAAATCTACTCAGTTAGGTAGTCTTTTTTGTTGCTTTTCATTTACAACAGTATTGCTTAACATAAGAAGGAAGATATAAATGCTGAGTGAAAAGCTTAATTTGGAAGTTAGAGGAAAAGAGATTATTGCTACCACTGCTATTACAAGTAATAAAAAGTTTTATTTCTAAGCAATATATTTCTATTTTGGTATTCACTGAAGGCCAGTCAAAGCAGCTTTGTCCTCACATTTTCCACAGTACAGATAGACAAGTAAATGTTTTACTTAGCCATCAAAATAGGTTATTACAAGCTTTGTATTATTTATCTATAAGCATATGTTTAGTATTTGTTAACATTTTGACCTCCCTTCAGATCATGGTAGTAGTAAATGTTGCCTTGCTGTAGTCATAATGTTCCTTAGCTGTTCCTTAGGGAGAAAAAAAAAAAAAACAAACAAAACAATAACAAACAAACAACAAACTTATGATGTATAAGCATCATAAACAGTTCCCAAATGCATAAGCCAATTCTAAGATGTTTTTTTCCTGAATCTCTTCTTCAGTGGCACAATTATGGTTGCTATCTTTCTCCTTCTTAGGTTCTGGTCATTACTTCAAACAGATAGATACAAAACAAAAATACAGCCAGGGTACAGTTAGCATAGATAATGGCCTTAAGTTTAGTTGAGGGAGTACACAGTCTTATGTGGCCAGTGGTTTGTTGGTGCTAAGGGAGAGATCAGAATAAATATTCTTATGAGCTTCCTGACTTAACATCTGTTAGGTAGTAACTTCAGGCTTCAGGAGAGTCACAGATCCAATAGTCCTTTAGTGCATTAACATGTGTTAATGTATAGCATGATTTTGTCAGTGATACATTATTTAAATATCTTAATGCTGCTTCTCAAAACAAACCAAACAACAACCAAGTTAACTGCTGCATGTGAGCATTGCTTAAGTAATTGTACAAGCTGTTAAATGTGAAGTGAAATTTGTGTATAGCTATAAAACATATGATGACGGGCAAACATCTGGAATTTATGTAGATTCATATACATTTCTCTATGAATATGCATGATTTTATGAGACTCAAAACCAAGTATGTACACAGATGTCACAAGAAAATATTTAACCTACTGTTAAGTAGTTGGAAGGGTTTCTAGATAACTTATGGAGTTACCTTAAACTAATATAATGACTTATAAAACTATATTTCCCAAATACACAGATTTTAAACCAATGACCAGAACATGCAAAAAAAAAAAAAAAAAAAAAAACAGACATAAAAATTGAGTTGTTGTAGTAAATACTCATTAACTTCCAGAGAACATCTCAAAGAGAGTCTAATGTTTAAAATCATTTTCAATTTATAATACAGTCCAGATTTGAAAGTGCAGAGCTCAGACACATGAGGCAGCTGTATTTTTCCTCTGGTGTCTTCATTCACTACCTACCTAAATTAATACATCTGTATTTGACCTGTAGCTAACAGATCTTGTGAGGCTGATGTTGCATGCATGTCATCTGAAAAGCTGTAACTTACAGTCCTGGCCCAGCTGCCACAGTTGCGATCCACAGAGGTGCAGTTATCTTGTTCCTAAACTATTTCTAAACTATCTGAAAGAATTGTGTGCTATGAAAATTGCCATTTCTGGATATCTCCACCCCCTGTAAATAAATAAATAAATAAATAAATCCCCAAACAAGTAACTTCCCTAACCCCCTTAACAAACAAGTCTGGCTCATTTTCCTGGCTTATAGAAGGAAGGAAGGATTGATGGAACAGTATTAAAGAATATAGATATTACAGTTGGTATTATTTTGGGATAAATACTACAGCAGAGTTTATTTTTGTCCTTGGTTATGTTTGGAAAATTCTATCAGTGCTGTGCTATGCTTTCTTTTTGATCAATAGTTTTACTGAAAAGAAGTTTGCAATTTAGCAATATTGTACAACAATCTTTTTTACTACCATTCCTCTCTTTCCAACAGTTGTTTGTCTACTATAAGTGGATTTGCCTCAGCATTTTCATATGGTCTCACACCTATCCTGGCTATTCATACTGTCTTTGTTTAATGAGAAAAGAAACAGATTGATAAGAGGTCTTTTGCTATCTGGATAATTTCTTAACTATTTACGTAAAGGTAAAATTCTATGTGCTGCCTGTGGTAAATAAATCTGTAAATAATATGGCCAAATATTCCTACTGTCATGCCTCTTTTGTAGGTTCTTTATTTGTTTATTCTTTTTTTCCCTAAGGATGAGGTAAGGAACATTTTAAGTATGAGTACAGAAAGGCAACATTTAATACTGTAGTAATTTGAGGGGAGGTCAAAATAATAACAAATACTAAAAAATTGTTCATGTGCTCAGATCAATTTTAGAAGTACTTCCATCTCATCATATGAAAAGGATCTTGAAAATAATAAAAATTAATTATTTAGGAATGTTTGAAGTGAAATACTTTTACAGTGTTTAGCAATGAGAACAATTAAACTTTTTCTGTCAGGAAATTACATTGAAATTCATTTTTTTTCAATAATATTGAATATAATTGATATTCAATATCAACATGGATGAAACATTTTCCTTTTAGTTAAACAGAGTTGAATTAAAAGTTTTGTTTTGTTTTGTTTTGTTTTTCTTGACCCAGAGAAAATATTTATACCATTCATGTATTTTAGAAAGGCTTTCTATCTAATTCAAATATGGACCAAACTACCAATTGTCCAAACATGTTTTTATTGACAAATTAATTATTGAAATTATCCTTATGTATAGCTATAAGTGCACAAGTTTATTAAGACAAGAGAGGTAAGAACGGTGCTTTTAGGAAGTGCTCTGAACATAAATTGTCAGTCTGTCATCTTTCACTGCCTTCTGCATACACCTTCCAGGGAGAAACTCCACCTCACTACAGTTCTTCTTGGTAGAAATGAAAGTAGTAGTTCTTCAAGTAGAAATGAAAAATGTTGGGTATCTCTATAAGGTGTTATGTCAACTAAATGTTTTAGTGCTTCTTATGTGATTTAAAGTCTTATTAAATCTCTGGGCTATTACATATTTGGTGGGTCATTCTGTGCCATGGGATTCTGTTTGTTGGTTTCAATACAGTTATGCTTAACCTAGAATTCAGTGAGCAGCAGAGCTACCAGAGCCTGCTGTTTTATGTCTTCAAGATGAGCCCTAACACCCACACTTTGAGTATCTTTTACCTTCCCAGTAAAGTAGCCTTCCGGTTTAGCATCCATACCCCCACCTATCAGCCTTGCCCAGCTGCCAGGGCAAGAAGATAAAGTGCTTTTACATGCAGTGCTTTTACTCGGGCAGAGCTGAGCACATTTCCCAGTGTCTGTGCTGCTTTTTTATTAACAGAGGCTTCCCTGAGACCCCAGGCTCCTTGGGTCAATTGAATGAATGCACAGATTGTAAGATCTAAACATCACTGAAATCTAGAACTTTAAATATTCAATCAGTCAAGCTGAAAAGTTTGTCAGTCAAATTAATTTCAAACTGATCTCTGGATTCACAAAAGGGGGACAGGCACAGGGCAACACTATGATAGAAGCTTTTTTCCTTAAGGAAGAAAGCTAAATTTTCATCATCTGGAGTATGCCTAACACTTTTGTTGTAGATACATTAATTAACATTTTTTGTATGTTTACAATAGTAATTTAATATATTTAAAACAATTCAAGCAACAGAATCTAAAATCACAGTGTACCTATGAAGCTCACATTCTTAAATTTGTTGGAATTTGCCTTCTTTGCATCATGGAAACTCTGGCATTTATTTCTAAATAGTAATATATTTATAGAGAGAGATTTAAAACTGTTTTGCAGTGAAATCAGGTTCAGTGATTGGCTCTCTGCTTTATGCCAGCTACTGTTTTATATTTGAAATGTATTACTTTTTATTACGGGTATTTTTATTTTTGAATTGAGTAAGTTTAGTTATTGCAAAAACAAGACTATTTGTAATGGTTTGGGCCAAATATAGTGCTATCAGATGGTGTGCAGGTTTACCTAAAGAGCTTTGACAACCTCTTAATCTTGATATGTAGCATGTCATCTATTCTAGTCACGGTCATTTAAAAAACATATAATGTATGTCATGCTAAATTGCACACTAGCTGTTTAGTGTGGACATAATTACACTATAAACTGAACTGCAGTTGAAACTGAAAAACAGACTTGTAGCAATATTTTTAAAGTTTATATGTCTTTTTGCTAAACCACATCTTAGATTTTCTCAGACAGCCTATAGTCATTTTACTGCCCCTTAATGCTCTTCTCTGGGTCAGGTAAGGGAAATGAGCCTCAGTGGCCAGAGATTTACATTCTTGTTTGACGGTGTTTCTATGTCTATGTGTAGTTTTAAGTAGGGGTCCAAAACATGCTACAGTATCAACAAGATTTGTTAATTTGTTTGCCTGGAGATTCCCTCTGCTCTGTTAACTGGAATTTCTATATCCGTCTAGTATGTGAAATTCTTCAGTCCTTGCACTTTCAAAACTTCCATTGACTGATCACAGTATTGATTCCATGTGAACTGTAACAATCCCTTTTGCTTGTCTGATATCTTTAATCTTTTGATCCATCTCCATGACAAATCAATATTTATATTGTCATGGAGGCAATATATATACCCACATCCAGGCTCATATGTCTGCAAACAATTTTTGTTCAACAAATTGGTATAGAAATAGCTAAACATTTTCTAGGATGGAATAGTAAGACATTACAACATATCCTGAAGAAAATGACATGTATGATGGAGTTACTTGTTACCTGCTAATGTGTTTTCTTTCTACCAACAGGTCCCATAAGCAGCATTTTGGTCAATAAGTATGGTAGCCGGCCAGTTATGATAGCAGGGGGTATCCTGTGTTCATTTGGTATGATTGCTTCCTCTTTCTGCAATAGCGTCTTGGAGCTTTATCTATGCATTGGGGTCGTTGGAGGTAAGAGTGTTCCTTAAAATATGTTATTATATTTATTTTTTCTAACACTGTTTTACCTTACTGAGCAAGAACCCACTGTGCAAGGCATTGTACAAATGCAAAACAAGAAGGTAGCAAGATCAGTCCACTTTAGCTAGCTGAACTACCTAATTTTTTAAATTACCTGGTATTATGTTAAATTATTTCATGGGATATTCCAGGAATAACTGATGATTTTATTTAATAAATGCTGTATGTATGTACTGTTCCATTCTTCACTGTAATTATAGTATAAAAAATGATTGGCTTGTGACAGCAGTTATTACAGTAATTTGTGTGGAATTTCACATTCATTGTTTTAGCTTTCAATCATACTACATGTCAAATGGGGTGACAGAGGCTAGCAGAATTCTAGTGAAAATGCAAAACCCACACCCAGCTTTCTGTAGGTTTATACATACATATACTCCCATAGAAAACATGACAACTTTCAGTTCAATGGCTTTCTGTTTAAAATCCAAGTCAAACCCTAAATAAAATTATTCAAATGTCATTAAAGACATGGATATTGCCAAAGGCAATGAACTAAAGTAGTCATAAAGCCAGTAAATTAAATAACCTTTTTACCAGAAGTACCTTAAAAGAACTATCTCCTCAGAATAAGGAAGGCAAATGAGATTAGAGGTGAAATATTGGCATGTAATGAATGAATAATACTTATTCTTGTGTTCCAGCTTACCTTTCTCTACACTGGGCCTAAAGGATTCCTCCTTTTTTTCATTTTTTTTTTTTAAGTTCTAATTTACTACATCTTAAAGTTGTTCCCAGTTAAAGAGTAAAGTCTGGGCCCAGAAATGGG
This sequence comes from Heteronetta atricapilla, assembly GCA_011075105.1. Classification (NCBI taxonomy): domain Eukaryota; kingdom Metazoa; phylum Chordata; class Aves; order Anseriformes; family Anatidae; genus Heteronetta; species Heteronetta atricapilla. Next base: position 34,251,111 of record CM021731.1, read on the forward strand.
TCTGGGCCATCAAGCAGATTCATAGCTACTTAGCCTTTAATGACTAGACATCTTAATGTGGAGAGAAGGCCTGGAGGTGCAGCTCATGCACATGGCTGATGTGGATGTGTGGTCAGCTCCTATACTTGTCATCCTCTTCCACCAGTCTTCCACCTTTAGTGGGGACTTCAATACCTGAGGAAGTAAAGCCAGCCGAACATGTTCCAAAAGAATTAGCCATTTTAAATTCCGCTTTTATACAGAAGTTCAATCTTAAATAGGTCAGGAAATATAAAGTGAGGAGATTTATGCATTTAAATTCACCCTGCTTTCATTGTAACTGAGATGACATTTAATAACTTTTGTGAAATGAGCCAAGGGAGAATTGTATTATAGTTTAGTAAATAAAAAACAGAGTCACGGCACTGACACCATCATTCCTCTGTCATTCCACTGTCTCTATCATTGCTGAAACACAGCAAGGAATTTGGGCTTTATTGCAGTGCTACAGGGGGAAATGACAGAATATCACTGTGACATAGTCTTGACATTTACACACATGGAAAGCCATGAAGAAGTTGTATTTTTCATTCTCTTATGCTAGTTGGTTTTCATCTTCACAGAAAATCACTAGATTAGATACTGATCATTTTAAAAATAACTTGGCAAATGTATGATATGTTTTATTTAGTGCATGGCATGCAGTAATACTTTTTTATGTGTTGTTTAGGTCTGGGTTTGGCATTCAACTTACAACCTGCCTTGACCATGATCGGCAAGTATTTCTATAAAAAGCGTCCCATTGCTAATGGACTGGCCATGGCTGGAAGTCCAGTGTTTTTGAGCACATTGGCACCTCTCAATCAATTCCTCTTTAATGCATTTGGCTGGAAAGGAAGCTTTCTCATTCTGGGAGGACTTCTTTTGAACTGCTGTGTGGCTGGGTCACTTATGAGACCTGTTGGACCAAAACCAATCCCTCCTGTCAAAAAAGATGTTGAAAAAGGCACAGGAGATTCTACCTTGCACAAAAACAACAAGAAGTCTTTTTGGCAAACTATCAATAAATACCTAGATCTATCCCTATTCAAACACAGAGGGTTTCTGATCTATTTGTCAGGAAATGTCATTATGTTTATTGGTTTCTTTGCTCCAATAGTATTCTTGGCTCCTTATGCCAAGCACAAGGGAATTGATGAATATTCTGCTGCTTTTTTACTATCTATTTTAGCCTTTGTAGACATGTTTGCTAGGCCTTCAATGGGACTTGTAGCAAACTCCAAATTTATCCGTCCAAAGATCCAGTACTTTTTCAGTTTTGCCGTGTTCTACAATGGCATTTGTCATATCTTGTGTCCTCTGGCAACAAACTACACTGGCTTGGTGATATATGCTGTATTTTTTGGGTTTGCATTTGGAATGGTTAGCAGTGTTCTCTTTGAGACACTGATGGACCTTGTTGGGGCTGCCAGATTTTCCAGTGCGGTTGGACTGGTCACCATTGTGGAATGCTGCCCTGTGCTCATAGGCCCTCCTCTAGGAGGTAAGAATTTCTTTTATTATTATTTTTTTTCCAGACATGACAGCATGATCTTTGCAGTTTAGTATTGAATTAATATAAAACTTGTACCTCATGTTATATAACGCTTTCTCTGTGACTAGGAACACTTTCTCTGTGACTAGGAATCCATCTATTAACTTAGCACTTAGTTTCAGACCCACATGAAAATCTAAAGGTATATTGCATGCATATAGATAGATGGAGAGCATATCTCAACTGGCCCATAAATTCAGGTGATAGATGTATGCTTTCTTGCTAGCACTTAGTGCTATCTTTGAGGCCTTAATTTACATGTATTCAGTTCCACTTTGTTTTTCAGCAGCATAATTCTTACTCTCCTGAATTGATCAAATCAACTGCTCAGCTTTTATGAAGATCTCAGAAAAACCTCCAACCTCATCACAGCTAGAGGAGCATATGCTTACGTTTAAAGTAGCAACTTTAGTTTGTCTGAACAAGAGGATTTGTGTATCTAGACAGAAGAGACGTAGGTGATGGAAAGGACAGGGGCAGGCTCACCAGCCCAGGCAGGGTTTCAAGTGCTGTGCTGTGCAGCGTTGTGCCCTGACATGGGCTTCACAACACACGTCCAACTATCACCAGTTGTTCGGCCTGTTTCTATAGCCCGTAGATACGTTTAAGGCAATTCAATCATCCTGCCTGGGTTGGAAGTTCTTAAGATTACTGACTTCTCTTTCCACTGTAAGTAAGGAGATCTCAAAAGGAACTTAGGTGTATAGCTTGGTGTATAGCTATTTGTAATTTTCGGGCTTCTGGCACCAAAAATGATGAAAAGCATCTTCTCTTAGATTATTTTCACTTTGTTAGTTTATTTTTTTGGTAAGTATTTAGTAATGCTGTTAGTGAGTTTTATAATCATAAGGTTTCTTAGCATATAAGAGACTAAAGACATAGATGCTTAAATGTTGTTAAAAAGTATAGGTTAAATATGTGTATGTGTTGTGTTAGGTTAAATATGTGTATGTGTATGTGTAACAATAAAAAAAAATAAAAAGATACTGAGATTCTCAGTCCTGTGAACATACACCACACACAAATAAGCAGTGCCAAAAAAGTCAGCAAGACCGTATGTGCCTAAAGGCCATTACACACATCCACGTATTTTAAGGATTATTGTCAGTATCTGTATGAAAATAGCATTCTTGAGTGAAATTTTAAATAAGCCAAAACTATTCCATTTACTTCAATACAATAATATGTATAAAAGTAAATGTTCAATAGTCCACAAACATATTCCATATTTTCCTTGTCTTTTAACATATGAGTTCATTTTGGTAATGGCAGAAAAAACACATTCGTCTCACACAGACTCTTCCTATGCCACCTAGTGGGGGGAGTGAGCTCGTGAGATATCGAGCCCAGCCATTTCATTCCAGCTGTGGAATTGATATTAATATTAACTCTAAGGATATCAAATCTAATATTAATTCTGCAATAGCATATATGAGTATTTTTCAATATATTAGGTTTGCAGGCATTTTGAAAGGCATGCATTTGTGCTATAACTGTATGAGTAATTGATTTCTTTTGTTAAATAGAGACAATGGGGAAAAGCTAAATTCCAGTTTTGACTACTTCATATCCTTTAAAATCTTATGCTGAAGTAATGTTAATGCAGAATCTCATTTTTAATGTTTTGCAAGACTGCTTAGCATCTAAAAAAAGCATCTAAATAGATATGGGCAGGTTATCTTTTTAACTTCAGTGCTTATCTTTTTAATTTCAGTAGCTGAGTTCAGAGCTAAATACTTGGGTATGTACAAATGTTGATTAGGGAATTGAAAAAATCAGAAAGAATGACTTATAAAGTGGAACCACACTTAGATTTTATTTTCCTTGTTGTGACCAAATTAATCTGAGAATTGTGAATATAATTTTAAGATACAAGTTCCATCAAAACTCAGCAGCTGAAGATGATGGCTGAAGGGACAAACCTTTTTATCTCTTTCACCACTCACTGGAAAATAAAAATGGAAAGCAAACACTTGATTCACAGTGACAGCAGCCTAAGAAGGCACATTCCTGCTCATCCTACTGTCTGTATGCAGCTTCTGTGAGTGTCAGTCACTCCAGAACAATAGGAAACAAAATTAGGAGGTGAATAAAGTAATAAGACAATGAAAGAATGAAATTGAAACTGTCTACCATTATTCATTAAGCTTTACTTATTTCATTCTTCAATATTTTATTGTTGTGTTTGATTCCAGTGACAGTTGGTAGTTTAACCAAAGAGGTTTTGTTAGAGGCCCACTCTGTGTTTTATAGAATTTGAATTGAAAGCAATGAAAGCATTGAAAGCATTGAAAATGCTTTTCTGCTCCAACTTCAAAACCAGGCCATATATAAATATTTGGATTGTATTGAGTATTCTATTCTAAAAATGCTTTTCTCTCCTCTTGTTTTTCTATTCCAGGTTGGTTAGTGGATGTTACTGGTGAATATCAATACATGTATTTTGTCTGTGGAGTGATTGTGATTGTGGCCAGCATCTGGTTGTTCATTGGCAATGCCATTAACTATAGGCTTTTGGCAAAAGAAAAGAAGTTAGAAGATGAGAAGAAGAAAGCAGAGAAGAACGCTGACTCGAAGGAGGCAGAACCATTAACAAACAATGAGAACGAAGATGCTGCCAGCAGAGCAGACAAAGCTCTTGAAGATCCTTCAGAAAGAGAAACCAATATTTAATCTGCAATATAGCTCAAAAGCAACACTTGTGACTTTCATTAGAAATATGCCTTCAACACACAGGCCAGGTTTTCTGGTAATAATGATCAGTCACGATATTGGATGGGAACAGATTTTCGCCCCATGGCAGGACTCCAAGTTAAATTACTATCTACAGTTTATTTATTTCAAAGATACAAAATTGAGGTTACAGATGTAGTGACTCCATGCAATGAGCCCATCCAAACTATGACTCTGGACAATCAAGAGTCAGGTAAACCACAGATAAGACTTCCAGTGACAGTTTTGTTTCAAAAGTACATCTAATGCAAAAGTATCTCTTACTCTTACTATATGAGGGGATACTTTTTGTTCATCCTTATTGTTAATGTCTGAAAAATATCTGCCCAAACTGTACTTAACCATTTATGTCAAAAAACAATATAAGCTCAAAGGTCGGTTTCAAAGGAGACAAGAGTACCTGAATAAAGCACAATGGAAACCTTTTTTTTTTTTTTTTTTTTTTTTTTCTCATTTGTATGCCCAATAGATCAAAATATACATTATGCCTGTATAAATAATTATAATATGGATGTAAAAGTTAAGGTTGGAAGACAAACAACTGGTGGGCACCATCTCTAAAATGCAATAAACAGCTGAATTAGAATATATTTTGGAGGTTATTTCCTCCTCTGATAGGTAGCCACCTATGTATGGCTATGTATGGCTTCAACAGATACATTTGAACACAGCTGACTAATTTGAACTAACCTAAATGAAACAATTTTGAACCAGGATTTATATTGCTAACAGGAGCATCAATTAGTTTGTTCAGTTGCGTATTCCTGTATAGTCGAAGGAACTGGACCTGACTGTGAAGCCTTCTTTCTACAGGGACTAGATTAACCCTGCTGACTAGATTTAACCTGCTGATGTTAAAAGGATCCAGGCCAGCCTTGGCTTTTGTGGCCTGAATCAGTTTCATGGAAGTGACATCAGCCTAAGTGCTTGGGTTTATTGGTAAGTCATCAGCTGATGGTCTCCTAAGAGGATATGTAAGGTCTAACTAATCCTGATTCTTGAAGACAGGTAACTTCATACTAGTTCTCATCTCCTTTTCCCATGCATTTAGTAAAAAGCTACTTCTTTTTCATATTGCTGGTTTAAACAGAAATGCTGCAAGGCACATTGACAGTGCTAGTCTGGGAACTTTGTATCGACATACTTTTTTTTTTTTTTTTTTTTTTTTTGTACGGGGTATTTGATCTTGTGTCTATGGTTTCACACATTTACTTACACCAATTAAAATGTACACAATTTTTCCTCATTCTTTATGTAAAGGAAAACAAAGCCTAAAATTTTACTTTACAAAAATTATTTAGCATTGCAATCTTCTGAAGGTAAAGTACTTCTGTTCTATTTCTAGGTGAGGAAAAGTGGTATTTGTTTTGGAGAGTCGTATATAAATACTTTGGACGTTGTGAAAATTAAGGATCTGATTCTTAAAACATGCACTGTTTATGCAGGTCACACATACATTCAGTTTAGGAAAAAATAATATCATTCATTTTAGCCCTCTTTTAAATCTCAGAAAGTTGCAAATATGTTGGACAGACAGATGTTTAAAACACATTTCGAAGTGCCAATAACAAAAGAAGAACAGTAGTAAAAACTAGCAGATGTTACTGCTTTTGAGAAAGCAGTTTCTTAAGAATAGTGTTCAATACAATTATCTTAATTCATTTTTTTTTTTTCCCTAAAAATATTGATAGTGCTTGCCTCTGTTTTGCAGGGTTATCATCATACTTACTATTATTTTCCACAGTAGTGCTGATCTTTTTCATTATCTCAGCAGTTCTGGGGAAGAGACATCCTGAATCTACTGGCAACATGGTACAGAAATAAATGTCTTTTTTTACCTAATTATGTGCAGGAAAATGAAACACCTCCTACAAGTTCTGTAGGTACACCAGCAAGAAAATAGTTGCATTTCAGAGTTTTGGGAGAAAATAAGGGTTACATGCTCAGATTTGAGCAGTGAACTGTGTAAAGGAGAATGGTTTAATCTCAGTAAAATTCTAGTTCCTTTGCCAACCCTCAGTTTCAGACAAGAAATAAATACATTGCACCTCTTTCCAAGATGTAGTCCTGCCAACACACCATGAGGTGAAAGCATTTCTCTGGTTTTGGCTATATGGGCATAATGGGTGAATTCCAGGATCCAGTCTGTGAAGACCCTACAAGCCCAGAATCAGAAAGAGAGGAAGAATTTCATAAACACTAAGCTTTCATACAGTTAGGAATATCAGTTTTAAATGTTGGATTGCAAAAGATGAACTGAAAAGCTAAAGAGTAGTCATCAGGAACATCACTCTGTTCTTTCTGTTCTCGACAGTAAGTGGTAGAAAGGCAGAGATTATTTGAAAGGAGTTGAATATAGAGGCAGAGCCAAAATGACTGAGGTGCTCATTATCTCATTGGAAAAAAAAAAAAAAAAAAAAACAAAAAAAAAACAGCATGATTAAAAATACAGGGTAGAAGACAACAAGTGTCATCTTTTGATTTAAGCCTGTTAAAAGTTGCCATTGGGTAAATAAGAGTCTCAGTAGAAAGATAATAAAAAAAGGCAAAAGGGCTCTTAGGAAACATGCAGGCAACTAACCTGTTCTGTGTAGGATTGCAGAATACACGTGGCATAGGAAATAAGGGAAAAACAAGATTCTTTGAGCCATATACACACACGACCATGAGTAACAAAAATGATGTTACTGTCTCAGGGGAAATCAACATTTATATAAACACAACCCTCTGCAGAGCTCCTGCTCTTTTATTACTAGTCAATTATATTAGGAATGAAAGAGCTGCTTCACCATCATTCACCAATATACAATTTAAAATCATATAATAAGGTAAAATGATGTAGCAAGCAACTGAAACAATATAAACTGTGAACTGACTCAAGTGAAACATTTCCTTACACCTCTTTCATTATTTTTCTTCTTAAAACTGGCAACAAAACAAAACAAAAACAAACAAACAAACAAAAAAAAACAAACAGAATACACTTGATATAGAGGCCCTGAGCAACCTGATCTAGTGGAGGTGTCCCTGCCTATGGCAGGGAGTTGGACCTACATGATCTTTGATGTCCCTTCCAACCTGAGCCAGTCTATGATTCTATGAGTATTATGGAATTCTGAATCCAGAGTGGGATGAATTAGATTGGAACCATATCTATGCACAAACTGCCTGGAATTAAAAAAATATGTCTTCCAAGTAACAGGTTCTAAAGAGACAATTGCTTTGAATATATAGGTCTTATTTCTAAAAGTAATAATAATAACAAATAGCCTTGCATCAATTCTATACTAAGCAGAAAAGTCTCAAAATGAGTATAACTTGCTTACAACCTGCTGAATATCATTCTTACTAGCACTAATTTTTACTACATATCATTTCATCATAATTCTGCTTTCAGAATGAGACCTGGGTATACATTGTCTCCCTAAATCCTCCTAGTTTCTTTTAGTTACCTCAGCCTCCAGTGTGCACCACTGCAGGGTCAAGATTAAGAGGTGCCTCTGCCCTACAATCAAGAAATGTGCTCTCAAATTTGAAGATGTACCACATGCATCTCTTAGGCAGTACGGAGTTTCTAGTCTCTGTCAGTCAATGCAAGCAAATCCTGAGTTGGTCTTAATCTCCTTTATACTTCAGCATCTTCAAACCTCTGCCATAGTGTCACTGAGTTAAATTATCATCTTAATTGTATCTGATCAAACAAGTAATACCAAAATCTAAAAATTGGTAGGAAAGGAGATTGATCAACCTACATCAATCATATTTTTCCTTTTTAACATCAAGGTTAAATTTCAAATACTTTAAGAGTACATATCCAGGTACTTTTATCTCTTTAGTTTTTTTTTTGTTTTGTTTTTGTTTTTTTTCAGCATACTTCTCTAGTAGCTGGAAGGTTCTTCTGCATTGCCCTTTCCAACTCCAGAGAAAGATTTCTCACCAATAATTCTCAGTATTTGTTCAAGAACAAACATTCACCCTTGCCACCTCTCATTATTCAACTATGCTTGCAATTGTTGCCAGTTCTGTATCTCCCTCAAGTTCACAAAAGTATTTTTTTTAATAAGAAATGTGGTAGCATAAGTAGTTAGACTGCAATACTTTTATTTCAGGGGTGTGATTTGTGAACTGTTTTGGAAAAAGTTATCTTCAAATATATTTTTTGTTTTTTTTTTTGTTTTTATTTACTTTCTCCTTATGAGAATATATTCAAAATTACTTGGTGCTGAAGCAATTTCACTGACTTCATGACTCAAAATTCACATTAATTTTATTTTTTTGTTTTCATGCCAGCAATTTAATGCCAGCAAATATAAAAATTGCAATTTTTATAATTTGATTTCCACTCTCATTGCTCTTGAAGGTTCTCCCCACCCCCAGTTTTCCATTCTGATGTCGCACAAAGATCTTGGACCTGGCATGTAATGACTTTTGTTAAATGATTTCTTTTCATTGTCTTTCCTCAATTGCCTAAGTAATGTTTTTTACTTGCTACTTTCAGGCTGTGGGGAGGTATTATTCAGATATTTGGTAAGCTACAGATACAACATAGCTACATTGGGTGCAGCCATCAGGAATTCGTTAAACAAAGGAAATTACCTTTTTTTTTTTTTTTTTTTTTTTTTTTTAGATGAACTTTTTAGATGAACTTTTTTTTTTAGATGAACTGATACTGACAGTTTCGCCTAAAACAGCCTAAAACAAAATTGGCAATTTTTGTTAGTTTCTCTATAGCTTACTATTTTTATACTCACACTGAGGGATATAAAGGGAATTTTAAAAAATACTTATTATTATCAGAGATTACATCAATTTTAACAAGGCTCTCTGGATTTTTTGGGGGAACAGGTACTTTTCTGATATTTGTGCATATATACTTTAAAAGCATTTGCATGCGTAGACACCTTTTAAATCACAATTTGCATAAGTATTGCTATATAATTTCAACATAAATTGCATGTTCTTATTTTACAATTCATTTTTTCTCTGTCATCTACCTCTCAATTACAGTTTGGAGACTTGCATGACCCTGGAAGAATATAGCTAACAAAAGCATAGTGGTAAAACATACAGATTATTATAAAGTCTCCCCAGTAGGTTTGGTTTACAGTTATAATCTATTATATTCTGAGGCAGTGCATACTGATGACCAAATTGGAATCAATTGGAATAGCTTTTAGTCAGTATGAAGACTTAAGCCATACTTAAGCCAAAGTTTTTATGTTACTGAACAGGTGTAAAAATACAAAGTGTCATTAAAAGAAAAGAAAAAAAAATGTAAAAAGTGTCATTTAAGTATCCAAAGTCTACTGCCCTTTCTGTGAGATGATGCTGCTTTTTTTTTTTTTTTTTTTTTTTTTTTTTTCCAATTTCTGAATTAATGAAATCAAATGAATGGAAACATTACATCATTAATACATCCACACAGTTTTAAAAAGTATTGCAGAATACTTCACATTCTTTGTCACCCCTAAAAATAAATAAATAAATAATTTGATTTGGAAGTCATACAGAATTTTAACTTTTTTTTTTCCCTTTGTGGGGTAGTTGGGGAAGATGATCACAAAACATTGCACTGGGGCCAAGGAAAAAATATTGTTGTTCATATTGTCTTTACAAAAACAGAGATGATTGTTTCTTCAAAGATAGTCTTTTTAGTCTGCAAACCATTCTTGCCTTCTAGGACCTAGTACAGAGTCCACTGAAGCCAACATAAACAAACTATCAAAGTGAAAGAACTTTATGAAACATTGGAAATGAGCTGGCTTCAGTGGAGGCTTCAGCCTTATTTTCTCCATATCAAATCTCAGGAATGTCAGATAGAAAACAGCAAATGCAGAAGTTAACGCACAATATGTATTGTTTTAATAGTCTGTAAATAAACAAAACAAAACAAACAAAAAACCTTTTTTTTTTTTTTTTTTTTTTTTTTTTTTCCCTGTGTTACTTTCCAGACCAAGCAGTTTGTGTCTTTTGGAATGTATATATTAATATATATATATATATAAGGGAATACAGACACACACATGTATGTGTGTATATATGTATTCCCCTATATATACAACTCTAATTTATATATATTATATATATTTCTGTATATATAGAATATATATAATGTTTTAGAGTAAGTTGCAAACTGTGCCTGATAAACATATTTGTAAACCGATAAAAGACTGCAGGAAATGACAGAAAATTTTAAATGTTTTATACAAGAGTATATTTTATTATTTCTCATTTTCTGGTGGTTTCATTTATATTAGAAATTCATTCAGAAAACTGAAATATTCCATAACATTGGTATTTTAATCATGATTCACTTCAAAGTTGGCTTAAAATAATTGAGAATTTTCATTGTTGTTAAACTGCAGAAATCGTCTATTGTCTGAGAGAGGTTGGTTGGTTGGTTTTGCTGTGGAAGTATTATCTACTTGATCTCTGAATAGACTGTAAAATGTAGACTGATTTTTTTCTATTGTAATATGTAGGACAAGATCATATGAAATATTAATGGACGTGATGCGCTTGTAAAAACTATGGAAAATGAGGATACTGAAGGCCCTGCAAACAATACTCCCATAAAATTATTATGGGAAACTCTCCAGAACATGAGGCTATAAAAAAACTTACATTTTTTTTTTCGTATCTTTTCCATATTTTGTTTTTATTTTGACTGCAAGTAGGCAAGACAGTGAAATGTATACATATGTCTCTGACTCTTAAAACATTCTACCTTAAAGCTTTTTTTGAGAAATTTTTCAGAGTGGTACATAAAACAAATAAATACCCTTCCTTAAATGTGACATAGGTGTATTTTCTGCTTACCACTTACCTGGAAAGTTCACCATGTCTACAATCTACCAATAGAACTTGGTATTGCTATGCAATAATTCAACATGCAGTAGCCATTGTTGTTGACTAACATTTTTTTTTTCTTCCTTTTTATATTTTGCAATACTGTATGGTTTTTACTTGAATATATTGGCTAGGCTTTTTGTTTTGTTTTGTTTTGACAATCACTTATTAGCTAGAGGTGCTATTTATGTTCCAAAGAGATCTGGGTGGATGATAACATTCTCTTTCTACATGCCAAATGCATTTTTGACCTGACAAAATTCATTGTTCATAATGTATATTAACCCTGTAAAATGCTTATGCACTGTATTAAATTGTATTTAAATTCATTCTTGCTCATAAAGCTTTATTCCAGGCCTGTACTAGTGTCTAATGTCCAGTTTGTCCATATATATTTATGGAAAATTACAAGGAAAAAATGTGTATGATAAGCAATTAAAAAAAAAAAAAAAAAAAAGAGAGAGAAAAATTAAAATAAATTTTCCATGTAAAGTTTCTGAAAAGATGTAAGAGCTTCTTTTTAAAAATTAATTATTTAGTAATAAATGTTTTGCAATTTTAAAATGTGCAGATATTCATAGATATATTCATAGAATCACTATTCAGATTTAGCTAAGGTCTAAAAATCACTTATACTTGCATACAGAAATAGAACTAAAATATTTCCTGTGTAGGAAGGGAAAGAATGTGGTACCAGTCCTACAGAATGTGGTACCAGCCCTTTGCTATCCCTAACTCCTCTGTAATTACAACTAAATCTTGTAAATTATTCAAAAAATGTCTGGACACCCATTAGTCTGGTTGGGATGTTTTTCCATATTCCATGTACATGCAATATAATTCATTCATCACTAAGAGTCATTTTCATATAGAAGAGGAATTTGGCCATATAGCTTGAAATAGTAGAAATAGAAAACTCTATTCCTTCTCATCTCTCTAAGTGTTTCCAGGTCTTATGTATTTGTCCATTGGCTTAAGGTTATGGTTGCTTGCCCCAGTTAAATTAGGGTCTATTTATAGAATGTGATTGGTTATTTAAAATTATAGATATTGATTAACATCCTTTGCATACAGTTTATGAACCACAGAAGAACACAGAAGAACAATAAGCTAGTAGGAAACAAAGGTGCCAATTTTTTTAAGAAAGTTGAACTACTGAATACAAAAAAAAAAAAAAAAAAAAAAAAGAATATGAAAGCAAATGACCTTTATTTTTAGATTTCTAATAACTGCAAAACTAATTTTCAAATAATGTTATCAATAATTCTCTTGATATAGAAATGTTGATTCAACTATCAGAGTATATTTAGACTTTATTTAGATTCTAGCCTGTTATAATATTTACATATTTGAATATGTGTAGTATTCATAAATAACCAATTTTGAGACATAGACATAGAACAAAGACTAAAATTGAAAATACAGAGTGGTAAAAGAAATGGCAGAATGAATGAATGAATTAATTAATTAATTAATACTGCTTTTTCCCATTTGTTTTCCATGTGAATATAATATTTAACCTTGATCAAAGACATTGTTGCTATCACTTCCATGGCTAAACGTATGTTGCCTCAATGAATCCAGTTGCTTGACTGAAATACATTTCTGATTAATAGACACTGACATACTTGACCAAACATACTTGTTTCTGAGCCTTTGTATTTTGATAGTTCAGTGGCAAGATAGATGGAGACCTCAGTCTGTTTTTTTTTGTTGTTTTTTTTTTTTTTTTTTTTTTTTTTTTCTAAGGTCATCTGTTTGGAGCTTTAATATTTAAATGGACCTGGAGGGTAATCAAGTTGTTTCTGCTATTTCATGTTCTCTTCTCCTTCTGACTTTTCCACACTGGCCATGCTGAAACATATACCCATCAAGTAAAGTGATACATTTTAGCTGCTAGACATTGATTTTATTTAAAAAGCAAATCAAAGCTAAACAAAATGAAACAACAACAACAAAAAAGCAAAAGCACCTAAATAACAATAGCAAGAAAAAATATTGTTGTTTTTCCAACATCTTGGAAAATTAAGAAGTGTCACATCATATGCGATAAAAAGCATCTCAGAAATTTCTTAGAAATGGCCAAGTCTCCATAAAAGAAAAAAAAAATAGGAAAAAAAAAAAAGCATGACTGTTGGACATATTGTTCAGCTTCTGTAAATGCCATCCTAATATACTGAAATATATTTATTTCAAATAAAGATTAGATGCTAATGCTTTGATTTTTTTTCAATTCTAATTTGAATGTTTTCAAGTGGTAGTATCATCCCCATCTTGGTATGGGGATGATATTCCCTTCAAGGGGAGCCACGAGGATCATCAAGTTCACCTTCTGCTTCTGCACAGTGTCATTTTGACACTCTTTATGTCCTTCTTGTACTTTGGCTCCCAAAACCGCACACAGTACTCAAGGTGAAGTCACACCAGTGTAGAGCAGGACAGTTCTTTCTCTTGACTGGCTAGCAGCGTTGTGCTTGATGCATTTCAGGGTATAGTTGGCTCTTTCAGCCACCAGGGCATATTGTTGACCTATATTCAACAGAATCTATCAGTATTTTGCAAGGCCTTGTTTTCTTACAAAATATATAAAGTTTATTTCTTTTAATGTCTGTTTTTTTTTTTTTTTTTTTTTTTTCCTGAAATTAATTATATATATATGTACATATATATTTCCCCCACACATCAATTGTTCAATTATAGTGAATCAAGCAATAGCTGGGAGTCCATTTTCTGTATAAAACTGTTGCCAATTTACTGTGATACCAGAAAAATTTTGGTGCCTTCTATATCAACAATACATGCTACCAATCAGGTCTTATGGCTGTTGCACTTCCTTTTTTACTTTCGTATCAGTTTCATAAGCTGGAATTGTGCACAAGCTATTTGAATCCTTTAATGTCTATGAAATTGGAATGAGAAGCTTGCTAATACAACTTTTCTTATTTCTTAATTTAATTCAGACAGCAGTTCATCAACACAATTTATTTTGATTTTATTGCCTTCATCAACATTCATGGAAGCCTACAAAAGAAAAACAAACAAACAAACAATGCTGTATATAATAAAATTATTTAATTTAAATAGTATTTGAAATTCAGAGCATAAAAGTCATGTGAAATGTTTAAGGAAATATTTAGGAATTATTCAAAATCTTAAAACTCTAAAAAGTTTTAAGAAATAAGTTTGAACCATTGAAATAAGTTTGAACTCATTGAAATAAGTTTGAACCAAACAACAAAAGAAATAACTAAATTTTATTTTGTCATATTTTCCACAACATAAATATTTTCAGAAATGGTCCTTTTAAACCCTAAAGCCATAGTTAAACACCAATGGCAACATTTTTAAAGTGTCATACATATATCAGTTTTTACTGACAAAAAGTTTATTTTGGAGGAACAGTGATTCATTTTGCCGACCATCATAATATACTTTGATTAATAACTGCAATTCCATTTTGGCCTGAATGATAGATGAGTAGCATTTAGGCAGTGCAATTATTCAGTTCAATCACTGAACTTAATATTTGAGAAAAAAAAAATGGTTGAGGTTGAATTTAACTTTTTTTTTTTTTTTTTTTTTTTTTTTTTCAGAATAAGAAGTGTTTCTTTGCCCTAATTACAAAACACATGCTCTCCATTACATTTTGGACCTTTTGAATGGAAACAAAAGAAGATTTGGATACTATTTATAAAACAACAGTGTTAGTTGATGATCATATTATTCATTCGTACAAACAGATGGATTCAGTTCTTCTGCCTGTACATTCTGTGAATGTACTTGTGCTTCCCTCTTCTAAAAAAAAAAAAAAAAAGTGACTTGCTGTCCTCTGCTCTACATAATTTTTACTGCCACAGTGACAGGTAATCTTTTGTTCCATTTCACATGGAAGGACTCTAGCACCTGGATTATAAGTTTTCCAACAGTGAATATTTTATGCAAAGTGAAAGAGCACCAATGAAAGAACTTTCTGTTACCCTCGACCCAGAAAAATCCTATGGAGTTGTGTTTGGGTAATATTGTAGGAAATGTATTGTTTTAGAAAGATACAGTATGCATCCCTTCTGAAAGATGAAAAAATGAATTGCACTGATGATTTTTCTTTTACTTGGCTGATGTACATTGCAAACAAAGGGTTTAATGTTGGGATATTAATAAAATTAAGTCAGACATTTTGTATTTACATGGACACTAGATTTGTTGTATCAAACTCAGAGCCTGAGTTGATTGAAAATGACTACCTCACACAAGTAGATATTTCTCTTCCCATCCTCAAATCTAGAGATGTAGAAGTTCAGTCTGTATACAAAAGGTATCCAAAAATAAAATGTGAAATACTGCCTCAAAGTAGCAATTATTTTCCAAGAGAGTTAATTTGTCTAGAAAGATTTTCCCCACAAGTTAACAGTGTCACTAAATGATCTCAATTCAGGGATCAAGTGAAAAGATACTAAAAACTAATTCCTAAACTCTGCTTTAACAAAAGCAGCAGCAACAACCTGGAGATTCAGTGCAGCTGCTAGAGGGTGGCAAGTGGGCTTTTGACAGAAGTATATAGTCACAGGCTTTCAAAAGTGTGACATGTTTAATAGCCTTCAAGAATTTGAGATTAACACAGGTTTGCAGCCAGCAGACCGCTTGACGTTCTGCATTTGCTGCAGGGCATCATGAACAAGCATGAAACACCTTGAAACTATTTACAACTCCATTTTGTATATCAGTTAATAACTTATTCCCACATCTGTGTCGTCAGTCTTAGCAATTATTTTTCTGTTTACTGAAGCAAGTCACTGAGAGGCCTCCATGATAACCTTTCTCTCACTTTCCTCCAAGTGCAGATCAGACAGCTACCTGGAGTGCCTGGGAGCCTGGGGTGAAAATAGCTTGCCTGTGTTTTCTTTCACTTCTTCCAGCTTACAGCTAAGCTAACACAATACAAAATAACTAACCTATGTCTTACATCAGCTCTGCAAGTTGCTCAGTTCAGTGGCTCAGCTCACTGAAAGTTATGTCAAAGAGTATCTGTTTTAAATACAGTCCAAATTCTTCCTCTCTTTGCCCCAAACCATCTCAAAGGACAAACACAAAGCTTTTAGGCTAAACAGTTTGGGGGGTGGTGGTGGTGGTGGGGAGGGTTCTCTCTCTGTTAGTCATGAGATTCAGTGTGCATGAATATATTCCACTGGAAAAAACATGAAGTTTTTAAATATGGAGAATTCTCTTTATGATGGATTTTGCCATAGACCTTAAGAACTTAACTTGGAAGAAATCAAAAAGCTTTCTGAATAGATTTTTCCACTACAGGCAACCTGTCCTTATGATAGTTTCAACTCTGCCAAGAAATTTTCAGTCACTGTATGGAAGAATATATTTGGGGATAATACTTTTGAACAGTCACATGTGGCTGTGAAAATTGTTAGCTATCCCATGATGGCAGGATCTTGGGTGGGTGAAAGGAATATGAAAAAAATGACTGAATTTAAGGAGAATCAGAATTTTCACACCCAGGAGTCTTTCCTCCACTCCTATAAATTATCATTTATCTTGAAAGTCCATACAGACTTTCTGGATAAGCTTGTATATTTAGAAAGTTTACCTTTAAAATAGGACCAGAGAATAAATAAAATGAAGATTAAAATGCAAGATAAATGGAAGTTGATTTCTATCTGTCCAGTGGATTATTTTTGGAGGTTTCCTAGTGACTTTCTGGACTATTATCCTGTATTTCTAAGCATACAAGAAATGATGTCTAAAGACTTTTGGGAAAAAAAAAAAAAAAGAGAGAGAGAGAGAGAGAGACTTATGAATTCAATGTGTAATATCAGTGATTACTGATATTTTTATGTTCTCAAAACACATACTGTTTTCTTTGTCACCTTTGTAGAAGCTAAAGAACCACTTTCCCTGCTATAGAATTGCAGACAATATGTTCTCAGCATGATGCTGCTAACATCCCTGAAGAAAGAATATCAGAACAGCTACTCACTTTCTAAAACCTCCAAGCTAGGAATAACTTCATAGTTCAGAACACTCACAACCACATATTAAATTAAATAAAACTGTTTCTCTGCTCAGTTTCTTATTTCTGTCAGGCTTATTATCATAGGAGACAATAGATATGGATATTTGTAACACTGCTAGGTAAAGTATATATAATGCTCTTTAAAGCTGAATATGTAAGCCAAGTACCTCAGAAACAATATCTAGTCTGCATGAAAACTTACCTTGCTCACAGTCACCTTTTTTTTTTTTTTTTTTTTTTTTTTTTTTTTTTGCGTAAGCTCTTTCACTTACGCAATGTTAAAGGTGGAGTAGCGATCACTTACTTACCAAGAGATCATTCACTTCATCTCTGTATGTCCTTATGCCTGGCTGCATCACCAAATAAATTTATCTCTAAACCACATTACATTTTGCTGTTTCTATCCATCTGAAAGCAAAAAATTTCCTGTATGAAGGTAAGAACTTTGAAGAAGGTGTGTATGGAGAGTCCTTCCAGGCAGCAACGGATTGATGAACAGTCCTTCAAACTAGACTCCGACTCTTCATTCATAAGGCTACAAGAGGGGAAGAGAGAATGAGGAGGTCTTCTATTGTCACATTCTTCTATTGCTTTAGCTTTACCAACGTACATATGTCTGTGAGACAGTCACAGATGAGTTGACGGTTGGGACTCTACAATAACAATACAGTGTCTTCTCAGGAACAGGAAATAAGCTGTTCTCCAAAGCCTTAATTTCAACAGTGCAAAGGCAAGGAGAAGGGATAAAGGAAACAATTGATGCAATCCACAAAGGACATGGTAAGCTATGTTTGTTTGTTAGTTATGGTCTGATATATGAAGTTCAAAGTGTAGCGATGTCTTCACTTCAGTTAACAATAGTGTTTACGAAACTCATTGTAAACTGATGAAAATCACATTTTCTACCTTCAGTTGCATTACATGAAAACCCGACCCACAGCTGCAATGTCAAGTTTCTATCTGCTGCAGTGTAATTTTGAATGCTACTCTTTATTTAAATACTATTTGTATTAAATTATAGAATAGCTGAAACAAACCTCTAGGAAGCTAGTTGAAGCACTTTTACAGTTGTATTTTAGGATAGGACATGTCCATTCTGATACACATTCTAGCTTAGCGCTGGATTTACAACTGAATTTCTAAATACCTATGAAGATCTAGGGGGGAAAGAGAGAGAGAAGTAATACATATACACACATATTTCAATTACATATATCTATAAACAGAAAGAAATACATATACATTTATAAAAATGTTTTATCACATTTATTTACACATCTTACTTGGTATTCAATATCTTGTAAATATTCTCCTCTTCCTCCCCCCTTCCCTCCCCCCAAAGAACAACAACAACGAAAACTCATTTGCTTAATTTGCTCTTTTCCATTTAATGAAAATTGGTATATAGAAAAGATCAGGGAAGTTTTCTATCCGTGTTAAAAATCCCAATCAAATATATTAAAAATCCCACTGTTTAATACAGCTTTTATATCTCTTCACTTTCATTTTCCCTAGCAAGTATGTGTAAGGTCCATAGGAATCCACTGTACTGAGTATATACTTCCTGCAGAACTCTCCAGGTAACTTTCAGCTGAATTTCCATGTGATTCATTTCAATTTTAAAATATTAAATATTAAAAATAGAATGTTTCATATTTCAACTTTTAAAGCTTTCCTGCTCATAGGGAACAATCCTCATTTCATTCAGGCAGTTTCTCTATATACATAATTAACTGTCTATTTTATATTTCAGTTCCTTAAGCTCTTCTGTTAGGAAGATTATATTAAAAAAAAAAAAAGCCGGGGGGGGGGGGGGGACACATGACATATATTTGAAAGTATAAGAAATTTAGTCTGCTTGCACTGATCATTAAATGAGATCTATCCTTACAATCTGAGTCATCAGGTGAATCTTCTCAGAAGATTAAAAGAATGTCCCTGAAACATCCTGGTAATTGAAGTTGTGTAAAGTCAAAAGCATACTTACTGCTCTGTTCATGAAATCTGTACTTTAACAAAAGAAATGAAAGGCATCCTTGGACTTCTCAGACTTCAAGATTCTTAAGCTTTGAATTGAAATGAAGAGGACAAAAAGTTAGGTTTAAGCCTATAAAGTGGTTCAAGTCTTCCTGTAAGATATCCAGACTCTAAATCTTTTGAAATAATTTGACAAGGCACACCCAAGTACAAGGTGTACCCACTCCAAAACAATCATATTTAAATCTCATCAAAGACTATGTTAATGTGCTAGAACAACACTTTATGCAGTCATCTGAGAATTTTTAAGTTTATGGCCGTCTACAAATTTCTGACCCTTCAGCGTGTTTCTGTTCACCTGATCTCCCAGTGTGCTGCACAGCACATCGCAGTGAATACCTGTGCTAAGCCAGTGATCCTCCAGCTCTGATTCTTTTATTCCAGCAGCATTATGGAGAATATTTCCATCATAGCTCTCTTGTAACAAGTTTCCTTGAGCTCCAGTAGCATACAATTTTCCACATAAATTTTTGGATTATTATACATAGTTGTATTCAAGGGAAAAAATATATATATATATTTTGTCAGAATAAAGGAAATAACTTTAAAAATAAAAGTACACTCTTAAAATTAAATGAGATTTTACTGGTATATAAAAAGGATATGTCACCTGATATTTGTTCATTTGAAAATCTCACCATGTAAGTCATGTATCATCTAAAGCACTTCAAGCCTGGTGCTAAGAGATGTTTTTCATAAATAATATTTCAGGGAAAAACAAGAGGATTTGATGTGTCACATGTTTAAACTGTGAAACTGACTGAATATGGACAGAAAAGCAAAAGCATGTGTTACAGCAAAAATAGATTTAGATAAAATCATATCCTTAACACTTGATTAAGTAATACTGTCTTTGAGACTCTTGTCTGATGTGAATTAGAACAATTACATCAGTTTTACAGAGCACAAAGACAGAATATTTCTTTTTTTTTAAAAAAAAAAAAAAGTTTTTGTTTGTTTTTCCTACACAATAATTGCACCCAATTAATGAGGAAACAAGGAGAAGAGTAGAAGTTCTATCTAGAACCAATGGGGTTTGATGAAGGAATATATTTAGTCATAGTAGAAGGCAATCCAAGCAAGCAAGCAAACACCAAGAAAAAAATGAAAATGGAGAGCTCTTGCTCTCCATGAGAGCAAACAACATTTTCAGTAGAAATACGTTAGCTACATGATAAATTTGATTGTGTACTCACAATAAACCTAATATTTTTAATGTATGTCTTGTGCTATTGAACTAATTTTGTACTAGTGGAAAAAAAACACTACTATTCTCTGAACTGCTCCGTTCAGAGATTTCTCTCTCTGCACTGCTAGTATTTGATACTTAATTAATTTCATACATACATACACTTTTTCCTTTCTGGTCATTAATCCTATTAAAATGGATTTTTGCTGTCCTCATATCTCTAAGTGAGGTGACATTAATTACTTGTGGACACATGTCTCTTCTGCAAACTGAGACTAAGGAATACATCTCCATCTTCCTCCCTCTCCTTCTTCCACACTCATTCTATCTTTGTAAAGTTTCATTTTTCTTCACTGTTCAGATTCACTGAAAAAAGTATATGAGAAACTCAACATCATCAACAACAACAATAAACAAAAACCTCACCAAAGTGAAAAAATCCTGTAAGAATTATTTTAAAATAAAAGAGATATTTTCAAATAAAAAAGTAAAATATTTTTTTAATCCTTTTTTTTTTTTTTTTTTTTTTTTTTTTTTTTTTTAATAGAGCAGTCTGTTTCAAAGCTGTTTTCACTTTCACTGTCATCATGGATTTCTCGGTACAGTGATCACCAGGACCACTGGTGATCCTGGTGTGGGTCTGGTCTGGGTGCCTTTTCCCCTACAACACTAGTGGAAAACAGAGGAAATGATGCAAGAGCCTTCATACAGGTTCTGTATCTTTTGAAAATTAGCATGTTTCAACTCTTATTTTCTTGGCCTTTAATAGATTCAATATTAAAATTCAGCAGCCTGAGAGGATGTTATGATATGCTATGCTGACTTATTCTTCTTGAAATATTGAAGTTCAAGCCTTACATTTTGTTTGGAAGTTTACCATTCCCCACAACTTTACCTGTGAAAGGGATGTATGCAGATTCATTATCTCATTACAGATAATTCTAAAATCCAAAGACAAGACAGGAATAACAGTACTGAAGAACAATGACTACTGCATTTGGTTCTATATATTTATATTTATTAATGTATTATTCTTTATATGCAATTTTAAAAGTAAAAAAATACAGAAATTAAAAACATTCTTAAAAAAAAAAAAAATCAGGCTAGAATTCATTCATCACCTTTATGTAATAAGAGAAAAATACAAACATTTTCTGTCAATTGTGTTGGTCCAGTCTAAACTAAACACACTGTTTACAAAGAAAACTGCTGTTCATAGTGTCATCTAGAATGATCACATTTAGGAGCATTTAGGCCTGGACTGACACTCCAGTTTACTGATTCAGCTTTGATTTTTAAGCTCAGCAACAGAAGATACAACTGGTATGTCAGTCCACATATTCCAGGTAGGCTAGGAAAGTTTATCAAGTTCCTAACACACACACATATATATGTAATGAAAGAACTTGTAACTGAGCTAATACACTGATAATCAAGAGATAAAGCCATTAGCACAGGTATCCAAGGGTCACCAAATGAGAACTGCTACACCCTGAGTGTTTTGAAACTACTCTGCCTAACTGTCTCATCAAATCACACTTCAAAGATGTACTTTTTTTTTTTTTTTTTTTTTTTTTTTGGTGATTAAAGATATGTAATTACTAAGTGTGAGGCTGGGGGTCAGCCTTGGTAGGGAAGACAAAGGAAAGGAAACTGGTTGGCACCATATGTACTCTCTTTGTCACTAAAGAAATGACTGTAATCTATGTGACTATTTCAATCTTTTCCAGTCTGTAGATATTATTCCTTCTCTCCCAGTCAAGTTGCTATGATTGCCTATCTGTTTTTCCTGTCTTTATTTTTGGACTTCATCTTCCCACCCCTGCAAGGATGTGCCACTCTACTATAATATCTCAGAGGTGGAAGGAAGATAATTGTAATTATTTTTTGGTTCTCAATAAAATATATTCACTGAACCAGGAATACTAAAACAAACAAACAAACAAAACAAAGCCACTAAAATAATGCAGGAGTCAAACACTACGTCTTTGAATCAATCTCAAACTTTTTTTTTCTTTTTGTTCTTTTTTTTTTTTTTTTTTTTCCCTAGGGTTGGTTGGTATGTTTATTTCATTGTTATAATTTTCTTCTCAGTTTATTCCTATGGAACTTCTACTACAGAGTCCTCAGCAGTCAGTCAAACTCCTGTAGGATCTGGAGATTTGGGGTTTTGTTTTTTCTTTTTCTTGAGCAAGGAATATAAAATAAATGAAGGATAACTGCATCAGAATTGCAGTGGAAAATTGCAGTATTCCACCATGAAGCAAAGTTGCATAATTGTATCCTAACGACACAGACTATCAGTGATATGGAAGCCTTGTTTGTGGGCAGTAGAGCTGGATAGATACATGATGACCTAAGGCTGGCAGCAGGAAGACTGAAGTTCATGATGATTTGTTGAACTTGCATTCAATAACAGGTGCTTAAATTTGTCCATTATCGCATCTGACATATCTAGGCCAAGATTAAAACATCTATTTGGATAGGAATGGCCAAATGTAAATAGAGAAAAATAAAAGTTAATATTTCAAGGAGCATCCTCTTATGTTCCTCAAATATAAGATTCTGATTTACTTTGGGAAATGCAGTCTCACCTGTTGCATTTGATGGAACTCAGAAAATCATTTTCAACACCGGGCAAGAATATTACATTTGCAAAACTGTAATTTTTCTTTTAACTTATTTAAGAAAACTGTGTCTAAAGGATAAGGCATATACTTACATACCTGTTATCTAACTTCTTTTGTAAAAGATAAAAAATATCAAATCTATTAAAAGACAGAGTCCTATACAAGACCTGCACAGGTTCACATATACTTGGAATTTTCTAAATTTGGAAGAGTGAAAAAAAATGGAGGTTTCATGACACCATTTCCAGGTGCTGCTGCAGACCTCTGCACTCTGAAGCTGTGTCTCTTAAGCTCTGTGTTACCAGAGTCTTGTCTCATGGGGTGCAGGAAGGCTTGTTGCCACAGCCCTGAAGGAGCACAAAGCTGTGATTATGGGGGGAACCCCATTATCCTAGTCTAGAGACAGAAGCCCTCACCAGAGTTGTCCCAGAGGAGTCCCAGCCCCACAGGACAGGTGCCCCAACATCAGCAAGGAGGCTCTCTCCACAGCCCAAGGAGGTTGCCCCACAGCCCAAGTACACTGTCTGGGATACAGGGCTCCCAGTGGGGAGAAAGGAAGAAATACTGGGACTGCACAGGACTTGCTGTGGAATGGTTAGAAGATGTAGTGAAGGTGCAGAAAGGTGTTTCTGCAAAAAGGGATTCACAAAAGGGATTGAGGTGGTTTGGAGAGAGACAAACATGGGAAATCAGAGGCAGAAGTGGGGAGGGGTAAGGTAGTTTAATAAAGAAATAATAAGCTATGTAGACACACTGGTTACTTGTAGTATTGTGATGTATATGAATGCAGCATCTCTCCATATTCTATATTTAGGACATATATATATATATATAAAAGAATAAATTGTCCTGATCACAGACCACCGAGACTCTCTGAGGGATTCCAGAATACAAGTGCAGTCCGTCCTGACAGTAGTAAGAGTTTGTACTCAGAACAGTGTGACTCAGTTAACTTCTAAAGAGCATGTTTGCTTATTTTTCCATTTGCAGAGAATATTAGTAAGTTCTGTCACGTGAATGGAACCTCGTTTAGTGCTTGAAGAATCTTTACCCTTTTTTGACTTACATTTGTAAAATTCAGTGATATTACAAAGGTAATATCTTCTCTTTAGTAGATATTAAATATTAATTTATGCCTCACGGCCATATTACTCCCAACTGTTGTCCTGTCAGATCTTATAAATGAATTGAGGGTGTTTAAGGAAGAAGTGGAGGCATTCAGTCTGGACGGAAGACCCTCAAGGAAACTATGCATGACACAGGAATTAGTACTGGTGGTTATTTAATATCACTTTTCCTTTGAACAAGACAATCAGATAATCTCCACTTGCTGCTGTATTAAATGAAAAACAAACAAACAAACAAAAACAAACAAAAACACAATCCAGCTTTTTTGAGAATTTGAACAGCCTACTATTTAAGTTAATAGATTTTTTTTTTTTTTTTTTTTTTTTTGTGCCCCATTTTTTGTCTTAGAATCATAGAATATTCGAAGTTGGAAGGGACCCATAAGGATCGTCAAGTCCAACTCCTTGCACCGCACAGGTCTACCCAAAAGTTTAGACCATGTGACTTAGTGCACAGTCCAAACGTTTCTTAAATTCATACAGGTTTGGTGCAGTGACTACTTCCCTGGCGAGCCTGTTCCAGTGCACAACCACCCTCTCAGTAAAAAATCTCCTCCTGATATCTAGTCTGAACTTCCCCTGCCTCAGCTTCACCCCTTTCCCGTGGGTCCTATCACCGGTGTTTATGGAGAATAGGTCACCTGCCTCTCCACACCCCCTCTCAAGGAAGTTGTAGACCACAATGAGGTCCCCCCTCAGCCTCCTCTTCTCTAGGCTGAACAAGCCCAGTGACCTCAGCCACTCTTCATATGTCATCATCTCCAGGCCCTTCACCATCTTCGTTGTCCTCCTTTGGACACTCTCCAACAATTGAATGTCCTTTTTGTACTGTGGTGCCCAGAACTGCACACAGTACTCAAGGTGAGGCTGCACCAGCGCAGAGTAGAGCGGGATGATCACTTCACTTGCCCTACTAGCGATGTTGTGCTTGATGCACCCCAGGATATGGTTGGCCCTCCTGGCTGCCAGGGCACACTGCTGGCTCATATTCAACTTGCTGTCAACCACGACCCCCAGATCCCTCTCTGCGGGGCTGCACTCCAGCATCTCGTTGCCCAGTCTGTATGTACGGCCAGGGTTGCCTCGTCCCAGGTGCAGGACCCAGTACTTTTTTTGTTAAACTTAATGTGGTTGGTGATTGCTCAGTTCTCCAACCTGTCCAGATCTTTCTGCAAGGCCTTTCCACCCTCATCCGAGTCTACAACTCCTCCAAGTTTGGTGTCGTTGGCAAATTTGCTCAAAACACCCTCCAGTCCTACCTCCAAATCATTTATAAAGACATTGAAGAGGACTGACCCTAAGATAGAGCCTTGAGGGACCCCACTAGAGACCTTCTGCCAGCCTGATGTGGCCCCATTTACCACAACCCTTTGAGCCCTGCCTGTCAGTCAATTGCTCACTCATCATATGATGTTTTTGTTAAGCTGTATGCTGGACATTTCATTGAAAAATAATTGATAGAGGCCCCACGATGATGTCAGCCAGCTCTTTAAGCACCCTGGGATGAATTCCATCTAGACCCATGGACTTGTATGGATCCAGGTGGAGCAGCAAATCCCACACACGTTCAGGGTTGGTTGGGAGTTTGTTATTCCCACCATCACGGTCCTCCAGCACAGGGCACCCAGGGTCCCGAAGCCCATCATCAGCGTTGAAGACCGAGGTGAAGAAGGCATTAAACGTCTCTGCTTTGCCTACGTTATTGTCTGTGAGTTGACCTTCCCCATCAAGCAGCAGACCTATGTTTTCTTTGGTTCTCCTTTTTCTGTTCACAAATCTGAAAAAAAACTTTTTTATTGTCTCCCACAGACATGGCCAGCTTCAACCCTAGCTGGGCTTTGGCAACACAAATTTTCTCCCTACAAACATGAACAGCATCCCTGTATTCCTTCCTCATCACCCGACTTTCCTTCCAGCAGCTATACACTTTCTTTTCTAGCCTAAGCTCCAGTAGAAGATCCCTGGTCAGCCAGGCCGACCTGCTGCCCCACCTGCCTGACTTCTGATATTTTGGAATTGCCCGATCTTGTGTTTTTAGGAGGCAGTGCTTAAAGACTGACCAGCACTGATGGACACCCATGCCTTCAAATGTAGTTTCCCAGGGGACCTTGCCGACTAGTTCCCTGAGCAGCCTGAAGTCCGCTCTCCCCATGTCCAGGGCTGAAGTTTTGGTGGCAGTTTTCCTTCTGTCACCATAAATTCTAAATTCAACCACTTCATGGTCACTATGACCGCGACGGCTGCCAATTGCCACATCTCCCACAAGACCCTCTCTGTTCTCTAGCAACAGATCTAAGAGGGCACCATTCCTAGTTGGCTCCCTTAGCACCTGCACCAGGAAGTAATCATCAAGGTGCTTTATGAACCTCCTGGACTTGCTTGTGTCAGCAGTGTGGTGGTCCCAGTTGATGTCTGGTAGGTTGAAGTCCCCCATAAGGACAAAGGGAGTTTATCTCAAGGCATCTCTCAGTTCAAAAGAATAATTCATCAGTGTTGTCATCCTGGTCAGGTGGTCTGTAATAGTCTCCCACAACAACGTCTGGAGAAAGCTTCCATTTTCACACCTACCACCACTGCCTTCTTCCCTGGAAAATAGTATTGTGCATTCAAAGTGTCCCCATACTATAGACTGAAACTATTATAGCACCTAACATCCGCTAAAACAGCAAGGTTATATTTTGAATTTAACCTTACTAAACATTTTGTGAACACATCCAAAATTTACTCAAGTGCCTTAAGGCAGAGATTACACACACACACATAAAAATTAAAACAAAACAAACAAACAAACAAAAAAAACACAACTCAAATGTTAACAAATAATAGACTTATTTTCCTCTCTTCCAATAACATGTGAAGACATTACATTGACTAAAGCAGACATTACATTAACTAAATCAGACATGTAAAACCTATAACTGATATTAATATACATATATATATATAATAACCTTTTTTACAGAAGGTTATTATTCTAACTTTCTTTCATCTCATTAGAGCATCAGGCAGATAATGTAATACAAATTTATACGCAAAATCCAATAGTTTTCCCAATATAGTTACTATATCTGACAGTGTAAATCAAAGGCACTTTAAACAACTGAAGTTACTCTGTGTTTTAACCAGTGAAAATGAATCAGTTATAATAGGTCATGGGTTCTCTTTAATGATTCAGAATGTATTAGAATCTTTTGTATTTCTGCTTTTCTTTTGTTTCTCTGTGAAATGAAAAAGTATTACCAATATTTTCAAATATCCATTCACAGAGCAGCTGCTCATATTTCCAAGCATTCTATTTCTGACCATTGTCAAATATATATTTTCAGTTAGCTTTTCCAGTATGAGTCAGATTTATTGAACGGTAATTTCTAAGAAGTTCCTAAACATTTTTATAATTGTCATCACTTTTTATTGACTTCCATTCTCTCACACCAAAGCCAACTTAATGAAATGAGTACACACCAATACACTACACCACTACACTACACCACTAACTACAAAATGATTATGAGTAATTTGACAGAGAATTCTTTCAGCTTTTTGTAGAAAACAAAACAGAACAAGAATGAAAAAAAAAAAAAAAGGTTGTACTAATTGTTGCTATTAATGCAATTGATATTCTCAAGGTCAAAGGATCCTAAAATAGTTCAAATGAAAATGTCTTTAGTCCAATCCCCTGCTTAAAGCATGGTCATTGTTTTTGTCCTGAATGTTGTCACAGTCCTGACTGTCCTTGACCTGCTCTTCTAGGGCCTCCCCTCCCCTGCCTTGCCCTTCCTCATGCCTGTCCCCCGGGCTGCCAGCCCCTGGCCATAGCACGGCTGGGCTGCAGCTCCCCGCAGTTCTGCCCTGCCCAGCCATAGGCCCTTCTGAGCTGGACCCAGCTGTGGGCCCAGCCTGGCCTAGGCTCATCCCCATTGCCAGCTTTGGGGCTGGGGTTATCCCAGTGACTTTGTCTGCCCTGCTCCTTGCTGGGGTGGTGGGACAGGCCTTGGTTGGGGGGCCCTGCCATGACAGACCCCGTGGGGAGAGCCCCCCACTAGGCAGTGGGGGCCATGGGAGCCACCAGCCTCACGGCACCCTGAGCATCTGCTCTGGGGAGCAGGTTGCTCAGGGCTTTATCCAGTTGTGTCATGAATGTCTTCAAGGCCAGAGATCACACAGATCAGTGTGATCTGTCACTTTTCTACCACCCTTTATTTTTCAATTCCCCATAATCTTTTAAAAGTGTTCCATTTTGATTTATCTGAATCCAATTCTTCCTAGAGAGGCTTGATCTAATTCAAGAGTTTCCCCATTACTTCATAAATCTTCATAAACAGATGGAAATTACTTTACAAAATGGAATACAGAAAGATGACAATACCCACCATTTAAAATGTTATGTCGATTCAAATCTGAAATGTGAAGTTCCCTATTTCAGTAATTTCCATTTCATTGGAAATAAAGTTCCATTTCAGTAATAGTACTACAGATGAGTCAAAGTACCGTAGATGAGACAAAGATTGATTCCAAAAGTCTGAGTCACAGGCACTGTGCTGGTGACATTTGATAAGCTGTTTCTTGTCCAGCAAGTCACATAGTCACATACCCATGTAATGGGGCTGAGGGGCCTCCTGCTCTGCCTCCAGCAGCCTGGGCCCCTTGAACACCCCAGACCTCCACATGTCCCAGTTCCAGGGACACCCTCCCCTGGCCCCCAGGCACCTGTCCAGCTGGTCCAGCTCGGTGCAGGCCAGCATCACACGCTGAGAGCACACCCTCATTGTGCCATGTGCTGGCACCACGAGCACATGAGACACCCACCTTGGTCCAGTCCAGCACTCAGAACCACTACACTTTTGAGAGTGTTGGCAGCTTTTGTCATGTAATCTGACAGACAGCACTTCTTGATGATGATGGTCAGCATTAGATACACGCGATTCTTCTCAGGTCCCTCCTGTGGAAGCAAGCTGGGACACCACATACTGTAAACACACGTGAAATAAGAAAGAGTACTACTGACACTTCCTACTTTTTGTGTTAGCTGACAAATATTTACCAATGTAATTCCAAATCTGCTCATTGCTTTTGTTTGTCAGTGCTCTACACAGCAAAGGAAAGGAAAACTTTTTTTCCCCTAGAACAAAACTTTTTAATAATCATTTTTGTTAAGGGGAAAATATCCAATTCTAACCTCCAGAAAACACTAAACAATTGCCTGTTACTGAACAAAAAGAAACAGAATATTTATTTAGAAGAATACATTGTCAAGGAAAAAAATAAAAAAGCAATAATGACATAAAAAGATTCAGAATGAAAAAATAAACTATAACAGCAACAACAACAACAACACTAAACCAAAACTAAGATATTATTTTCACTTTCTGTCTTGCATGTTTTAATCAGACCTATATAATGATCAGATAGTATTGCTGTAAATATGTGAAAGTAAAAATCCCACAGTGGACAAAAATACTTTCCTGTTGTCACACAGAACTATGAAAATCAAACTTTTTTGAGTCATTTTGTCAGTGGTTGAATGATGCAACAGTACTCTAACTCCATTGATTTACATATTTTTCTGTAAAACTCTGCATTTTTCCAAGCAGAAATATATTCTCCAACTCCATACGTGCAATGCTGGTGGCTAATTACACTGTCAGTCAATACATTTTATTTAATCTACGTAGCCTCTGTTCATGTATTGTCTTGGTTTACAAAATGAAAATGAGAGAAGTTAATGTTTCCAACTCAATCATTCTTCACAACTACATCAAAAGATCCTGAGAAGACATTTGTGACTGTTAGCCTCCTACTGTGTGTCCCAGCGATGAATCACATAAAGTGACAGGATACCTTCATGGATACCTTCAACAGTATTTGTACTGTGTGGCAGCGTGCACTGACAGATTTGCTGAAATTGAGTTTTATTTCTGTGAGTATTAAATCCACAATCCACTGACATTATAAGTTATAGTAGTGAAATACTACAGCTTTTATTCTTTCCTTTTTTTTTTTTTTTTTTTTTTTCACTTAATTAAAAAGCAAGAGTTTCTTGATTAAATGTGATTAAATATGACCTAATATCTTGTACTGGAACTTTAAGAGAAACAGACTCCATGAAAGATAAAATTTGCTGTGAATTGCAGCTCAGAAGTCAAAATAAAATAAAACTTTATTGGAAAGTTCATTAGAAAGTTTCCTTACCTATAAATTATTTTACTCAATAATTGAAATCAATTATTTTGGACAATTTATATTGATTTGTGATTCTGTGAGCAGTGGATACAAACAAAAAAATAACAAAGAGGATTATATATTTGTAACAGATTTTTCTCTTCCAATGATCTAGTTATTATTGTTATTGCTAATGTTATTGTTATTATTTGAAAAATTGTACCATAAAGTGAGATAGGTACTTTTTGGTATGGAGTTCTCATGCATGTTGACCAACATGCATGAGACCAACATATCTCTGTGTAGGTCCATAGAGATATAGCTTTTGACTACTATATTCATGGCTTTCTGAACTGTTCCTGAAAAAGTTATGAATGCAAAATTCAGATTTATCTTTAGCTGCTGATTTTTTTTTAAGTGCATGTTTGCATAATTTATGTATTTTATTTTTTCTCTGTATTTAAAATGCTTCTTTACCATGAAATAATAAAACTCATATATGAATCAGCTAACCTTTGTAGAAAGTTCACTGAATTTGAACAGAAAAATACAGATAATAGTGCAATTATATTAACCAATTATATATATGAGTGTCCACAGTTATGATCGTTATTCAGTACTCCCATACGAAAAGATAACATGAAAAAAACTCTAAAAGAAAATGAGGTCATAATGTTTCCTTGTTCATTTTGATACGAAATTGTAATACGGAAGTGTTTATGAACTGAGGCAGAGTAAAGCTAAAACTCATTACTAGTTACAGATTCAAAGGCTAACACACTATCATGAGACTTTGCATTCAGAGAATATCTAGCATACTAAGTAGTTGTTTCCAAAGGTAAAGAATGCCAACTCCTGTTCATGTAATAGTATACTGAAGTTAGTTGCTTTTTATAAATCTTACCAGGAAGGAGCTAGTGCTAATACCAAGAGAGCTGTTCTGAAAAATATGTTCAAAAGAACAATACACAAAAACTGCTCTATTTATTTATTATATTTTTGTGGACTCCCTCACAATTTTAAGCCCATGGGAATAATTAGAGTATCACTATATATTAACATTTCATTGTACATTTTTTCTTCTACCCTCAAAAGCCTCTGAAATTTCACAGACATTAATTTCATTGGTGTTTCATTCCATAGCAAAATTTAGGTTAAAGTCCTGGAAAAAGTGAAGGTAATCTTTTTCATTTAGCACCAAAGTAGGCAAATAAATAAATAAATAAATCACCTTCACAGTTTTAAACATCTGAAAACAACCATATTATTTTCTTAAATTTTGCATATCTGCAAATCCATCACTCACTAATATTTGAAGACAGATGTATGACAAGAGTTCCCATCATTAACATTTAATAAACACAAAATAAATCATCATAATAAAAATAATAATGCAATAAATAGGTAAGTGAAGGAGCTTACCCTACCATATCCAGGTACTGAAAGAGCTATAAATAAAAAGCAGTTTATTTTTATAATCTTCTCTATTAATTCACCATTAAATCCTTCTTTCTTGGACAAAACTAAACCTACCGTAAATTAATTGGCATGTTTTCTGTTAACCTAAAAAAAAAATGAAAAAAAAATTGGAAGTAAAACTTTATATTCTTTCATGAAATAAATCAGAGCTTGAGCTAAGAGCCAAATCCTGTAACAACTGCTCACAGCATGTTCTGAGAGTTTTCTGAGAGGCTCCTTGTATCATGAAAGGAGGGGAAAAAAAAAAAAAAAAGATTCAGAACTGCAGTTGTCACCATCTGAGCAACTAATGAGGATTGCTACTATGAAACTACTAGTGCAGGAAAATATTGAAATTCATACCTTCTCTGAGGCATACGAAGAATAGGAAGGGCCTTTGCTTACTGCTTGCCAGCTTTTGTGGGGGTCAGCCCTTAGAGGGGCAGAGTTTAGACTTTTTTCTCCCTAGCACTTACTGACATTTTCTATTTAGCTAGCTGATGCTTCTGCTTTTCTGTTTTGACTCCTTTGAACATCATAGACCAGAAGGGATCAGAGGGGTGAACAGAGGGTAACGGAAGACAGGTATTACACATTCTTGGAAGTACTACATTTAATTTCCTGTTAGCCTATTGCTCTATCCATCCACTTCCAGCTGTGAGCAACTTAATATACCTGCATAGGCTTCTGGAATATTCCACTTCTTTCCACTTTCCAGTTTATTACTTCAGTTACTAAAAGAACAGCATCTGCAGCATTTTACCTTCCATCCTAATGCCAAGGCCATTCCATTCTCATATCAAGGTGGGAATGCCAGCTGGGTTGTAGCTATGGCATCCACTCAAACTCCTCACACATC
Organism: Heteronetta atricapilla; assembly: GCA_011075105.1. NCBI lineage: Eukaryota > Metazoa > Chordata > Aves > Anseriformes > Anatidae > Heteronetta > Heteronetta atricapilla. The sequence goes on from CM021731.1 coordinate 34,283,747, forward strand.
TGCAGTTTGCCTTGGACTTGCCCTCATCCAGGCATTGAGCCTGTAATGAGATCATGGCTCCAACTGCAGTCTACAGCTATGGGCTGCTATTTTAGAAGAGTGATTAATGACAGCAAGATCTGCTCTGTATTTTTCTTTGCCTTTATACATTATATCAGCCACAGTAAAATGTAAAGAGTAGGAAGGCTTGACTAGTGTGCTTCAACACAGAATTGCATCCACAGCAAGAAACAAATTAAGTCAGATAGCTTTAGTTTTGTTTATTTATTTATTTTGTGTATGTGTGTGTGTGTGTGCACTAATGCTGCTACAAATCCAACAAGTACAAACACATCAACTTGTCCTGATTTTATTTCATTTGATAATGGCAGGCTTTTGAAGCTTTCTTTACTTAAAAGTGGCATCTTTCAAGCAGAGAATCAAGATGTTAGGCAGAAGCACTCATTATTGTTTACTGTTCATTTTTCATGGCAAGAAAGAAGAGCACAGAGGAGTTCAAACACTATCATCTGTACAAGACGATACATTATTGTAAAATGCAACTTGCTGTTATTGCTGGTATTATCATGAACAATGTATCCATTATCGCTTTGTAGAGGACTTCTTATCCTGTTATCTTGCTTTGAGTCTTGCAAAGTGTACTTATTGTGGAGGGCTTGCTTATTACTCAACTGGTAGTGTATTCCCTTGCTTTTTTTCAGTTCCTTTCATCCAAAGAAAACAACAAGAAAACAACAGCATTGCTTTTTTTTTTTTTTTTTTTGGTTTGAGGGGCAGAGGGGTTGACTTAAATTCTGTTTGTTTATTTTTGCTTTGTTATTGCAATGAGTTCAAAGATTAAAAAAATAAATCTAATGTGGGCTAAAAAAAAGGAGTTTTGTGTGGATCTTATCTCATGTCCACCTTGGTGCAGAATTTATCTGCAGTTGTTTCTTTGTTGTGGAAAGGATCAGAAGTTTGTTTTAGCTGTCAGCACTGCTCTACCTATTTTATCCTGTTGCCTTGCCATGAAAATGTGTTTATGCTCACAGATACAGAAAAGCCATTCTCACAGTTTCACACCTTACCAGATGAGGAATAAGCATACTTTGGGACAAATTTATTCCAGAGAGTAACTGGTAGTTTAAAGGATTTTATGCAGGCATCCTAACGATTGAGTTTTTTGCATAACCCATTTGCATCACATAGACTGATGATGAAGTCCTAGTTATCAGTATATACCCTGTCGTCTACACATATATAACAATTCTCTGCTCACAGTGTTGCTCAATTCTGTTAACCTGATTATTCAGGGAAGGAGTACAATGTTAGTGGGAGAGAACACACAGTTGAAACAAAGAAGGGTTTAAGCTTTTGTGTGTCTTATTGTCAATAACCTTCAGCATCTACAAGCCATGCTTGGTTAATTTTGTTTAGTAAATTGTATGAGTTACCAGAGGTGGAGCTCAGATGCTGTACCAACAAACACATTACATTTGGGCATTATGCTAATTGATGAGGTATGCCAGATATAAGGATTCAGTATATCAGGTTGCTAGAAAGTAAGCTGTAATCATCATGCTCATTTTACTTATAAAAATCCAAGCTGGCAAGAAGCTGAAACAACACTGTAATGAAAAGCAATTTACTAATTAGCTCAGCAACAGACTTTCACTAATTTATTAAAAAAAAAAAAAGAAAGAATTAAATATCATAAGTTGTGAACCATAAGCACTAAGCACATTCCATTTAGACATTTATTTAAGGGAATTGCTTTTATAGGATTTTGTATGTGTTTGAGGTTGTTTTTCTCTTTGGATGATATTTTAAAATTCTGTCAGCATCTTTTGAGACAAAGTACTCAGAGCAGTGTGATTTATATGCAAGGTGTGGGCCACATTTGTGACTCAGGCCTTCTACATCATTGATGGATTATAAAGGTGTCACAGAGCAGCAAGAAAGGTCCAAGGGAAATGTCCTCTGGCATGGAAACTCTCAATTGTTATTGTAAATGAAAAACTTAACCCTACTCTAAAGTACCTATGTTCTTTATGTTCATCCACAGAAGGGTGTCTCTAGGCTGCCCTAAGCACAGGGGCTCTGGTGTGTCCCAGGCATCAGCAGGCAAAGCAGAGCTCATTATCCCTGCAGAGGGTCAGGTGCTGACCAGGGAATTCACTCCACACTGCTGCAATTTCTGAATGTGGTGGTGGGGAAGCTCCTTCAGCCTTCCCATGGGCTGTATACACTGTAAGTCTTATTCTGGGGAGTACCACACCTAGCCCTCTCCTCCAACAGCCTTGTGTGAGGTGGGGGCTTCAGCCCACATCAACCCTCACCACCATCTCTAGGAACAGTCAGCCCAGCAGTCAGACTACCCAGCAGACTTTTAGACTGCTCATCAATAGGTATTTTAAAGACATGGGCAATGAAAGAGAGGGTAGAAACCATTCTGATTTACAGTGTGACTGACTCAAAAGTGTAAGCAGGGTGTCACACTGTGAATGACTTCATCGCCAAAGATTTCGGGACACAATATTTCCTAAACCTCTACTGAAAGTAAGTAAAGCTGTGGTTGAGACTGAGATGATTGCTTTCTTTTCCCAGAGAAAAGTCCAGGTTCTGCATTATGTCTCAGGTTTCTATTCTATTTCTTGGTTGTTTTTCTTTTTGTTTGCCTTAACCTTGGGATAGGCAAGGGTAAAACTTTTCTGTCCCACTTCCCCCATTCTCCTTTTCTTAGTCTCTTAGCTGTAACCAGATAAAGTTTTGCACAACCCACCACAGCACCTACTTCATCCTTCTTGTGGTAGTGACTATCACAACACCTGCTCCCACATCCCACTTCTGTGCTTTTTTTGTGGAGGGTGCATGCATGTTACGGTCTATGCAAATACTTGTCTAGAGTGAATAAAGCCACGGGTTATACTTTCTTTATTAGAGTATCAGATTTTCTTTTTTAGTTCCTTTTCTGGCATCTGTCCAGACAGGTTATTTTTGGACATACATATCATCTCAACTTCATAGCTTTGATTTAACAGAAAAAGTATAAAAAAGATGATTGCTTAAAGCTATTTAAAAGGACAGTGGAGGAAGCAGTATTTCTTTGACTTTGTTTGTAATAATGGACATTCACAGCTCTCCAAAGACACGGTGTAAATGTTGTTGTTCTAACCCAAAACTTTGTTAAAAAGCATAAAGCTTTTCTTCTTAAATGACTATTTTGGAATTTAGTGACCTGCACTTAGTAAGATGAGATGCTGATAGGAACACAGTAAGACAGTATGATAAAGAGTTCAACAGCCTTTATATTGTTAAAGGAGTGTTATACAAGTTATAAGAAGTAGTGTTTATCTATGACCCTCTTTCCTCCTTCCTTTCTCTCCTATTCTTCATGGAACAAAGAACCATGTGTGGTATATCTCCTTCCCATCCCCTCTGACTAGTCAAACTAGTCTGGAAGCCTATAGCCTATTAACTTATCTTCACAAAAATATGGTTTTAAGGAGAAAATGTTGTGCAACATCTGGTCTTTCAACTTGTCTTATCATCAGGCTATACAGTGAACGATCTTTGAAGAACAAATGCTCTCCAGCAAAGTAGCCTTCTGTGTGCATGTGGTGGTTTTGCTCGGGTGGGTGGCAAAACTCTGGTCTGAAGTAAGAACCCCACCTCAACCTCCAAAATACACATAGACATCAAGCCTTCATCCTTTATTCTTGAAGATTCACTTCTTTTATTCTTGTGACTTGAAAATGTAGATAAAGCTGGAGATGGTTATGGTCCCACAGGACTATCTTAAGTGAAAACAGGCTTGCAGTATTAAGCCTGAGTGAAGAATTTTTAACAGTAAAATTTAATCTGCAGAATCCAACAGTTCTGTTTTAATTGAAACTGGCCTCTTCTTATTAAAAAATATAAGGGATAGATGGGAAATATTGAATCACAGAAAGCAACATAAGCTGCATGCTGCAAGTCACTGTTTCTGTTGAAGGCTGACTACTGTTTATTAGCGTTATGAAGTCTAAAGCATTTTTCTGCATCATAAACTGGTCTATCAAACTATTTCTTTTTCTTCATTGTCTGGGTGGCTATGTGCAATCAAGAAAAAGAAAAAGAAAATCTGAGCCCCTGTATGTTTATTAAGCCAGGAGGATACTTGTCGTAGAACAGGTATGATCACGTATTAGTTACAGGAGAAGCTGTCTGGAATCTCTTTCTTGGAGTTAACCCATATGAATTCTGTTGAGTACGCTACAAATCAAGAGGACAGAGATGAAACAGAGAAAAAAAGCTTCCAACTGGAAAAAAAAAAAAAAAGTAAAATGATTTCTTTAAAAAAATAATAATACTTTGTTAGGCTGTTTGAACTAATTACATACCTAAAATGCAAGCCATGCATCAGAAGATGTAGATGTTGTCTCTGGATCTGACTTCATTTTATAGAATCATAGAATGGTTTGGGTTGGAAGGAACCTTAAAGATCATCTAATTCCAACACACCTGCCGTGGGTAGGGACACCTCTTACTAGATCAGGTTGCCCAAAGCCCCATCCAACCTGGCCTTCAACACTTCCAGGGAAGGAGCATCCACAGCTTCCACTGGCAGCCTGTTCCAGTGCCTCACCACCCTCAGAGAAAATAATTTCTTCCTACTATCTAATCTAAACCTGCCCTTTTATTTTAAAGCCATTACCTCTTGCCCTAGCACTATACTCCCTGACAGAGGGTCCATCCCCAGCTTTCCTGTAGGCCCCTTTAGATATTGAGAGGCTGCTATAAGGTCTCCCTGAAGTCTTCTATTCTCCAGGCTGAACAACCCCAACTGCCTCAGCTTGTCTTCCCAGGAGTTGTGCTTCAGCCCTCTGATCACCTTTGAGTCTCCCCTCTGGACTTGTTCTAATATTTCCATGTCCTTCTTGTGGTGGGGGCCCCAGAGCTGAACACAGAAACCCAGGTGGGGTCTCACAAGATCAGAGTAGAGGGGGAGAACCACTTCCCTCGACCTGCTGGCCAGTTTTCTTTTGATGCAGCCCAGGATACAGAACATGGTTCATGATCTTGGACAGAAAATCAGAGACAGCATGGCCTCTGATGTGACAGTCTCAGTCCTCTAACAGCATGATTTTCAAAGAGTGATTCAGTGCTCCTGTAGGTTTGTGAGGGAGCAGCTACAACAAGCCAATGAAAAAGAGTAGGCAAAGAATACATCTTAGGTGATTTCAGGTGCCTTGACAGTTGACTAAGGGCTGTTCATTAGGAATTTGTTTTAGCTGGGTTTCAGAACAGGAGCAGGAAACTTAAAGAGAAAAATGTCTGTCTTTTTAGATAAACATTGAAACTGCTGTTATACAAGGGTAATGGGGACTCTATCACTCAAGACAATTGAAACCCTCAGTTTTCACTAATAGTTTACAATATTATTCACTGATCATGGTGAATGACAGTGACAAACTGCCTTTTCCCTCCATAGGCCCATCTACAAGCTCTGCAAGATTTATGGGACAAAAATAACAACAAGAAGAAAAAAACAACCAAACAAAAAAACTTATATTCCTTTGGCATGAGTACTCTCTGAGTTCTGTTTTCTTTGAAATCCTTACTTTTTTTTTTTTTTTTTTTGTGGTGAAGAAAACTATGCATGCATAAACCTGGAAGCCAGGATCAGAAGATACTCTAGAAACCATTCCATGGAACTATTAGTTACATTTTCTCTTGCAGTTATCACTCTTGAATGAGACCACGGTGATGGTGAAATCTTGGCCTTTGGTCTTGGTTCTTTAGACTGAACTCAGCCTTTTTCTAGGCTGAGAAAAAGAGTCTAGAGTCTTGACTACTAGAAATAGTGGAGATATAACCAATACTTGTATTGGTATCACTTTCAACCTAACTTTGAATTTTTATGGTGTTTACAAAGAGTCCAAGACTTTGGAACATCATATGCAGAGTACCTGGGAGACAGTGGGTAGAGAAATTGGGGATCCAAAATTGGAATCTTCCTTAGAGTGCTATCAGGGTTAGGTGGCATGGAGAATTCTCTTGGTTTCAGCTAGGATAGAATAAATATTCCTCATAGTGGGTATGGTGATGTGTTTTGGATTTAGGATGAGACTGAAGTTGATAACATACTGATATTTTAATTGTTACAGAGAACGCTTACACTTAGTCAAGGACTTTTCAGCTTCTCATACTGCTTTGCATGGCATTTCCTGCCTTCTTCTGTCCTGCACCTTGAAGCTTTAGGAAAGTTCACAGGAGTCGAACATTACAATAACTCCATCTCAGAGAAGCACTGCAAATTTCTGTTAAATTGAATAACGGAAGCAGACTTGTGACTATCTTAAGCAGGTAAACACTAACATATTCATACAATGTAGATGTCCATAGGTCAGAGAGGTAAGGACAAACCTGTGAACATTTATGTTCTTATTTTCATAGCCCCCTCACAGGTCTTACTTTGAAGGACTTTTTCAAAGATGAAATAATTACTTTTTCACATTCTTGACTTGAGTTTTAAACCTTGAGCTTCACTCATATTGATAATATGCCCTAGCAAATGTACGTTGCTTTAAATGAGCAAAATTAGAGTTTCTTGCTGCATGACTAATTAGCATAAGCAATCTCGTCTCATAGCAACCTAGATCTGATGATGAACACCTGCCAGCCCAGATGGTTTGGGGAGGAATTTTCTAGTTTAATAGAATAAAGTACTGTTTCTGAGCTACCTCAAACTATTATTTAACAGGAATTTTGCAAGAAGTCTGAAAAGTGATTATTGTGAAATCTTAACAAATAAGCATCTCCACAAATTGTCATGTTCAACTGTCATCACTTGTCAAGGGATGGGGGTGGCTTTTAAATAATGCATGGCTGTTACATCTTATTCTGTCTATGTGTGCTAACAATAGTATTGAATAGGCATAAACTCAACAATGATGACACCCCGCCCCACCCCCCTCCCCAAAAAGTAAATTACAATGGCACCTGCAAAATTACAAAACTTGATCTCTCATCAGAGATAATTTTTCAACATTAATTGAAGTCTATATTACCTAAAAGCTGTAGGAATAAACTTAATGAGTTCTAGTAGATTTTTATAAGGTTTCAAATAAACATTCAAATATGCCAATTCTTAAATATTTATTGAGTTGAGTCTTGTAACTTATGGAAATATTTCAGTACAGGTATGTGAAGAACTTCAAAATATATGTGTACTAGAGATATTGTTTCACCAATATATTAAGTGTTGAAATTCTGATCTCAGCGATGTCAAAGCCACCAAGATTGCAGTCCACTTCTGCCCATAAACCCACATCTCAAACTCTAAAGAGATTAAAAAAATTCTCTGAAGAAACCAGCATTAATAGTTTTGGTGAAAACTCTTTATCTTTTTCCCTTCTGCATTTTAAAATTTAAAACCAAATTTGACTCAAACTAACAGACAGACTTCTCAGTGGCTACATATTTTGCTTCTGTTTTTATGTTATATCTAGAAGAGTAAACTAAATATTTGATAACACAGAGAGGAAAGAAATCCTTCTTGGAAATTTGGTCAACTCTGTATTATATCTCATGTTTCTGAGTCTGATGTTCATCAGTGAATATCAATGATTAATTTGGAAAATGGGCAGGCAGACTGATGAAGAAAATGCTTAGTGTTTAAAAAACTTGTTAATGGTTGTCCTGCTTGCCCATCTATCTCCCTTTCGTCGCATCAAACCATTCAATATGAAATAGGAAGAGCTTGTTTGAAAATACTGCGTTGCTCTGAAGCTCTAGAAATGTCTTTGACAGGTACTACATACACTAAAATATTCCTAAACTGCAATTAAGCAGTTAGTTTTAGTGATGCATGTGTCAGAAAAAAAAAAAAAAAAAAAAAATCAGTTGCATTTTGTAATTCAAATATTGACTTTGCAACACCTGTTTTTTAAAGACCTGTTTTTTCCTCAGTAGTCTAAACAGACACGTGAAAAAAAAAAATGTAAGATACATAAAGGGAGCTTATATTCCCTTCTCTAATGGAATCAACACTTTAAATTATATGTAAGATCTGAAAAGGCAGTATTTCACCATTCACTGCATGCATTATACACCGTAAGTGTATAATATAATCTGCTAACACATTCCAGAGGAATATTTGCTAAAAATCTTCAACTAAAACAGAAAAAATAGACTACATTGTGTCCTGTGAAACTTGGCTACTTAAGAATGGAAGAACAATATCTTCATAATATCAGAAAAAATATCCATATTGTCCCCCGAACTTTGGCAAGCAACAAGGCAAAAGAAATAGCTACACCAACAAAATAAACAAGCAAGCAAACAAACAAACAAACAAATGAATAAATAAGATTCAGGGAAAGCTGAGATATGTCAGACTACAAGATTAACTCAGAACATTTCTATCAGAACACAAAATGCCTATTTTGGTTAAATTGCAGCAGAACTAGGTATCATAATTAAAATTCCAGAATTTTATACATATTCTATCTTTTGTTCTTGTTTTTCTTTACAGAATAGAGAGGGAATAGAGCTATATTATTTTAAAGGAGCCTTTTTATTATTATTATTATTATTTTTTACAGAAATAGCAGGTGTAACTGTTTGATCCAGAAGTGATTAGTATGGAATACTTATAATGTTTAGAGCAAACCTCCAACAGCAGGCAAATTATTAACCCCCTTAAATCAATTCTCTAAGTTTAGTTATTTAAAAATTAAAATAAACAAACAAAACAGGTTTTATAGAAATTTAAATACTTAAGGGTAGATTAAAACAGAGGTAACACTACCCTTGTAAAGATTCTGAACAGAAGCTGACAGGGAGGTCTTTGTATTTCCCATTTTCCTGTTTGATTTCTTGTGGTATACTACTTCATCCTTAGACTATTTGACAACAAAGTTTTCTCAGGCTTAAATTGTGGCCTGAAACACATATGGCAAAATGGATGATGTCATCAAAATCAAACCTGAAAGACATTTCAGAAAGGATATATAACAAAACGATAACCAAACTGCAATCTAAATATTTCTTCAAACCAAAGTCTTTGGAAGTGGCAGAAGCACTCAGATATACATGTGGTGGGGAAGGGGAGGACAGGGAGATGTATACACATGCACATTCATGTATTTGTATTTAACAAAAACAAACAAACAAAAAGGAAATATGGTAGAATATTCAGATTATTTTGGATGGAAAAGGGCATCCAAATTAGGCAGATAATGTGACCAGTTGCTGAGATCCTAGCAGACCTCCACACATGATCTATTTTCAAGTTTTGTATCAGGTTAAAAATTGAGCTAAGACATAAGTTTTGTCCTGAGATGAATGGACTGGTACAATACCCAACAAGAAACTTATTATCTCCATGTATCGGAATTCTTGTATAAATATAGACACATACACATTGTTGAACTGTGATGTGTGTAGGAGTCAGGACTGTGAATATCATCACCCTTCCAGTTCAGTATTTTAGTATTTAGATATGTTTTTCCAGGATAGTACTGAGAGGCCACTACATTCTTAAGTAGCAACAGATAAACCAGGAACAATTCTAGGAAGTTAGACTGTCAGATATACATTTAGATATATATATATTTTTTCTTCTACACAAATTTTTTCTTCCTCCTTAATTTTTTATCATGTGTGCATATTTTGTGTGCTGTTCATCTCAGGATTTGGTCTGTGTCTGTTTTCCCTGTTCCAAAAACTGACAGTTGCCTCTGCTGATCATCAGATCTGCTTACACCTTCTCTTCAGAAGTTGTTTTCCTCCTACTGCAGTACCACAATATTTTCAAATGTCTACTCTCAGAGGAAGTGTGAAAACAAAAAAAATAATAATAATAAAAATATAAAAATAATATCTGAGTGCTTTCAGAACTACATTTAATTTCTACATTCCTGTCTGGTCTGCCTGGGACTTGTTAATATTATAAATAGAGGCAGCAAGGCAAATTGAAGTAAGAGATGAATTGCACTCTGTCAAGCTGCATGAGACATAAGGGTATCTATTTAGTGCTCTTGTGGGGAAATTATGAACAATTGATTTTAATTCTTCAGCTAATGGTCAAACACCAAGATTTGTAACATCAATAAAGATTGCTGTTAGACTCATTAATCAGTCTAAAACACACTGAAACTATTCCATTCTATATTCAAATTCCTTGGTATTTTCATAACAGTATTTTTTGTGTAAACTTAGAATGTCAGTTCTGAAACATGGCATCAGAAAATGCATTTAATGCTTACGGTGTCATATATTTCATCCTTCAGTAATATAATCAACCCATAAAATCTGCATAATCAGGTCTATCAATCATTCGATATATTCTATATTCTCTTCTTTGACACAAGTTCATCGAACCATATTCTGGGTGACCACCATCAAAATAAAACTAAGGTAATCTACCTAGAACCTTTCAAAAAGAAGTTACAACAGGATAACATTTATTTCATACTATTTGGAAAAGGGTTATTAGAACTTTTATTAGAAGAAACACTAAAAATATGCACCTGTAAAGGAACAACCACTAGACGAAATGACTTCTTTGTAGATTATGCACTTTCCCCACTGTAGGATCAAGTTGTCTCCAGCATCAACATCAGCTCCTAGTATTAAAAAGAATATCATGAACAATATAAAAGCTCTTAGTTGTATTTTTTAGACTTGTAAGTCAATCTAACTGGCCACATTCCAAGTGTTTTTTTGTTTGCTTTCCACAAACATTGAAGAAATGCAGTTTACTGGCATCAATACTTATGGAAAACAGTATTACATTACTTTTTAATATTTGTGCTGAAGTGGTTTGATCTGTCTTCCAACCAGGGAACAGAAATAATTCTTTGCAATTTAGATAGTTTCATTACAATATGGGTATTATTATAATGTATCTGAATTTAGAGTTTTCTTAATTGATTCAGAGAGTGTAAAACATCATTATTGGACAGATACACTCAGAACAAGATAAGGAGAAAACATCATAAATTCATTCAGTGAAATGTGTTATATAAATTATCCATTCTGCTACAAAGATTTGGAAGTCTGTTTGCTGAAGTTTTCTTAACATATGAATGAAGCAATAACTTAGCTGAGGAAGAGAGAATGAAATTTCATGAATATGTTTGTCTGACTCCATAAATGAAGGTAACAAATAAAATAGAACAACAACAACAGAAGAAATTTAGATTCATTGGTCCCAATTATTGTTTGTTTAAGCCCTTTCTGCACCTAACTTGCCAGTCACTTCTAAGAGCCATTGTAAGAGTTACCTTTCAAGAAAATCAAATAAAGATATACCTTACAAGCACTACCTGTATAATGTTATTGAATTTTGAAGACAGCAAGAGATGTGAGGAAAATGTCATTGAAAGTTTACAAGGAAACAGCCTGAAAAATCAGGAATGCTGATTGGACAAAATGCAAGGCATTGAAATTATAATTTGAAGGACAGAATCTGCATTTCATCTCAAACATGTCTATGCTTTGAGGATTTTTGTTCTGCAAACAAATAAAAAAATACCGTGGGTGTATAGACTTAGAAGGTCCTGCAGTGCTCCCATTACTGCTAGAACAGGAAATGCAGAGTTACCTGAGTTTTGTTTCTTATAGTATTTTCAAGGAGGAAGAATCTGCAGGTAGTGAATTCTTTCTAGCTGACTATTCTGAAACCACAATAAAAAGAAAGCAAAAAATCCTGTTCCCCCCTTTTCTCCTAATAAGTTCTGAGTATGAAAGCAGTACTGAATCGCTGTCTTCTATGAGATCTAGATTTCTTAGCAGTTCTCCAGGATTCATATGTTTTGTGTGGAGATTCATATGCAAACTGAGATCTAGAACCACTGCATAAAGTCATGTCTGAGCTCCTCAAATGAAGAGGACCAAAGTACCTTGTCTTTTTCAACCTGGAGTTTGGGATTTGATTAATATTCACTGTAGAAGTACAACTGTAATTTTTCTTCTTCGTTTTCACTGGTTACAGATGGATCTGTACTGCAGTCTCAGGACATCTGTCTAAGCTCATAACTTCAAGCCTTATGATATCTGTTGGCTTAGAGAGTCTGCAATGATTTATTCTGGTCCCGCTTCAGCGTAACTACTGAACAGAGGCTGAATCTGAGAAATCTTACATGGTAGCAGGATTCACAATCTTTGCAATGGAAGATATCCAAACCAAGTGCAGGCTGTAGAGATCAATTAATATTTTCTCTATGCCAGAGCTCATGGTCATAGTCAAACTACATATATTAAATAGAAGAAATAATATTTGAAAAATTTATATAAACATCCACTGGCAGCAGTGAATAAATGTATCCTTCATGCTACTGAATAAACTTTCCAGTGTAAGCACAAAGAGCACCTAAAATATTAATACGATATTCAGAAGTCCTGCAACCAAGGGAGACAAAAAGCAATCTTGTTTATATTTCCACTGAGAAATAAATGGGAGAAGATAAGCCTGTTTCCAAATACAAAAGCACCTTTCAGGCTTCACTTCTATACCATAAATAGTGTAAACAATCACACACATTGATTTGCTTCTCAGTCACCATTCAGAATGCAGTATTCATATGAAGTCCACTTTTGTCTACCCTAAACAGTTTATAATGTATTTATATTTAACCAGTACACATTGAACTATTCTGTAGAAAGGAAAATGGCTATCAAAAGCTAAAGCCAAATTCCAAACTCTTCCTACTCTGTCAGAGAATGAAATAAGCATACAGAAATTATCCATGCAGAATACAAAATAAGCAATTATTAGTTACAAAAACTTTCCATTCTTTGCTCATGATCCATATAAATTTAAGCTCCCTTCTTAAGAAAAAAAAAAAAATCTTTAAGATTTTTACTAAAAATCACATAAGAGACCTGGACCTTGACTAGTCTTCTACATAATAACAGGATAGAATGTTTGTTCTTTATTTTGTTCTTCTCACATTGGGCTTACATAGAAAGGTTTGTAGTGGGTGGGCTTCAGAGGTGGCCTCTGTGAGCAGAGCCCAGCAGCTGCCCATGTCAGACCAGAGGCAGCTCCAGTCGGCTCCAAAAGGGACCTGCTGCTGGCAAGAGCAGAGTCAGTGAGTGATGTTGGATGAGCAGATTTGGGGGGGGGGGGGAGGGAAATGCTGTACAAGAGCAGCTGGGAGAGGGGAGGCTGTTCCCCTGCAGCCCATGGGTCCCACATGGAGCAGATCTCCACACTACAGCCCGTGGAGGAGCCCCCGGTGGAGCAGATGAATGTGGCCTGGAGGAGGCTGCAGCCCACAGAGTCCCTGCAGGAGCAGGCCCCAGTGCTGCAGTCTATGGAGAGGAGCCCACACAGGAGCAGGGTGCTTCGGGGGAGCTGCCACCTGTGGGGGACCCATGCTGGAGCAGTTTGCTCCTGGGGGATGGCCCCTGTAGTACATGAGCCATGTGGGAGCAGTAAGAGCTGCTGTCTGTGGGCAGCCCCTGCAGGCTCAGTTTGGGAAGGATGGCATCCCATGGGAGGGACCCCAGGTGGAGCAGGTGCAGAGAGTGAACACGAAATAACATCAGTTGATGAAGTGTTATGGACTGACCACAACCCCATTCCCAGGTGTCACTTGAGGAGGAGAAGGTAGAAGAGGGTGAATATGGGGGAAGGTGTTTTTCACTTGCTTTTAGTTTCTCACTGCTCTAGTCTGCTAGTAATAATCAATAAATTATATTAATCTCCCTGTGCTGCCTCTTTTGCCCATGAATAGTTGGTAAGCAATCTCCCTGTTTTTATGGAGAAGAATAATCTTAATCCATTTTTCATTATGTTTTCTTCTCCTCTTCCTTTGAGGACAGGGAATGAGAGAGCAGTGTAGTGGAGTTCATTTGGTCGTAGGTGTGAAACCACCACAGTAGGACTGCCTTCTACTTTACTTCATAAATAAAGTAAATATGCTTAAAGATTTTCAGTTCTATCCTAACTCTTCCTTTGTTTTTCTGTTTTTTATTTGAAAACAAACAAACATTACCTACCCAAGAATGTATGGTAGAATAGAAGCCCTGATTAGAAGGACCTGGGAATGTTGGTTCACAAGAAGCTCAACATGAGCTGGCAATATGTGCTTACAGCCCAGAAAGTCAGCCATATCCTGGGCTGCATCAAAAAAAGCATGGCCAGCAGGTTGAGGGAGGTGATTCTCTGCCTCTACTCTGATCTTGTGAGAACCCATCTGGAGTGCTGTGTTTAGCTCTGGGACCTTCAGCACAAGAAGGACATAGAAGAATGAGGCCAGAGGATGGCCACAAAGCTGAACAGAAGGCGGGAGCACCTCTCCAATGGAGACATGCTGAGGGAGTTGGGGTTGTTCTGCCTGGAGAAGACTCCAGGGAGACCTCATACAGCCTCACAAGATCTAAAGGGGCCTACAGGAAAGCTAGGAAGGGACTCTTTGTGAGGGGAGTATAGTGCTAGGACTAAAAGTAATGGCTTTAAACTAATAGAGGGCAGCTTTACATTCAATATTAGGAAGAAATTCTTTTCTCTGAGGGTGGTGAAGCACTGGAACAGGCTGCCCATGGAAGCTGTGGATGCCCCCCCCCCTTGAAGTGTTGAAGGCTAAGCATCCTGAACAAAAGGCCTACTACATCCAACCTGGCTTCAGCATAAGGGCATAGACAAGCTCTACAAGGCAGTCCTGAAGCAGAGGAAGTTACTCAAGCAAGTGAGGAAACATTGTAAGCCAGCAGGTTAATGGGAAAGAAAACAAAGGAACTGTGGGGAAGAGAGATCCTCCAGATCAGGATTAGGTCCAGCAGTTTCCAGACACGCTAAGCTGTGGACTAGTTCATTTCTGTTACAGGCAGAGAGTAAATGCTCCCAGGTTTATCTTAAATACTGCTCCTGGAATGACTGTTTTGGGTCGAGGTTCCAGATGAGGATGGTTGGGGTCCTGACAGAAATAAACTTCAAGTTAGTAAAAGTGTTTTTTTTTTTTTTTTTTTTTTTTTTTTTTTTTTTTTTTTT